>VCII01000042.1:1201867-1802800 GCA_006030095.1 Triplophysa siluroides | reverse complement strand
TGTAATAACAAAAATGTGTATTTTCTTAAGGAAAGCAATTGTGTTAATGTTTCAGGAAATATTAGGTTGTAGCCTTTGGTTCGGTGTTAATTCAGGGCTGAATATGAGCTGCATTAATGTTGTCCTGACATTGATGACACTAAGAATCTACATTTTGCGTTTCATTTTAAAACACAGCTGTGAAGTGTAATGCAAGTTTAATTACCATTCATAATCCAAACACATTTTAGAAGAAGAATTGTCATTTGCAAATATCTATGATGGCAACACGGCCACACTTAATGCAAAACTTATCTAAAAAAAAGTTTGAACAGAGTTTGTACGTTAACGGAATTAATAGCGGAAATGTAGCACAAACCGGGATGTTTGAGGAATATCAATACAGTGCTGCCTTGCAAGCACTGTAATTAATTCATAGATCAATTGGACACAAACGTGTAGCTGCATTCCACTTAAACAAAACACTCCTGAATTATATTTAATGGAAACACCTGAACTGGTCGAGTTAAGCTTGGTTTGTAAAAGCTCAGCAGTAACCGAGTTATGTATCGAACTGAAAAACAATCTGTTTAGATGCTAGATTGGATGGTCTCCGAACAGTGCTGGGTTAAAAGAAAGCCTAGTTCCACATATTGCAAAAGGAAAAAGATTATAAATGTTTACTGAATCGTTCTATAAACAGAACGTTTGCTAGCTCAACAAGAACTACCTCCAGATTTATGGTCTCGCACGTACAGTAAGAAAACTGTAAAGACCTATTTTTCAAAAGCCTAAATCAATGTGTAACGAAAACAAACATTCACAAACATACGCTAATCCTCCAGTACTTCTCACACCCCACTGCCTTCTGCGCTGATTTATAGAAAATACTTCATCCATTATTAATATCCAGAGGAGTGTGTACTAATAACCTGCGCTCCGCAAATGACGGAATTAAGCGGCGCTGAAAAGCGACGGCCGCGCTAAACTGGACTATGAATATTTCATTGTGAAAGACTGGGCGGAGACACGCAGCTGAGATTTATATCACAGATACAGCTAAGACAAACAGACTTACACAAATGTGCATGCGGACCATAGATCTCAATCTTATTCGGCTGGAGGGTGACACTGTTTCCTTTCGCACCTGTGTTTTACATACGCTTCAGTCATCAAGTGTTATGTCTGGATGATTAAGCGGCATTATCTGTTCTTCACTGTTGTCTAGCTCGATATCTGGGTCTGTTTTCTTTACATCAAACCGGTCTAATGGCAGAAGTGATGCTGGTGTTAAGATAAGGGAGATAAATCCACCTCAGCGAGGCAGTGCTGGGAGCAGCCCCACACACATTTTATCTTGCATCACATATTATCTCCCTACCTTTCTCCGGCTCATCCTTTCTCTCGCTCATACACACACACACATTTTTTAAAACACAGGAAATGAGGAGGAGGGTAAAGAATGGCACTGGCTACCTGCGAGACAAAGGGGGTTTCTCCCGCAATTTGGCTGGTAATCAGAAAGCATCAGCTGGGTCAGGAGGCTGCATTTCTTCACCTAATGCAGAAAGCCATTCTCTCCCTTCCCTCCTGGACATAAAAGAGTCATTTACTAAACATTTATCTTTTTTAAAAAGCCATTATGCCGTGTTACCCTGCTTGATTGTTTCTTTATTGAATTTGGGCAGCCTCGAGCCCGCGTTGCGCTTTGGGTCTAGCAAAATGATCTTTTCTCTCGTTCTCTCTCTCTTTATCCAGCTCACGAGTCCATTATCAGGAATGAAATAAAAAAACCTGGTGGCGGACGTGTATGGCTATACGTACAGCGTGATGGAATGGACTGTAAAATGCGTTAGATCTTTGCGAGAGTGCTGGAAATTATGAACATCATAGAGACAGTTGCCCATTTCTTTCATATGATGGATCTGGAATGGAGTAAACACGGCTGTTAGCCAGACGCATCAGTGTCAAGGCTGGCTGGCTAATAGAGAACTATCGCCAATAGATGGCTAAATCTGTGTTCTACTGTGGGGCAAAGATATACAGAGGTACTTGGGTTGCAAGTGTGTGATAAGTGGGTAATAGGTGTGTGGCAGAACTGCTAGAGCACTTTGTTAACAATATAAGGTCCTGTGTTTGATTCCCACAGAACATGAATATAGTACTGATAAAATGATTGAACTGTAGACCACTTAACATCTTTAGCAAAATGCATAAAAATGTCTTGTGTTTTGGACAGAAAGGTCAACTGGTAAAAAAAATTTACACGGATACATAACACATCTATCCCCTACTTATACTGATATAGATCAATTCACACCTCAATGTATGTAACCCCCCACAAGCAGGAGTTTTGAACACGATGAGAATAGGCCTAAATTTCAGCGTTTGCCTCAACATTCCTACACTTTAACAACATGTATTCTTCATCCAGAGATCAAAATGAATGCCTATAATTCTTAAACATGTACTGTATAAAGCTCTGAACAGTTATTCAATGATGCACTTAGAGAGCAAACAAAAAAGATAAAGTAGTAGTGCAGTGATCTATCCAATATTTCCAATAATTGGTATCGGCTGATGAAAGCAATTATTCAACACTATCGGTTAAAACAGACAATGATCAGAGCTAACATATCCTGTTAATCAAAAGAGGACAAGAAAAAGCAATGAGTTTGTGCTCTGTATATAGAATAAAAATTAAGAAACATCACCAGTTCAATATTAATATTCATTATATGATGAACAACATTTCAGAAGGTTCAGAAATAATCATTTAATTGTCAGAATCAGTAGATGTTTCTGCAGATATCGCTCTGAAAAATCGGCTATCGATATCGGTAGGTAACACATCAATAAGTTAAATACAGTACAATACACATACAGTACACATCAATCGGACCAGGATAAAAAAAAAAATTGCTAAAAGAAAAACATTATGATATTTCTATCAGGTTTCATTGCAAATTTTTCACTTAAGTTTGAAACAATATCCAAGAGTAGTTTTATTTTTATCTCTTTGTAGAAAATAGAAGCTTTACTTGTCTACTATGTCTACTGTAGTGCTAACATACTGAAAAGAACAACTGCCAGAACCATGAACAAGTCACCAGTGACCTAACTTGCCTTAAAGGAACTTTGGCTAATATAAACATAGCTGCTCGTGTAGAGATATCCTCCAAATTGTAAAATATTCTATTTCATAGTGATTCCATATGCATTATGCATGATTTCAAACTCTCTCAATCATTTCTCAGTCATTTCTGAGTATTCTGTATTTGATGATCGCTAAGCACCACCTTCACTGGTCTACAATTACTCTGTGATTGGGGAAAAAGAAACACACGCACGTACACAGGCAATCAACACCAATGTTATAGCCACATTATGGCTTACTGAAATATCTATTCATTCTCTTTTAACCAGTGTTGTGCAGAATGTTAAATCTACACATAAACGCCTAATATATAACCACGCTTCAATATATAAAGTGGTTGGGTACTGTCTGCTCGTATCTTTTTGAGGAGAGAAACTCATTAGCAGCCTGCAATGAGGCTAAATGCAAGGCTGTAGCTAGAGATTGACCTCTGACAACACACACAGTGAGCACATCAGGCGGCAGGGAGAGAGAGGGATTCAGAGAGATAGTTTGTGTGTTCATGAACTCGAAAAAGACCAAACTCTGTTTGTCTGTGTGTGCTTGAGAATCTGCATGAGTTTCTCACTCTATATACCTGCTAGTTGCCAACCCCGGGGATTAGTCCAGGACTCACGGTCTCAGTGAACTACTGTCAGGCTGGCTGGCACAGAAGTCTTAGGTGTAATGAAGCATCTCAGAATGAATGCCTTAAGTACAACTCACAGGCAGTCTCGCGTGAGCATTGTTTCACCGGGGGCCGTGCTCAGGTGTCAAGCAGGTACCGGACACTTGCTTTATGGTCCCCCTCCTCAAAGAAAAGTCAGGACACATCTGGCCAACCCTGTCAAAGCTCGAGCTGAATCTGTAGACCCCATTATCCATTCCTGCCCCCTTCCCATGGGTCCGAGGAGAAAGGAGCTACAGTGTGTGTGTGTGTGGCCATGCTTTTATATCCTGGTAGGGAACTAAACCTGAATGTATACCAACACATGGGGACTCGTGTCACCGTGGTGACCAAAATTGATGTCCCCATGGGCAAAAAAGCTTATAAATCGTACGGAACAATATTTTTTAAACATCTTAAAATGCAAAAGGTTTTCTATGATCTTTACGTTTAGGGGGAGGGGATAAAATATTCAGTTTTTAAAGTATAAAAAACCCTACGCCTATGTCCCCACGGAGATAATAAACCAGGAGTGTTTGTGTGTATGAGTAAGAATATCAAAAAGGAAAGAAAGTCACGGAGGAGAAACATTGTAAAGGGTGCCCTTCGCATTTTTCCAAATCAATTAAAGCAGTTTTTTCATTAAAAAAGTATGTTTTGTTCAGTAACAACCCTTGGAAAACTTATTTGATAATGATGTGTCTAATTACCATTAAAGCATAAAATTCAATGTTCTGAGAGTCACTGGAATCTTGAGAGCCTATTTTACTAATGAATTCAACATAAAATTGATTGATGAAGCAGAAAGAGTAAAATGCATTCCATTCCGCTGATTATTTGATCTAATTGATCGTATACAGCACTGCACAGAAACCCAGAAAATGAACTTCAATATTTAAACGTTTTCAAAAATCTATTTCAGACAGCTTCCGGAGCGTTTCAGAGCAGCTTGGAACACCGCAAAGGGTCAGCGCTCGTCTTTAAACTTCAAGCGGACCGGCTCGTGTATAAAATGGTTTAAACAATAAAAGCCTATAATAGTGCTATGTAATAGACATTCTTCTAATAGACAGTGAACCCCATCAACCTACACAGGCTGCAACCGTGGTGTGATAAAATAACATGCCCTGATTACAAAGTTAATGATCTGTTCAGAATGAATATCCTCCCAGACAGCGTGAGTTTGGGGTCAAAATGTTCCTGGAACGACAAACATTAGCATGGGTGAAAAATCAAGAAATGTTTTAAGTCTGCTTCTATCCGCCTACAGTGCTGTGAGATGTGAGGATTCACACATGACGGGCACAAGATCACTGTATATTCCCTAATAACCCGTATATTCAATTACTGATTTGTAAGGAAGGTTTCAAAGGCAAAGTGAAAATATTGTCTTGCTTTGTTACACGTTTTCTATACTGGATAATACAAACATCAATGCTTCACATTAAAGAATACAATGCCCTCACTACAAGAATATAACTACAGTGACAAAAGAATATCGACTCACTAGGCATTCATCAGATCCACAACAAAAGGATTTGTGTTTGACATTATCTATCCACTGTTTGTGCCTTTGACACTGTGTGTAGAAAACTTCTCATTTGCAGTAATGGTATTGATACAGCTGCGGTCTTGCCCAAGCCCTGTTCCCCCTGCACTGTGCCCCTCTCGCCACTAGAGGGGGTTACCGACTCTAAAGTGCATCTTTTGCACACAGCAATTCCTATTTTGCTTCATTTATATGCACATTTGCAACATGCTGTGTAAATCAGTGATACCCCAATGCATCATAGGTGGTACTTAGTTGTGTTTCACGACTTTCTTGGAAAAGATCTGATTTGTTAAAACTAAAATATTTTAATAAATACTTATGAATATAAGATTACAAAAAATAGTGATTTAAGTAGTTTTTTCCAGTATATTAAATAAAAACAACAAAATGTGAGTAATATGTTCAATTGTAATATATCTGTCTGAGTGTCACTTCCCCTAACCAAGTACGTGCACATACAGATCTGTTTTCTTTTTTTAACTAACATTTCTGATTAGGTACTCACAGTCCTTTCTGATAGGAAACACAAAAAAGCATGATTTAAATGCAGGAAGAATATTTTAGCTTCGAGTCCCACCCTGTATATTTAACATTACCACCTCAGATTTGTGCAGTGCGTTTGTGTTGAAAGAGAGAGAGAGAGGGATGCAGATCAGAGGCTGATTAGAGCATCATAAGAACGCTGCTTGACAGAGCTGCCTCTGCGATTAATTGAGTCAAAGTGAGACGCTCTACAAGTATTTCCTGAACGATTAACCTGCTCTCTGCTGGAGAGATGGCGGACCAGGCACACAGGGCTTCTGAGAAAGGTCTTTATAATAATTTGGGCAACAGTTCTGTAAAAACACACACTTGCAGCTTGATTCATTGTTTTACCACAGGGTGACTTTGAAACTCATTGAATTGAGATTTTATGGCTCAAAAGAGATTTTTTTCCTGCTGAATTTCAGATATAGACTTTTACAGAATATTTTTAAGTTTCACACATTCTTTGAAGTTATATTACGTCACATTATTAATTATATTAATGTAATTATTATAACATGTTACATATAAAACATGTATTTAGATATATTTAACCCAAAAAATCATACTTGCATTTCCATTGACAACTAAGAATTCATTTTAAAGACCCCCTGTGGTGAAAATGTAGTTTTTAATGTTTGATGAATTTTCATATTTAAAATTAGACACACAGTCAACACCACTACTAAGTGTTTTTTCTTTAAAACTGCAGTTTTTAGGAAGAATATGGTCTGAAACCACCAGTTTCTTTCATCACAAACACGTAACCAATCACGTTACACAGCTTACCAAGTAGATCAGGTACTTTAAGCTGATGTGATTGAATGTAGGCGGGCACTAACTAGCATATTTATAAAATCATGTGTACTAAATAAAGCGAGGGGGTAGAGATACATTCAAGTCCCAACAATATTCCAAACATCACTGAAAACCAAACGTTTTGGTTTGAGGCTTAAACTTATACAGTGACTGATTACGAACAAAAAAACGCTGAAATGTAAGAACTACAGGGTAGGGATGTAACAATTCACTCAGCTCACGATGCGATGCGATTCACGATTCTGATCTCACGATGCGATTTAATCACAATTTTTTTATAGAATGAGTTGAGGAAAAATTTTAATGAACAACTGCCCTTTTATTTTTTCTCTAAGGCTGCACAATTTTTTGTAAACTAAAAATATGTTTTATGTCAAATAACAAAACTAAATTGCAGTTTTAAAACAAATTCCAAATCAAATAAAATGTTTATAATACAAAAGTCTCTTTAATATAAACAAACTAAGACTTTGTCTGTGCTTTTCCTAACTTTTACTTTGTTAAGAAATATCAGCTTACCAAGATTGCAGAAAAACAGTGGCCCCTACAAAACATGTACTGCGATTTTTATAACGTCTCAACCGACTTGAATCGTCACATATTATAATCAATTTTCAACCGTCTCACGGTGAATCGTTACATATCCCCACTTAAGGGCCAATGACGGTTGCAAAAACAGGCTGTGTATCGTTCTTCACTTTTTTCTAGATGCACTGATCAACTGACTTGCTTGGCAATATGACCTGCAGGTAAAATCATAGAAGAGTGTCATCATCACAACTTGCATCAGTCTTCATTGGACGTGACTTTATAAATATAGCTGTTTGCGACAGCGAGGAAACTTCCATGGAAACCGACACATTTGACAGACTGCTTTGTAACACGGCTCTAATTAATCTTGTGTTATTGGAAGCCGCACTGAAAGCCCTTAGAGCGCAGACAACATTAATTGCATTAGTAACCTCAGGGTCAGTGTTATTTGGTTTTGTAGGAGACACCAAAATCTCAGTACTGTAATCCTGGGATTTATTGGAAAAGGGGGGTGATGGCAAAGGTTCCCCAGTCAAGCCTGTCATTTGCCGTCTCATTTGTAACAATGTAGATTTGTGCCCGTTCAACATCGATCGGAAACAAATCGATGAACAACGAGCGACAACTTTCACCTCAAGTGAGGAGGGAGTTGGCCCGCAGTCCAAGAAACAGTAATAAATAAATAAAGGGCATCAGATGTCGTGGTGTTTTCTCAAAAAAACTAAATGCACATTTGAAGCTTGAATGAACGGATTAAGGCAAGCAATAATGATTAGCTTAAACGGCTAAAGAAACATATCCGCTTAGTTCCGAGTAAAGAGTATTACAATTTCCCCACAAGACACGGAAGACTGTTTAAGTACCTCAGCTGAGGCAAAACAGAAGCACGTTTGTAAGTGCTGAGGAGCGGTACGTACATATGTGGCGTATTATTTAAACATACAGTATAAACGTAATGGTAGTAATGGTGTAAATTGTGTCATTAGCTCTGCACAATGAATTAACAAAATAGACTAGACCAATAGTAGACTAGACCAATTATGAAACATCAGTAACATACTGTTTATATTATACCTATGTTATTCTGTTATAAATAAATGTTGTATGGGTTCGTTTAAAGGAATAGTTCACCCAAAAAAAAAAACTTCTGTCATCATTTACTAACCTTCGAGTTGTTACAAATATGTATACATTTCTTCGTTCTAATGAACAAAGAGAAATATATTTGGGAAAATGCTTATAACCAAACAGTTCTTGGACCCCGTTTAGTACCATAGTAGGAAAAATTACTTTTTTTTTGTTCTGTTGATCACAAAAGAAGATATTTTGAAGAATGTAGGACAGCAAACATCTCTGGTGCACTTTTGACTACTACTGTCATTATTCCTACTATGGTAGTCAATGGGGTCCAAGAACTGTTTGGTTACAAGCATTCGTCCAAATATCTTTCTCTGTGTTCAGCCAAACAAATAAATGTATAGAGATTGGAACAACTAGAGAGTGAGTAATTCATGAAAAAACTTTTGGGTGAACTGTCCCTTAAATAATGTATAGCGAAATAATGCAACAGTCGAAGTAACAGAATACATAAACAAACAATGCATAGCAATTAATTCACATATGAATTTGTAAATAAAATCATGTCAGATGGCTGGGGGAAAATAAGTGGCTGTGTCGCTGTGCAGCATGTCAAAAAAAGACCCGCCCGTCAACTTGATGTGCATTACGTTTTCCCATCCGCAACAAATTCCCCTTTCAGTGTGGACAGCTTCAGTGATTATTATAATAATATTTGATGTGTCACAATAGTGACACATATCAGCCATTATTAAACCATAAAAGAGTACATGAACAACCAGAGGAGCTAGAACAGTGGTTTAATCAATAACAGACAGACAACATATTTAAACACATTTTGCAATCCCAATTTCAAACACATACCCTAACCAGGAATGCAAAATGTAACAACCAGTGATGTAAATTAATAAATAATACAGCACTAAACATGCGGAAGAAAGAGAGCCAGAGAAAGAAAAGTCCAGAGGATCGATTGATGTACTATGAAACAGTGCAAACGGAGACATCAATCAATGCCACTTTGAATGGCAACAAAAGACTTTTCAGACCACCGTAGAGGCTCAAAGTCGCTCAGTAATTCAGATCAGATGTACATCTGTCTCCCAGTGATGAATTTCCTGCGCCGCCACGGTCCGGCTTCAAGCTTATTATGGTCCAAGTCGTCCTCTCACCCAATTATTTATAATGTTGCCTTCCATTCTGGCCTTCCACTTCAACAAATACAGGGTTCAGTCCAAGCGCATTACACCTGTAGCCGGACCATTTCCACCTTTTGCCCAGTGCTAATGGAGGTGTGAACAACGTGCTGTGAGCCAGAGATGAATGGAGAATAACATTATCTTCAATCTACCTCCTAGAGGCAGCATAATTACAAGCCTTCTCTATGAGAGCATGTGTCACAATCACGCTGCAGTGACCACTCAGAGTAATTAATAAACAGCAACCCGGCCTCTTCAATCCGAAATAAGAGCTCTTAAACTCACATATAAATTCAACAGGTATGTTTATGTATGTATGTGTTTTTAGATGTACTCTGCAAGTCTTTGTCAAATAGGAGGCAAAGAGGACTCAAGCAACCAAACCGAAGGCCTTCAAGTGCTAACGTTTTATCGTTAAATTATACTTTAAATACCTTTTTTAATTGTTAAAAAAACAGCCTAATAAAAAGGTTGTAACAGTTGTGTATATCCCAAACACGAACACTTAAAGCTATACAAAAGTCGAAAAAGCACAAATGTAAACCTGAATGTGAACAAAAAGCATTTTAGTCTTATTAAATCATGTTCCTTATCCATATATAAATAATAAAAGCTAAAAAAAATTCTCATTACGAATTTTGCATTCTGAGGTCACGTTTGTCAGTCGCATACTCATAGTCATCAAAACTGTCACATCCATCCATTTTCTACCGCTTGTCCGAACTACCTCGGGTCACGGGGAGCCTGCGCCTATCTCAGGAGTCATCGGGCATCAAGGCAGGATACACCCTGGATGGAGTGCCAACCCATCGCAGGGCACACACACTCACTCATTCACTCACGCACTCACACCCTACGGACAATTTTTCCAGAGATGCCAATCAACCTACCATGCATGTCTTTGGACCAGGGGAGGAAACCGGAGTACCCGGAGGAAACCCCCGAGGCACGGGGAGAACATGCAAACTCCAACACACAAGTCGGAAGCGGGGAATCGAACCCCCAACCCTGGAGGTGTGAGGCGAACGTGCTAACCACTAAGCCACCGTGCCCCCCAAAACTGTCACATTTTAGTTAAAAAAACATAAAATGAACTCCTGTTCACACCGCCATCGACTATGTCCATATGTGTCTCCCATCTCTTGCTATGAAGGCTTAAGAGTGTTCCTAGTTTTGGTTGCCATAGTAACCTTTATAACCAAGAACTACAGTAACTGAAGAGAGATGAATGACGTGAGCCCACTGCTTTACTACAACTGGTAGTCGCTCCCGAAAGTGGCTCATCATTCGCTTAACGTTAAACATTTCCCCACTTTGTCACGTCGCTAGACACGCCCCCTTCCTGTCGCCAATGGTAACTGTCGCTCGTGTCCCTGGAAGTCGCTAATCTACTTTTGAACATGTCGCTCTCAGTCGCTGGCGGTGACAAAAGGGCTCAAGTATGAGGTTGCCAAGCTCGATAATAACTTTAAATGCACCAATAAGTGTTTAATCATGCCAGAAAGAATAATTATAATCAGGCAAGAATAATTAGGACCTTAATCCGAAGTAAAATGTTCCTTTGGTAATAATAATAATGAATGGTTATTAAATAAACTGTATTTTGTATTGGGCAAAAACACTATTAATGTACTTCAGACTACACATTCAAAACAAGCTGAGAAATGCGTTCCTTTGCTGCTGTATGTACATTGGGAAAAATAAAAACGTGTCAGCTGTGGTCAACCCTATATCGGGCCTCTTAGTAGCAGGAAAAACAAAACTTATAAAAAATGTTGAATAATTATGCAAAGAAACCGAGTAAAGTGTAACTGTTTAAGCCCTGGAGTTCGACATGAGCCACTGACTGTTGATATGTGGAGTTCTGCACTTACGTGAACGCTCCTATTATCTTTACCAAAGTCGGTGTGTCTATTTCCTGTGTCTATGTCTTTTTAATTATAACTGGAGCATACTACACACGTGCAGTGTATCTTGCTATATTTTCTACATTGCAGGCAAGAAGTAACATCCAGCAAATCCAAAAAACAGTCATCTACATTGGAATAATACAATAAACCTGTGTTGTTTCATTAGCTTTGTATTTGTCTCCCTCTATAAAGTAAGCAAAAAAACAGGGAATGAACCCCACGGTCCCATCCTATTGAGAATACAAGGAGTCCTGTTTGAAGGACGTACCAGCTTTGCCCTGTGACTCAGTTCCCCGGTCCATTAGCTATACCAGCTCCAGATCAGCCAGTTATTTTGGTCAGATAGAGATTTGGAAAAAAAAGATTAAAAAAGCTGTAAAGAGCAAAAGGAGGGATATTCAATTCAAGAGTAAGGGCCTGTAAACGTTCCCGAGTGCTTTATTTGCATGGGCGACGTTCGTGCTGGTTTACGGACTTCATTTAAGCAGCCATCTGCACACAGTGGTCTGTCGTGGTGGAGTGTGCACTCTCTTATTATCACCTTTTGCATGATTGAAGTGGTTCAACTTGTCCAAATAAAGAAGGGAATGGTGGAGTGTGAAGAGGAGGGACACACACGCCCACAGATATATACACAAGCGGGAGCTAGTGACTGAGAATGTTTGGTAAACAGCAACATTACAGGGTGATCTAGTCGCCCACTTTTGGACGTGAATCAAATCTAAATATCACAGAATCCTGCCAGCACATGAAAATGCACAGTTTGTAGGGAAGAGGTGACAGTTGGCTCTAATTCTAATACTGCAGATGAATCTCCAGAGAAACGGCACTAGACCTGAGGTGACCAGAGGGGGAGTTAATGTGATCAGTCCTGCAACAAGCATCTCCACAGCTAACTATTCATTCAACACGATTACATTCTAGAATAAAGTTAATTTATGCCATGAAAAGTAGTTCGTAAAAAAGATGTTGTTTACTACAAATCTTCATTGCATTTGAAAAAGCAGCTTGGACATTAAATGAGTAAATGAATAAACAAAATGTTCATATTTTGGAGAACTGTTCCTTTAATCGTCGAATGCACAAATCACGACTAAAATACGATTAGTCGTGCTGCCTTACACTTCCATTTGGCTTGATTTTCATTGCAAATCTTCCCTTTTGTAAATGGTTGTGGATGAGATTACAGATTTGGCGCAAAAAACCCGGTTTAAAGGTGTTAAAGCAAAATAACTTAAGGTGTCATGGCAGCCGTCACAATTTTAAAGTCGGCATGAAAGAAAGGTTGCACTTGTTTTTTTCCCTATCGTGATGTATATCAGAGTAAAACAGCTTTTGAACTGAGAAAAAATATTCTGTTATAATTTTCTCACCCTCAATTTGTTCAAAATCTGTATAAATGTCTTTGTTCTGTTGAACACAAAGATATTTGGAAGCATGTTAGCAACTGAGATTTCAGGGAGACCACTGACTACCATAGTTTAAAATTTTTTTATATTCTTTTGTTCTGTTTACCACAAAAGGAGATCTTTTGAGTAATTTAGGAAAACAAACAGTTTTGGGGCACCTTCGACCACCATTTAAAATTTGTCCTACTATGGTAGTCAATGATGCCCCAGGAATGTCAGTAGCTAACCTTCTTCCAAATATCTTTCTTTGTGTTCATCAGAACAAAGCAATTTATGCAGGCTTGGAACACCTAGAAAGTGAGTAATCATGACCGAATTTTCATTTTTGGGTGAACTAACCCTTTAAATACTGGGTTGTTTCTCCAACATGATTAGCTGCACATATTTCTTGCAGACACTCTTGGGTACTGTGTTAAGCATAAAGTGAGTGTACTTCTTTTCCTATCGAATCCACCCAACTGGATAGTCATTAAATCGTTAAACAGTTTTTCAAAGAAAGACACGGAAGAGTTTCTGAGTGAAAAACACAAAGGTCTTTTTTGACATGTATGCTAAAGTGAGAACTCAATACTTTGGTATGTGTTGTAGAGACTGGTTGTAATTCAAGCCCTTGAGTAGATTAGTTAATGTTTAAATGTTTTCATAAATCAGTGACCTTCCTTAAGCCAGCTGGAATAGTGAATCCCTCATGTTCTAAACTGGCCTGGTTGATTTGAGTTCAGTTGTTAAGGAGCACGACTAATTAGACATGGATTGCGATAACACTCCCTCTCTTGTTTCTCTCTCTCTCTCTCTCTCTCTCTCTCTCCGTGTCTCTCTCTGGCTGGCTCATTAGCGGTCCTGCATTATTTAAACTAATGGAGCAGATTAGGTAAAGCACACACAATCATGCCGCTACTTAAACACAGCCTGCCACAGCAGCTGGACACACTTGCTCCCTGACGTCCAGGAGAAGTACAGCAGATGGAATCATAGATGGGTTGTGGGTGGTGGTACTACAAACAGTGTGGGTTTCTGCAGGGCAGATTCAGAGACATCTGGACACGACTAAAACAAATCTATGCTTAAAAACAGTCATACTGAAGAAATACTGTAAAAACTATATGGGGGGCTTTTAATTTGAAATCTGTCGGAATGTAAATGTACATTTTGCAACAGCCATAGTTAACAACATATGACAAGCGTGAGTAAAGCTCAGTTGATGCGATGGTAAGTGTAAACACATAAGTCCCAGCAAGTTCAAAAACCCAGCAGATTCCCTTAAGGACAATTCACACAGGAGGCTAAAAAACAGCAAGACTCAATTTAGAGGAATGGAACAGAATGCAGGGGTCTCAAAATGGGGCACCATTTGAAACTTTTTAACTTTACTTGCTGTCAAACCAAGAATCGGGCAGCAAGACAAGCATCGTAAATGTAATGGGAGGGAACGCACCAATATCGCCAAAAAAGTATCTAAAAAGGGCATTCGCACCAGAGGAACATTTTCACAGTTTCTGGAGATGCCTTTGTCATGTTTGCACCGCAGCAACTGGGAATTACTTTGGTACAAGAATGCCATTTGAAGGGATTAAATTCATAATAAATTACAATGGTAGTCAAAGGTGCACCAAGACGGTTTGCTTTCCCGTAGTCTTCAAAATACATATCTTCTTTTGTGTTCAACAGAACTGTTTGGTGATAAACATTATTCAAAATATCTTTCTCTGTGTTCATCAGAACTGAAGAAATGTGAACAGATTTGGAACAACTTGAGCATGAGTAAATTAAGTTGTTAATGAAATGTTTGGGTGAACTCTTCCTTTAACCTGATGTTTCTAATAATTCTTGCATCTTTTTGTGTTTTTGAGTGCTGGAAAGGAAAATATATAAACAGCCTCTCATACGAAATCAATGCAGAACTAAAGGTTAATACCTATATGGGAATCCTGATGCTCTTTGACTGCAGTCTATGTTGATATTTTTTGGCAACTATCTGGGCAATGATTTATTGGGATGTCTTTCATTCCACAAAATGTGAATGACTGCAAGAGGAAATATTCAATATTAATAATAATTTAGGCATGCCTTGTACACTGCAGTCTTGTTTCATAATACCCATTCCTTACGATTTCCAAAGAAAAATTTCTAAAAGTTACGATATTTGGCTCATGCGCTTTAGATAGCCTGAGTGTGGCTGCTGGGTTACAAAAGGTTTCTAAGCATCCAAAGCTCCATTTCAATCGAAAAGGATCAGCCGGTAAGTCTTTGCCTGGAAAAAGCAGAGATGAAACAGAAAAAGAGACGAATCATCCAAAAACTCATTACTAGCTGCCTTGTGAAGTATTGGGAGGTTTTTACCATCAATATTGCATGCAAGTAACTACTACAGTAACAACATTTAGCTTGATGGCTTTTATAGATATATTGCTGTGTCTGTGTAATATACTGTAAGACAAAAGAGCTTGCGCCTGTATAAATAAGCAGTCATTATTACAAAGGGAATAACTCACCAACAGGATAAAACTTGAAATTGTACATGTAGTTGATATGATGAGGACTAAAATGAACAAAAATCTCCAGTTTCAACCATAGCTTGACTTGCAGACTGTTTCAAAACCGAACCAAAGCCAGCTTGACCCTGACCGACCGAGGACACCCTGAAGTGACCTGAACCCCAGACGTCCCGCGGTTTGTGTACTGCAGTGTGTGCGATGAATTTCCACTAACCTTCATTCAAGAAAAGCAGAACCCAAGATCCAGCGTTCTTACTATCAAACCAACCCAACAGGGGAGATGGAAGAAGACAATGGGAGACGCTACTTTGTATTAGATTGCAAATGCAATCCTGTCGGGGTCACACGTAATGCTTTTCCTTCCATATAACTTCATGAGCTGTAGAATGTGAAAGCAGCTGGGGTGAAATCTACAGGAGGGATACCCGACCACATTAGACATCATCCAAACATGCGGCGTGGTACACAATAACTCGACGAGAAACGGAGGAAAAAGAAAGAAAACCCGAGAAGCAAGGGGAGAGAGAGAAGCAACGGGAGAGCACACAGAGACACCAGTAATAACCCCATTGCAGCAGGCAGCGTGTGTTCTCCCTTGCCAGTGCTGAAAGCCGTGGGCCGCGACCGACGCGATCCTCATTTACAATGACCTGCTTGCATAGAGGGAAAACACTAGCATAAATGTGATGAACACAAAGGGGGGGCTGGGGAGGGGGGCCACAAATTGCCCACGGGTGCATAAAATGAAACTGCGCAGCCACAGGTGCAATAATATCCTCATGACTGGCGGGCTAATGCGCTTCTCACCCTCACCTGAACCGGAGAGGTCGAGGCAATGAATCAGCCAGACCTGGCTAAGACTGAGCTCATCCTCCATTTGTGTAAACAAGCCCCTATAAATAAATGATCGTTATGGGCTTATCTGCTGAGCGGGGTTTTCTCTAGCTCGCTCACTCGCTTTCTCTCTCTCTCTCTCTTCCTCCTTCTTCAGTTGCATTATGTTTGTTAATTGGATTGCTCAGCATCAACAGTTGAAGATGAGTGTGCGCGCGTGCGATTACCTGTACAACATCGCAAGATTTACGACTGCACCAGAAACCGAGCTCTGACTCCGAAAGAAAACTGCCAGTCTATCACTACCGCCGTGTCTCATTAATTACCCGAGTCTGCTTTCACTCCAGACATTGTGTCACTGCGCTGTACTACTTCTTGTTTTGTTACTCTCGCTCTCATTGTTAAAAGTAAATTCACTGAAGAAACAGAAACAGACAGGCGAAGGTTGTTTCGCTCAAAGCCCCTTAGAGGCACATTCACTCCTTGTGTGTTCATACGGCCAAGACGCGGGAGAGCACGACCCCATCATCCCGTCCCACTCTCATGATGCTGTTTACACTGCGCTGCCATTAACGGCCAGTGGAGAGCACTAACCTGGCTATTATTGCCACCCCGGGCCGGCCCTGAGTCGCTGGTCCCGGGTCAGCCCTCACGCCCGCGTTGCTGGGCAGAGAGTGGACGGCTCCAAGTCTCCCATCAGCAGAGGGCCAGTAGAGGTCAGAGTCATTTTTTGTTTGAGAAAAAGCCATTAGAGGAAAAGCTTGTCTGTTTTCATTACGGTGCACGTGACTTTGGCCCACGAGCTGCGGGGTTGAGCAACAGTGCTTGCGAAGCATCGGGCGGCTGTCATGGAGTAGAACGGTGCCGTTCAACTGTGCTATAAGAAAATTGGGTGCAAGGTAGACGTTATGTCGCTAGGGTTAAACTTCAATCCGCTGGCTATTTTATTTAGCAAAGACGTGAAAACCACTTGTAGCTCATAGGTTGATAATTACTCCGAAAGTCTTCGAAATTGGCTGTGATTCTGTAATTAGCTGGTCCTGTAATCATACCCCATAACTGTAGCCATAAGGGCACTTTAAATATGCAGTGACCTCTGAATTACATTCAATCCTCAGATCTCTGAATAAAACTCCAATCTGTGATTTTTCCCATGTTTTCTTTTCCTCTGTTTCCGTTTCTTTCCTTCTCAATCACAAGCATGACACTTCTTTCTTTCAGCCATCAAAGCAGAGCTAGGGGTCATTCAATTATAGCTTTAAATAGACTGATTTAATTATTGGGCCTATTCTCATTAAAATGCTAATGGAGATTGTAATTAATAGATTAGGTATGAACATTGAGGGGAGCAAATGACACAATAATAATTATGATAATAAAGGGCCTCGAGCAATGTGCTCAGAAAATATTATGACCATTTAGCTAATAATAAACATTTCACAAATCCTTAGAGGATCTTACTATAGTTTATGGAACTTAATGTGGGTCACTAAATGGCTGGGGATCCAGAAGCAACCCTTTGGACTGTCTTTTTCTCCTGTTTGTGAGTTAAGTGCCTCTACAGTACACATGGTAGTATTAGGCTAACAAAAGACGGCTGGATTAATCAACACCTACATGCAGTTAAAGGACATGATGAAACTGACTTCCATTACTTAAATTGTCCCACAAACAATTCCATCCCACTGTGAGCAACTTTTTATTCACTGCATGCATTTCTGCCTAAACAGAGAAATTATGATTGTGAAGATCTTTGATATCGTTCCATTTCTGTTTCTTGCTAGAATGAACAGAAATGATGACATTTCTTGACAAGAAGCTTCTTCAATAAGGCTCAAAACGTCGCAAATGTCCACAGATTACGCTTTACAATGTATTCTAACTAGGGCTGTCAAACACGATTAATCAATTAAAAAGGTTTGTGTTTGTATAATATATATAGGGGCTTTCACACTGCAGGAATGATTTCGTAATTCCTGGACGATTTGCCGGAGGTACCCGCTTTTTGTTGTTCACACCGCAGGAACCAGCTGGAATTTTATTTCAGGAGAACCTTTTCTGAGTAAACTTGGCCGAAGCTCTGATTGGCCGAACTTCTGTTGTTTGTTGCTGTTCAACGGATGCGCTCATATGATGTTGTTGTCGTCCGGCTTACGTCACTTAATAGTTACTTTTGCTGGTGCAAATGCGATCCGGGAAATGGCCTGAGGGAAAACTTTGTTCACAAACGACAGCACTCTTTACTCGTTCCCGAACTTTGGTCCTGAACTTATCCGGTCAGAAAGCACCTTTTGAGTGTGGCGTGTGCATAGATGCACTATATTCAAAGTGGTAGTTCACCCAAAACTGAAAATTCTTGTCATTTCAAACATGAATGACTTTATTTTTACCGCAGAATACAAAAGAAGATCTTTTGAAGAAAGTAGGTAACTGAACAGCACTGGACCCCATTCACTTCTATTGTATGGACAAAAAAACAATGCAGTTGTTAACAAGATTTAACAAGATCCAGTTAACAAGATTTTTCAAAATATCTTCTTTTGTGTTCTGCGAAAAAAAAAAAGTTGTTCACACTTCAATATAGGGGGCAGTTCTCGCTATTAACAAACCATTAACTACAACTTTTTCCCCAATAAACTCTTAATTTCTTGCTTATTAATAGTTAGTAAGGTAGTTGTTAAATTTAGGTATTGGGTAGGATTAGGGATGTAGAGTATGGTCATGCAGAATATGTGCTTCATAAGTACTAATAAACAGCCAATATGCCAATAATAGGCATGCTAATAACAACTAGTTAATAGTGAGAATTGCCCCCTATACTGAAGTGTTACCAAAAAGTCATACCGGTTTAAAATGACAAGAGGGTGAGTAAATGATGACAGAATGTTTATGTTTGGGTGACCTATCACTTTAATCTATACTAATTACATGTATCTGCATTTATATAAATATACACGTCACACATATTTTAAATAAAAACAATTGTTCATTTTGGAATTGTCAGCCCTAATCCTAATTTATGCAAAATCAACATTGTATTACTACAAGTGTTTATGTATTTTATATAGAATCATCTTTAATTTGCTTATGCATATATTTGTTTTCAATATGTAGCAGATTTGACATTTAGTTCGGTAATGCTAGCAGTGCTAGTCGATTAAGAACGGAGAATTTATAAAATAAAATAAAAAACCGTGCCAGATATGAGCTGTGTGGTGCCAATCAATGAGTATAAAAATATATAACCTGATCACTTTGAACAGTATCTTAAGTTGGGCTCACAAAATTCTTCAGTTCTCTAGCACAGAGAAGGTAGAGTCCTTGGTCTGGTGGAGGTATTGAACTGTGTCCATCCTTGACTGAAAGAAGCTGAGCAGAGATGATGGAGGAGGAGGCAGCAGCAGCGGGGCAGAGGCTTTGCCTCTCGGCCTCCACAGAATGAAGTGAAGAGGGAGCTAGAAAACTGTTTCAAAGGAGGCCCTAGATGTTGATGTTCGGCATCAGCCACTTGATGCAGACAAAACCCAATAGGCAATCATTTGTGATTCAAGTAGGAATCAAGTTGTGTTTCTGTAAAGCCTTTTTAAGTAAAATAGAGCACCTGAAAAGCTTCTACCAGGTGTCAGTGGTTACCATCAAATAGAAACAATAATGAAAGGTTGCTTGTCTTCCTGATTCAAGAGATTGCAGGAATTAAACATTGACAAGGTTTTAGCTCTCAAAATATTTACTTTCTTACACCTTAAGAGCAGCAATGCTGCCACTAAGGATTGTATACAATATATCTATGCAGTTACTTAGGCAGTCATGAGACAAAAAAAACAGAATTAATAGTTTTCTTAAAAAATCTCTTATGTTGGCACCCATTATTCACGTTCCCATCTGACGCATTATACACGACTGGGTTAAACACAGGGAATGGCAAGCTTGTTAAGCCTGGACCAGAGAATCCCTTGAGAGATTTGCTTAATGAAATCCTCAGCTTATGTATTACGGCAGACATAAGACATTCATTCCACTCCTGAATATATCCATTCCTTCTACACAGACAAGTAGGAAATTCAGGTGGAGAAAAACTACTAGCCAATTCAAAACTGTACAATCTTTCATCCGTAATTTGAGGAATGATGGTGTACAAACCACTGCGGTGTGTGGAGATCAATGTGGTCACTGTTCAAGATTTAGTAGAAAGCTGAAATCATTTATGAGGCATCTGCAGCACAATCCTCAGCACACAAACTATGAAAATATATAGAAGGTACTCTTTTTTTAGTGGTACATCTGTAGCAAAGCCCTTGCCGCTGAGGAATCGTGGCCTGAGGCGAAGGGGAAAATCATAGTAGCACCAGTGGTTATACTCATAGAGACATATTTCTGGATTTTGGTGCCTCTTGTCACACCATGACTATAACAGCTGTACAAGGAGTCTCTTTCTATGTCTGTGTCTCTTACTGTACTCCTCTTAAAACCCCTGACACAGACAACACGTCTGGTCAGTCACAAGAACAAAGTGTATACAATACACATTCAGAAAACACAGACTCCAGCATAATGAAATGGGGATCAGACGTAAAAAAGGGGGACGTGAATACCCTAAACTATCAGCCGGCACATTATTTGGTCTTATGCTGACCCTTGTGTACATTTCCCAACGAGTAAACATGCTGACAAGCATGGGCAAAAGGTTCATCTGATTCATACAAATGCCTAAAGATATTCTATCTGCGTACTCTGTGAGATAAAGACAGATGACATGGACAGATAAAATAAAGAGTGACAGATTACAAAGACAGAGAGAGAGAGACAGAAAGAAAGAAAAACCTGCAGTCGTGTGATTTACACCTGTCATTCTTAAATCACAAGCGAGCTCAATGCTGTTTAACGGAATATAAGGACAGACAGGTAAAATCAATAACCTTGATCCAATACACAGTACATTAGGACACTGATAAATCAATAACAATCAACACAATTACAACACTGAACGTTTAAATGGAAAAGCGTATATATCAACATCAACAACAACAACATAACACCATGTACCAGCCTTGTAGCTGTTAAAAACTGTCATTATTAAATATTGCATGTAGGGATGCACCCATAGGATTTTTTTGGGCCGATACCGATTTTAATAAACAACTATTGGCCGATTCCGATACCGATATGGGTCAATTGCATACAGTACTATACAAAACTAGCTAGTTTTTCTGCATTCAATTTATTTTACTGAACATGAATTGGATCCATTTAACATTTTAAGAGAGGCACAACTGTAAATGTGCCTAAATGTAAATGTAAGTTAAGATAAAAATACTATGAGACAACATGACAATCTTCAAAGGTTATTTTTGCTATCCAAAATGTCTTTTATTAAAAACATGAACTCAAATTTGACTTAAAATTGATAATTTCTATAATATATTTAAATAAAATGTAGTTGTGCTGTTGCTATTTACAGTAATTATTTTGCTCAGAGAAAAAAATTGGATATTCAGACATCCAACTGATTGCCTCCATGCAGTTAATATGTAAACCAGGGTCCTAAGAAATCCGTTAATCTTTTTTCCTAAATTCTGTTCGATTTTATTTGTCTTTTTCTGGATTCTGTGTTTTCTTTATTTTTTGTGGTGTACAACTATGTTAATATGAACCCGTATCGTACATCTTATGTTTTTTTTCTTTTGCTGTCTACTTACATTTAATGACTAGTCTTGTACATTTTTAGTAGCAGGTTTGTTATGAGGTTAACTGGACTTTTATTTTGACGACAGTCTTTAATTTTGACGGCTTGCCGCAAAGTTTGACAGCAGCTTCACTCAAATGAAATGGTAAAATGTGCCTGAGGTAAACTCTTTTAGAGCAGCGCTGATTCAGTTTATGTGTTCGCGTCCACCAGATGCTAAAAAGTCCACTACAGTAAATTACACAAAACCACACCACTCATTCACACGTAGAACTAGCAGATTGCATATTTAATCAGCAGCTGAATAATTATTAGCGCTATTCATAGCATAATTTGAATTTTATTAGCTGTTCAGCGGTACTTTCTGGCGTGTTAGTACTTTCCATCTGTGTCTTCCGCTTCACAGAAATCAAAGGGCCCTAATAAACCATCGGCATCAGCCTTTTTCATGCAATTGCCGAATGCCGATATGCCGATGATGTTAAATTAATCCAATATCGGCCGATTAATATCGGCGGCCGATTAATGGGTCCATCCCTAATTGTATGCATATAAGGTACATTATATAATAACACTCTGACATTATACAGTACATAATACTTATTACACAGCTGACTGGTTAGTTCCAAATTCCAAGGTGTGTTAATCCCTGATAACAACCACTCAAAACTAATAACACATGGTTTTGGCCGTTGCAGATTAATATCACACAAAAAATTAATTAAAATGACTAGCATATGAGATGACATTAACAAATCATGAAACCTGATTGTTTGTTTTTACAAACAGTATCTCTGCATTCGTTACAAATGAGCTAATAACATATTAGGCCTATATATTGTATGCAGATATGGTACATTATATAATAGCACTCATGACAAAAAATGTTGTTTTCTCTTCTGCGTGCATGTTGAGAAGATACATTTTTATTTCAAATTCAAACAATTAAATCAAATGTGATGTCACTTTTCATGTGACCAAGTGCTCGGGAGAAGCGACCACTTCGCTAACTGAGGATGTTCTTTGAAATTCAATTATCCCAGCAAAGAGTGGCCACAAGTGGAAGTGGATACCGCAATCAAATAAAAAAAGAGTTTATTTGCCATGATGGCCATCTTCACATCTAAAAATAGAGCCAAGCAGATTAATTCTAGTTACACCAAGGTCAGTGGTAGTGAGCCAGCAA
The DNA here is from genome assembly GCA_006030095.1 of Triplophysa siluroides. Lineage (NCBI taxonomy): Eukaryota > Metazoa > Chordata > Actinopteri > Cypriniformes > Nemacheilidae > Triplophysa > Triplophysa siluroides. Next base: position 1,779,798 of record VCII01000042.1, on the reverse strand, counting down.
AGAAAAAAAAAAGAAATGGAACAAGTGGTTTACATTTTTTTTTATATATGCATTTGGCAGATGCTTTTATCCAAAGTGACTTACATTGCATTATACTACACACTTGTTTCTAAGTATGTGCAATCCCTGAGATGGTACCCATGACTTTGGCGTTGCTAACGCCATGCTCTATCCACTGAGCCACAAGAAAGCTAAATGCTTTTCCAAACTTATAATATTACACCAGCAACATCCGCAAGATTACATACCACTCTTTTCCCACTATCAATAGCAAGAGCCAGTCAAAAACCCCTTTCTATGATGCACGTTTAGCCCATCTAGCTCCTTGTACATTCCTCAGTCACCTGGAGAACTTTTATCATTTAGAAGATCACCCAGGGTCTTCTCCACATGACTAGGTGCTATGTGCTTCGTTGTGAATTAGTCCCATTGCAGCAAAAGCAGTCAATTACTGCAGTGTCTTCTTTTGTGCTACCCATCCACTTTTCTCATCTCCAGTCAGAAAAAGTCCTTAATGATTGGTCTCAGATGAGCGTTTGACATTTCTCCCGGTCCCGCTCCTCGACTACACTTCAAGGCCTGGGAGCTCCATTAGGGAGGTAACCTGTAAAGCGTGGCTGCGGGCTACGGCTGGCTCTCCTTCAGCCTGTAGTCTTACGCTTCTCCATTTAATGTTGGAAGACATTAAAGGCAGCGCTTCGCCAAGAGCTTAGACATACTGAGGCGAGGAAGGGAGGCTCACACTGCAGCTTGACGCTTTGCTTTGATGCCAGAGCTGGCTGCAATTTGGAAACGCGGTTTTAAATCGTTTTGAAATATGATCTTTGGGCTATGACAAAACATTTATACTGGAAATGTTTGATTTCATTAAAGTAAAAAGAAACAGATGAACATATTTGTGTTTATAGAACTATATTAGAATATTTCTAGCATGTAATACAGTATATAGTAAATTATTAAATTTCTGTTAAACTGAAATCAAAGAAAACAACAACAAAAAAAAATGAAAAGAAAACTAGAACCCTGTTTTTTTTGTTTACAAAAATGCATATAACAACATGGCACTAGCAACATCAAAGTCTCGTGTTTGATTCATGGAGGGCACAGTGACACAAACAGATGATGAGCTTAAATAAACTGTTTGTGTCTAAATAAATGCTTCTGTCGTTTGCATAAATGTAAGTAACACATTTCACTGAGGTACTGTATACAGGTAAAACAACATTTATTTACTGCAAGCAAATGTTGTATCACCTTGCATGAGCAGATTCAATTAGCCAGAAACAAAACAACATCCTCCATCCAGTGCCCACCAAAATGTGCAAAGGCCAGCTCTAAAAAAACAATGTCTTAAAGTTTGATCATTAGGAAGTGGGCAGAGTGGCACTAAGGGGGCTGGAGGGGGGAGTCAGGCTACGTTGAGGAAGGGTGACAGTATTGAAAAGGTCCCGCTCAAGGCCCCTCAGCTGGAGTTACAATTAGCACATTGGAGTATGTTCAGCACCTGCTGTTTGCTGCATGCTTTAATTGTCTCACAACCGTCTTTGACCACTGAACCTTGCCATCTGACTTTTTCCCATTTGGCTTGTGTTGTTTTTGTTTTTCTGTTGATTAATTAACAATGTCTTTTAAAGCGGGGAAAAAGAAAAGAGGCAGACGGAAAGCAGGAAAGCCAAACTTTTAATGAAGTGATATTAATAAAAGATAAGTGCTCCTTGTGAAGCATGCCGTCCCGATACAGGCTGTTGACCGCCGAAATCTGCCATCCACTCAGCTCACTCATATGAAATGCCTGAGGACAATTCATATAAAACTGTTCTTCCATAAGCAAACATGTAATGCATCTGAAATTACAGCAGCTAGAGCAGGCCCTCTGGGAGAGTCAAGGGCAAGAGAGGGCACGACAATGATAATATCCTACTGTTTAAAACATTTTATCCACTGTAGTATTCATGTCGAGACACTGCGTACCATTGTTTCAGTGACCACCTTAAAGGTCAAATGGCAAAGCAAAGGTCAAGAATTAGTTCAATTTTGATTTTGAAAATATGTAGGTTTAGAACTCCACACGCTTAAACTGAGCTTATCTTTGGATAAAAGCTTTCCTGTGGCTCAGTGGTTAAAGCATGGCGCTAGCAAAGCCAAGGTCATGGGTTCGATCCCAGGGTATCGTGCATAGTTAGAAACAAATGTATTGTACAATGCAATTTAAGTCTCTTTGGATAAAAGTGTCTTCCAAATGCGTAAATGTAGTGTAAATGAGTGTATTGTATGAGTAAATATGTGCACTATGCTCCAATACAAAGATAACTGAAATTCCATCACTTGACAGCTAGTAAAAGTGACTATGCAGAGATGAGAGCACATTGAACAGTTTTGGTACTGCAGTTACGAGTCTTAATCTCTGACTTGATGACATGGGCACAGATGCTTCCCGAGGTTTCGATCACGCTGGGTGTCCAAAGACAGCAGCGATTCTTTAGACAATGAAGTACAAAGGTAAAATGCTGATGACTGCTAACTCCTTATTAGGCAGAAGGCCAGGTATAGGGGTGCTGTGGTAATTTACTTGGAAACACAGCAATAGCCAATGCACACCGATGCAATGCATAGTAAGCCATTCCTGAGAAACGCTGTTGACGTTTGAAATCGACACCTAAACAAAAACACCGAACGCAAGTAATGAATGCAACACAGAGTTTGTGCAGTGCGTGCTGGTATGGATGAGCCAGCTGTGCCAACCGCCCAAGGGTATGTTTGCATCAAACATGTGTAATAAATTTGATAATTCACCTTCATATTTTAGGTATCATTATTTTAAATAGTATACAGTGTGTTACAGTTAGCCATTTGTAGTGGCTCCTGCCAATATGTAGTTAAAATTATGTTCATCACAACAAATGTTACCAATCGCTTTATATTAAACTGCTGGTTTAGCTACGCTCCACTCGGAAGACGACGAGGAGAGGTCGGAACGCATCTCGCCTGGAAAGCTAGGATTTGCATCGCATTCAGATACTGCAGGCTCAAAGACTTGCAACTGAGCAAGTACGTTGCATTGCTAGATCTCAACACATCCTCCTATTCTGTGAACAAAGACGCAAATAATGTCAATATAGCGCTATTACCTGTGTCTCCCCTTACGGAAATTAACCAGGGTTTTCCTACAGTTAAAACATAACATGGTTACTCTAGAAAAACAAGTTTTTTCTACAAGTCATAAATATGCAAAAAACATGGTTGCTTCACTTTTGCTACCAAAAAATATGGTTTATTTTTGTAAGGGTTTATTTTTGTATTTTTATGTTATAGCACTCACTTATACATGCAATAATTGTCAATAAATGCAAACCTTGTGAACCTCAGACATGACATATCCCCTCCTGATTGGCTAAGAGAGTGAGGCGGTGTTTTGTGGATCGGTCCGATCCGCTCAGTTTGTTTGCCTTTTTACTCAGCAGGGACTTGGTGCAAACAAAATGTTTTTTTCTCAACATGTTCATGGAACACTCATCCAGCAAATGTTCATGAATTTAAATGTTTGAATGTCGATTTCAAAAATCAACAGTGTTTCTCAGAAATCGCTTACTCTGCCTTTAAGGAGTCAGTTGAGGTACATGAAAAAGGTCTGTAAGGTAAAGTGATAGTTCACCCTAAAATGAAAATTCTTTGATCATTTACTTACCACCCTGTCTTTCCAAACCTGTAAGACTTTCTTTCTTCTGCAGAATACAAAAGAAAATATTTTGAAGAATGTTGGTAACCACACACCATTGACTTTCATCGTATAGACACGACTTTTAAAGAAAAATACTTTTGTGTTACACAGAAGAGTCATGTACAGGTTTTGAAAGACATGGGGGGGAAATATATGATGACAGAATTGTTTTATTATCTGTTTAAATCCACATAGGTTTAAAAAATGCTGGTAACACTTTATAACAGTTGTATTTGTTAACATTAGTTAATGCATTAGCTAACATGAACTAACATAAGCATTTTTTCATGTTTCTTTTAACATTTACTAATACATTAATTAATGCACAATGAATGAACAATTATATTCTACCAATTATACTATTCTAACATTAACAAACTATTACTAACATTTACAAAAATTAAAAAATGCCACAAAAACTATATTGCTCATTGTTAATTCATGTTAACTAATGCATTAACACATGTTAACAAATACAACCACATTGTAAATTGTTTTCAAAACTTTAAAGGGGGACTTTAGAGCTACTCTTGCAATAGTGAGAGAAGTTGAGCTGTGTTTGTTTGTTCACGCCATTTCAGTGATGGATGTAATATTAACGGTGGATACAGCGCTGGATTTGCAGATCATTTGAAACTGATAGATGGAGCGGTCCCAGCACTAAAAGATCCCGGACATGAACCGCACACGGAAAGTCATATGTTTGTGTTTTGTTGGCAATCGGCGCATACGTGCATAATACAGGGCTCTAGACTAACACTTGAGAGAGGTGGCACTGGTGCTACCATATTATTTAGTTGGTGGCACCAGACCTTAATTTGATAGCACCTGAGTCATAAGAAAAAAGAATCACTAAAACTTAATTTAAATGTATTTAATACATTAATAAATCAATTAGAAATTAATACAAATCATTGTTTATGATTGAATTATTTGTATTGTATATGTAAACTCTTTCAACACTTTACCATATTTAAAGCACATCTTTCTTAAAGCTACTTTCTTCCTTTATTTGTTGTGAACAACTCCTATAAGAGAACACAATTACTTTAATATCAGTGAGTGTTTTGGGCCTGTCCTTTATTGTTTTATGAACATTATAAACAGATTTCTGTATTATGCTGCTGCCCCTTTAAGAGCTTGCGCAATATTCTGGAATAAACATATGTTTTGTTTCCAACTGTTTGGTCACGAATCAGAATACCCTTACAATGTATTGGAATTTTGACGTTATTTTGTGTTTATATGTCCGTTTCAGAGTAAGAAGGCGTGAAAGAGAACTCAGTTTAGTATGTTGTGCTCTGACTCTCTGGGCGCACGCATATCTCAAACAACCCGCGAGACCTGAAGGCTTTTAGTGATTATTCTTCATGAAAGCTGCATTGATACACGTGTGGCTTCTATCAATAGCGACTTACAAATAAATAGTATTTAGCGAGATGTATAACGTTTTGTATGCTTTGCAGTATTGTTAAAGAGCTTTATACAATACTTCAGTGCTTAAAGTTTAAACACATGTTTCCTGCATTAGCTTCACATGCATACAATACTCGCAACACATTTTGTTATGTTTGCTGTTTTGTACCTTAGCCGGGGAAATTCTTGTATTCTGCATTTTTATTTCAGTTGCAAGATTGAGTGCTTCACTTGTCTGCTCTTTCGGTCCTTCGCCTCTCACCAGCGAATTACGTCTTTGGGAGCGGGGGCACTGATAAATAAGTGAATGGTTGAAGGAGGGGAGACGAAAATGAGTGACAATGCGCCGCTTACGCAATATAACATTTCTGCGCATTACATTTATAAAATTATATATTGATCAGTTTGGCAGTCGCACCGGTGCGACCATTAAGGAAAACTTGTCACACTGGCTCATCATAGTCTCATTCGACCATTTAGTCGCAGTCTAGAGCCCTGATAATGTAAACAGCACAGTCGTATAGTGAATCAAAACATTTATGCAGGGATAATGCGATGATGTTTATTGTGTGATCGTGATTTAGTTGAAGTAGATGTTGTATGTTTTCGGGAATAATTGTAGAGCTGTATCTATCTTATATTAATGTGATCAAACTAAATACTCTTTGAAAATACGAAGTATGCAATACTACTCTTATAGGTACTCAAGAGTCAAGATTAATTTGAGACTGGCAGAAACTGCGCGTTCAACCAGAGCTTTAAATGAAGAAAGAGTTTAATGTTCACAAATTTGGCCCAGCATGCTTTTAAAAGGCCTATGTAATATATTGTATTATATGGTCTGCATTCTGTGAGCGACGTTAAAATGACATGCAATTATATCAAGAATGCTCTGCCGTTTTCCACCATGCCTTTTGATTATTTTGCATATCTTTTTTTAGTATTAGTAACCTCCTGGCATCACATGCCAAATTGCCTTCTGCGGGTGGGATGTCATCTCCCACTCAAACACACAGGTCAAATTATTCATCCATGTGATGAGAGCTCAGTAACTACTGTTATTCAGTTTTACTGTTGATCAACAGCTGGTTTTTCATTTTGCTAATTTATGCCACATCGCCATCTGCGGGTGGGATGTCTTCTCCCACACAGACACGAGTCAAACTGAATTTACAAAAAAAAAGATTTTGTTTGATATTTTATTTCTGTCAACAACTTCAGTTTCACATTAGTTTCCCCATTTAATTTGTGTAGTTTCAGTTTATAAAAGTGGCAACACTTTACAATAAGGTGCTATTTGTTAACAATTAGTTAATGCATTAGCTAACATGAACTAACAATGAACAATACTTCTACAGCATTTATTAATATTAATTTATGTTCATTTCAGCATTTACTAATACATTATTAAAATCAAACGTTGTCACTGTTAACATTAGTTAATGCACCATGAACTAACATGAATAACTGTATTGACATGAACTAACATTAACAAGGATTAGTAAATGCTAAAAACATGAATTGTTAGCTAATGCATTTACCAATTTTTTACTTAATAGCACCTTATTGTAAAGTGTTACCCAGTACTATAATTTAATACAAACAGATTTGAACAAATAACAGTGAACTACTACTCCCTCTTACAGGATAACAAAATAAACTGTACGCATGTCAAGCTCTAAACTACAAACATTGTTCATTCTTACCTTCATTAAATGAGCTCATTTCAATTTCTACATAAAAATAAAGAACAAAAAAGTGGACTAAATCAAAAGTAAAACGACTTGAAAGTCAGCTGAGAAAAAAGCAGCTTTCACACAGATAGGGGTCACAACACAATCTTCCATATTGAAGGATTTCTTTAAAGAATGACAATATACATGTGCATGGGCCAATAAACCAAGCTCTTATTTTGCTAATACACACGTACAATGAGACAGAAAGCTAGAGGTTCACCTCAGCCAGATTTCTCTTGTGGTTCCCATAGAAACTGCAGAACAGTATTGAAAGGGATGCTATCAAATGCACTATTTTTAATGCCAGCTAATTTGATATAATTGACTCACCAAGATGGGGTCAGCGTAAGAACGACGCTAAAATCAGATAAAGAGATAAGGCCTGGACCTCACAATTGGGTGACATTTAATGGGACAAAGAGGGCCTGTTTTTGAAGGCATGTTTACTGTCTAAGTGATGTTGAAAAACTCATTTTTTGTGTATATGGATGCACAAAAATTGAAAACTAAAACAACATGTGAGTTTTGTTGCGCACAACATCACCAACAAGGATGAAATCTTTGAAGTCAGCGTGTACTCGGTAGGTTTAACCCGGGCTGCCGGCTTTGTCACAAACTCATTTTCAGTGAGTCACACTCTTCACTCACAACAATCCACTCCCTAAAGAGGTTTGGATAGACAAATCCAAACCAGTGTAAAAGTTATTCAGGCATAACGTGCTGAAGGCCTCTGTAAATAACAGATCTCATAACTGCAGGCATGGTGGGATATGTCCTGGTGACGGTGTCTGCCCTGTAGTTTATGTGACCATAAAGTTACTCGCTGTACCTTATCAAAGAGCAATGAACTAGGACAAAGATTTCCAATGTTTTCACACCAAACTGTCCAGCTCCCTTTCATTAACCTTCGCTGATGGAAAGTCGAGAAAGAGCAGCGCACGAGCAAATTTGGTGAAGAGAAACACAGAGAGTGACCTCTTTTTTCTTTTTTGTTGCTTGTTGAAGTGACCAATCAGACAGACAGAAGTGAGATTCTCTTGTCAGTGCGCAGTTGACACGCTCCAGCTGAACTGTGAGAGCCTTTTGTTCAGGGAAGCGTGAAATTATGAAACATGACAGCGGAGACGGCAAACGTGGCCGCATCCTCTGGAAACGCAGGCAGGATCAGGGCTCCTCCACAGCTCTGAATAAAACTGATGAAGGCTTCGGATGAGGTGCTGGACCGCTAGGGGAAGGTGCTTTGCTACACACATCCAGCGTTTCCCATACAATGCATTTACTTGGGCGGTCTGCCCAGTTATATTAATGGCCGCCCAAGTATATTTGGCGTCATATTTTGTCATTTTGTATCCATTCATGACAATGACTGTATCTGTAATCGATTAATTACTGAATTAACAGCGCTTCTCTCTTTCCTGCAATAGTATCCAGTTGCAGGCCCGCAGCCACTCATTTTAAGACACACGATCCAGTCCACCAGTCTAAGGGCGGAAAGAGCAGGCCTGCAGCACTATTCGTTTCTGGCCGGAAGGGGCGGGCTGGCAGCACCACGTGTTTTCGGCCGGAAGGGGCGGCACCTCGCATTTTCAGACAAACAGCATATCGGAGAGCAGGGTGAGTTCCGTCCAGTTTTTCTTTTGCGAGTTCTGTCCAGTTTTTTCTTTTGACCATATACATGGTCTAGCGACAAGTTCACCTATCAAGCTTGATCATCACAAAGACAATAAAAGCTGAGATTAGTGTAAAAATACATCAAGAACTACTGTAATTGATATGTTTTGTCACTTTGTTTTAAATGTGGCCTTGTCTGTGCAATTGTGGAGTCCATTAACACCAACAGCTGTAGAGAAAGCTGTAATGAATCAAACGGGTAATGACCAGCATTCTTTCTACTGCAAAAGAACCCACAGGGCTAAAATAATAAACCACTGCCAAGTGGTCCAGGAATTACATTTACATGCAGGAGAGTCACCAAATGACAAGATATCCTTGTGCCTGCCCTCAGTGCTCCTTTGTGGCATAAGCAGAAAAAACTAGCAAAACAATTGGGGACTTAGACCTCTGCACTTTTACTGGTGGGAGATAAATGAGGAGGAGGAAAAACAGAGAGCTAAATTGAGGCCAAGAAGATGGTGCTACCCGACTGTGGCAATTTTTAAATGTTGCACATAAACAATACAGTGTTCATGATTGATACTGGGGGGACTGACCAAAATATAATTCAAAACTAAAGAAAATACATAGCGAAATGGATATACAGTATAAAGTGGGCCCAAAACATATTTCTTGCCTTTTTATTAAAGCAAATGTAAGGCACTGCATTTAAGTCCTCACATCTTTCCTGACACACAATGGAAGAATGATGCAAACTAGAGGCCATCCAAAGTAGGATTTTATCAATACTGATAAATAAGATAATAGTAATAAAGCAGATGTCTGGATAACCAGACAATAGTTTTTAAAACTAATATAATACATTTATTTTTAAAAATGTCTCAAATTGAAGCTGCAATATATAATACAGAAAAAAATAAGTGTGTGTGCATCATGCTTGACCTCCAGCGGCTGACAAAACAAACATTTAAATCATATTTTTGGTTAGAAAGTTTAAGTGTCCCAATACTTTTGGAGCCTCTGTACTAGTGTAACAAAATCATCATGATATTCCTGAAATGTTTGTTCTTTTAGATGTATCACATGATGTACTGAATTATACAGTAGTTATAATCCATTTTCATGAGACTTTACATGTAAAATAAATCACAATAGGACCTTTTACATGATCATAGATATGCCTGCCTAGGTACAGGACATCATTGTAATTGAGAAGAGGTACTCTCTACATGACCACTGAAGAGAAAAAAGATAAAGAAGATCAGAAGATCCATCTCCAGCTCATAGTAAAGGGTCAGAGCCTTCAAGAACAGAGGCCACTAGATCAGATTGTTTTGAATGACAGAAGAAAAAAAACACTGCATAATTTGATTGACTTTTGTTGCTAACAAAAGAAGAAACAAATGCTGGCGCTTCATGCTGGCTATCAATCTTAGATGGAGTTGCGCAATGCATCTTCCTCTAACAGGCTTTCCTGCAGTGAGCTACGGCTGGACTATTCCATCACTCCAGCTGTGGAGCCTGACAGAGAGTCCATCCCAGACCTCCTGCTCGTTTCACAATTAGCATTTCACTTGATTAATGACTGCAGTGCTAGACAAGGAGAATCTGATCAATTGCCATGATAGCGTCTATTTCTGCGTTCCGCTGGGAAGAAGTAATGGACAAACACAAACACACACACACATCCAGAGTGGATTAAATGAAATAAAATGCTGAGAGGAATCAAATGTGATGGTAGAGTTCAGCACATCAAGACATTCTTGTGTAGGATTGATTTGCATAAAAAGCCCTTGAGTTATTAGTTTTCGGTATTTTGTTGTCTATGTTAACATTCACCGTGTTCACAATGGTCAGAGGTCCTTACAGTATGATTATGTGTGGTGAGAAATAAACACATTATCATTAATGGATCGCTTCACCCGAAAACGAAAATATTGTCATTATTTACTCATTCCCAGCCACTTCCACGCATTGACTCAATAACCCGGTCACATTTGTTAACAGCAAGATATCATCCACTCCACACACAAAGTTTAATAAGACCTCAAAAGAAAATAGCCATCAAATATACAGTAGCAGTAAAGCCTAAAGCCTCTGACACCATTATTGTAATTGTGTGTAGAAAGAGCAACAAGTACAATTGCTACACATTTCTACTTTTGTGGTTACGTTAGTGCACAAATGGTAACAGAATGTAAAACTTCCTTTCAGAATGAAACAAGAAAAAGTCGTGCCACTTGGCGGCCGTGTTTGAAACACCTCCGGATAACAGTTTATTTCACATCTCTGAACATGACAGAAAGTGTTGAAATCCATCAGGCTGTGTGCAGCATGAGAGTAACTCGAGCCTAAGAATTTATTTTAATTAAGAAGAATTCAATTACTTATATTATTTAATCTGGAAAATGTATATTTTTGTTCCAAATATTCTAGATGTTTCTTAATAAAATATATTTTGTTCAAATAAAAACGTTGTTCTTTATAACAGAGACAAATATCAAAATATCAAACCGACCCATGCCTAAGTCAGAGCTAAAAATACCTTTTTTGAGGTCGCTTCAGCAAGCGCCTGACGACTGTGTAGATCCCCACCACAGAGAATCATCGGTCATTATCGATGGATGATTGGCTCTATTTACTAGCAGGTGAGACTTCATTCACTAGAGCGGCCATACTGGCCATATTCATATTGAGTGTTACACTCCATCCCCATTTATAGCAATGGCGCATCTTGTTCAGATTCATAATCTTAGATACAGGGTACGGATGCACCGAATCGAACATTCTTGGCCGAAGCCGAACATGATGTGAAACACTTGGCCGAATAATACCGAACACCGAACATGTTTTTTTTTATACTTCTTTTTATTAAGCCATTTTTTTCACTATTGCACAAACTGAATAGTCAAAATTTGCTTTTTAAAATTTGTCTTGCTTTTCAATAAAATACAATACAACTTAATATAAAATTGAGCAAAACAAAGTACATTAGAACAAAAATTAGCCCTCTCCCTTCATGAATAGCCTATATAAATTAGGCCTATAACTGACTGACTGCTAAAGAATGTAAAAGTTTACTCTGTACCCCTACAACACAACAGTTCATTAAAAAGTGTCATTCCACATTAGGCCTATAAACTAAAAATACTAATAAACGAAGACTGTTGGATTATTATAGGCAACATTGCAAAATGATTTTAAGAAAACCATCCAACGCAAGCAATTCTGACTGATGCTGACTGACAACCATATCAGTTCACATCTCTCCTCCAAACTCCGCCCTCAAAAGCTGACTGTTCAGAAGGTGCACTCGTGGTCGGGATGCACAGGACATACTTTGACAAGTTGTTTAGTACAGGGAAGTGTGTGCGCGCGACCACTGTATGATGTCAAAGGATGTCGCGAGCGGCAGGACTACTGTCAGACAGCCCGCTTCCATCTGAAGTAAAGTTACCGACCGGTAAAGACGCTTTCATCCGGAAATTTACTTCCGTGCGGCAAGTCCCGTGCTGTGTCTTTCTCTGACACTTTAAAATGCTCCACGCACACTGCCAAAATGTTTGCGGCATTAATAAAGCACATGCGTCTCTCTCTCTCGCTTTCTCTCTCACTCACTCTCTCTCTCTATGCGCTGGTTGCTAGTTGATCGTTTATTGAGTCATGTTCGGTAAAATAAATTCGGCCATTTCACATATTCGGTGGCTGAACATTCGGTGCATCCCTTATACAGGGCTGCACAAAATTGAAACAAAAAAAGTGATAACTGGCTAAATAAGGGGGCGTTCACATTTTGCGTCTAAACCGCATCGAAAAGGTGGGCCGCGCCGCTTTCTCCTTTCTTCCAAAGCGTTTGGGAGCTCACGCTCTTCTGGCATCTGCCGTTGCCAAGCAACCATGAGCCAGGCTTGTCATTAAGACGTATTAACAAAGGATGTATGGATTATATGCAATGAAAATACCTTGCAAAACGCTTGTAGATTTATTAATGCTGTGATCATCTGTGCCTCCATCTTCGCTGAGCTTGTCTATATTGGTGCACAAAAGGTGAAACTGATTGGTTGGTTCTTGTCACATGACCTGCAGTGCGCGTGCGGCATCCTGAAAAGTGATTCGGCGGCTATGTGCTTAGAAAAAGTTTGTCTTCTCCTAATTACAGCAGATAAGCATTGGTCTGTGTCTGTCAGGCAGAGCTGAGTGAGCCGAGCTTGTGTGACATGCAGTCACTCTGTCAGCGTGCGTGTCTAAGCCCGAGCTCTTCAGCGAGGCCTCAGCGGCCACATATGGGGACTCGGTGACTCTCATCAGCACATCCGACGTCTGTTTACCCTGCATAACACACAGCCCATCTGGAGCAGAACAACGCTGCACAAATCAACCTAATCAGCATTTGTTCTCAGGCTGGAGTTGGGACCAATAACAATCTCCATTCTCCCTCTAGAAATGACTGATGGAGGAAGTTTACAAACGGCGTGTCCGTCAGCTTTATGTAATCATTTAAACAGTTAAGTGAAACTGTGGTGAATGCAAAAGAGAAAGAAGAGAAAAGTCTTAAGTAAAGATAATGAGGAATGTAGAATGTGTGTGTGTGTGTGTATGTGACCATTGATCCAAGTCTGTGATGACTTGACGCAGGTGGGGTCCCTGGCTGTCTGCACAGCTATTGAGCAATGAAACAAAGCTGGTGGAAACAAGAAAATTTATCAATGCAACAGAAACCCCAGAGAGGATTAGAGGATAAACAAGTGGAGGATGAACAATCGTGCTCTCTCGCCCTGAACATCTCTCAGTAGAGTGGTCTGTGTGTTCATGTATGCCCCCTTCTCAGGTCACCGTGTGTAGAAGAGTCTGTTAGAGCTACCTGTGTTTAAATAAGCCCAACCGAAAAATCTGACTGGATGAACTGCATTGACACCCATTGTAGACTACACATTCTATATAATCTCTTTTTGTGAGTCCGGTAACTTCTCAGAAACAGCCAAAGACATCACGAATAGTTCTTCTAACTAGAAACTATTCTAGTTAGAACTAGATTAAAGTATGCCGTTTTTAGGACACCACTTATGTTATATATTGACATACTTTCTGTTGTCCATTGATCTGTTGTATAAAAGCACAAGGCACAATCCAGGCATTATGCACTCATGCTTGTGATATTGCTTTAATATAACTTGGTGGTGGGACTGTTTATTCTAATAATTATAAATAATAAATGTAACTGTTTATTGAATATCATAGTGCCGTTGCCACCATTTTATAAAATAAATAAGCCACTGGAGGCCATGTGTTACAGTGATTTGACCGAAATTTGGCTTATTGCTTTAATTTACATGTACGTGTGTTTAACACACAAAGATGGCCCCGGAGCAACACAAAGAGCACACAAGGATATTAAGAACTGCCTTTGCTTCCCTTAGTTTATTGCTTTTATAATATTGACTGCTGGAGGACCTTCACCTACTCTGTTTTGTGTACTATGGATAACAATGCTTATTAATATATGATGAGACTGAACACAGGCAGCTCAAAACGCACAATATGACATTTGACTGCAACCAACACAATTTGCAGAATATAAATATTATTAAATCTATCTTAGTGAAATGAAGGGTCATTTGGGAGCATATTAAATTACATACTGTATGTCTATTTCTTCAGTCCCGCTGGGTTGATTCAATTCAGCTTAATTTGAAGTCAGATCATTCATTTCAATGGGGAAAAAACAGATATACGTGTAAGAGACTGAAAATAGCACAGAAAGGTGGAGTGGGTGGTGTTATTGTGAGGAGTCTATTATAATGTAAGTGCTTTGCCCAATCCCTCAGTCTGTAATCTTAGATTTAAGTACAAGCATTAATTACATTACCCAACAAAGCTTTTTCTGTCCATAGTAAATTAGGTTTCACTTTCATTTAGGTTCGCATTGTATCAAAACTGAGTGCTGGAAGTTTCCGTTCACTTAAAAAAGATAAACCTTTGTAAAACAGGAGAAAACGTGTAATATGCGTGTAGGAGATTATATTTAAACTGATTATATTTAAGTCACTCTCAAGTGTTTCCATTCAAATGTCATCACTGATTCTATAGAAACACTTGACAAGCAAAGAAAATCTGCATTCAGGCTCACCAACAGAAAATGAAATACAATGAAACGTGTCAATAGTGACTAAGTAGGGAGTAATGTAAAAAACAAAAGCACATAATGAGACTAGCAAAAAAACATTAAATATATATCGAAAACCTTGGATGTCCAAATTCAATGTTTTTCCTGAAATAAAAAAAACCACACTGGTAGTTTTTAAATTATGAAATACTGTATTGTCGAAGTTGACAAGCAACTTTTAATACTTTGTATCGGTTAGATATTTGCAAAACCCAGTGACAAACAAAATCGATGACTAATGATAATGATTTATGACAAAAAGTAAAACTCAAAATATGGAGACACAAGGCTTCAGAAGGACAGCAGCAATATGGATATATAGTTTGATATATACTACTAAAGTTAAAGTAACTAAAATTGTTCTGTGTTAAAGTTGTCTGTCTGGAGCTTTATAAGTAAAAAAAATACTTTAAGAAGTTTTACTTTTGCATTTTTTACAGACCAGATTATTTTGTCTTATATTTGTAATTCTCCAAACACACTTACAGTCTCTTTTCCCTATATAGAAGAAACACTTGCCTTCATGCTTCTCTTTTACGAATCATTATTATCCAAAATAAAATTCCCCTGTATACGGGCATTTCAACTATTGTTTAAATCCATAAAAGTGGGAAAATATAGGCTATCCCAAAGCAAGGAAGCAATCAAAAATTCTGACAACTACAAATAAAATAAAGAAAAGAGATGAAGCCCATAAATCATCAAACTCATGACTAAACACACCTCGACATTAAATGCAGCATTTCTCAGTATGTCAGAAGACACACACTGCGGTAAGGTTCTGACTGCAGCTCTCGAGGCAACGCACGTCATTCAGATGATGAAAATAATGCCTTGTTTGTAAAGAATACACCAGAGACGCTAATCATGTGGAGTATGTAGAAGCTTGATAAGTTTGGCCTTGAGGCCACTTCAATTTCTCTGCTTTTGTTCCTCTCAGTGTGCAGCCTTTTTTTAAGTTCTCTAACTCTACCTTAGATATTTGTTAATTTTTTTAGCAGCCATGGTCTCCATATGTACCACCTGTCTGTTAGGTTTGCTTATCTCATTTATTCATAAGCAGCTGCAGATGAACAATCCACAAACCTCCAGCAAATCCACTGGTGACAACACATCCTCTGTAGTCAATGTGCCATTCTACAGCGTTGAATTTGACTTACTTAAGTGGGGATGAATGGGGAAGGAAAATTGGTGACATGCTAACCCTGTCAGGCGTGTGTATGAATGATAAGTGCAAAGGCTTTGTTGGAGATGTTGTTTACATCTTACCAGCAGTTCCTGTTGTACAGTAGATAAAGCTCTGATTGAAAAGCATATGTGCCTGTCTGTATCAGCAACACTAGCTTAGCTTTCATTGGAAAGCTTGATAAATCATTCAACCTCGGTAAGACATTCTACAATCAACTTACATTTTTTGCGACATAAATATTTACATTGAGGATAAATAGATACTGTTACAATAGTCTGACTCGTTCATTGCATAAACATCACTACACAAAGAAACACCAGCAGCGGAGCAAATGACAGCGCACCGGGATATTTCAGGATTACTGACATCTATGACATTCATTAGCAATATTCATGTCTGTGTAAGGTTGCCGCCGTGAAAGCGAACAAAATTACAAACAACTGCGGAGACACGTCGGGTCAATCTAGTGCACAAAGTGCCACAGACAGAGGAATGCGCTTTGCTATAATTTCTTCTCTCACAAACAGCGCTGGCAAGTCTGATTCGATGCAAACTGATTCATTTGAATGTTTCAGTCAAAACAGAACATGATTCACTGAGCTTCCAAAAGTAATTGAGAGTAAGAATATGCTGCTTTCCTCTGCTGTGTGCACCGTGTTGCTGAGCATCTGCTCACTCAAGCAGTGCATGTCTGTCCACAAAATAAAACAGTGCAATTATATTCCTCAAAGCCAAATCTCAGAAAGATAGAAAACAGTAACAGGATTTCAGAAAAATAGAGTAGTCATCATTACATAAAGCAGGCATTTTCAAACTTTACAATGCAAGGGCCGCCAAATATGATCAAGCTTCTGCGAGGACCCCCTTCCTTAAATACATATCCATCTATATATTTCTTTAGAATAAAAAAACATTTCAGTCATGTTAGATAAATAATAAGTGTGAATGTATAACGACAACATATTTAAAAATTGACAATAGAAATGTTGGATTTAAAAAACCTAAAGAACAACAATTCAAATGTATTTTTTTGTGGTAATTTCCTTTTCTAAATAAAATATTTTCACTAAGAAATAAATATAAACATTTGAAAAATGAAACAATAATAATGTTCGGTAGACTTTTTTCATTTTTGTTTTGCCTTTATATTTCTCTGACATGTTTTGGAATACCCCGTTATATTTACAAATAACAATAAAAAAAAAATAGTTTCACCTGACCTTTTTATAATTCTTGTACAATTATGTGGAGCTAATTATTGTGGTAAAATTTATTTTCATGTTCAATGTTTTAGTGTATATTTAGCTCAAGTACATTTTGAGCCTACAGTATATCATTGATTACGATTTATCGGTATATTGCAAATAAACTGTAAAATTTCACTTTAGCACAGGGAAGGTGGGATGAAGCGGTGATGGGTGACTACGTCTGGAACTTAGTTCGTGAGGACAGTATTAGCAATAAAAGACAAAAACCATCAAATGCACACTTCTGAAGTTTTGGACGACTATTTTTTTGTCACTGTTATGTTAAACTGTTGATCTAAGCTCAATGTTATGCCAGTACCTTGTACGAGTAAAACCGAAATGTATAAATGTGTGAAAATACTTTTTTGTGATTTTCGAATTCAGCATGTTAAACTTCATAAAGAAACATTTAATATTAAAGCGAAACACAGCTAAAATTAGTTAATTTTTTTTACTATTGTGTTATAGTCTGTGATGTCTAGTTGATCAGTGTACTACAAATAATGGTCCCAAAGGGAAAGCATTCGGTCGCATATAACAACAAATATGTCAAGGCGAAGGGGGGGGGGGGGGGAGGGGGAAAGAGGGGGGGGGGGGGTAAGGGAGGTGAAAGGGAAGGGGGGGGGAGAGAAAGGGGTGGGGGGGAAGAGGGAAGAAAGGGGAAAGGGGGGGGGAGTGTGAGTGTGGAACGTTAAAGGCTCTCTTAATGGTTCAAACAATAAAAGGTATATCGTCTAGATGTGAGTGGAGTCGGAGGGTACCGTGGATAGCCCAATTTATGATGTTTACTACTGGTTAGAATGAGTCAAGCTGGCGCGCTCATTGAAAGTGGGGTGCATTGTTAGGAGATCGGTGAGGATGTGGCCCGTGTGGACGAGAGCGTATTTGCGCAGTCTGGTGACGTCGTTTTTGAGTAAGTGGTAGAAGTCCCACCAGCTTCCCGGTACTGGGTGGCCATCATTCAGTACTCTAACCCAATCCTCCACGCCTCTTCTTGCCATATTTTGCCCCTATTTCCTACCCACCCCCCTCCTCGCTCGAGGGAATCTAATTATTCGGATCACCCAGCAACATGACAGCTGCCTATACCAAGGCCCTTTTATAGTATAGTAGAAAAAGATTATAGGACGGGATGAACTTCTCGTTGGGTAGGATAAGTGAGGCATCCTTAAATAACCACACAAGAATACCGACCACACCCGCACTGGAAAAAATTACAGAGGGGGCTTGGTCAAGAGCAGGTCCAGTCGATCCCTTATCTCCATCCGAATGAAAGGCCTGCACAGTAAGATAGATTAACCTCTCAAGAACCCACCCGGCAATGCCTCCAATGAAGCGATAGTTCACAGAAATCCGCCGCTGCGGACGGCCATCGTCGAACGTTCTTAAATACAGTCAGGCATGAGAGAACTACCCACCCCATCAAATTTGTCACTGACATTAAAGGTACAAGGAATTACCAAACCACCCCAGGTGCTTTCACTCAAAGAGAGAGCATGTTTTGGTTGCACATCTATTTGTGTCATTATCTCTCGACCTCTAATGTGTCAGTTTATTCACAACAGAGACAATCGTAATCATTTAATTGAGACAGTGAGAGCATTAAGAAGCGTGACTCACGGGAGCGCTTGACAAGCCTGATTGTTTTCTGAATCGAGAGGATTACAGAAAGCCCTAAAGCTTCGCTCACAAATATTTTAAATATCAACCAGATTAATTGATTGACGTTTGTGCATTTATCTCCAAAATTCTCGATTTCTCTGCCGTCAAACAGCCTTTGACCTGTTAAGGTGATGCAAGTTCTTACAAGGTCATGTTTTAAGTTCATGTAATCACACCTGCTGGTGTTGTGGGCTCTATTCTTCTGAGAACAGGAATTGATGTTTTATCTATAACCTCATCTGCACTCTATGAATGTGCATCTCATTGTTCACATTCCGGCGATATCGCCCCCAAAAAGGAATGCTTTATGCTTTCAAGTCTGGCCAACAAAGGCAAGGACGTCCTTATTGCAAAAGGGACGCCACCTGCCGTATAGGGGTTGGCGTAGGCGCGGGTGGTTTTTAGATCACAGTGTTTTACTTTGAGTGAAAATAACCTAAAAGCAACACACAGCTTGTGAAAATGATTTTAATGACCCAAGGACAAGGTATACTGGGAAAGCAATTATATTCATTGACAGGACACGACACACGTTGCATGTTTGTGCTCATAAAATTATATTCTAAGAAAATAAAAATCTAAGAACTATTCAGCTCTTCCATAGATCTCTGGGGTCTTATTTATAACATTTACCCATTTGGCAGACGCTTGTTATTCCGAAAGTGACTTCCATATAGCATTATCCTAGTACAGGTTATACATAGGTATTTGGAATATTTGCATCACCCCTGTTTATCGTAAGGGCCACAAACAGGGGGGGAGGAAAAAAGTGGAGAAAAGGGGGGGGGGGGGGAAAGGGAGAAAATAAGGGGGGGAGAAAGGAGGGGGAGGCTGTGCGTTGTTAACGGGCGGTCATGCTTCTTACCACTGAGCTAACAGGCAAGCTAGTAAACGATTGCGTACGGAGAGCACGTAATTCATAGCAAAGGTTTTCATTTTTAAGGAAGGCAAACGAATGAAATGGAGAAATTGTTCTCGTAAGGGTGCCTGTGGGGGGAGAAAAAGGGGGGCAGAGGGAAGGGAAGGGGGAGAGAGCGAGGGGGAGGGGGGGAAAAAAAAAGGGGGGGGGGAGGGGGAAAAGGGGGGGGGGGGGGGGGGGAAAAGAAAAGGGGGGGGAGGGGAGGGGGAAGGGGGGGGGGGGGGGGGCGAGGGGGGGGGGGGAAAGAGGGGAGGTAATGAGGAGGGGGGGGGGAGGGAGAGGGAGAAGGGGGGGGGGAGGGGGAGGAGGGGGGGGAAGGGGAAGTGAAAAGGGAAGGAGGACTGAGGGGATGATGAAAAAAGGGGGGAGAAGAAACGAGGGGGAAGGGAAAGGAAAAGGGTCCCGAGGGGCTCGTGACACCATGCGTATACCCTTCTGAGACAAAGGGGAATTGGATGCACAATGGTGGGGTAGTGGGAACTCAAGGGGTGGGTAGATATGCGAAAAATAGAGAGGTTTGTGATTTATGTTAAATGTAAATGACTAAAATCCATGTTTCCTTGAAAATAGGCTGGTTTCAAAGGTCTGGTAAGGGGGGGGGGGGAATGCTGGAGAATAACAGCCATTAAGCTCTCGCACAATCGTTTCTATACATGTAATCTGTCCTAACTATAATGGTTTTCATAACAAAACCAGAATGAAGAAACATTCGTCTTTTACATTTATGTCTTCAAATTGTATCTCAGCTAAAGAACATCACTAATTAATGGTGTGATTTTGCCATGGTGTTAATGAACAGTCTAAATTCTGTGAAATGCTGCAGAGACCTTCTTTGGCTTAAATATAATTCTAATAATTAAATTATTATTATTATTAATAATTGAAACAATTATTAGTTTGTAAATTGCAGTGATTTGCATGTGTGGCCATTTGTGATTTCATTACGGAGATAAAGGATGGGATCGGGGGTTTTCGGCAGTTTTACATCATTTTTTATTTTCCTATGGCATCTGATAGCGGTTGGACCCGGAAATGGTATATGTCCATTATAGTGCATAGCTCAGTAATATATGAATCTGCTTTCATGAGGTCCTTTGCATTGACTATTTATGGGTAAAAATGGGCGTGTACAGGGCGGGAGATGAGGCTGATTTACCTACGCACTTTTGCAGGTGATTTGTGATTTATAAAGCGATTATTGCTTACAGGTGAGCGTACGCACGGTTTTATCACGGTTCAAGTCTGAATATTTTTTGGCGTACGCTATTTTTAGCTTCGGCGCACATACACTTTTATTAAGGATTCTACGTACAGTTTTATAAATGACAAATCCTTGTAATTTTTTGATTGCCTCCCAACTGGCATGCATTTTACTAAGCATTAATTGGCAACAGTCACAGCGGAGACTTTGATAGTCCATACATGCCTAAAAGCTTAGGAGTTGTTAGGAAACGTGCCATGAGGGAGTTGAATATGCCTAAAATGACCACTTAAAAATCAGACAATGACCACGTTTACATGGAACAGAGCTTATTGATTACCTTAATCCGCCTGAAGTCATTATCGTAGTAAACACAAATCGAATTAAGACGTGTGGAGTATTCCTATTTAAGTCGCATTTTAGAAGTGCAGTTTAGACATGTTCACATCTTAATCGCATTATTTCAGGCCTGTAGGACTTTTCATGGCACTTTGCAACAGGATACACACACGGCAGTGGTCAACCATTTGACGGCAAACAAAAGAGCATGGCTTCAAAGCTTGTTTTCCGAACCGAACGATGATAATATAACAATACTTAAAGAAATTGATATAATGAAGTGCCTTGTTGGCCGAAAGAGCAGGAATGGCATTCTGGAGGGAACGCTGGATATTGACGCATGGGGACGTATAATGACGTATGCCGTATAATGACGTATAAACGATCTATGCACTATAAAATCTAAAACAGGAACATGAAAGGTATATTCTTAAAGCAACTCATGTAATCATAATATTGTCTTACTCAGAATAAAGCAAATAATTAGATTACTTAAGTCCATGTTACCGTAGTCATTGAAGGCCCATCATTATGTCACATCAATAGATCTTTCGATGCAGCGCCTTCACAGAGCCTTATTAAAAACCTGCCACTTTGTCTAAATAGTGTCACTTTCAGACATACAAACTATACACTCTCTACAGGAATACATCAGGAGGGGGTGGGGTAGGATTGGGATTAGTTTTCATTTAAGCGACATTTAGTTTTAGTAAGGGCCACAGTCCTTTTTATCATATTTCATGAATTTAGTGAGCTTGTACAAAGAAAAACGTCTTAAAAACTGACTAAAACAGACATTAAAGCATATACAGAAATACTTCACAGTCATTGTGTATTATGTAGTAAAGATTATGTGATTTTTGTACAATAAAATAAATGTAATCTGTTAATTCGAGATTAATCAGAATCAATTGAATGAATGGGACAAGATTTTGTCAAAGTGGCAACTACAGCTTCTGCGACAGAAACGTTGGACGAATATCAATCGCACCCAAGTTCCTTACTCAGGTCTGCAGAGAAGTGATAGTAAAGTGGAAAGGGTCGAAAGGGAGTCCACTGGCATAGTCCGTTTCCATCAACGGTCCTGGGTTTCACTCACACGGGTTCCCTGAATATACTATCCACCTCATTTTCTCTTTGACAAACACTTTGCGCTCGTCATTTTCAGCATTGCTTTTCACAGGTGCAAACATTACGTTTAGAACGCGTGATTCTGGTTGGCCCGAGGACCATAAAAAGACGACGCTGTTAGCTGTTATCTTGATACTGGTTGGCCAAACGAATAGGTGCTGGACCAAAGATGTTTCAAGCGCTCGAGAGTAGACACCTAAGACCACCCAAGAAATGGTTGTCACCAGAAGTTCGGACTTGTCACAAGTCCGAACTTAAATGCATGGATGGAATTCATAATGGACATTTATAAAATGGAGCAAATAACAACATTTGTAAATCATAAACTAGAACAATTTGCTTTGTACTGGGAAAAATTTACCATATGTGCAACATCCCATAGACATGATTTTATTTTTTAATCAATATTTACGATGTGAAGAAAGATCTCTCCCTAATAGTTCTGTTTCCTTTTATGTTTATTTTCCGGATGAAAATAAAAACAGGAAATAAAGAGTATAACATATGCATGTATATAAGTACGATTAGATTTATAAATATAGATGTGTGTGTGCTTATTTATACATATTTTAAAAAGTTTGATGTACATCTGAAGAAAAATAAAGAAAACTGTCATTATCGAAAATTATTATTGATTAGATAGTCTGTGTGATGTAACAGCTTTGTTGGTTATGTCACATGTCAGTAGTGATTTGTTTTACTACATGTAAAAAAGCACACTGGAGAATGTCAGTGTTTTTGTTAGTAGTGGTAGTATTTATTATCATTATCATTATTAGCACATAATAAAATAAAAACATTTAGTGTAGAGTACATTTAGAGTACATTTTAAATAATCTTCTTTGAATTATTATTATTATTATTAACAATAATTAAGGTAAATTATATTAAATGTCCTGCTTTTTATTTTAAAAGAAGCTATCAGTACTTGATAGTGTATTTATAAAGTACTTACATAATGCATAATTTATTAATCTATTAATTAAACTGAATCTCTTCAATCCATAGCAACGGAAAAATGGGGGAAAAGGCCTTTAATAATTTAATAATTATTAGAAACAACATTAGCAGTGCAAACAGGAAAATTAAAAAAAGACTTAGTTTAAAGCTCTCTTTATAATTTATACCTTTTCAATGCATACACAAAATCCATTTGATTGGAAAAAGAAATATAGGCAGAGAAATGAATGATAAAATCATGCTGTAAATGGAAGACAGTCTTTAAATAATTAAGTATATGAAGATTAATAGCTTATTAAATAAGTGTTAGTTGCATCCTCACAACAATGAATCGGTTGCAAGGTGAAGCGGTTTGGCTTGCTGTGCAAAGCATGGCTTTACCGCATATTTAAATCCATAGCACAAAGCCAAGAGAGCAAACCAGTGTTAGAGGTCTATGTAAAGCAGCTCCCTCTTCACTAGTAATGACTCAAAATGTCTTCACAGAGCAGGAACATCAACAAGCTCCATCAGATATCTTCCATTCAGACGCCTACCGGCATTGATCAAGCTGTCCGTCAGTGACCCGCATGAATGCCATGACCTCCAATCAATCTGCTCCTGATGAGATAAAGGCACAGGTTCCAGCAAAAGCCCAGACACTGCTTCTCCGCGCTTCAAGACAAATCAATTCTGTTTCCCAGAGGCTGCTGTATTACATTGCATGGGCATCAGCATCTTGTGTATTCTCCAACTGACACGGATTGCAGCCAGCACTCACTGGCTTTTGTGTTCACTGAACAGAGCTGACTCCCAAACAGTGGGCAATATCTTAAGGGATTTAAAGGTTTTGCTTTTGCAAACTGTTTATCACGTTGAATGCTACTGATAAGCGTCACACATTTGTCAAGGCAAGTCTGTAAATGAGATTAGACTTGTTCCCCTCAATAGATGCAGACGTGATACTATACGGCTGAAAGGCGGCGAGTACTTTGCCATTGAACCTTTTTACTGTTTATGTCGCTTCAGTTACACTTCTAAATCGCCTAGGCAAGTCACATTGTGACAGAACAGAGCATTGTACCATCTGTAAATCTCTGTATCATTGTAAGCACAGCGACAAGTGGCATGTTGTTTCCATGACAAGGGCAACCAATGAAACAGTAGTTTGAACAAGCCACACATGCATATCCATTGTGTTGTCACTGTGTATTTTTCACGTTGCAATATAGGTCCTTTGTATGAAATGTCTCCTAAACACAATGTCGCACATAAATACCATGAAAATGTTAGGATACTCTCTTTGAAATAACAATGTCCATGGCAGAAGAGTATGCAAAAATAAATGTGATAAGAAAATTTTAATGAAAATTATTGTGTATGATAAGCTAGTGAAAAGTTCAAAGGAAAAAAAGGCAGATCTACAAAATTTACAAAGAAATTAATAAATAAAGGAAATTTACAGTATTTTTATTCAGATATTTTTGTAATGCACGGTTATGTGTCTTTTTCTGAGATGCAATGTCACTAGGAAACTGAATTAGGTGTGCCATAATTAAACAAAGCGTTTAACTCTTTTACTGACTGTGTTCTCTTAAAAAAAGTTGCCAGCCAGCATCATACTCACTAAACGTCAATTGCCCCAAAAACTATTTATGGTACGAATATGGGTAGTTGACAAATATACTGTAAATGTGTTGAATTTTTTTTATTAATATCTTATTTTATATTAGTAATATTTTTATTTATAATATAAAATGGCATAAGAGAGACTTATCTTCATTGTTTTTTGTTTTCTAAATGTTTGCTATGTCACACCATTGGACACGTATACGCTTTATTTGTCAACTACCCACATGCAAAAAATGTAATATATCAAGTAAAGAACAGAGCCTCTGCTTTTTTCTTCTTTGCGCATAAACAGATTATCTGACTGTGATACTTATTAGGGCTGTGTATGGGCAAGTACTTCCCGATACGATACATATCATATATGATACATATCCCGATACAATATATTGCTAAGTATATCGATACGATACACATTTGCACTATATTGCAATACTTTAAATAGAAAATGTAAAATGTACAGCTAGAAATACAACATGCCGTGCACCACCTGGAGCTTTCTGTAATGATAAGTGTAAAAACGTCCCTTACCTCTGCAGAGTGGCCATGATGTGTGATGCATGGACCTTTAGATCAGAGGTTTGGTTTCGCAAACTGTGGATTGCACCCCTCAAGTGGGTAGCACGGGGGAATAAGGTGGGTCACGCACTTGGCTGTTGTGGTGCATTACAGTTAAAACAATGAACATGGGCAGTGTAAAACCCCTGGTTCATCCGTGCTGTAAATGCGCTGGTGTCACTTCCGTGAAAGCACAAAAAAAGTAATTGTTACTTTTTGTAATAAACTTTTTGTCTAATTCACTGCAGTAGCCAAGTGACTTTGTGGGTCATGATTTGCGAAGCTTACAAACAGCATTTAATTTATGTGACTCATTAATCCATTACTTTTTTTTAAACCAAAGCACACCCTCACACCAGCTCTGAGAGCTCGAAGCGTTCTTATATTTTTGCCATGCTCGCTTCCACTTACTTTTGGCCGTATGTATATGACATGATTTAACAAAATTATCGATAGTAGATGTATCACTATAGATACACAATCGAAGGAAAAAATATTGCGATAGTTACATGTATCGATATTTTTGCACAGCCCTAATACTTATCAAAATAAGTTATAATATTTAATGCTATGTGCATAGCCTTTTTCTTCTGTCTGTCAATGAGAATAAAAATATCTACAGAAATCTGAACGTTCAAAGAAGCATCTAAAAGAATGCACTCAGATCCTTAATACTCTTTAGGAAAATAATAACTTAAATTTGAACATATAGGCAAAAACTATTTAAGAACACTACAATAAGCTCAGCAACTGTAAAGCACACAAATACCAAGCTAAATTATAAATATTCCCGTCAACAATCTGCTAAAAGCAATGTTTCTTCTCAACTGTCTACAAGCAACAGAAACAGATAAAAGGCTAAAAAAGAAAGGCTAACTTTACCGCTACATGCTACCACATTTTAAGAGTTCTGGGTAGCACAGAAAATGATAAAGGCATGAACACAAACCAAAGTGTCTTGCAGTAGACATGATTCAGTCTTTGATTGTACTGTAAATGAAACAAAAATAGGGTCATTGTGTTGATCAATAAAACCAAATTACAATGATTTAATTTCTTCCATAATTGATAATGATACACGGCCTGTATACAAGGAAAATATAGACCTGTAGGTTAAGCATCAAAAAATGCATGGCAAGGCTTACTGTATTAATTTCTGTCTCAAATTCTCATTCACATGAACAGAAACACCAGATTCAAACGCTATCTAATCCGTAAATAACAAACCATCGTTGTCTGGTCGAAGAAAAGCCAGCCTCCTCTCCTTAATAATACATGAAAAATCATGCTGATCAATTTTTAAGTCTGCATCCGCTTGCTTTGCTCGTACAAAAAGCTCTATGCCTTTATTATGTTTCAAACAAAAAACTGGATGATGCCATGAAAATGATAAAAAGGAAAGTGTGCTCCACATCCTTTGTCCTGATCTTGAGCTGGACGACTCCACTGCTTTTTGCAGCAGGCCATAAATACAGAAAGTTTAATACACCCTATCTTACAAGCTGGGCATTTTGGGAGTTTAAATCATTTTGAGTACACCAATCAAGAACAAACCCAGGACAACCGGTTAAAGGGGTAGAGGGGGCGACGGCCTTGAGGCTTCTATTGAAGCTGTGTGGTTTTGAGCTATATAAGCTGTCACAGATCGTAGAAAGAGGACACAGCGGACACCTTCGCATTGACACCAATGATGACACTTTTATGAACCATCGTAAAACAAGCGGGTGAGCAGGGCTTCAGAGGAGTGTTTCTTCACCGCAGCTTCCGAGCCCAGTCTGCTCTTTAACACTCAACTGACATGACTGACAGCAATGAAGGCTAGCGCGTCCACACCAAGAGGAATAATAAAGTGAACAGGCTCCAAAAATTGGAGACTGGGGACATAATCTAGCTTCAGATACAGAGGGAAAGGAGCCGTATTGGTCAGCTTTGGGTCAATAGGGGTGGACACAGAAATAATGAAATTCAGTTACAGTCAGTGAGCCACACCGACCAAACTCTCACACTTGTTAGTGTGAATAGTTGCTTGAAAACTGAAGTCATGTTTTCATGTTTTATTTCATGTATAATAGCATTTGTCAATTTCATGACAAGCGAAGATAATCATGTGGAACAACAGACTGTCACTGTGAAACAACAAACCTAACAGCTCAAAAATGTATGCTGATAAATATGTGCAAATGACCTTGACATGTTTCTGCACTATAAAAAGGCAGATTAGTGTCTTTGTGATAATGTTATGGCATAATAAAAACATAGTCTTGTGGTAGTTACAACGTGACCCTGTTACTGAAAATTAAAAGAGAAGTGCTGGATTTGACACTTTAGGAAGAGGCTGTCAACGTTTACCCAAAGACTTCAGAGAAAAAGAAGTCAAGGTAATTATGCATATATCTGCAGCTGCGTTGTCCTGTCTAATAAAGAGGACCCCAGACAGAGCGCTCAGAAAGCCTGGGTTTTCACTGTGGCAAAACAAACCAGTCTGACTCAACATAGAGGAAAACACTTATGTTTCTTACTGCATTAACCTCAGATAGATAATCACAGAAAGAGTATCTAAAATCAATTGTCAAAGGCATGTCGCCTGATTATGTGGCGCCCGGTGAAGAGTTTTAAGCCTATACAGCAGTCCATGTGAGAATCCGGCTATAATGTTAATCGATCAAACTAACGCACTATATTGGTTAAGTAGCCAATAAATCTTTAAAGGAAGACCGTCATGCCTCTGAAAGACCAGAGAATGCTGGAAATTGAAAATGCAGTATTATGTTGGGTTCAAATATACCAATTAAACTAACAAATTAAATAACAAAATCATGAATAGACTAAAACATATTTTTAGCATTAAGCTATAAAACATTTTGGTTTTATCTTAACCTTGGCAAAAAGGCACTTCACAAACACGGACTTTCCGCTTTTCCGTTTGTCTTTTGCCGTGTTAAGATGTAAAACTTTATGCTTGAAAACAGCATCACCTCTGCATAGCACCCTTTAATACTCCCACGTGTGTGATTCTGCATGCTATCACCACCCCACACTCAGGCCTGGAGTTCAGTCTGGAATGGAATTCCTGTCACTGGCTCAAAGTGGACACTAATGATGCTCTGATGGGCCGGGTCCCCGGTGGCGGGCCCTCCTCCTCATGTCAAAGAGCAACGCTCTTTACCGCAGAGCCCCGACCTAACCGGGTTTCAGCAGCGGATCGCTTTCACATCCATCACCAGGCCTGTGTGACCGCTCCGCAGACCTCATCGCATAATGCCCCCTTAATGAGCCTCAAAATGCTTTATGTTTTGATGCATTGCCATTCAGCTGAAAAGTAATCCAGAAATGGACGAAGGGATCATTATTAAGCATTAGCATTTTACCAACATTACTTGCCGAGCCGCGGAGAAAAAAAAGCACCTAATGACCACTTTAGTTTTGGAGCTAACACAGTTAGAAGCCAACCTGGGAGGGGCCATGTAAGCTGATATCGAGGAATAGATGACTGCTCTCTGAGTTGTGGAAATTTACTGCCAATGAAATTACAAGCAGATTTAAAAACAATTTATCAAAGACATTAATGTCACTCATTTAGCACAATAATCTTCCTGGCTGGTGTAACACGTGCAGCGTGTCATGGCTGAATGCATTCAGAACATGATCGACCACAGAAAGTTGTGCGTCTTTCAGGTATTTGTTTTTATTAAGAACCAAAGATGACAAGCTACATCAGAGGTGAACTCAAATTTTTTAAACTCAGATTTCTCCGCTAAACTTTAAAAGCTGTAAAAGCTTCTAAAGTACAAACAAACCACTGAATTCATGTTTAGTCTATGTCGAAAGCTGGCAAGAAAACTTGCTCCGCAAGCCAAGTTCTAGCTAAATAAATAGGCTGCCATTTCTCGCCATCAAAGCCACTGCTTCTATTTATCTTAATTTCTTTTATCCCGATTTAATTTCTTCTCCATTTGAGTGTTTCTGTGTCAAGGGTGAACATTTTAAGAGCAACCGTAATATATCATAAATAATACTCACTGCCAAAAGAGATTTACTGAGCCCAAGAAAAGCACGACTGTGCCTCCTCCACAATCCATAGTACCCTGGCAAAAATTACAGCGCTTGCATTTCCTACCATACACAGCATACTAACCTAACCAATTTGTCTGTGAATATTTCCTTGTTGTTTCTCAACATTTCCAATGTGGAAAGAAAACCCAAACCTAGGGGTTGACACAAAATGCACCAAGCTATAAACAGTCACTGTCAAACAGCTTTGTCATGATACTGTTTCATTTGATGCACGGCAACGTGTTTCATGTATTCAGCACACACTTTGAAAAAGAGATCAATGTATTCAAGCATCTATTTTGGGAGAGCGTAATTGAGGGCTCCGTTAGATAGCCACTTCATTTATACTGCTCCAATTTCAGCTGTTTGTAGGTCACTATTAGCTAGGCAAGTCCAGCTGTAATTACTCATGTCTGAATTAGAAAAACGGCATGCCGTCAAGAGTATCCACGTGTAGAACAATAGTATAGTCATCCTCTGCCCGTGCCATGTTTTCAAGTTCTTTTCGGTCACCATCTGTTCTAGTTTCAATGCGAAAGTGAAACTTTGTCATTTTAACGTTCCCTTTTACTAAGGGCAAGATAGATAAGAACTGTGTTTAACAAATGAAACCTGAAAAAGGAAGCATAAAGTGGCATAACCTATTCAGCTCTATCGACATTTGACACGATGGCTATTATGAATGAGACAGCCTCACTTTGCTTGGAGTCAGTAGGGCAATGAGAATTCCCCCTTGTAATGAATGACACTTTCACGAGAGAGCTGTGGGGCATCATTCTAGCCAATTGAAATTAACACACAGATGCAAATGCCTGATGATGACTAATGGGTTTCTCTCATTCCTATAATAACAATTACTGCCATAATCACACCCCGTATCATCATCAATATAAAAGCTGTCATGGTTTGGGTTGACTCTCATCTGTTGTCAGTCCATATCTGCCAATTTCGATTTAGAACCAATCCAACGTCGATCCACATTTTAGCAACATATTTAAAGGGTCATGAAAACCCCCCTTGTCAGCTACAGTCTACCTTTTGAAGAAAATGCAACTAAAATGGGCGTAAATGCTGTGAGAAGAAGAGTGGGCGGGGTTTTATACAGTCTATGATTATTAAACGAATCATACTTTCAAGCCACAGCGGTATTACAGAAACCACTAAAAGTAATATGAGTATTTATTTTTAACAAAATGCAACTATAACTGTTCTAGTTAAAATATGACAGTTACCACATTTGATGGAAAAGTCCTCAGGTCACGGTACC
The DNA here is from genome assembly GCA_006030095.1 of Triplophysa siluroides. NCBI lineage: Eukaryota > Metazoa > Chordata > Actinopteri > Cypriniformes > Nemacheilidae > Triplophysa > Triplophysa siluroides. The sequence goes on along the minus strand of VCII01000042.1, from coordinate 1,749,017 downwards.
ACATTCCTCACACAGACTGCCTTGAGAGCTTTCCCGAGTAATACAGTTTGCTACTGTTACTCGCATCCATGATGAGCGGATTTTAAACCGGCGATCAGTCCAGCATGGGAGACGGGCTCTTTAACAAGGAAACTAGCATTTGTTGCAGTGTTACCAACCGTTTGTTTGCCATCGCATTCCGCTGGTGGGAAAAGCCCATTTCATCAGTGTCGGAAGTCCCCTCCGTCTGTTTGAGTTCCGAATATGACACATTGAGCTTTACTGGTCCACATGAGCTCCGGTCCACCGAGAGCTCCAAATGGGCATCCGCGTCTGTTTCTGTGCGCCACAATTTCAACAACCGTCATGTATTTATCACAATCAGTGGAGAAGCCCTTCCTCCACATATATACCGCATAGGCCTATAGTGAATTTCACATAAAAATATACATTTATATATAATAATCGGAATATGTATTTTTGCAACTCTTGTTAAGTGTTTACCCATCAGCTTAATTGTGCCATGAACATAGAAACACACCAGGCGCTGTCATGAATAATTAGGAGAAATGTCTTCTCATTGGAAAAGAAAACAGTCTCTTGAATAATTATGAGACACCGATGCATCATCAATTTAATAACGTACATCGCCAAGTCACATCCTTTGACGTTGGCCAGATGAGGATTTTAAACCGGAAGGCAAAAATAGCTTAAAAAAGCTCAAAATAAACTAGTTTTCTCTACTGTAATAACTTACAGTTGATAACATTAATTTCTATGATGTGCAACACAACTAACTCTGTTAAAATCTAAATAAATGTTGTTTATTGTTTTGTGGCTCTTTAACATCTCTAAAGAGGTGGGGCCTCTAAATAAAACCAGGAGAATGACAATCATTGAGGTGATATTTTGACAGCCCCTGCTAAACCGAGTGAGAAACAGGCTTCAGCTCTTAACTGTGGTACAACGAGTCCTGGCTTGTTGTAAGCAAACTGTGCTGATGTGCCACTGGGGAGCAAAGTGAGAGATGCTGTAATTACAAGCGGCTGTGAGCCGGAGAGAGAAAGCGCAGGAGAAAAAGAGCACAGCGGAAAGATGAGAGGACACAATTAGAGAGGTCAGAGTGCCAATGGCCGCCTGCTCCTCAGTTCCGTGATCCCGGTGTAACGGCATCTCCACCTTGCCAGTGGTCATGTAAACTTACACCAGGAATGCTTTAATGTACCACCTAAACCTATATAAGCCACACTGAGCATGTAAGCTAATGCCTTTCAAATGATGAAACTGATAACATTTCATTAAAATTGGGTCTTTACAGCCGCATCTGACCTTTGTGTCTCTAGATTAATATAGAAAATGTGTTTAAATATTCATGGCTGATCGATTCCAAGATCTGTGGGCAACTTGGAAAAAACTTTGCAACTGAAGTGTAAATCTGAGCCGCAGGTTTTTTTATCTTAATTGAATGAAATAGGGATGAGGAAACGGGCTGAGCAGAGGAAGCATATAAATAGGTGTCACATTATGACCGCATGTCTTGTTACAATATAAAAAGTGTTGACCGATACAGATTCTGCTGTGGGACTAAAAAAACTAAATCGGACACCAAGCAGAAAACTATAATACATTCCTCCTACTGTGTCACAGATGGATGCTTCCAGTGTTGAAAGCTTTGTTGATTATAATTGGGAACAATTTAGTGACCGTGTAGAACGAGTAACTGCTGGTTGTTTATGGGCGCAAACAACGTTGCAACTTGGTAGCTATTATTTACAATAGCTTATAATCAGTGTTGGGTAAGTTACTCTGAAAAAGTAATTAATTACTAGTTACATATTCAATAGTGTAATTAGATTACTTTACAAATGACTCTCTCCAAAAAGTATTTAATTACTTATTACTAATTACTTTCTATATCCTATATCAACCTTGATTAGTTAAGTGATTCAAGGCTAGACATGAAACGGCTCTTTTAATTAATTCAAATCAATAATATAAAACTACATAAAGTAGTATTATTAACTGACCAAATTATTACAAATGTGAGAATAATACATTAAAGCATGCATTTTAAAGTTTGACTTTGAATTTTGATGTCAATTCCATGTTTGCACACACAGATATTACACAAAGTATTGAGTTTAATTACATCAGAAGTAACTGTAATTAAATTACAGGAAAACATAGAGTAATCCCTTACTTTACTTTTTCAAAGGAAAAGTAATTTAATTACAGTAACTAGTTACACCCAACACTGCTTATAATAGTGTCATATTTACTGTTACTGTTTTAATTGTTTTTTAACCTCAAGTGTTTAATACTGTGATATGAAGCTTGTAATGATGCCATTCAGAATTATTTTAATTTGTAAATTTACTAAATTTACCATTAAATCACTGGACTGTTGAAAAACAACCATATCATGAAATATAGAGTGTGGTTTAAAATTACTCATACACTGATATATGCATTACAGTGCAGAACATTAAAGAGACACTTGGCGAGAAAGAGAAACATGCAAGAAACGGAAAAAAAACGGAAAAAATATATATTATATAAGTTATAAAATCTAAATTAACAGCTTTGCGACCAGACCGTTTCAACACAAACAAGCCCTTTCATTTGTCAGCTGGGAAAATATTTCAATACAGCAAACTCTTCAGTAAAGTATTTCAATAAAGGTGTACGTAATACAGATATCTTAATCTTATTAAACCAAGTCATTAAGAATTAAGCTCTCAAAATGAATAAGAGTCTATACACAACAAGCATTCTTGCACCGAGGGATCAAGTAGTTGCACATGATCAAAATTTGCGTCTTCTTCACATATCGATGTGGGAACTCGAAATGCTTCATATGTAAATCAATCCACTACAGTTAAAGATATCTGACTGAACTGATGTGATCCGAGTCCCAAACGTAATTAGAATTCTACTCCATGAGGAAACCTTCTGAACGAATTTGTTAAGCAGAAAAGCTTTCAGCTACATACGTTTTTCATTTTAGCACCCACTCGTCAAATATCCTGATGCCATTGCATCTTTCAAAAAAGGTTAATATATTTCTCTAGAGGTAGATCTACACACAGTACCTCTATGTTGTTTAAAATTCTCTTTTGCCCTCAATACTGTTGCAGCGCTGATGCCTGACTGCACAATTTCCTGCCTACCCTGTCAGATTAAAACCAATTACATTTCGAATCATAAGAATAATATACAAAAGCCTCGAAATTGTGCATTGTTTAATAGCATGCTTGGAATCGCTTCATCTTAATGAGCAATCTCTCTCGTCTCCAATTCTGATTATTGGAGGCATGAATGTGTGAACCAATCAGAGACTCTAAAAAAGCCCCTCTGAACCCATATGCCTGAAAACGAGAATAGAAGACAGCTCAACGGCTGTTATCTTCTGCATCTTCCCATTAAAAGGTGCCAAAAACATTTTGAATGTCACATGGCACACAGCTGGGAGAAGCTGGGGGTTCATAGAAAGGCAGATAGTGACAGACAGCTGGTTTTCACCTCTCTGAAAAACCATTGTGTCTAGGGGGGAGGAAGCGTCACCCAGTACTGCCACCACAGGTCAGGAGACAAATATACAAGGCCCACAGAGCCAGCGCTCACTTCATATCCAGCCATAATGTCAAATGGAGAGGCTTTCAGCAAATTATCACACAGAGAAAGGGCAATTTTCACCCCTACTAACTCAGTAGTCCCCACAGAATGGGCAAGAGATTGCTTTTGGGAAAGTTTAATGCAGTTGGAAGAGCATGACAAAACATGCAGAGATAAAACCCACTTAAATGCCATTGCAACTCAAACTTGGTAGATGCGTATGTACCGTTTTAATATTATTGATTCGAAGGAAAGCACAGAAATATTTGATACAACACTGTGCTTGCATGCCTAAAAATAATTCCACACAAAAAAAGTGTGAACACACAAATCAAGTCTGATAAAAATAATTACTCAAAGCATTGTTGTGTGTAAGTGACAAAAAAGACTTGTGTTTACAAAGCTAATTCATCCAACACATTACTAATTTCGTCAAACTCGTACAAAAAAAAGAGAATAATGTATTTTGATTTCACGTTGACTTGAGTAGTTTCTATTGATGTTATTAATAGATCAGGTAACGATCTTACATATTTAAACATAAAACGTTTTGGGCCAGGAACAGCGATCAACACGTATAGAGAGGATTACAGACAGTACATGTGTAAAAATAGGTAGGCAGAGGAGCACAGATGCAGGGATGGAGAGGATTATAAATAATAAATCATACAATACATAAACATAATACATAGTTTATATATGATTGTATAACTAAAAACATAAAAATTACATTTGAATCGTAATGCGAAGCATGACACAAAAAGCCGAAGAAATCTGTCTGACATTTTGACTGACAATTCAAAAAAGCATAAATGGAACTAACACTAGTCTTTGGTTGCTCCTTCTGCATTATGAGTCATCTAAATGACTGAAAGGCACATCCTTATTATCCTCATACAAAAGATGCATGTAAAGCTATCGTACAGAAAAATGCAATCTCCAACACCACCAAAGACCATTTCAAAACCGCCGCCGCTATCTCTCCGAGGCATCTACTCAATCCCAGTTCTCTCTTTCACTCATTTCTCACTTCCCATTTCCATCACAGATGCCCTCTTGTACTCTCTGGCTTTTATCCTTTCTGATGGCCTAACTTGTAAGTGAAGGGGCAAAGGGGAGGGATCATCAATTTAGACATCAATCAATGTGTCATCTGTTCTCGGGTCTAAAAAGCCGCCACGTAATAAAAAAGGAAGTTTTCTTCAGCAGGTAAAAAACAAAGCCGTGACCAGACAATCCGCCCTTACAAATGCTGGGAAGAATCAGGGATGAGCAGTACATTGCAGTATTGATTTGAGTTTGCAGGCATGCCAGTCATACAGGAATCGGGATGTGCTCTGGGTCTTTTAGATGTGTACAACCACATCATCAAGTAATTACAAAGGATCCAGAGCAATTACAAACCTTTAGAAAGCCACAACAGAAAAATCTCAGAACAAATGAATGATAAACATGTGTAATAGTTTAATTGTTTCGTCTTAAAGCAACACTTAAGAACTTCTGCTCACAGGTTCCCCCATGTGGTTGATAAGCGAAATTGTCTGTTACAAGTGTTGTAAATAACGTCGCTCGTCGCTGTATAATCTTCCCAGTTGGCAGTGCAATACACGTGAATTTGTTTACTAAGCTGATAAAACCGGCGAATGCAGAAACGTCATGAGGAAACCATTTTGCACTCTTCCGCAGGCAGGGGATGGTTGGGGCTGTGTGTACCGTGCCGAAAACAGAACTTACAAAGTGTGGTGGTAGCCGCTATGAGGCTGCTTAGGTAGCAGCGGCAGAATAACTCGTCCTGTTAAGAGATGCTCTACCACCATAATCATTTTAAGGTCGAAAAAACTACAAAGTGTTGCTTTAACATTCAGGGTTCTGGCAGCGAGTCGCTGTACTCATTCAGGACACAAGACGGCTAACTTTTGTGGACCCGAAGCATTGTGCCCTTTGAGTCACAGACAGCTTGCGAAAACTCTGGCTACTTCATTGTGCTGATATTAAAGCTGAGGTGACCTCTGGCACAGGAGAAATGTCAGGACACTCATCTCATGCCCCCTTCTACTGAATTAAGGTTCATATCTATGTTCTACTCTTAATGGAACAAGGGCTCCTCGGCATTTTGCCACCTAAACTTTCATTTCACGCCCCTCTATCCCCTCCTCCTTTACAAGGTTAGCCACCTACGATCTGCCATTTCGGGTAAGTTTAACACCTATGAACTTGTCAATATGACGGTTTTTGCTGAGAAGAAAATTAAAATGTGTTTTCTCTCTTTTCCGGACACCCAGAAGCTGAATTAAAAGAATGAATTAACAGGGAAACACTGTTGACAACCTTTTTTTAATACTGTTCTATTCAAATGTGTTTTGTATTAGGGAATCTGATTTTTCACACAGTAAAGCAACTTCTGTAATACTCTTCAAAATTATCATTCTAAATGCTTCAAAGGGGCATCCACTTTTAACCTCTTACAACTACCTTTAAATGAAACGGTAGTATGCGAGTTTTTCTATATTTAAAACATGTAACAATAAACACAAAGAGGCAATAATTAGACGTACAGTAATTACTCATTTAGACTTCTTTGTGCATGCAAATATGACAATATCAAGTGATTCAGTATACAGCTTGACCTTTTCTATCAACCTTAATTCTAATATAGCTACAGATAATGCCGAAAACTGCAGCAGCAGAAGGCAAATAAAAACAGATTACACTTGAAATGTAAAACTGTAAGCAGATCTAAAAAAAGAAACATATACTAGAACAAAATCACCAATATGTGCACATTATAGACTGCTTGGCTTTTTTATGATTAGTTTTCATCTGCCTTGTTATACTATGGCTTTTCTATAACTCATCACCAGCGATAGCTATGCTACCACCAGGCGAGTGAGGCTGGACTGGCTATTCAGTCCAGCCTCGATTCAGATTGGTTAAACTTAATAGTTTGTCATGTTAACAAAGTCTCTGAGTCTTCCCCCCCATTACATTTTCTGCAACGGAGAAGACCGAGCAAGTCCTTTAGGACTAACTGGATCATTGCGGCGAAGCATCATTACAACTAAAAATACTGCACCACAAAGTTGCATTTTTGGAGTTGGTAATATACTAGAGCACACTAAATCAAACAAATACTTTGCTATAGAGGAATTTATACCAGTAAAAATTGTATCACACGCACATACAGATAGTACCTCATGGTAAAAGAGCTAGGAAAAACCTGAGGCGTGAGGCCACCGAGTCAAATACATCTGACAGATCTATTTTGTAAAAAAAAAGCTCTCTTTGACACAGATCAGATAGGAGGCTGTCGTTTTCAACCTGACAGCAAGATAGTAGAAAAATGATGCATTGTGCTATCTCCAATTTTCGATTATATCATTATATCCAGAGAGACATTATAATTTCACATTTGACGAAGAACACACCTGCACCAGGTAGTTAATTATTTTTAGAATGAAAAGAGTTACAGTGAATTAAGTCAAACAATGCAATAACCACGTCGCCGTGCCTTAATTAAAGAAGTGTAATTAAGAAATTACAGTCCTAAATCAGCACGCTGCCTGAGCGAATAAGCGATCCGCCGTCACTGCAGCATAGATATATCCGGCTGCAATTATACATTTCGCAGGTCCTCCTGCAGGCTGGCACACCTGAGCAGTTGATAAAGCTTCAATCCCGAGCAACACTCATGAGAGATTTGTGCGACTGTCTGTAACTTCAGAGGAAGGGATCAGACCACTATCTCTCGTGAACTTATATGGCTCCTGCCAGGGTCATGAAAGGGTTTCTGGCTTGATGCGCACAGAATACAAACGCTACTCTAGAGGAACACTGTTACTTTGGCAGGATGCAGAAGGCTGCGTAGTTATAATGCCCGACAGGTACAATCCAAAATAATGTGACTTGACTACAAACATTTGGTTTCTTGATGCCTTCATAACATTCAGCAGGGTGTCTCAAGAGCAATAAACGGTGCATTCCATCATATTTTGCTCAATATGTTAAAATGCCATTTAGCGGCTGTTGATATCACACTTGTAATGTAAAACTCACCTGACTCAGAACAAACGGCATAATAATAAAACTTTTTGATGGTAATTGTGTGTAAAACGTAGTATTACCCAGAACTCCTAGTGAGTGACTGATGTTATTAAAGTCTCAAGTTTCTTTCTAAATGAGGAAAGGTGCAATAAAGAAAACAAATGATGCATATTGATAATCAATTTCAATAAGTGTGGCGCAGCCACGATCCATCAAGTACCCCTGCGTTCAGAAAATGCCCTCATGAACATAACAGCTGCTCACTGCTATGTTAAATCACCAGATTTATGTATGCCACCAGCCCGGGCGAAAGTTACTTTCCTCTTCCCAAAATAAAAAAGTCATTTAATGTTGATAAATATATTCAATAAAAAACAAATTACCGCTCGGATGCATTCTCTGGTGCCTCCTCACTCCCATTTAGCCTTAATTACAACATCACTTTTGGGTTCGCTGCACTTCTGCACTTCTGTACCTCCTGAACCCTCAACCTCATCTCTCGATCTGTCACTCTTTTCCACTGTCGTTCGTTGTCTCTCCCCAGCTGTCTCATCACCCTATTGATCCTTTCATTGTGTTGTTTGGCACCTGTTCTTGGGCCCGTTCCCAGGTATTTCAGCCAGGGTAAAGATTATCACCTGCAATAAAACTCCCTTGAAAAGACATCAGACGCATCTGAATGCGGGAACGGCGCTCATGATTACCCATTACTGAGAAATAGCGCAGTTACAAGTGCAAGGTATAGCAATTGCAATGAAGCGTTTCTTGATCAACTCAATTTGAAACTGTCTCTGAGTACTGCTATTAAGTTTCTGGGGTGCTTGTGTGCGGTACATCTCAGTTCTGTCTTCCAGAAATACTCGGTTCAAGATGGAGTCGTAACACTTTATTATGAATGAAATCCTCTGGAAACATTGAATTTTGATCTTTTTTGCATCCTCTCAACTGCAACTCTAGTGGAAATCTCCAAATAGCTCGCGAACCGTCATTTCAAAATGCCATGCTGAAGTGTAGCAGCACTTTCATTTTAATTCACACGTCTTTCTTCTTTAAAACCTAAAAATAATCAAACCAAAATATAGCAATATACTATAGAGACTGCACGAGATTAGTCTTCCTTGTTAAACATTTTTAATGTCTTCAGATGCTAATTTTTATAAATTCCTATTAAACAAAAATGTTGCCATGGACAACGACAGACGAAAACATACCCACGATTTACCAAATACTGACTTTTTTAGCATCACAGAAATATTGCATCAGTGCTAAGCACAAACTTTCCATCACAGTTTTGTTGGAGCCATTGTCATTCTGCACATTTTATGAGGATAAATTCAGTGCACTAACCATAATGAATACTATTTAAGATTAGACACGTCTGAAGCAGAAACGTTTTTCTGTTTCCCCCTTCAAGGTGCTAAGTTTTTGTTTGTTCTCTCCAAAAGATCGGTGTAAAATATGCCAGTGCAGTAACTTCAAAGGCATTCAAACTCTCATCAATCACGAGGGGCATCAACAGGTATCAGATTCATTGAGATGCAGTTGAGCACTATTACTGCTGCAGTCGTGAGTCTGATGAATTACTTCTCATGAAATTTCCTCATAATTCATTAAAAGATTGGCGCGCTGTTCTGCTAAAGAGGAGAGTTTGACACCGTTGTTCGCCAACAGCCGTTATAAACTACGCATTTTGACATCTGCTTCTAAGAGTTTGTCAATTTACACAAATACGTTACTCAGAGACTTTCAATATGACGGAAAAAACACGCAAACACACGCAAGTGCAACAATATCGTCTTACAGATGCCTGAGGTAACTTTTACCTTTCGGGGGCGGTTGACGTCTCCGTGCTTCTGCGGGAAATTGGTCCCACGCAGCTCTGCTCTTCTCAGCGCGCAGCGGACGATACACGCTTGACAGAGGAAATAAGGAGAAATTCTCTGCTTCTTTTTCTCTCTCTACTTCTACTTCTCCGCCACAGACACCGTCAGTCAAGTACAGGTTATCGGTTTTCTCGCGCGAGAGCAATGAGACCGAACGCGAGCGCGCGCGCGAGGCTGCCTGAGCGCACGTGAAGTGAAGTTGGGAAGTGTTCTCGCGCCCGGCGTTGAAGAGCGGCTTCCGTTGGGAGAAGTCGACGCGAAGCGTGAGCGCTGACCACTGACTGGGGTCCTGCGAGGATGAGCGTGTGCACTGTGCTGAAGAGCGCAACGCGTGCGTGGAGCGAAACAGCGACTCTCTTACGCGCGTCTTTGTTTTAACCCCTGTACATCACGCACACGCACACACACACACACACGCGAGTCTCGTGACAGGTTAACCCTAGATTAACAGATGTCCACGCGCATCTTTAAAAACGTCAGTTGTGTACAGCTCGTGATATAGCTAAAGGTTGTCGTTTTTCCTTCTGGAAATTAAGGAATTATTATTGTATGATTCATTTGAATTGTTTTCCTAAAATAACCCAAAATGATAATAAGTTTTGGTGCTTGTTTTGTTGGACTTTTTCAAAATACTTTTTCAGTGTTAGTGCTAAAACAAAATAAATGCATACAGTGTATTAAAAATTAATTTGTTTACACTGTAGAGAATGAAAAATGGCATAAATATGGGCCTCTTTTATCGGTTTTATTAGGGCGGCTATAAACCTCGCACATAAGCTTATAAGACATTGCTTTCGTAGTTTATTGAAGTAATCACAAAATCTCACACTCCTGTGCATTTTCATATTTTAATCTATCTGTGGATGTGGATCAAACCTGTGCTCTAGTATTTTAAGCTTTCCTTCATTTTCCTGCTCATCTGAGGAGTAAACTGCAGTGCAATAGAGTGAGATTATACTTGCGAGCTGTATGAGCTAACAATAAGAACATAACCCACACCAGTTTACCCAGTAATATCCTTTAACTGTCCCGTATGACACATAGTCATTACCATGACAGCACGTGTTTAAAAGCATCCCGATGTTTGGGTCATGCTGCGCTTATTAAAAATCAAATTGTTTATTATACCAGGGTGAGTTTTATTTTCCCTTCAGCGTAGCATTTTGGGAATATATTGGCACCATCCTCATAAACTTACAGTAACAAGGAAAACAGAGGAAGAAATAATAACTCGAAAGATTGTCTGCATGCCTGTGAAACCACCCACAAGGGACTGGCAAGTCAACACGTTTCAAACTGCGAAAATAAAGTAGGGCTTAAGCTTTATTGAAATTCCCCATTCTTTCTTCGCTCAAAAAGGGGTTATTCACAGCAGGGAAATGAACGTTGTTTAGTTGGGATTCTGCCAAAGAGTATGTGAGAACTCCATCCTCGAATCTATATGTCTTTACCCACCTCTACCCATGTTCAGAAGTGAGCATCATCCACAAACCCTTCGTTAGTTCTGCTTGGTGAACCAGCTCTGTTCTTTCTGACATTCGCTGCCCAGACAATAGTGTACAGTTAAGTTTTTTTTAAATCATTGAGACAACATTCTATGTCCTCAGCCAGTCGAGATTTTGACCTTAAGACATTTGTGGCGGCAAAAATCCTCTCAAGAAATAATAACCTGCATTAAAAAAGGTAAGGAAAAAATACACACTGCAGAGCATAAGGTAAAATATGAATATACACAAGATCTTACCTGATATTCTTTCCCAAAGGCATGAAAGTAAATAAATTACATTATGCCAATTATGCCAGATGCATAATTGTGGGGGGGCATTTCAAATTAAATTATCAGAGATAATATTTGTGGCTACAAATTAAGACTGAATTCTCACAATTTGTTTCCTCCGTGTTAAGGAATGCTATGTCTCAAGTAAATGTGAAAAACTGTCTCTTAAAATTAGTTGAACGTTGGCTGATGGAGAGCTCGCCCTCCTTCACAGACTGTGCAATTCAATAGCTGTTGACAACTACGGCTGAAGGTAAACACTTCTGGAAATTTACATCATTCAAATGAAACCCACTGGACTGCAAATAAATGTCAGATTAAACATTTATATTCGGCACGCTGGGTGCTTTTTTGATGGCATTAGTTTTTTTCTACTGTGTTAAAACTGAAGAAACGTAGATAGGAAAAACTTTTAACCTTGCAGATAAAAATGTTTAGGGAACAAAAAAATATCAAAACTGTCTTGAAAATGCCTTTCATTTTCAAACATTTGAGACATTTTCAAACAAGATGCAATACTGAATGAATTAATATAATGTGCATGTTTTACATTAAAAATTTGTTTTCAACAAATAACACTTATCTGATTTTGTAATATTGTCAATGCCAACATTAGATAGCAAAGACGGATGCTAGATCCTTTACTCCGAACAATTTAAATGGGCAAAGCCAAAAGCTCTTTTCCTGCTATTTTTTTGCACCCAGTGATCATCTGAATAACACACAAGTGTAAAAAATTATAAAGCCTAAACGATTTGTGGTAATCTCAGACCTCCTTAACTAGCCATATACATGTTTATCTGGACGTATCTGAAATACAAGATTTACAGAGCATAAGATCTTGGAGCTTTAATGTACTCCCGCACTGGGTACAAATAGTACTGCACTACCACTGTAAAAAATGCCTGAAGAGACAAGCAAGTTTCAGCCATAGGCTGTTTTCAAACTAACTATAACATCAGGGCTCCTCTGCACCAAAAAAAGGAGGCATCGTCCACCCTCAACTTCTCTCTTGCCTAAAGAAACTCTAGTGTAAAGGTATTGTTGCATGCTGAGCCCCCAGATTACGATACCATCATACTGTAGGTATATACTTCCATACAAATCTCTTGTACAGTACATTTTAGACTCAGTATACGCTGTTTGCGAATTACTTGAAGCATCATTTCAGAGCATCTCTTAAGCATTTAAGATAGAACCTACTTTTTAAGGCTTTGTTGTAGATTTAAAGGGATAGTTCACCCAAAAATTTTAATTCTGTCATGAATTACTCACCCTCAAGTTGTTCCAAACCTATATTTTTTTTGTTATGTGTTACCCTTAATTTTATAAAAACTAATTCTAATAAAGTATTGCCTGTGACATTTTCATCCTTTTGAGATTACAAAACGTATTATTTTTGATTAACATGATTGGTGTGGATTAAGCACCATTTTGAATTCACTTATTCCTCCTTAAGAACTACGATTAGTTATCTACTAATTCAGATTCTACATAAATAACTATGAAGTAACTACTAATAAACAGTCATATACACAATCGACATCACAATAATCAAGCTGTGGACATTTTCTATTGCTAGTAAATAATTCCACAGTACTTAAAGCATTCACTGTGTATCTCTTTGTTTTAACATATGCTCCTGTAATGAGATGCCACCATCTTTGTGCGCCCTGTCCAATTTGCTTTATTTCAACAAGTGAATAAAAAATTATTTTAACAAATTTTGCAACTACTTTATTTAATTATGTTCAATTAAATTGTGCAAAGGATTTTAGTTTTGTGGCATGAGACTGCGTAAGGAGAGTCAATTTTAAAATAGTTATTTTATGTATTTTTTTGAGAAGAGAAGATGTTCAGTTAAGAGTTTGTTATATTTTATGTGTTTTGTGGTTAATTTTGAGCAGAAGTTGTGGTTGTATTTGAAGGCTGTTGTAGGTTTTGATGGGTGTTGCAGGACATCTTACTTGCTCATTGCATTTTGTGCTTTGTAAATCAGTGTTAAATGTATGCCTAAAAAAACTACGAAGAATCTAATAAATATTGTTTTTGGTTAACATAAAAGTTATTTATGTAAAACTAAGTTGCAGATAGCCTAACATTTACTAAGTAAAGGGGCTGATTGTGTACATCCATAAGACACAGGTTTGCCTCAGTATAAATCCCCATCCTTTAATGGCTCCTTGCATCAAACTCAGAGCATATTGCACCATCTTTTCAAATATAGTTGCATGAACACAGGCATAAATGAAATATTGGCAAAGCAAACATGCCCGGAATCTTACAATGTGTCTTTGAGCAAAGTTTGCTACAATGTCATACACACTTATACTGTACATACGCCTGCTGATTATATATGTGTGCATAGTCTTATCTTATCTTATTACATCTTTATCTTCACATATTCACCATGCTTCCGGACTTGCAACTCTGTTTAAAGTATATAAAGTATAAAATTCAGCCTGTGGGGTGTTTTGGCCTTGTGGAAAAGAAACTCCCATTAAATACACGTATGACACTTTTTATACAGTGGTTTATTTGGATGATAACAATGTTACTCACTGTATAAGCATCAAAGATATTTTCAATATTTGTTAAATGTTTAGAACATTTATTAGTTATTATTTAGGATTTTAATAACATTCTGTGGAAAATGAGACTTTTCCAATAATTTCACAAAATTGCAGCTTGATTGGAAATGCCACAATAATAAAAAATTCTAATTTATTATCAAATATTTTTATTTTTATTAATATAAGTTTCATCAAACTAACACACTTCTGACCAAATTACAGTAGGTGCATATTGTTGGACATGACTGAAATGCGGCTCCATCTGAGGATCAGATCAAATCAATTGCAGAAAAATGAAATGTTGAAAGGCATTGAAAAGCGACCCTGGGTTTGACATTTTCAGATAACACACAAAAGTTGAAAACTGTCAAAAATCAAGTTCTGGGAAAGCAAAGTTGAAGAAACAACAGACCTCACATATGCCTTTGTGTAGAGGAGAAATCAAGCAACCTGGTGAGAACATATCTTAAAATTATTTTCGATCCAAGCGCTTGTAGCAGGTCAACCGCTGTCTGTGCGCTGCAGAGAGAACACCTGCCAGGACAGAGGTGGTGTTTTTGTGGGAGGGGGTTCCAGATCACTGTCTGCATTTGGATTCTCTGTGGTTGACACAGTGCTGTCAGCTGGTGTCTTACACCAATAATTCATATAAAGCCTGTGGTAGCGCTCAATAATTCACCGCACACATGTACGTAGAGTAAAGCTTACCAGCTCACTTTGACAACGCTTTTGTTACCATTATGCCATCCTGCATGAAACATTCAGCACGTCAACATATTCGGTGGCTAAATTATGCTATACGCCGCGTCATCTTTCTGTATATCATATCCTCAAGAAATTGATGTAGTCAACTGCTCTTAATATTGAGCGGGTTATTTTGAAGAGCTATATTTAATATCTGATGAACATGAAATGCTATGACCTTCTTTTAGACCCTCGGGTTCTCCTGGTACGGCAGGGCTAAGGGACATACGTGAACCTACCTAATTCATTATGTGAATCCGCACTGAGAGTGGAGAAAGTCAGGGCAAGCTATGCAAGCAACACAGCAATGGGTCAAGATGTGCTATTTAAAGCCTAAAAAACGTATATAGGGTAAGGGACAACCAATAAGCAAATTTTCAAAGGAGGGTGTCGACTTTTGGCTAATTAAAGGAATAGTTCACGCAAAAATAGTCTCCTTGACCATAATAATTGTATTCCTACTATGGAAAGTCAATGGGGACCATTGGGATGAACTATTCCTTTAAGAGAGTGGATCCTCTTTAAGATCAAATGGATAAGCAACACAAACAAAAAGTTAAGCATTCTGGTTTGTAATAAAAAGAAGTACTAAAATGTGTTTAAAGGGATAGTTCACCTAAAAATGACAATTGTGTCATTATTTATTCACTCTCAAGTTTTTCCAAATCTATATACATTTCTTTGTTTTGATAAACACAGAGAAAGATATTTGGAAGAATGCTTGTAACCAAACAGTTCTTGGCCACAATTGACTTCCATAGTAGGAAAAATTGGTTCTAAAATGAGATAATGAATAATTGCTTTATAAATGTATTTGTTCTGTTGAACACAAAATATCTTATTAAAGAAAAAAAAGGTTCTGTAAAATAGTATGTTAATCAGAACAAAAAAATGCATACACATTTGGAACGACTCGAGGGTGAGTAAATAATGACAGAATTGTTATTTTTGGGTGAACTGTCCCTTTACGTAGCACACTTGCATGTGCAGATATTCTAATTTAGTTGCATGCAAGCTAGTCTAATAAAAATGTCCATAGTCTAGTTTAGGATTAAATTCTTATTTAACGACATTTTTAAATACTAATAAATGCATTTATACAGGTATGATTAGTGTATTAAATGCGTAAATAAATGTATAAAATCTATCAAGGTGTATGTAACAACATTTCCATTTATTTTATTACAAAACAAAATTATATAATTAATATTTTGAAATGGATGACTTGGACAAAATTATAAATAAAAAGCAGCCAATAAGAGCCCTGAATAGATGGGAACCCATTTAAACCCTCTTTAAAATGATAAAATGCCTGATAAAATGATGAAATGTCAATAGAAGGATTACTACTCAAGGGTGGCACTTTGAAGATAATTGAATATAATCGAATATAATTTTTATTTTTGAACATGCTTTGTATGAATTGTCCTATTCCATAGTTTTAATGAGTTTACTTGTATTCTAAAAGGTGGGAAAATATAAAAAATATTATTATTATTTTTATTAGATATTAATCATTTAACTTTTCACAATTTCAGTGTAATCTCTTACCATTAAACCATCATGCATGCTGATATGTTGCATAAATTGCATGTGCTTAACTTGCATCTGTCTGTATGTGTGTATATGTAAACGAGGAAGGGAAGAAAGAAATCGCTCAGCCATATATAGCCTCTGCAGGGACACAACTGCAATGATGCTGTTTACATTACAAGCGTACAGTCCACACTGTGGAACTGATGTGTGATTACTAGAGTAAGTGAAGCTCTCAGTGGCAGCTCCCAACCCTGTTGTAGCGTCTCTGTTTTATTACAACGGACTAGTCCTGTGTGCATTTCTGCAAGCACATCACATCCCCAACTAAACCTAATTGTACTCAGGCACAATGTCAAGCAATGATAGTTGATTTAACAGCCGATTGAATTATTGCCCTTCAGCTGTGAACTGCTTCACCTGGCAATGTTTTTTCCCCAACAAATTAGCTCCCAACAATGACAAGTTCATTCACTCGCCTTGGCAAGTGCGTTGCGTATTAGTGAGAGACAAGATGCTAATGCTGTATTTGAATAATGAGAGTGGATATTTGTAACAGCTTTCCAAAACTGTGACATTCCTGAAAGGTTTATGATAATGCACTTGTCATTGCATCATATGCAAATGCTGTAGTAAAGCAGAGAAGCAAAGTAAAAGAATAAGGCTCAGAACAAAACAAAACAAAAATAAACAGTGTTGGATGGGAATGTCATTTTACCTAACTATTAAGACAGAAAGTTACAAACGTATGCTCCGATAACAAATTGTTTAGAATATGTTATATACAAACACAGAAATATAAATAAAAAATGTGGAACCTCTATGAATTACTGATCTATTGTATAATCCAGCCTTGCATCTCAGTTAGGGATCATCACGGTTAGAGCCGAGTTCTAAACACTGCAGTAGGCGACTTTGCAAATCCTCAATAATAGGCCTACATAGTTCAAACACCACGATTAATTAAATATTGATCTGTTTGCTTGGATGGCACACTTTGTGATGGTTCTCATCTCCTATGTGCAAAACGTATCCGCGAGCTTTAATGGTTTTCCAAAGAACTAAGGAAGTGTTCCAATGTAACGTAAAATATCATTGTCCCCACCATCATTCTCAGAAAAGAAAGTTTACAGAAATGCACGCACGCACACACGCACATAGTTTTCATTAATGCTATGTTTGTTTATCACTGCACGCACGCACGCAAACAGTTTTAATAAATGCTATTTTTGTTTATCACTGCAAAACATATTTAAATTCAAATAAATGTAAAATCGTTTCATCATTTACTCACCCTCATGCCATTCCAAACCTGTATGACTACAGCACAGAAAATATATTTTGAAGAATGTTGTAAATCAAACATCATTGGCCCCCATTGACTTTCATTGTATGGATACAAAACCACTGAGACATTTTTCTCTAAGTATCTTCTTTTGTGTTCCTCAGAAGAGTCATGTACAGTTTTTTTTATTTTGGGTGATTTATCCCATTTACCTTTATTTTATGTTTCTTACTGTACAGGCAAAGTGTTTTTCTAATTTTACTGTATGTGTAACCTAACAAATATTAGTAAAAGTTAAATAATAAATACCGAAATAAATATAGATAAATACAAATATACACTTTAAACAGAAAATATTTAGTTGGCAGGTTAGGAAAAACTAGAGACCACTGCTTTTATTTTTGTATATTTTTTTTGCCAGACAATACAGTTTAGATTGACACGAAAAAATGGGATGAGAGAGAAAGATACAGGAGGCGAGAAAGGACCACAAGGCAGGATTTGAAGGATTTGGGTCAACCGCTGTGCAGACCACTGCTTGTAAGATTTTCAATGCTAGATGTTAGTCTGTTCCTCAAACAATTTCATCACATGACTACGGTCATGATGCATTTACTGTGCTTATTTGTCCTTTACTACTAATCCACTTGTATGCATCTTAGACATTTTAATGGCCTTGACCTTGTAAGTTAGTTCTGGAATGACAGAAGAATGAGTAAATGATCCCTTCAAAGATCTTTAGAAATGTTACTTGGAAAAACAAGACAAAAACACAGATTTAAAAGTGTTTTTAGCATGATGGCAATGGAAAAAATCTGACGTTTGTTTGAATCCAGTTGTAGTTCAAGGGCATTTTAGGGCCCTGAAGCTGCTGATCTGCATCTACAGGTACAATTGGGCAAAGAATTAAATTACAAAAAAAATCAGAGCCATTTCAGTCAGTCATAAAAAGAGGTGATTCAGTTCTTTGACAGATTAATGGACAGAATTAGGAAATGTCACAGCATCATTTTTGTCAGATCAGGGTAGAAGGATTCCGCTGGGCTCTGACTCTTATCAGGTGAAAGACCATTTCTCATTTATGTCTGAATTGATAGGTAGGCCTATGGAAAAATTATGGTCAGAAACGCATGAAAGTATGTTAGTGTCAAATTGATTTTCATTGAGTCACAATGAATGGCCTGTATATGGATTTAAAAGGAACCATGCAATTTCTTCTTGCCAAAAAATTGGCGACAAAATGGTGGTTTAAATACATTTTTGCTCATCATTGTCATCTGTTCCCCAACAGTGATAAGATAAGTTATACTAACATTAAAACAAACAACAGTACATAAATCCTGCCAAGGTTTGTTTGCCTTTTTCCAAACTGCGAAACAGCTCAACAACGCTACACTGAAATAAAGCAATATACTGTACATTGCATAGTTCCCACAATTTGAATTGATCCCACTGTGCACTTTCTTCACGGACAAAGACGTCTTAAACCGAGACTTCACTATGGACACTGTTGCTATGCAGAATACAGACCATTAAAACAGAATAATCTTTCTAAGAATGTAACGAAAATGTTTATTTATTATTTTTAATCAGTTTGTGTGTTCCTAGCTATAAACTTGCATGCATCACCCCTTTTGTTTAGCTCTGAAACAAAAAAGGGTATAAGGCTCTGTGTGTAGCACTCGACATGTAGAGTTCAGGTGAAATCGACAGTAAAGAGGAACACAAAGATGCCAGAATGCCAGTGGTTGGTGTGTCTGGTAGATTTGCTGTGGTGGTGGGATTGATAGGCGGAGACCTGTGGTTATGATAAGACGACATGAATCATAAAAGCTGTCAGAGCTGTCCTGTTTCTCTGTGAGACTGTTCTGAGAGCGAGCGAGAGAGCAGAGGCAGTGATGGCAGGTCTCTGGGCCATGGCTGTGTTACATGACAGGAGAGATCACTCCGACACGAGTGAACAAAAGCCTGAACTGAACATACATACATACGGAGTCAG
Source organism: Triplophysa siluroides (assembly GCA_006030095.1). Lineage (NCBI taxonomy): Eukaryota > Metazoa > Chordata > Actinopteri > Cypriniformes > Nemacheilidae > Triplophysa > Triplophysa siluroides. Next base: position 1,729,588 of record VCII01000042.1, on the reverse strand, counting down.
CACATGGGAACAGGACACACGCTCAAAGCCTTCTTCCATCTACCCTCTTGTCTCTCTCTTTGCGCACATAATGGAAATCCTGTGTCATGGACAGCAACCGGACAGAATTTTACACACCGAAGCGTTTTTTTAATCCACACATCATAGATTCTGCCTTGAGCCGTTATTGTACAAAATAAAATTGTTAGATTTTTTCTGTTTCCTTCACCTGAAAAGGTCACACTCTAACATGTCGGTCTTCAGTTAATCACCTCTTCCAGTGATACAGATTTGCAGGTCAGAGTTCAGCAAAACTTTATCTTTGGAACACAGCAAAATTTGTTTTTATCGTATTTCCAAAATACTATATTCACATGTGGACGAATGGAAGTCAATGGAATCTAAAGGCTACTATAATAGCACCATGCAAACCAGAGACTAGTAGTAGAGTTTAGAATTATCATGTTAAAGATAACAACTCGATACTCCAAAAAGGATGCAAAACATAGCACTAGAAGGATAAAACTTTTTTACATGAACTCATTTATTATCATTATCAAATCTCTCACCTCATTTATTTTCCAAGATGGGTTTTTTCATCGAGCTTGTTTCAGTGCATTTTGGGATTGCCACCTTCGAATTCAGCTAAAACTCAGGCCACATTTACACGACAAAACCAGTTTTCTTGGAAATGTTTTGAAAAGTTTCTCGTACACACAACAGCGTTTCCAAAACGATCTGCATTTACAAGGATCCATAGGAATTTACTGAAAACTAGGGCTGTCAAACTATCAGGGGTGTAACCATACTTCATAGTATGATAGTTTGTGTTGCAAAAATGTTACGATGCGCATCTGTTACATGTATCTGTGTCATTTATGAATGATTTTTTTGTTCATATATAGATGGTGTGGAGAGGTGATTCCAAATCACGTGATGAGTGACGTCATCAGGGATGCCTTATATATCTGCCCACGGCCCTAATGGCGTTCTCTCTCTTTCTTCTTCTCGGCGGGATCACTGAAAACCACTCTCCGCTTCGCCGGAGCGATTTAGTTTTGTTAGTTTAATTTGTTGTTAATTTTTTACTTGTGTTAACTTTTCATACGCTTCTTTGTTAGAAACTGGTAGTGGTTTTATTACGTTTACTTTTTGATTAGTTTAAAAGAGCAGCGATGGCAGAGGCCCGGAAGACTCACCTGTTTTCTTTATTTTTCGGGAGCAAGGTAGGGGTAAGGGCTGGGCGATGTGTTTAGTTGCCAACCTACGCCAGCGATTTTTACATTTTCACTAAACTTTAATGGCTCACAGTACATTTTCTGTAAAGAATATATGGACAAACAATATGTCCAATGAAAGAACAGAGTCTCTGCTTTTAACCAAAAAAATGTATTCTTCTATCTTCATTTGTTCTTTTTTTATCACTAAATAGATGCGGGGAGGTTTCTTAAAAAATGCATCACTTTGATTAAACAGCTGAGATAAGTAAAAAAATTGGTCAAAGATTCCGCCCAGATTACACTCAGAACAATGATTAAAAGCCGATAAGATAAATATACGTTCTAGGTTCTGGGATTCTGTACTTTTTCCCAAAGGTGTGTAACAGCGCCACCTGCTGTACAACAGTACAAACACTGATTGCCGGAACCGTTTTTTTTTTAAATGACGAGATAACGCGTAAATGGCGGTGAAAGAGATAATAGCTCAAGCGTACTTACAAACACAGCACCTCAGTGACACAGCAGCCAATATGGGAATATTGTTTTATTATTATTATTATTATTATAAGTACAAAAATAGCCTATAATAATAAAAGATCTGCGTGTAGAAGCTAGCGTACTGAAACGTAAGCGGGCGATCACACAGAACGTGCTTTTTTCTGTTTGAAAACGTGGCGCACTGCACTGCCTTCTTTGTTGACTTTTTGAAAAGAGCAACGTGCTGCATTTTTTATGTTGCTATGCAGCCACCGAATCAGCTGTCCTGTCAATCAAGGATTATAGCGCAAGCACTCTAATTGCAGTTAACTGTCATTTTAGCAGAATTTTAAAAACAAGTACAAGCAAACGGCGCTCGCTCTGACCTTGCCCAGTTAACCTGCGTCAGTCAGCACAAGCTTCCCTTCATCATTGCACTCTTCGGACGTTTCAAGCAACTGTAAAGTTCCATCACCACAACGGAAGCCCCGCCTCTCCATTCATTCGATTGGACAATGGGAAAAAAGGTGCAATGAGGTCAACCGCTTTTCTGCACCCAGTTGATTTTCTTTCAACTCAGGCGCTCAGAGCACTCTGCCAAAAACGCGAGGTGGCAAAAAATTGAGACACATAAGCAGCGCACAAAACGCTACCTGCCAACTGAAAACAATTCAAAAGAGGCGTGTCTAACAGAAAAAAAAACACGTTCTGTCTGATCGGCCCCTAATGCTGGGTTCACACCAAATGCGAGCAATCACGTTCCGCGCTCTTTATTACTCATGGGAAAAGTTCGTTATTTTCTCGTGAGTGATGCAATCTGACAAATATTTTCAACCTTCATGGAAGACGAGATTGACGTGCATCATACGCATCGCCTGCTGCGAGTTTGCGTCTGTACCATAGACTGTATAAAATATGGACGTAGTGTCCGTGACGTCACCCATAGGTTTTGAGGAGCTCTTTGGAAGCTTAAAGTGGGCGGAGCCGGTCATCGCCATCTTAGCAGCACGTCACTCCCGGATAATCAAAAATGGTCAAAGAGGCGGGACGTGGTTGGAGCTGAGGCACCTGGTTGGCTGAAACCACTTGTCACTCAAGTGGCCACGCACTTAATTTGCTTAATTTTAAAGCTTAATATAAGTTAAACGGGTGAGTTGTAGAGAAATTCACCCTCCACACAGTTGTCATGAAATGTAAAAATGCATCAGCTCAAAATATATGTTACGGGTTACAGGACGAGGACGCTAAAGAAATCATTGACAAAACGCAAACAGATAAAAGGCTGGACTATGCAGTGTTTAAAGAAAATTGACAAAAAAAAAAACACACAAAAAAAAAAAAAAACAAAAAAACATGATTGAATGTAAATTTTTACAACAAAATTTGAAAAAAAGAACCGATATGAATGGCTGCTCAGGGCTGTAAAGTACTTCAGTAATTACTTAATTAGATTACTATACTTATATAAATATAATTTTTGGGGATCTGTACTTAACTCGAGTACAATTTTAACTGAATACTTGTACTTTTACTTTTGACTGCATTTTTTAAAGAAAAAAAATCTTCTTACTCCCTACAATTTTATTTACACTTGAAAAGTACTCGTTACATTTTTGCAGGTAATTTTCTTACATTGCTACTAACATACCAAATGAGTGTTTATGCCATTTATTATGCCAATGAGATTAGTTTAAACATACAATGTAATGAGCCAAACATGTTAATGGGTCCTTGGGAACTGATGTCACACCTCAATTACCTCAACAGAAGCACCTTGACAAATAATATCTAGGCTATTACTGTAAGAAAATGGAGGTACGCGATACAGCTGCGATTGCAAGCACCAGCACGGGCCCAGCTATATCGCTGGATCAAGATCACCCATGGCCATCAGCTCCCTAGTTACAGAGGTCATGAATCAGCATATTGTGTATACAAAGTCAGCCGCAGTAAGCACCCAAGCTCAATACACATTGGGACACTTTTAACTTATTTTACTGTGATGTGACTGCTTAAGTACTTTAATTATTTTGCTACATACCAGCAGGGGCGGTTCTATATACAGTTGAAAGAAAAGTATGTGAACCCTTTGGGCTTACTTGGATTTCTTCATAAATTGGTCATAAAATGTGATCTGATCTTCATCTAAGTCACAACAATAGAGAAACACAGTCTGCTTAAACTAATACCGCACAAACATTATACGTTTTCATGTTTTATGAACACAACATGTAAACATTCATAGTGCATGGTGGAAAAAGTATGTGAACCTTTGGGTTTAATAACTGGTTGACCCTCCTTTGGCAGCAATAACCTCAACCAAACGTTTCCTATAGTTGCAGATCAGACCTGCACAACGGTCAGGAAAAATTTTGGACCATTCCTCTTTACAAAAGTGTTTCAGTTCAGCAATATTCTTGGGATGTCTGGTGTGAACCATGCCTCGCACAAAAGAGCTCTCAGAAGACCTACGATCAAGAATTGTTGACTTACATAAAGCTGGAAAGGGCTACAAAAGTATATCTAAAAGCCTTGATGTCCATGTGTCCACGGTAAGACAGATTGTCTACAAATGGAGAAAGTTCAGCACTGTTGCTACACTCCCTAGGCGTGGTCGTCCTGTAAAGATGACTGCAAGAGCACAGCGCAGAATGCTCAATGAGGTGAAGAAGAATCCTAGAGTGTCAGCTAAACACTTACAGAAATCTCTGGCACATGCTAACATTTTTGTTGACAAATCTACAATAAGGAAACATTAAACAAGAATGGACTTCATTGGAGGACACCACGGAGGAAGCCACTGCTGTCCAAAAAAAACATTGCAGCACGTTTGAAGTTTGCAAAAGAGCACCTGGATGTTCCACAGCACTACTGGCAAAACATTCTGTGGACAGATGAAACCAAATTGAGTTGTTTGGAAAGAACACGCAACGCTATGTGTGGAGAACAAAAGGCACAGCACACCAACATCAAAAACCTCATCCCAACTGTGAAATATGGTGGAGGGGGCATCATGGTTTGGGCTGCTTTGCTGCCTCAGGCCCTGGACGGATTACTGTCATCGATGGAAAAATGAATTCCAAAGTTTATCAAGACATTTTGCAGGAAAACTTAAGACCATCTGTCCGCCAACTGAAGCTTAACAGAGGATGGACGATGCAACAGGACAACGACCCAAAGCATAGAAGTAAATCAACAACAGAATGGCTTCAACAGAAGAAAATACGCCTTCTGGAGTGGCCCAGTCAGAGTCCTGACCTCAACCCGATTGAGATGCTGTGGCATGACCTCAAGAGAGCGGTCACACCAGACATCCCAAGAATATTGCTGAACTGAAACACTTTTGTAAAGAGGAATGGTCCAAAATTTCTCCTGACCGTTGTGCAGGTCTGATCTGCAACTATAGGAAACGTTTGGTTGAGGTTATTGCTGCCAAAGGAGGGTCAACCAGTTATTAAACCCAAAGGTTCACATACTTTTTTCCACCCTGCACTATGAATGTTTACATGTTGTGTTCAATAAAAACATGAAAACGTATAATGTTTGTGCGGTATTAGTTTAAGCAGACTGTGTTTCTCTATTGTTGTGACTTAGATGAAGATCAGAACACATTTTATGACCAATTTATGAAGAAATCCAAGTAAGCCCAAAGGGTTCACATACTTTTTCTTTCAACTGTATGTGAGGATACACGGTATAGTAGACTTTAAAAACATAACGTTCACATTTTACATCTAAAAACACGTGAAATAAATGAGACGTTTCGCTTTCTCTTTTTTTAAAGCAACACTTTTTAGTTCTTCGACCTTAAAGATCATGTATCACACGCAGTTTGATATCAGTTTCAAACGATCTCCAAATCCAGCATTATTTCCAACGTTTATATAACATCCATCACTGAAATGCCATGAAATGCCATGAACAAACAGACACACCTAAACTTCACTATCAAGTTGACCATGTTAAGCATGCGAAGCCAGCACGTTTAACAGTGTAAAGAAGTCAGAATGCATGACATAACATGATACCCGATCTTTAAAATAATGTCTCAAAAATGATTTCAGTGGTAGATTAACTCTTAATCGGACGAATTCTACTGCCACAGCTACCTGAGCAGCCTCATAGAGGCTACAAGCACACTCTGTAAGTTCTGTGTTCGAGTCGGTACACACACCCCTGCCCATCCCCTGCCTGTGGAAGTGTGCATTATTATTTCCAAACAACATTTTGGCATTTGCCGGTTCCATCAGCTTAGTAAACAAATGTACGTGTATGACGCTAAAGCGTAGCTTATACAGCGACATTATGCTGCTTTAAGAGCTTATGCGATTGCAGTATTCTGAAAAGTCGAAATATTTTCAATATTTTCATGAGCGATGTGGTGCTCTCTATTTGAGCGCACTTGTAGCGCGTCTACAATTAATACCATGGATTGTACATACTTAGAAAACAAATGTATAGTATAATTCAATGTAAGTCGCTTTGGATAAAAGAGTCTGCCAAATGCATAAATGTAAAGTAAACGTCCAAGACATTCGGGAATTTAGCCTTCTTATCCCACCTATAGCGCCGCCACTACATATCAGTGCATACATGTGGTCTAATATTACATTTAAGTATTAAGTAGATCCCTGCCTGTCTAGCAATGTGTTTTATACATAAAATAATATAGCATTTGTCTTTTCAAAAATTCTACTGCGTTCCATTTTGTTTATTACATTTTTGGTGTTTCGAGTAAGGGAACATAAGGAGCACTGACACTCCCTGGTTTTTGAGTTACATTGTGGTCATTTTTAGGAAACAAACATTTCAGTGAAATGAAAGGATTTGCGAATGAGACCTTAAAATGGCAGACTCTCTGATCAGTGCCCCGACTACAGAACAAGACACACCCCATCATATCTTAGCAAGTTGTTTTCCTTTAGTTGTGTTAGTAAGGATTCATACAAGATGAAATGTATCTTCTGTCTCACATTCAATATTCATTCACTTAATCTTGGGAGAAAACATGCTTGAACAAGAATCGTTGAATTCTTGCTGTTGCTTTGACTTTTTTAATACTTCAGTGAAAGTAGAAAAGCACTAAATTACATTGCATAAAAGTACTTTTGGCTTGATAATTTGACTTTTAATATAAAGTATAATTTTTTAATCCTTTTTACACCCCTATATGCTGGAATTTCTGCAAAAAAACTCTGCAAGTAACCTAAACAAACCCTAAAGCTGTTATTGTTAAACCTACTTAAACAGAACACCCATTTTGATATTATAGATTTTACTGCACTTTTACTTAAATATACTGTATGCATGTACGTTTTGTGTTTGTAAAAGTAATTTTTAACACCCTTTGTCAATGTTTATGTGTTGTTAGAGTCTGGCAAATGTAAATAATGTGCCTCCACTGGTAGTAATGGAGCAGAATATCTACTTTTTACTGGACAAACATGTTTGTTGAGAAGCACAGGGACACACTACTGGAGGCCGCCAACTGTATAGATTGAACACGCAGTGTGTGACATCAGCATTTTCATTTTTCATCAGCATTCGCTGTTTTTAAGTTGTTTTCAAGAACTTGCAGTCCCCCAGCCAAAACGCACACAAAGTTTTCCATTATTAGTTGAGAAAATGGACAACGTGGTTGTGTAAACAGCCTCTCAGAAGGCTATTAAGATGCTTCTGGAACAGGCTTCATGTCAACAATGCCTTACAATGATGCCATGGGCAGCTCACAAGGCTTCTGAACAGAGCAACAGAGTGCTGCTCTTAAGAAGAATATAGTGGACCAGTGGGTTTTAAGGGTCACTTCTGGCTTTAGAACAGAAGGCAAAAAGAAGAAAAACAACAACAAAAATAGGAAGAGACAAAACAGTAATAAGAGAAACTTAGCATTGAGAATACATGTTGCCGCCTCTATCTTTCCGTCATGATCGCCTCTTTGAAAACAAAGTTCATCCCCTGCCACAAGGCACATATGGAGCCACACAGCCTGTGGCAGAGCGGTTATCCGCCTCAACTAAAATGAGACACATCAAAAGCTTGTTCCACTCATAAACACTGAGGGTCGAACTGATTGAACGCCATTGGAAGATTAAACCTAAATTCATAGTGCTGGAATGTCAACTCCGTACATGGCATCCAAACAAGGAGCAAAAAGCCAAAGGTGTCGAAATAGGCTCTTTGCTTATTGACTTTAACAGCAAGCTGATAGGAAACCCCATTCTTTGCTTTGGCACGGAGCAATAATTCCACAGATCATTTGCGCAGATTGATGATAAGTATATTCGTGGTTGATGAATGCATATCAGACGCCGTTGCCTATCGCTGACCCAGATCAGAAGTTATAACTCACATCCTGAGCTATATATCAACGGTAAATTGAAAGGTCACAGGTTTATTGGAATCTGTCACGGGGCTGAGATTGATAAGAATAATACTTGCTTAATTCTGTCAGTACTTTGCAAATATTTCAAATAGATCAACCTCTCGGGCCTCTCAAAGCTTTGGGAGGAGATGTGGTGGGGTTATCTTTTGGACAGCATGTTGTCGTGAGGTCGAAAAATATTCTTGGTTAAAATGGCCTAGAAAATGTTATGTGGTTATTCTACAGATTTCTATTGATACAGTGAAAGTATTTTTAATACATGTTTGACGTCCACATAGACCACTGAGACACACAATGAGAATCGATAACTAGATACAGATCCATAAGACTGGAGTGAGCACAATTCCATATGCGTAACTACATACTGCTAACATCACTGCAACATTTATAGACTTAATCAGAGCCATAGCAACCCTGTTACCATGTAACAGTATTTCCACTCCTGAACACACCATCTACTATTCTTTTACTTGTACTCAAGAGCCAAGACAACAAAATCTCCACAAGCAAGCAACATTCACAGTTTCCTAGAAACAGATTCAATGCTGTATTGATACACTACACACTTTCAAAGTGAACTTACAGTGCACAGAAAGAGACGAAATAATGAGAAATTGAATTTATGCCCACATTCACACCATCTTTAATTAATCAATTGATAATAAAAGCAAACAGAAATACAAAAGCAGCTTTTAAATACTAGAATGTTGTATGTTGTAAGGCTGTATTAAAAATTACGCCAGACAGAAAATGTATTATGGGATGATAAATATTGTAAAACAAATATTTAATAAGATAATAAAGTTCAATTAAAATGCTTGTCAGAAACCTCTATAAAAAAATGTGCCCAAATTTTTGCTGTTAATGAAACCTATAAATATGTTGATAATAAAACACACATTTATATGTCATAAAAATAATGCAAAAACAAAATATTATATTTAGGAGTTGCAGATGCTGAATCATTTCTTATTACCTATATTATTCATATTAAGATTCATAAAGTATCTCGCTGCACATTAAAAGGGAGTCTTTACATTTTATGATTCTAAAATAAGTCCAAGATTTCACAAACAGTAAAAAATAAGGTCAAAGTCCGTAAAAAGTAAAGCAACAAAACAAACAGGCTGCTTGATGATAAAGGATGCTTCGAATGAGAACAATTGTCTTGATCCAACATTGGACCCGAAAAATTTGCATTTAGACATCCATGTAAACTTTCATGCGGAAATTAGGATTTTCCAACTAGAAATGAATAATAAAGAAATACTGTATTGTGAGATTAACATTTGTCTAAATGTCCTGAATGCTTTGTTACAGTCCTTCAGCTTACATCTCCGACCACCGCTGCCTGCTTAACAATAATGCCCCTCTTCAAAGGCTTTGGAAAAACGCACTGGTCAGCATCTAAGACATATGTGCTGATGTTTTCTCTGAGAATTTTAAACTAATTTTTCACCTGAGTGGCGATTAAAAGCTTGCTAAGAAATAAATGCGAACAAACAAGCGTACTGCTGTTTTCCTAAGCATGACAAAATAGTCTGTGTGATGAAAACTTTGTGTTAATAAAACTTTACTAGCTTCACTTGAGAACAATAAACATATTTGGTTCAAATAAGATGCAAGATGTAAGTGAGAGTGAATGCGTGTGTGCGTGTGAGTGTGTGTGTCTGATGACTATGAACTAGATCCTTGCTCCTCTATACCCCCAACATATGGCTTCGGTTGGCCCTCATGAGAGGAGCCATGTTCCTGACCTAACATGCTACAGCAGCCTCTAAAGACTAAGCCCCTGCTGAACGAAATACCTAATTTGGCAAAGGTGCAAGATTGCAGATGATAGATGGTAAACGTACAATCCCCTGTGCTCCTGCAAGCTCGGAAGGTGACAATTACTGCGACATGGCAGGTGACTGAAGGTGAGACTTTAAAAAAGACTGTGAGGGAAAAAAGTGTAATCCAAATGATTAAGTGCCAGTGGAATGACAGAGGGGGTTCGGAGGGGAAAGAAGCCGTACAGAGTTTAACATACCGGATTCTGTAAATGTAGGTATTCATCATTATTTGGAGATAGGTGATGGTGAGATAGTCATGTGGATAATTCTTACAATAAATTTTCTTTCACTCACATATATGTAGATGTTTTTCGTCTTAATCAAAAAGTAATTTGCATGACTAATTTAATACTGGTCGTAGTGTGTGACACGAGAGGAATGTTCATTTCTGTGAAATCATGAGGCATATATACCGTATGCACAGACAGCTCACATACTGATCTTTACATCAAACGACTCACTATATCACACAGCATAACACTAAACCAACAAAGAATCTTTGCAAAACAAACCTTGAATAATTACAAAAAACTAATAAGCTATGAATCACAGTAAAATAAAACGTAAAAAAATGTAATATTGCTGCAGTTGGTGAGCAGGAAAAACCTAAAGTACTCTACAAAAATATCAAGTGTTATTTACACCCAACTTGTAAATGTGCAGTCTACTTCTGTATTTTGACAATTTATCGCATTTCAAAAATACCTGAAAATTCGGTAAAATAAACCATTTTTACAGTATACTAAATATGCTGAATACTACAGATTTAAACAAGATCTGGGCTAAACACTTTACAAAAAAACCTATAACTCAAAAGGAAAGAAAGATTATGTGGTATATTTGTAATACTGCACGTCTCTGCTGGGCTTTTTCTGAAGGGTTCTGATGAAGAAGCCGACTGTTGGCATTAGGAATAGGATGCAACACTAACAATGGAATTGAGCTTAGAAACAGCTGATTTTTAATACAGGGCTGCTTTAAGTACCAAATGCTCATTTTGTATATAGGTGTGTTATACTTTATATATTAAATATGAGAATCCTAAATGGATATTTCCAAGCAACTGACACTAAGCCTCCACGACAATAAAACTAAGGGAGGAAAACATACATTGTTTATTTTTAAACATGCAATGGCGCATTTTGTGTTAACCCACATTACTTACAGTGATGGGCAATTCCAGCGTTATGCATGTAGTCTCACGCATACTGAAGGTCTGGGAACTTTGGCCGCTTTGGCCAAGACCCGCCCCAAGAGGCATATGACTGACAGGTCAAGCAACCAATCGCGTTTTGTTTTGTGCCACGTCATGTTTAGAGGCGTGGAAATATCTTCGCAGTAACAGACCGGTGTACATTCACGAGCGCGTCAAAAGTTTACAGCAACAACAATGTTTATATGTTTATGCTGTAATCTTTCGCATGCTTTTAAGAACTAAGCGTTTAGTCGATCGTGATGAATTCTTATTGCAACCGATGTAAACACAACAGCTTACTTTTACCCTCAGGCGGCTCCGTGTTGTTTTCAGACGTTGCAGGACCTATTTCTTCTATTTTTCAAATTTCTATTTTAAAAGAGATAAAAATCCGAGAGACAACATACTTTGTAGGATTTCTGTAAATTAAAATGTACAAACCAGAAGCTATAATAACCAACAAATAAAGAAGGGATGCCTCTTTATAGAACATAACATAATTATTTTATTTACATTTTCATGTGCCCATTTATGAGCAGTATGGACTGTTATGGATGCGAGTCAATGAGAGATTGAGAAACACACAAAAATGCTTTAAAAACTTCAAGAGAGTTTATACTCACTAGTCATACAAATTACACAGAATATAGAAATGGTAAAACAAATGATAATATTAGTTAGCGTTGAAAATACATGGAAGAACTACAATATACACGCATTTAGATTTCATGCTGCAACACACAAGCTCAAATGTGACCCTATGTTTGCATGTACTGCCTGTATTATGTGCACACGCAGAGACATAACTGAAGCCCCTGCCACAAAACTGTTCAGAATCAAAATGAGTCCATAAAATCCTGCCCAGATTTCATTTCACCTGAATGCAAATTGCCCCTTGATTTAACTGAGCTGAAACACAACCGGCACCTAATCCTGGACAAGCACATGAATCCATCTGTGATGGCTGTAATTAAAACAGCTAACATGTTAAACGCAACAGGATGTAAATTCCCCCATATAAACAGTTGAAGGGTGACACAAAAAGAAAAAATGAAAAAAACGAAGCTTGATCGACAGAACATGCGTTAAGTCTCCCGCCTCGCTATTGTTTTTCTGACGCAGTCGCACACGGCTCATGTTTTTGACATGCGGGGGTTAAGGTTTGATTTGGGCAATTTGATTTATTAATAGCCGGTTATTGATATCACCGTAGGCGGTATCTGATTCTGTACGTCTGCACGGCGGCTGTATGAATATGCATGTCAGTTCGCAAGCTGACTGGCCTATGTTTATACCGTCGTTCATCTCGTGCATTCGCTATGTGTAGGTAGAGAGGGTGAAATAGAGAAGGCAGGCAGCATTGCCTCTGGCCTTCCCTTAGGGTCATATGTTATGCTGTTTGACCACATCATGGCTACTCTCCCCGGGTGGATGTCAGAGGGAGAGAGGTGGGGGGTGAGACTGGAGGGTAGACGGGGGTTCGCTGGTGCTGCTCAGTCGACCCGACTAAGACAGAGTTTTCCATAGTGCATTCTCCAGTGAAAGTCATGCACCATGTAAATAATTTACGACCGGCATATCGGCTCCATCCACAGATCAATTCTTGTGGCAATAAAATAAAGTGGGAAAAATATAAAGTGGAAGATCGGCTGGTGGAATTTGCATCTTACAACAAATTCAGGGAGATTATATAAATCTATGTTAAGTCAGTTGTGAGCATTAACTGAAGATACTGTACACAAAATAAAAATGAAAGAAGTTGCAAGTCAATGTCTTATTTTAAAATCATATTGGATTGTCACTGCGTGAATATATATATTCAGAAAGTATCTTAACATTATTGCTAAAAAGCATTTTGTATTAATATATTTTAGGATCACTTATAAAAAAACAAAAATAGTAAAATATTTTGAGATATTTTATCATTTAGTAAAACTGATTTCTACATTATTTACTTGAAAGTAGGGGTGTCACAATATATTGGTATTGAAAAAACATGATTTTCAATATTTGTTAATACTAAAAATATGATTATTTAGAATAAATTATTCATCACTGGTTTTAAGAGCCACAAAGGGTTGCAAACTCTCTCTCTTTCTCTCTCTCTCTCTGCCTCTCGATACTTTTTTAAATGTGATTCTTTGGCCAAAAACACAAAATATATCACAATAAGACTGTTATTGCAAATTCTTCACAATAACTGTGTAGTGGAAATCAGTTAGAGACAGCTCTGCTTGCAAGGTTTTAAATCCAATTCTATAAGATAGTTCAAACCACGTTGCATTGTTATATTGAATAAATCTCCAATAATTAAGTGAAATTGTGCACCTGACAGAATCTCAGGGAAAAAAATCCCAAACCTTCCGACAAGTGCAAGTACCCATCACTGCTTATTTGAGTGGACACTTCCTGCTCTTGCCTAGGGATTAATGATTAAAATGACATGTCCCTGTGCTGAATTATACTGGTCACTAAGAGCCAGTTGGGGCAAGACTTTCCCACGGCCTTTGTTGATTTCCTATTAGTAACACGATGGCTCTGAACTACCTCTGGTATGTCACTCTTGCCAGTTCCACTCCTCCCGGCTGTCACACCTGCACGGCAGTTGTCTGCAGTCACCCGAATGCCAGTCATCAATCTGCACACACTAACCTGCTTCTTAGCAGTCAAGTGCTGTCAAGACATGCACTCATATACTATGTGCATCTGAACCGATGGCTAAAGAGAGAGAGAGAGTGAGAGAGATGCAAGTGTGTGGGGGGTTTATGAACTCCAAAGTCCCTCTCAGCAGTGGATGTCAGGCCCATGCAGCCTGGAGGAGTCGGAAGACCTCCAGCGCCTGTCAGAGCCGTCCTGTGTGCGCGCCACTGGGGCGGCGTGTCATCTTTCCGGTGCTTGCACTCTTTTTCCTTTTCTCCCCTAAAACTGGGCCTGTCACTCTCGCCCCCAAATCATTAGCCTTGCCTCTGATGCCACCCACTGACAGCTATTCCTCTTTCCCTCTCTTGCTCCCTCACTTTCTCTCAGCGCTGAGGTCTGCTAAAAGTCTTTTCCTGGGCCACTGCACCTTTACTCCCCTCTGGAGTGAAGTGTCTCTCACAGCTGTAAAATAAATGTATTATTTATATAGAGCGTTATATATGTTAATTATGAGCATTATCCACCTTCCGTTTGTTTAAAACAAAAAGATTTCAATATTTCCATAACCCTGTTAGATATTTACAAATTATTGAAAATATCTATTATTTAAATAAAGCGTTTTACATTTATAACTGTTAATTCAGAAATGTAAATTTTGATATAATTTATGCAACCGCATTCAAATACAGTATTGTATACTTCCCTCTATAGAGAAAGAAAAAAGTATTACAAAGGCTAACAGGAAAACACACGAACAGAATGCTTCTAGTCCAGTAATCAAATTATTAACATTTTACTTTCAGTAAAACTGTGGAATATGACAGGCTATCGTGAGCGGTATGACAGGAGGAAGAAAAACAGATTGATGGTTTGCGGCACTCTTTTTCTCTGTTCTCTGGAGTCTGTTGCTCTTTCTCTGCCCTTTCTCTTTCACTGCAGGGGTCCCAATCAGGACAAGCCCCTCTCTACTAGCAGCCTGTCTGTCGCAGATTGACCACTCAGTAAGGGTTCCACTACTCTGTTACCAGCACACACACACATGGATTGAGAGGCAAAAGAACACTTAAGACCACACAATCTGCCACTCGTTTGAACTTTTTTACTACTTGATGCATGCGGAACCTATGCGATGCTGAATCTATTATTGTCTATTTTAGGGAGACTGGGATTACTGTAAAAAACTGTATCATTATTAATCTGTTATACTAATTATACTACTATACTATTATTCATATACTATACCATAATTATTGTTATTCAAAAACTATTTTTTAAATATCATGTTTTTTATTATGGTATCATGTTTTTATTGTGTTAGTTATGTATTTATTGAGTTATTATGGCTCAAATCAAAACAAACGAACTGCAGTTTGATTGATATAATTGGAAGGCACAGTAAAAAACATGATTTTTGGATCATTTAAAAACAGAGTTATCTCATTCTGGAACCAAACTCTTAATATATAAGAATTGTATAAATGTATTACTTATAGACCACTTTGCAAGATGTAAACACTGGTCCAGAAGCACTTCTGGTTTCAGTTTTATTTATTTATTATTAGGTTTTTCTTAAATCTAACAAATGTAATTATATCTTAAATATATTTGTTTAATATTATTTAAACATGCTTATAAATATAAAGATGTAAATATTATACTGCAAGTTTTTTTTTTTTTATATTCTGTCGGTTGTATTTGGTTAAAATGTTTGTGTAGTTATAAAGAACCGGAAGTTCAGTGTTGAACCAGTATTGTTTATGTCATCCGAAGAGATCCACAGCCTAAAAATAATAAAATGATAAAATCGTATAAAAAATAAAATCATATAGCCTAATAAAATTCTAAAGGTTGTTTCTGTATGTTGTGAGACTGCATAAAACATGCAATTAAACAGGAAAACAATAATGTGAATCCAAAACAATTATTAAAATTTATTTTTAAATAGCATCAAGATGTATATGTATATATTGTAATAATTATAATATAACACTCAAAACACCTAACAACATAGGACAAGTGATTTTTCATAAATGTTGTGCCATTAATTCTAAATCTAACTGCATATAGTGTTTGACATGCCAGTGTGGTTGTATTGTTTCTCTAAGAGATACAGTATACTCCAAATAGGACATTTTACAGTACTAATAGTACACTACAGTATGAGTTTGGGAGATACAATTCAGGAAAAAAGAAGATTATAATATTTAAGGGACAGTTCACCTAAAAATAAAAACATTTAATGTCTCAGTGCTTTGGTATCTATGTTTGGTTACTAACATTTGGCAAAATATATTTTATGTTCTGCAGAAGAAATAAAGTCATACAGGTTTGGAATGACATGAGAACATAATACCACTGCCGTTGAAAACACAGCCTTAATTTTGGACCATTAATATCATAGTTACGAGCAATAACTTATCTATATACTAGCCCCACATTGCCCTACAGTACATCTAAACAAATAGGCCTATACGTTCAGGTGATCATTAGAAAGCATATGAAAGTAAAACAACCTTTGGCTTTATTATTCCGATTTGTGCAGCGTTGATCGATGCTTCATGAGTAAAACATAAAAAAGATCAAATAAATAAGGAAAACATAATTGTGTAAAACTATCTCCTGCAGACTATGCCAAAGGCGAAGCGGTCTGTAACGGGCACTGATGGCAAATCAATCTCTCTTACTTCTCTCTTGCATAAAGCACAACTAAAGCCATTTGAAAGTCATAATATTATTTTTACAGCCAGTGTTCACACTCTTCATATTCTTCATTGCATTGCTTTTTTATGTTATGTCTTTCTATCGATTGCCTCCGACTCAACCAGTTTAAAATGTACAGCGTGGAGAGCTTGAATTATTCAAAGCATCGCAAAACATCTGTTGCACCCCAGCACCTCAGCGTAATCGATATAAATAGTTTTGGATGTCCTTCTCACTTGGCTAATCTTGATCCGCGCAAGTAAAACCGGGGGAAGGTTTTGTGTCAGACATGCGATTCAAAGTCACAAGTGTTAACAGTAAATAGAGCGAGCGGAAGACGGAGCTGATCAAACAAACGAATTTGAAAAGACCTTGAGGGAACTCCTGCTCCGTTTGTATATGGAAAAACTGAGTGAGGAGGACAAGGGGTCGGCATAAAACTGCAGGCCAGTCAGCAGTGAATCAACATCAAATCAATGTTTCCACAGCGGGCGCAGGTCTTCTTTATGGTGCGTTAGATATGCTAATCCAATCATGTTCAGAACGGCGAGTCCAAGGGACGAAAGCCTGAACCGAATCTAGGCATCGCCACTGTTAAGCAGGAAAATAGCTTTGTTTTTTTGTTTGGAAACTGGTGTAAAACATTGAATACTGTTACCAATGAAGGGCAATTGTGATTGACTTGGCTGGACCGCCACTAAACCCAATTGATTTGCAGAGAAAACAACACTTAACTCATAAAGCCCAATAAATATTTATGGCAACCGAAGTTATCTTAACCCGATGGCCAGACGGTGGTCGGAAAACCCCATTCCATCCATCATCTCCGAATTCATAATTAATCGCTCTCTTCCGATCGTGTCTATATGCCATCTTTGTTTAAGTGTGCTGTCATCATGTAGCAGATGAGGTAAATAAACTGCCACTGGAGTGTCACTTCTCTACGGATGGAAAGAGGTGTTTTCCAATGAGGAAGCAGTGGAAGTCTTCCTCTATGGCTAATTATAGCTCTCCACACCTGAACATAAAATCGCACTGAATATATTTTAAGGTTCACTGAAAACCTAGAAGAATATTTGCATTACTTCATGCAGGCGCTTTCTTTGAACTGTCAAACTCATTTTTCCCCCGATATTGACTTGTAGAGTAAGCGCATCCATGTTGGTATTCCGGGGGCTCGTCCGATAGCCCTTTTACTGTATATTCTGCTAATAAAAATACTTTCCTACTTTTCCCGAAAGCAGGCATATCTCGGCTGTCATGTATGTCAGGGTCAATTATAATGATCTGCCACGCAATTGACATTAAATAAATAACTAAAAGTTTGAAAATCGTATTTTGAGGAAACGAACGCTTCCTCATAACGCGACACATTAGTACTCTAACAGTTCATTACCGTTAGGTATCTGTAAGCAAACACAAATCGAATACAAATTGCTTTTTGCACTGCTGACAGAAGGGTTTGAAGCCGAGCAATATAAAAAGATTGTAACAACGGTGGCCCCAGGCATGCTGAGAATACAGTGAAAATGTAAAGTGTAATTTATAATGGAAAATGATCACGTTCCCAAAATGAAAAATTCGGAAGACTTTCAGCAGATGTATTTGTCTCTAATGATTCTCGAGACAAATGACTGGCCCCGCTATTGAATTTAACATTCTGATATTACCTCAATGAAATTTGGGATGAAAAAACTCCACTAAGCGCAACAAAACAAAGATAATTGTTATAAATGAATGAATGACCGATTCATCCGTTGTTGGTTATTGCAAATGAGCAGATATTAGCCTTGCCAGGAAATGGAATAATCCAACACACAATGCAAGATGCATTGATTCATTTTTCTTTTGAGTGCATGTGTGTTTCTAATTGCACGTTTCTGCTCATCTCAGACCGAATATCCCCCAAAAATCAGCTTTATGTAAAAAAGCAGCTGTATATCTTATAATAATACAGATTTTGTATGTGCTCTTTAATCAGCAGGTTCTGTTTAGAGCTCCCTCTAGTGATGTTCTACCTGCCTCCCATCTCTAGCACAGTGACTTCCAGAAGAATCGCCACAAACTATTCTGTCAGGAACGACAAAGTTGGTCAAATCCTTCATCTGCGTGTCTGTAAGTAGGGCATGGAGAAATGACACTACAAACTTGTGTGTGAATGAGCTACATAGAGTTTTAACTTGAATGAGGATTATAAGAGCAGAACTGAAATGGGTCCCATGAGACCGGCTGTCACTCAGCCTAAAGTTCATTTTCCACTCTGGGAACTCTTCACATTCACTGTGTGCAGACCTTGCTAAAAATATAACTAATGACTAGACTTCAAACATGGGTTACCGTCATAAAACTACTGCATTATTCCTGTTTTATCAAAATAACATTTAGCAAAGAAAATGTTAAACTAAACTATATTGTCCCCATGGAAAGCGAAACATTCCTACTTTTGAACTTTTGAACGCACCGGCGTACAAACACATACTCAAACAATTAAACCCACAGCCTCTGGTGTGTACCAAAATAACACAATGAAAGAGACTAATAGCTGCAATTAATAATTTCACATCTGGATGAAGAGTGGGATTTAAACCCGGTCCGACCGTCTATGCCCCGGTGGCACTTTCTTTATGAAAACAAATCTCAGTGTGGATCCCTAAGGCATCTTTTAATATGAATGAGGATGTTGAAATACACAGATTAGAGAGACAAATCTCTCTGACACATGAAACGTCATCTAGTTCATTCCTGTTTTAAAATGCACTGACATCCACGCAGCTTTCCGCACCCGTAAGGGGCTTATCGGCATGTTGAAATTCCTGCGATAGACAACAATTAAAAATGTTGTAATATAAAATACGCTTTAACACAATATATTTGAATTTGAATTTACATTGAGCCTAATGACAGGTTAGATTACATGCTACCATTTGACAGGTTTTTTTCCCTTTTTTTAGATGTCTCAAAAAGCAATATCTGAAAGATATTATTGACGTTTTTATTGTTTGCACTTTCCTAAGTCTGTAGAGGGCACTCAGATATATGGTTTGCTGTGCCCACAGTGTAAATATGTATTATTGAAAATAAATAAACAAACTAAGACTATCAGATCAATAAATCACAGCACAAAGGTGTCCTCTCAATGCAATAAAGGAACTTGAGTGTGTATGAAAAATCACATCTATTAAAGTGCACATGAGGGAGAAATCCCTGGGCCAACGTTTTTGTGTTCTTGGTTTTGAATGTGTATTTTTAATTTGGTTTTAAGTCCTGTCATAAACAAAACCTTTTGCATGACAAGTACAAGGGTTTCGCCAAAATAACTTTTAAAGTTATAGATTAAATGTATTCATTTTCGCAGAAAGAATTGCATTATCATTCCCCAACCAAACTTTTTATAAATGAAAGCCCAACATGTGTATGCACTTGATACCGTCAAATGTTTTGCAGCAGGTTGCTAGTCACTTACTTTAGATTTAATGTACAATTTTGTTTTAAACATAAACGTACCTAGTTCTTATATTTTCTTTCATAAAACAAGACTAAATATCTTAGGTTGCTTTTCTTGTGATGTAAATCTATCGTAAGAAGTTTTCAATATTTTTACAGTAAAACAAGACAAAAATGCTTAGGAAGAATGTCATATTTTGCCGTGTTGCTGTGCTAATGCCAGTAAGGAGACCAGTCTCTTCTAGCTCATTTTGAATCTCAAGAGTCAAAGTGTTTCCATTTTGATTAAAGTAAAGTTGAACTCAAAGCTTTCAGAAATAATGTCTTATCATTAATAATAATTTTATTGATCAGTTATCTTAATGAAATTAAATGAATGTTTGCTCTGAGCACTCTTTGTGCTGCGTTTACAGCAAGATTGGCCTAGATACACTTGCACATAGTTTTCGGGTAGCCTTGCGGGTAAATTTCTCCTAGCATCTTGGAGATATTGTCACAGTTCTTATGGATTTAGTTCTTTAGTTTAGTTAGAATCTTTAGTTTGAGTTTCTTCTGGTTTTTCAAATGAATATATATGAATAACATGTACTGTACAGCAGGTGCCTTAAATATTCTGTATATCAGGATATAAACACAACCAGACAGACAATAAAGTGTGTGATTTTTAGTTCTTCTCATGTTTCCATTGGGCCGCTGTGTGAGCAGAGAACTAGTCTGGCTGTAGGGATTATTCATGGCTGACAGAAATTAGCATGCAGTCTAAACATACGCCATAAAACACTTCCTTTCTGCCTTCACAGCCACTTTAACAAACAGATAAAAGTCCTTCAGTTTTGAATAACTAGCCGAGCACTCTTTCTTCTACATGAGCAATTCCATTTCTAATTTAAGATGAATTTCACTCACGTAAAACAAATGTACAATGCTTTTTCTGTTTGCGAGCCTAAAGTATACTTCACTAGCCCGTCTACACTGTTTTTTCAGCCAGACAAGAAAATCACAGCGCATACCAATGTCCTGTCGGCTCCTGGTGTCCACACATAGCCAAGGGCAGCGCTGTGAGATTTGATTCATGTGTGGCATGCTTAAAAAACAGCAGTCATGGTCACTGGTCTCTTATTTTGACAAACGTTCCCTCCCCGACTCCGCTCTGCAGAGTGCACGCCGTTGAGACCTCTGACAACAAGACTACATGGGCTGATGCCAATGTGCTGAAAGCTCCAATTACCCAGCAACCCCTCTGTATGCAGCCCCCTTTATCACCATCCCAGTGACCTTTCCCGGCCAGCCCGCGTCCTACGCAAAAACATTTTGGTTTTGGACTTTTCTCCAATTGCGCTACATCTTTCTCTCTCTGTTTGTCCTACACCCCTTCCCCTCCGGAGTTCTAGAGACCAGAGGGGCCAGGAAATAAGTGAGGAGTATGATGTGAGCTTTTTATAATCAGCTGACGTGACAAACGTGCCCCGCTGAGAGAGCAGGCGCTTTAATTTGGTCCCTTGCATGGTACGCAGCCAGCGGGCCGCACCGGCTCGCTGGTGCGTTCATTTGAAACTCCCTCCAAACGCTGGTACCCAGAGTCATTATGGACAGATAAAACTGGTGGCTCATGTACAGAGCTGATGGCGCAGGAGGAGGCGAGGGGCCGGGGGGAAGAGTAAGGAAAGTAAATAAAACCGCCAAATCCGAAGCCACACAAACGCAGCACGCAGCGCTTGTAAAAAGTCCACGTATTTTAAATAAAGTGCGGTTGAGAGTTTGAGCAAGTTTGGCGAGAGGCAAAAACTAAATAAAATTATTAAGCTAGGGGCATTGAAGCGGATGTTCTTCACTCGGCTTGTAAAGTATAAATAATTTTGTGTGGGGAGCATTGTGAAACAGACTGGAAAAGTGGGAAATAGGCATATTTCATTTCCTACAAAAGAATTCACATCCTTTGCATAATACACAACAATTAATCCCCAGCCAATGTGGGTTTCGGCTCGGAACCTGAGGAAGTCATTCAAGCATGAATGGGCACAGTCATTACTCCGCATGCATGCCGACTTCACACATTTCAAACACACACAAACCCCTTCACACGCATACACACAGGTGAAGAGTTTGCAGTCTGAACTTGATGTTTCTGTCTATCTCATTCTGATCTGTAACCCAACCCCGCTCATGTATATTCACATTTAAATGGTTTATACATTACTGCTCTTTTTAGGCATAAAAACGATAGAACTGTCTTGTGTGAATTAAAACTTGTTCTCCTTTCTCTGCCAATCTTGATCAAGCTTTGAGGGAATTCAGAATATTTTAGATTCTCAAAAGCAGAATAGACACTCGACCAGAATATAGATTCTGCCTATTGAAATCACCTGGCAACCGAGGAAGATGAATATTGGAAACTATGTTACAGAAATATCCATTTAATGCATACAAAAAAACTGAGAGGAACAAAAAAGTCAGATTAGCAGTGTGAGTTATGATTCGGATAAAATCTTTCATTCTTTCTGAGCTTAGTTGACCAGCACTAAAGAGATAACTACAGAATAATAGAACCAATTAGAGGATCATTTCTGTGAGCGTAAAGCAACAAGGGTGTGTATTAAATCACAGCTCTAATGCCTCACACAGCTTCACCCGGTTTGATTGTTATCCAACTCAAAAAGGAAATGCATTGTACTCTTTCTTCCTCTTTTCTGATGTGTACAAAAGAAAATGGTTTGACAGTAGCATCAGTCATTACATAAAGGATGTCTTCCCTATTTTAAGAGTCCAAAACAGTACAGATGAAAAAGTGAGACAGGCGCACAAATGTAAACGTGTCCTCATACACAATACAATGCGATAGGATGTGAGAGGGAAGAAAGCAAGGACAAAATACTGGGTCAGTATAAATAAAAACTGAAACTTTAAAGCAAAGAAAGGTTTAACTTTGAACATACCCCGAACTGGAAACCAAGACAAATAAGCATATTTTTTCATGTCTGGCCATAAAAATTTAATGTCACAGGAAGTGGCGAATAAGGAAAACCTGTTGTGGAATACTTTGTGGCATTAAATAAAACTTCAAACATTTAGTTCAATATCATATGAGCAAGAGAATTGTTGTGCGTTTGGCAAATGCATTTATCCAAAGTGACCCAAATTGCTGTCAGGTCGCATACTATCAGTACTTAAGAACTTAAGAGTCAATACGAGAGAGATACTGAATTTGAAATTAACAGCAGAAATGTGAGTGTGGCTCTATGATGTCTCAATATCAGACTTTCACTACACGATTATTAGGGCCAAAGAATTTATAATAACGACATTGTTGTGACATCTTTTGAAATGATTGCCATTTTCTTGGCCGATTTCCTATCTATCAACTATAACTGAAAAATATATATAAACAAATATATACTTTTCTCCAATGCAATAACTGTTTATAATAACACATTTTATTTTCATAAAATAAATTATTGGACCAATTTGTACAAGTTCTCCAAATTGCATTACATTAAATAACAGGATTTTAACTTACATTACTTAAATTAAACAACTCTGTGACTAAAAAGAGGTTGAAAAAATGTAATACCGCCAAGCAAATTGACCCTTTTCTCTTTCTCATCACACAAAAGTCCTTAGATTATCATTGAATAAACTTGTATTCATATATGTTCTTTTTTATCTTTTGTATGATACTAACCTAATTAACATGGCTTTATGTTGTGAAATGTAAAAAAAATTGTCTTTGGTTTGGGTCTGCAGTATTAAAGAAGTTTCATATAATACAACTGTTGTAACCATTGTGGTTAATAAGGCAAAATTAAAGTGCCGAATAATTGATGGATTATCACATGTGTAGTATTAACATCGATTATTACATTGATAAACACGGTTTTACATACCACAGTTATTGTTAATAATGGTATATTGTGACTACGTAGTATGAAGAAAAACTTCAGTAATTTACTTTAAACAAAATATGATCAGTTTTGTTGTTACTCTGGCAACAATTCCACCACAAAGCTTATGTTTAACTAATGCCATCTGTGTACTGTATTATCGTAATGGTGGAATTTAATCATTGCAAGAATAAATAAATATAGTAACAGTGTGTAAAATAAAATGTGCACATCACAATCCTATAACAATCTGATCAAGTGCACCTCAATAAATGCACCTCAAGTTACAATGATCCTATTTTAGACTCTTTATCAATATAAAGAACTAAAAGATCCTCCAACAGCACGGTCATACCACCATTGTTCAAGAAGATGGCAACAGTACTGAAACTCTCACCCTTAATGAGGACAGAACGACACATTTGCATGATCCTCTTGAACGCCTTAAGAACGAAAAGAAAAGAGGCCGAAACGAAAAGATCTGAAGATATCAGAAAGAGTCATCCTTTGCTGCCCTTGTCTGCAGGGACACTCACTGGCGTCTGGCCTCACAAAATGACATTATCTGACAGAAAGCCTCTTGATATGGATGATAATTTGACTGGTGTGTGATGGGGGATTTGTGCTTTACTGAAGATAAATGGAATTGTTTCCTACGGATCAGAGCCTCACCGTCAGAGACCAAACCTTCTCGTCACATTGTCATGCCCACCGAGCGAGCGGGCGGGTTGGATCAATGCCGTCGGAGCGAGGGGGATTACGCATAATAGCACGGCTTTTGAAACGGACAATGCGCAAGTCAACACCCGAGAGTCTGTCCGCCCATCAGTTTGAATGAGTTTATTCCATATTCAGTGTTGTTGGGCGTTAATCTCTGCTTCGGTCAGAACTTCTGACGCGAGCGGGCTCGAACGCTGACGCCGGGCAAAAGCATTCGAGGACTCTCAAACAACAACGCGTTACGACCTGTCCCGACAATCAATCCATATTAATAGCCGAAGAGTCATAACAAGTTCATCTACGGCTCAATCAATCTGGATCAATATGAACGCCACCCGAGGCAAAAAACATTATCCGAACAGAAACGCCCAATTATACCTGTGTCACAGCATGCTGCCATGCTCCAATCAGGTAGGCATGCTCCATAAAGACACGGCATATACCCGTTCAATCCGAAGCTTCCGCTGGGGTGAATGTTCGATGATGAGAACATTCCAAGAACGTTTTGGCGAGGCGAGCGTGTCAGGGACGGTTATCAGAATGACAGTGACACGGGCTGACATTATAACTGACGTGCTGTCAAAAGAGCTGCTCCACTATGGCAGTGAAGCCACTGGTGCTGGAGGGTCTCGGTAATTGGAGGAACTCGGGAATGGTTTCGCCCACCCAGAAGCAGTGGCCTTACTAAAGACGTCCACATTCAATCGCTTGGCAGCGGAGGTACACATACTGGGTGGCTCATTATCGAAAAAGTGGCTGTCGGAGATGAAACGCAAACGGTGGCTTTTCTTCCTCGTTACGCCGTCTAAACTCGCAAAGTCGCCATTGATTTGTCTCGCCGATAATGAGAAAATTGAAAACCAAAGGAAAACAAGTTATCTCTCCGCATCTGCCTTGGCATTCCCCGGCTTTCTCTCCCTCTCACTTACTCGAATTCCGTACATCAGTGTTAATGAGAGCAAGGCCACCTAGAGTGGCGAGTTATCTAAAGTGGTGTCTTTTGGAAAACTCTTTTTCTGAATGGTGGGGGCCGAGTGGGATGTCGTGCAGCGGGAAAAGAAAATGAGCTGAGGTGGAGTTGTTTACAGTGCACGGGTTGAGTTCAGACTGCTGCGAGTGTGATTTACTGTCGATTATTAAGCCTCAGAGGACTAGCCATGCAGAACGTGTGATGATAAACCCCAGAGCAGTGCTTTCCGGTCTAATTGTGTGGGACAGGAATCATGAGACACATTAAGATACTTCAAACCTGGTCCACCGATATAATCATTAAATCTGTGCATGTGTATTATGGGATGCTGGTAAAGATAAGAGGATAACAATGCAAAATGCACAGGGGTCTCTGAACAGAGTTCTTGTCTGACAATGCAAATGACCTCAACATCAGTCGAGGTAACACCTCTAATGGCACATGGTCCACCCTCTAAGCCCCCTCACGGCATTATGAGCCAATTAAATTAAGATAACATCTAGAGAGGTTTCTGCGCTACTTAGCAGCTACATCTATCATTTACAGATGTATACATCATATACTGTACATCAGTGGTCCTCAAACTCGGGGGCCGTAAAAATAATTCAGGGGGCCCACAGATGTTGTGTCATTTTATGAAATATAGAAATTTAGCATAAATTTCATGCAATCAAACATCAGAAATATAAGCCCACCAACCAAAAGAATGGATGTTTCAGCATTGTATAACTGAATATATTATTGGTTTAATTAAAATGTTAAGTTTAAGATTAAGTTTAAGGTCTTTATTTGGGGGCTGCAAAGTAATGAACCCTACATAAAGGGGGCCTTATAACAAAGTTTGAAAACCACTGCTGTACATATACTATATACTGTGTTCAAGTCATTTATGGTTTTGGCTGATGTATGTTTGGCTTAAAGCCTGTAAGTCATACCGACAGTGTTTAGCTGCTTTAAAATCTAGGCTTTATGCAGACCAGTTAAGTTCTGCCACACTAACTACTGAATCAATCATTTCTTTTTTAGAACCTTGCTTTGTGCACAGGGGCATTATCATGTTGGAATATATAAGAGGGCCCTGCTCAAACTGTTGCTATAAAATGAGAAGCATGCAATTCTATATAATTTCAAATATGCTGTAGCATTAGGATTTGTGCTCATGGAAATGACTTACGTAGTCAAACCTGTCCATATACTGTTTAAGTCATCCTGTCTCTGAAATCCCGACTACAGTCGCTAAACCTAATATTAATGAGATTATGAGAATGAAAGTAGTTGTAGCCAAAAATGATAAAAAAAACTGGTTAATTAGATCGAAATACAGTATTCCATTTTTCATTTATAATACTGTTTATGATTTTATTGACAATATATTTTATTTTGCACAAAAATATCAGAAATTGGCTTTCTAAACATGTATATTACTATAAATATTAAATTATATATTACATATAGTATTATTTACATTATTATTTCTTATAATACATAAATAAATTCATTTTATTTTATATTATTAATTTATTATATTATTACTCAGTTGGTATTAAAGATATCAAGGTTGTATTTTCACAGAACATTTTTTACATTCTGTAGAATGATTTTGTGTTAAAAATTACTTAAACTGGATTTTAACAGGCAGGGCAACATATATGGTAAATTTACCAACAGTTTTAGGTTTTATGTAAGAGGTAGAGTAATAGAGTAATATACTAGGTAGTAGGGATGTCCCGAGCCGATCGCAAAGATCGGGATCAGGGGTCGATCAAGGCATTTTTAACCTGATCGGGATCGGCTGTATTTTGCCCGATCATCTCTGCCGTAAACGAGAGAACGAGCTGTGACAGATGTGTCAGCAGTGTGGAAATGTGCAGCGAAACAGCCGCTTGTAATGTCTGCAAGGTGTTAGCAACGGAGCTTTGTTCAATAATAACAATTTGATACCAAACCCTCAAAAAAAGTCGACGGATTTCTTCGAGTTCACTCAGCTCTGTGACGCTGTGATAGAGAATATAGGTTAGCAGGGCCGTGCAGAGACCTTTAAAGGGGCAGGTGCTCAAAATAAAAAAGGGGTACATGGAACAAGGCTTTAGATAGGGCTCTGCTGAAAACATCAATACAACAATACTGTATATCGAGAAGCATTCCTTTCTGATACGTGTATCAATACAGATATTTCTGTATCGATACAGAAGAAAAATGCCATGATGCAGTTTTGAAAAAGAAACAGAACAGTTTTAAAAATATTTAAAAGTTTAAAAATATTTTACTTGCACCTAATAAATCCAAAAATCTGTTGTGTACAGAATGTGCAAACCCAGAGAAATTCCTATTTAAAATAACGGCCCGTCCCTTGTCTCCCTTGTATTTGTCGCATATCAGTGACTTAATATCCGGTGCTCCGCAATACCCTCAGTTTCCGGTTGGAGAAACTACGGCAACATGCAAATGCGAAAGTGGTTATACAGCATCTGTATAACCACCGTATACAGCATACATAGCATTACATTCCACGTTTCTTGCAAGCTAATTCATTACGATGACATAAAATAAAATTCATTCATTACCTCATCCGTGAACATGATGGGCGATCCCATAATTCCACTCTCCTACATAACATCATTAAGCTTCGCTTTTTGTTGTTGTTTTGAAAGTGCGCCATCTAGCAGTCCAAATCTACATATTGTGGCTTTAATACGTCTGGGATTAGAAACTGAAGTGAATACAGTTGTCTAAACCTTATAGGGATAGTTCACCCAAAAATGAAAATTCTGTCATCATTAACTCAAACAGATCTCATCCCCCATTTCCTGCCATAATAGGGAAAATGAGATCTCAGTTCCTGACATTCTTCCAAATATCTTCCTTTGTGTTTACATTCACATTTATTCATTTGGCAGACGCTTTTATCCAAAGTGACTTACAAGTAGGAGAGCAAATAAACATTTTGTCAACACGCTAAACAGTACCGTTAGTTTACAAGGCTTTCTACTAGGAGGATTAAAGCTCGAGTAAGCAAAGGAGAGAATTAACAACAATATTTTTTTCTTTGGATGGACAGACAGGCAGTCAGACCGTTATCGGTTAGTCAAATAAAGGAGGAACAGGTATGTTTTGAGCTGATTTTTGAAAGTTGTGAAGGATGCTGCAGTTCGGTTGGAGGCTGGCAGTTCATTCCACCACAGGGGAACCGAATGAGTAAAGGTTTTTGCATGCGATTTGGTGCCTCGCTGTGATGGAACAACCAAGCATCACTCATTTTCAGACGGAAGATGACGGGAGGGGATGTAGACCTGGAGCAGTGAGTTAAGGTAAAATGGCGAATTTGCCGTTATCGTTATGAAGGCCAGTGTCAGAGATTTAAACTTGATGCGGGCGGCAAGTGGCAGCCAGTGAAGTGAAATCAGGAGGGGTGCTACATGGGTTCTTTAAGGCTGATTGAAAACTAGATGTGCAGCTGCATTCTGGATCATTTGCAAGGGCATGACTGCATTGGTTGGAAGGCTGGCCAGTAGAGAATTGCAGTAGTCCAGTTTTGATATGACCAGAGCTTGGACTAGCAGCTGAGAGGCATGCTCCGACAGGAAAGGTCTGATTTTCCTGATGTTGTAGAGCACATACCTGCAAGTTTGAGTGGTTGCTGCGATGTGGGAGAAGAATTTCAGCTGGTCGTCAAGCATCACCCCCAGGGTCCTCGCAGACTTGGTGGGTGTTATAGTTGAGGATCTGAGCTGAAAGGTGAGGTGATGTTCAATTGAAGGGTGGGCCGGTATAACCAGGAGTTCTGTCATGGAGAGGTTGAGTTGTAGGTGATGCTCTTTCATCCAAGTAGAGATGTCAAGAAGGCAGGCAGAGACACTGGCAGAGATGGTGGGGTCATCTTGTTGAAAAGAGAATTAAAGCTGTGTGTCATCTGCATAAAAATGGTATGAGAACCCATGTGGCTTAATAATTGGACCCAGGGAGGTGGTATATATAGAAAAGGTATATATAGAAAAGAGGAGAGGAGCAAGAACTGATCCATGAGGAACTCCAGTTGTCAGCTGGTGAGATCTGGATGTCTCGCCTCTCCAGGATACCTCAAAGGATCTGCCTGTGAGATAAGAGTTAAAACAGTTGAGTTCAGTTCCAGAGGTGCCCTGTTTGGAGAGAGTGGAAAACAGAATCTGGTGGTTCACAGGGTCAAAAGCAGCAGAGAGATCAAGCAGAATAAGGACAGATTACAAGGATTTAGCGCCTTGCCTGCTGTAAATTTACGACGATAGACAGGAGAGCGGTCTCCGTAGAATGTCCTTTCTTGAAGCCGGATTGATGACTTTCCAGAAGGTCGTGCTGTGAGAGATAGGCAGAGAGTTGGTTAAATACTACCTTTTCGAGGGCCTTGAAAAGGAAAGGAAGGAGTGAGATTGCTCTGTAGTTGTTGACCACTGAGGGGTCGGGTGTTGGTTTCTTGAGTAAAGGTGTTACCAGGGCTTGTTTAAATGAGGTGGGGACAGTGCCAGTGCTAATGGAGATGTTTATAATGTGGGATGCATATAACTGGCAGTTCCAGAGCCCTACAGCCAGACTGTGGAGGGCTAGTGCAGAGTGACCGAAGTGGTGCTGAGGTCTCCGCTGCATACTTTTGTAAGTGTGTCTGTGGTGGACAGTCTGAATGTACTGGAAAACAAAATATGCTTTAAAACACTGGGCTGACATAATTTATAGGGAGCGTCTCATGTTGAGGGAGCTGCTGGGGTTGTTGCTACTGCAATTGCTGTCTTTGCTGTTGCAGAAAAAAAATGTTTTGTAATATTAAAAATATGATTCTGTTCTAACCCTCTTCTGAATTTATTCATTTTTTTAAATGACAATGATAATAAAAATAGCATTGATAAGTATAATTTAGAGGATGAGAAAATCAGAATAAGCCTGTTTTACCAGTGATTGATAACTGTTTTGAAGGCACTGTAAATACTGTAATAATAATAGTTCAGAGTATTCATAGTTTTAGTCAAATGACATAAAAAGAGGAGACCCCTCGAGACCCATGATACTTTTCTTCCCAAAGAGCAAAAATCGTTTCAAGAAATGAACATGCACCTTTACTATATTGAGTGTTGAACTTCAGCTAACGTCACTTCAGTTCAGAGCAGGCTACACACACAACAGCCATGCATGCTCACTTCATGGCGTTCTTTTAAAATACTGCAACTACTACTTATAATAATAATAAATAAACTAATAAGTAAACAAGCACACCGCTCCGCTGAAAACACCACTTACCGGCAGCCGCGAATGGTATGTATCCTGGAAATGCGCTAAACTACTGAAGTCTGAACGTGAGGGGTATTCCCAGATTAGGTTATCAGGTGAAAGGCCATCACATGGGTCATTTTATTTAGGGTTAAAAAAATATTCATTAACTTTACTAACAGTTTGATTGAGCAGGCCTTTACAAAAGGGCCTTTAATTACAAAAATAATGTTTTTTCGACTTGACAAAAGGACACTTTTGGCATTAAAGGTCCCATTCCCCGCAATCCCATTTTTCAACCTTTAGTTAGTGTGTAATGTTGCTGTTAAAGCATAAATAATATCTGCAAAATGATAAAGCTCAAAGTTCAGTGCCAAGCGAGATATCGTCTTTAACAGAATTCGCTTTTCAAGGACTACAGAGAACGACTGGAATCGGACTACAGGCCTATACTTCCCGGGTACATGATGTCACTATTCTGAGTGCTTTTAATAACCTCCGCCCAAAGGAATACAGCAAAAAAGGGGTGAGGCCTTCCTTAGAGAAGGGGAAGAGCCGCAAGAGTAGTGTTTGGTTATCAGAGATTGTAAACATTTGACTGAGCTACGCGCTAAACTACTTTCACTTTCATCACAGTCCTACAGCTGGTAATAAGAATTAAGCTACACACATTCTAAGATAACCAACGATGAAAGCTGTTCTGTGCAATGCACTGATATTGTGTGTGTTAGCGCATACCTCTGAAACACTTCTATGAAACGTGCTTTGAAGTCCTGCTTGCAAATGTCTCCTGGTCAATCTGTTTGTTTTATTATCCATCTTAGGTCCAATATAAAAAGGTTGAACTAACGCTTCTGTTATTAGTGTTAATTAATATAACCGGTCCGACGCCATTCGGTCCGGTGTCGTTTCCCTCGCCATAGTAGGAAAACAATTTGCGATCTCTAACAAAGATTAAAGTTGACGCAATTGTTATTTTTTATTGCCAAAAGCCAAAGCCACAACAGCCTGAGAAGCGGAAGCTCGATGATATGGTTTGGGTGGGACATCTTCACACACACACAGCTTTACCAATCAAAGTGTTTTGGAAGGAGGGACTTTATATAGACCAGATATTTATATATTGCTTTGTTAGAAGAGGCACTGCAGTAAACAATAGACTTGAAATATGTGAAATATAAAGCGTTTTTTTAAATAAGAAACATGAACATCAATTGTTAAACCTCAAAAACAGCAAAATAATGGCTCTTTTAAGAGCCAAAGAGACAGGTGCTCAAGCAACCTTCGCCCACCCCCTCTGCACGTGCCTGCAGTGGACAGAAAACAAGCACAGACTTAAAATTAGACTTTTTCCTGGTCAACTGCTTTTCTGCGACGTGAAGTTCAGATTTTAGAACAAACCTTCAAATTACTTCTCTCCCATTAACATCCTTGTCAAAATTGTATTTTCCAGGTTTGCACTTTTTAAGCAACAGATATCTAGAAAGACTACAATACAACACAACACAAATAATACTGTTAATTAATAGAGGGCTTAATTATATCTACATCTCATCAGATATATTAAAACACTTTTTTATTCACCCTTTAAGGACACTCATGCATGATGTAAGTACCTGCAGGCGTTATATTACAATGCTGCCAAATGAAAAATAATCTTTTAAATCTGGTTGTCAGACAATAAATTTGAACATACTGTGCTTTTGGTAAACTACCATGTGGCAAACCAAAGCAGTTTGTGGTCTTTCAAGCTCAGCCTCCCTTCAATGTTGTTCTCGGCCCCCACATTAAGCTGACACCATGCTGTTGGCCTGTCTCCCAATCTCGGATCTGCTCTCTTTTATTAGTCATGGCTCTGTCAGTGACCATGTGCACATACACTAGGCTCCAGAGCAATTAGCAAGGTCAGGCTTCTATCAGAGGCCACGGCCAGAGTAACCAAGCGTGGTAAACAGGGAGTGAGGGAGTGTGGGAAACATCAGGGGGATGTTGGCAAAATGCTGTTGCAATGCTGGCTAAAGAGAAGCAAACAGAAGACCGATGGAGGTGTGAATAGAAAATGATATAGCCAAACTTGCCCTGGGGTGGATGGAAACAGCACACCATGACCCTACAGAGGCAGGCAGGCAGATGGCCTTTAATTGGAGGGGAAAACCCCTTTTATTGGCCTATAGATGCCAATGGAACCTGAGTGTAAAAACAGGGCCGTCAATAGCACAGACACGCATACACAACAGGATGATTCTAGGCTCCTAGGGGCGCTTAACCTCTCACACATGCATGAGACCTTTTCTTTCCTTCGGTGCAAAAGGGAAGGAATACGATTTTTTCTTTTCAAATGGACAGTTTTTTGTTTAAATAAATACATAAATATTGTATTAGTTGTTGTTTGTGTATTTGAAGTGGTAGAGCATGGTGCTTGCAATGCCAAGATCAGGAATTCAATTAACAGGGAATAGAAAATTATTAAAACAAATGTTCAAAAAGAGATAAAGTTTTTAGCAAAAGATGTCAATATTTGGTTTCTGTTTAAGATTTTAAATTCTTTTTAAAGGTTTTCCATAGTCAGGTGTGGACACTTGTTTATTCACCCTTTAAGGACACTCATGCATGATGTAAGTACCTGCGGGCGTTATATTACAATGCTGCCAAATGAAAAATAATCTTCTAAATCTGGTTGTCAGCTCTGTATACTGTGATAGGCTTTATGAAACCAGTTTTTTTGATTGCACATATGCTTTTGTTGTCCTTATGTTGTCCCAATTGCTTCGATTGTTTACCCCATCTGTAAGTTGCTTTGGATAAAAGTGTCTGCTTAATTACTAAATGTAAATGTAGGTAAGTAAAACTTTTAGAATTGTCACATCTATAACTGAAAAATGTCACCTCCATAACATTGTTTGTTCGGTATAATTTCGCAGACAAAAAAAATGATACAAAATATTTTATATGAAGAGCCATCCCTCCATTTACTGGTTATTATTGATTCTAATTTATGGATTTTAATTCACCAAATTCCTAGAAAGTCATCTTCTAAACATCACATGCGTAACACATGTATAGTCCCCTAAAACAGACATGTATTGTTTAGATTTATATTTTTCATTAGATCATCAGTCAGGGGCTAAAGAAAAGATGGTTCAATATATTGGTAATTAATACATTCTTACAAAATTAGAATTTTTGTTACAATTTCACATTCATAAGGCTGGAATTTGCAAAAAAAATTACATTTGTTACATTAGTTTACTAAATAAGTTGACATTACTAAATTTGCAACATGAACTAACAATAAACAACGTATACACTACAGCATTTATCTTAGTTCACGCTATTTTTATTTTACTAATAATTTTTAAAACCAAAAGACATTAGATAACGGGATACTTCACCCATAAATGAAAATTCTGTCATCATATACTTATCCTCAGATTGTTCCATGAATGATAACAGAATATTCATTATTGGGTGAAGTATCCCTTCAAAGGTGCAGTTTGTAAAAATTTTGCAGTAAAATATTAAAATACTAAGCAAGTGTTATATATTTTGTTCAGCCGAGTACTTACAACATCTCAAATGTTTCCAACTACTTGTAAATCATGAGAAAATCGCCATTCTAAACAGTGACACGGGGCTGTGCAGTCGCCTGTCAATGGCGTCATATTTGCGTTCCCCTTTGTTACGGCCTTTTCTGATGTAGAAACCGCATGAGAACAGTGTTGTGGACAAATGCGGAAGTAGTGTCTAGCGTCTAGCAAGCCACTAACTTGCTTTGAGCAGTCACTTATTTATGGACCACAATTATTTGCAACAATTATAAAACTTTACCTCATCCGCTAACATGATTTCTCGTTCCCGTCTGATTGATGGCCTTCAGCGGTGGAGTTGAAGACAACAGATCCCATCATTCCACGCTCCTTCACAGCGTCACCAAGCTACACCATTGTTGTTGTTTTGTTGTGCGCCCTCTAGCGGTGTTTTTTTTACAAACTGCACATTTAATTTACAAGGACTAACATGAACAAAATATACAATTGTAACAATTGTATGTGCATTAACTGACATTCACATAGATCAATAAATGCTGTAAAACATACTGTTCATTGTTAGTTCATGTTACATAATGCATTAACAAAATTAACAAATACAACTTCGTTACCATATAGCTAGCATGTGCGCGGAACATCTACAGTATGAATCTCAGCCACTGACTAAACAAAAACATTATACTTCAAATAACGTAACAGATTTTTTAAAGACTGGTATGGGAAGAAATTAGAGTAAAATAATCTCAGATGGCTTACTATAGCAGCTGTATTAAACACATAAAGATAAAGAATGTAAAGGTACTGACGACTGAGATAAAAGACTGGGTGATCTGAATCTCTCCTATATAGTGTCTAGCAATCTATGACAAATAAGCAGATTCATGGAAATGCACAACAACACGTAAAGGGTCAATGAGAGAATATGTGCTGTGCATATAAATGCCTTAATAGAAGCGCAGATGAACATGTAATATTTTCAGTTCCTCACTACATCACTCAGAATGAATGAAGAGTTCCATTTGGAGCTTCTATCTCTCTCACACACTCACGCTAAGAGGAATGGGTGACATGACTAAAATGGAATTCTCCCTTTTCCCCCTATGGCACTAAAGACACAGAGGATAGGAGGCAGAATGATGGTTTCATAAAGTGAACTGTCTGCCCAAATGGAGAGCAAGGATGGCATAAAGTCAAGCAGACAGGGACAGTAACTCAACCCACCACACACACGCGCACACACACACACACACACACACACACAAAGAAAGAGCATACAGCACTCATATTGCTCTGTTGGGCCGAACACTCTTGGCATCTGTTTTCGTTTACGATGCAAGACCTTGTTTGGGCTCATTGAACGGACTCTTAACACCGTTACACCGCCTGACTCTTTCATGTCTATTCTTTGTACATGCAGTTTGATCGATCGAGGTGATAACAGAACTCTCGCTGGTTTCAATGCCCATTGACTGCTAACCCTAACCCTTACAAAACCTCTATACCAAAAATCTGACACCAAAAGCACAGTTCACTGAAGGCCAGCCAAAAGCTATGGGTTTTCTAGTACCAAAACAATCTAAAGTAAAACAAAAACACACAAATCTTCTCTGTAATTTGATTTATACCCTTCACATTAGTCATTTAATCATCCTTTTTACTAAACTTTAGTCTCACACAGTCATGCGACTCGTGTGTCACCTCTTCAGTTAAAGAACACAAATCAAAGCCGTACGTAATGATCAGGGAAAGAGTGAGCGTGGCAAAACAATTTGCATCTTCACATAATTAGTCACGGAGGGTGAGATGGCATTTTCTTCCCACTATCCCTTTTGATGGCGGGTCCCGCACTCTGGTAATGGACTGGTGTTCAGTAACATTGTGCTTTTAGAGCGCGGGGGAAGAGGAAAGGAGAGCCGCGGGTCACGTGACCTCACGCGGCGGGAAGCGCGAGCAGTTCAGCGCTGGAGCACATCCTCAGCGGGGAAATTTGTCCTAATAAAACGTCAGGCCCCAAGCAGAATGAACTATAATGACTTTCTGAGTTCACTAATGGTCAATAAATCTTAGATTAGAGAGGCCCGGCAACAAAAAAACCCGCACAAGAATAAGCCAAGTGCTTACATGGACACACACGCAAGCATATGCCATCGGATGAAATTTGATGAGTTTATCGTCTTAGTTTTCATGCGTTTCGCTTCAATTTGCATAGTGCTAAAAAAGACTTGCGGAAAAGTTGAAAAGTTCAACACGCGTTAATGTTTTGGAAAAACATTAGGGAAAGATCGCTGCAGGTTTATTTCCGCCTTCTGCTTCGCCCCATCTAAGAAACGCATTTCTGGATATCCGGCGTCAACGCATCCACATGTCTAAGCCATCATCCGACAATGTATTCTCGCATACATAAAAGACGTACAAAATCATTTATTAGGGAGTTCAGAAAACAAGCGGCCATTCACTTAAAAGAAAGCGATTTGAGACAGCCTCCATTTTTTTAGCAGAGCTAGCCGTAACTAAAAAAATAAGTGAAATAAAGCTGATAAATGAGTCGGCAGATGACTTGACCCCACTAACCGAACCCTGAGCGCAGATTGCCTTCTTTACTCTAATGGCTTCACTTATCATTTAGGAGGCGGTGGTGGGGGGGTCACGCACACACGAATTGCGCTGCGGACTGGAGGGGAAATTGGTGTAGACGATGCGAATCAATCATATTATCCGTGTACATACAGCGGCCGTTCCTTCCTCCTCCCCACAAGGAACAAATAAATGAGCTACTGATCGCCTCCGAGTTGACATTACCGAATGGGGTGTGGTTGGATAGAGCATTACGGGCGTTTTAAGTTGAAATATTAATATGGATGTTTCCTTTCATCTCGCTTAACTTGATTGTTTCGCTCTTTCTTTCCCTCTAGAAAACGAGAGGAGGCGCAACGCGCAAAAACATAAAATCAAACTGCAGTATGACATCAATCAGAACAATTAATCATTCAAATGGACGAAGAATAAAAGCTGACATTACCGTAACCTTTGGCCCTTCAGAATGAAAATGTTTTAGGGAGAGGGCACCGAATAATCAATCAAGACACCAACTGCACCAACTTCCCGGCAGGCCAAAATACGCTTCCTACTCTTGGCTCCCCAAAGAGCAATTGCTCTCACTTTAAACTGACTGGCCGTGATTTCTGGCACTTCAGCGTCCAGACCCAGACAGGGGAGCACAGAGCCTTCTGATTAATGTCCAATGTACCGAGTCTACTTGAGAACATTCGGTGCGGCAATATGTTGCCTCCACCCAGGCGTGCCAACTGGCAACGCACCACTGGGCATGTGAGGGGGACTGGCGGACTTGTGGGTCACTTGCTAAAGAGTGCAACTGGCATGAGACTGGCCAGAGGGAGAGGGATTCAGCGGTAGACCTCCCAACCCGGAGACAAAGAGGACGACAGCTTCTTTGGATAGCCCGCAGTTCTGGATAAGCTGAAGCATGTTGTTTTATTGTTTGTGGGCAAATTAAACATTCCTCTGGATCCGGACCTAGAGGGGCATAGACGGTTCGGCAACCTGGTGGTTTAAAATGTGTTCAGCTAGGCGCCATAATGGTCTTAAGTGCATCTTGAACTTAATTGTGTGTAATTGCACACGGAGTTGTTCCTCGCGCAGCAAGAGAATGGTGCTTGTGGGTGTAATGGAATGGTGTAGTCAATGGAGCCAAGTGTTGGCAGGGAGTCGCAGGCAAAGTCTGTGTGTGTTTTTGTGACGGTGATCATCTTACCTCATCTTTGATGGAGTTCAAGGGATGTGGTGTTTTTGATTGAGCTGTTCTAGAAACTTCTAGAAGGAGTAAACTGATTTCTTGGAAGATTGGCTATTTCTTGGTCACTTGGTCATAGTGCAAATATGTTTTGAGAGGATGTAGTCTAGGCTGGTTGATGAAAAGTTCTTTTGTCACCAAGACACAAGTCATCCTGCAGAGTACAAATTGACCATTTCGGATAAGCTGCATCTTCCTCTGGTATTTCTGGCTTGTGATTATCTCAATGTGAACATATGACAGACACAATAAAAATCAAAAGGCATTCACACACGTCTGTCACTGCTGCCCATGCCAGTGTAGGCCAAAACAGTATCACTGTAGAAGAGTGTGCACTATACAGTATATGCAACATATACTATATGTGTGTGTGTGTGTGTGCACATTCAGGTAATACTCACTAATGACCCATCGGGGAGCTGTCAGTTTGGACCGGCGGGCACAGTGACTTGGTCCACTCACTCCCCAGGGGGACAGTGCTGAAGCCCTGCACTGCCCTGTGAAGTCGTTGATCATAAATATTTCAGCCTTCTCTTTCTCACTCAGTCTCTCTCTCCCTTTCCCTCTCTCTCTCAGCATCTATTAAATGCACAGAGGAATTTGGGGCCGTCATGCCCCCCTCACCGCACCTGTCACACACCCTCTAATTTGGTCTCTCTAGAGAGACCGCTCCCGTGTGGACAGCCATCCCCAGGGGAACCATCCAGCAGCAGACCCCCAGGAGCTGTAATCACCCACAGCACCTTTAACAGGGGAGAGAGAGGTGGGATCAGCTCTGAGGCCGTGTAGCACTGTTCAGAGTTTATACTCGCAGGGCAAATTACGCAGGAGGAGATCTGACCTCAGTAATGAAGGCTTGATCCAGTTGAAACTTAAATTCATATAGTTTGTTTTATATATACCGTAGGTGTTTTTTCAACTTCGGGAACTTTTGGCCCTGTGGACTTTTAAAAGATATACTTTTCCACTCACTTCGTCTAACACTTCCTTACATGCATCACAGAAGAATTCTGTTATTTCTTTCTGGATGTCAAACATTTTCACACTGTATTAAAAATGTATTGTATTTGATATGTCTTTTGTTGTGTTATAAGTAAATTCATTATTGCCATTTTATGTGTACTATATAGAAAACATTAAATAATATTTATGTTTTGGCTAATTTGATAGCTTTCATTGAAAGTATTCTGTTTTTACTTGTTTTCAACACCAGCAATATAATATTTTTGTTTTTATGTTAAGGTTAATATTAGTTATAAATATCTTTAATTTACTTCATTTTATATATTTTAATTTTGACAGTTGTTATGTTCATTTCCATTTAACTTTTAGAAATTTTGTAATTTTATTGTTTATGTTGATATAAAAGTTATTTTGTTTTTATTTATTCTCAATTAATCATTTTAGTGACTAAAACTTATTTTAGTAAATTGTGGAGGCAACATTTACATTTTTTGTTTAGGAACAGAAATGTTTAACAGTTTTAGTAAACTAAAATAACCTTGTTCTTCACATATCAAGTGTCTTATATTTCATCTCAAGCTAATTTTTCCCCAGAACTTTTGTTTTCTTGGTAAACAAAGTCTACAAAATTAAAGTATACAATCTACAGTATACAAAACTAAACACATCTCTTAAAATGAGTGCCCCAAGATAAAATTGTATTTCATATATCATATTGTATTTAGTAGTTAGATTACTATATTACCTTTTTTTTATTTGAAGATCATTTTAAGTATCTGTGGTACTTAAAGGTGGAACTTTAGAAGTGGGAGGATCATAGCTCAAATGTATGATAAATCCACGCCACACTGACAGATTTACAGATTA
Organism: Triplophysa siluroides; assembly: GCA_006030095.1. Taxonomy (NCBI): domain Eukaryota; kingdom Metazoa; phylum Chordata; class Actinopteri; order Cypriniformes; family Nemacheilidae; genus Triplophysa; species Triplophysa siluroides. Next base: position 1,689,727 of record VCII01000042.1, on the reverse strand, counting down.
AAAGACATTGAAATTTTCAACGATCCCATGTTCCTGTGCCCTGGCCCTGTCAACCTGAACTTCATTCATCTAAAACAATTACAGAACATAATGGTCAACTTATGTAACAGATATGCAAGCACAAATATAAAACAAACTTTCAGGAAATATGCCTTAAACTATGCTACATTCTTTGCTATGGATGTCCCTTTAGGAAACATAGTTCTATATCAGTGTGAAATTGTCATAAAGAACATTCAGTATGAACTTAATTTTCAGGTCTGCAATGCTTGAGAAAGAAAACAATGTTCCTCCTTAAGGTATACACACAAAAACCAAAAGTTTCAAAACAGGTGTAACATCTCTGTGGTCTTTAAGAACCAGATGGCATCTGATCCAAAACATTGACTTCGAATTTATACTCGGGAAACATTTAGATGAAGGAGATATATTTATCACAAAGCACAGGGGCATTCCCTTAAGTATACTAGGGACAAACCTGAAGATCACTTAATTGTGAGCAACCTGACAAGTTGCTTTAAATATGCAGAGAAACATTTAAAGCGAAATATCAAGGGCAGCACAACAACCTTTGGGAAGTCATGAGGGCAGACGAACTTCAGCTCACAACCTCTTTTAATTCTGTGTTCGAGAAGCTTTTATGACACTTGAAATTGTAGCACACATGTCTGTAAATGTCAGTGAGATAATGTCATTTAAAAAAAGCTGGTTTTCCCTCAAATAAAAAAAGGCATTTTTAAATAACTCTCAACAACAGCTCAAACCGGTTCTCCTACAATAGAGTAAATTACCAAGGTACAGTTTTTAACTGATCATTAACATTAACTGACAATATTATATCTTCGTATATACTGTACATGACACACAGGGTTGAAAATTAACTTATATCCACAGGACAAAAACAAAACAGCATTACTTTGAAGGTCACGTTCCTGTAAATCAAAGACAGTACGCCGGGGAATTTGATCAGACCAGGATGCGGGTCAAAGGATCAATAGCTTCATTGTAGGAATAGTTCACCCAAAAATGAATATTGTTTCATTTCTTCACTGTCACCTCCTCATCCCTACAACTTCCTTTTTTCCATGGAACACAAAAGGATGCTTTATGACATTACATAAATCAAACCCTGCACAATGAATCACGATTGGATGTACACCACATGAATGAGATTTGACCTCAACGGGGGAAAAAAAGATTTTCAGTGAAGATCACAAATTGTATTCTGCTCACACAAAGCCATTATATGGCTTAAGAAGAATTGAAATAAAGTGCAGTGTATTATAGTGTCTTACTTTCCATAGAGCCTTTTTCAATGCTTTTATATTCTTCAACGAAACATTGCCTGTTCCACCAAAGAAAGTCAGTCACACAGATTTGAAACGAGGAAATAAAAAAAAAGAATACAGAAATTTCTTTCTTGGATGAGGTAACACAATGTTTTCCATTCTTCCATTTTTCCAAAGACATTACAAAGACCCTGTTAAGTTACTAAATCGGCACGGTCCTTTTTAATTGGTGGTATTGTTTTACTGTTGGGGGAGGCCAGAGAAACATCAAATTGTCCCTATCGCTAAGCCTCGTATTTGATCCTGTCTCGGGGGCCTGCGTCTCACGTTCGGTCCACATTTGGCAAAAAAATCTCCAAAGAGACCTTCACGCTTAGAAGACAGTTGTTCTCTCATCTGCAGCGAGTGTTTTCTTCAAGACTCGTCCTTTGAAAGTGAGATTCAATGGCACACCTGAAACAGAGAAAGCTGATCTGATACCTGCGCCAGACTCTACACTGTGTCCTTGAGGGAGATCACTGTGTTTGTCGATGCTAAACGCCTATTAACTTTGAATGAGTAATAATGTGAATATTGATGAGCATAAATGAAGACAATATTTTAAATAATTAGTAATAAAAAAAAGCATGAATGTGGTACAATGTTAAAACAGAAGAGAAAAACATTGAAAAAGAGATTAGTCAGATTAAAACAGTTTGGATAGGCCCTAGAGGCACCGGAGGGCTTTCACAGGCTTTCTCTCCTGACTCCCTACCATCTCCATTCTTCACTGTCCAATCAAAACACATTATAAAAAATCAAAAAAACAAGGTTTAAAATACATTTCTGCATTTGTCTAAACTCCCAACACAAATTTAGAAATAGGAAACGGATGTGTGATTCTTTCTTCTCCGTCTACCAAGTCTCTAATTTCCAGCACTTTCAAAACTGCCATTGTAAGAGTCGGCAGGTGTAATCATTCATAATAGACATTGTAACGCATTCATACACCTTCATTCAATCAGCTCATATTGTAGAGTCACAATGCATGTGCTGCTCACATGGAGAAAGCATGGGCAGATACAACAGCCTGAATGAACTCGCAGATGGCGGCGCACATTCATTCCATAAAAAAAAAAGAAAAATCGTAAAAGGAAAAGGAAATAATGTTAATTACCGTAAACAAAATGTCAGACACACTGGTAATATTTCAACCGGAGTCAGCAGGCCGGTCTGAGCTTCATGGTTCTGCACCCTAATCTTTTAGTCTCCAAGCTCTTCCTTCTTTCTGTGATCGCTTTACAAGCTCAGCAGAACTCTTGTCACAGCTGCCATCAGCGGCCCTGTTCTCTCTTTGTGTTTTGCGAAAAAGGAAGATTAGGCATTAAATATCTGCTCCCATCATGCCACTAATTGTTCCTTAACTCGCTTCCTGCTCAGTAAAAGCGCCGAGCCTCACGCAGACGATAATGTCACACTGCATGAATTGGATGTTGATTTGATACACAAATGTAATTGTTGTGTTTAATGAGGGCATGCGACGCTACGGGGTGAAGATGGTTTGTTTAAGTATTGAAAAACTCTTCCGTCTGCGAAAGAAACTACAGTGGTTAAAAGCTGGCTGGGTGATAATGTATTTAATCTGCAACTTTTTCTTTCAGATCTTGAACGCATGACTTAACGCTTTGTTTTAACCAACGGGAATTTGACATGGTTAAAACTGATTTTATCATTTAGGCACTGCTGATTATACGCAGCATGCACGAATTGTATATTTCAGTTGCTTTCTCTAAATCAATAAGAGCTTGAAAATTCCATTGTACATAATTAGATGGGAGACCAGTTGCTTCTGTATTTATCTAGGTAATTATGAGTTTATTTTGAGTATACAGGGTCATCCAGGACTCATTATGTCAGACAATTGAGAGTTTTGTTATGGTTAATTTGCAAGGATTCTTTTTTTTTAAGGAAAAAAATTCTGACTGACAAACAGGCTGAATCCCTCAAGTCTGGAGAATTTGGTTGAGATAACAGAAAAACGCTTTCTGAATTAGAGTTCATTCACAGCCAAAAGCATGGCGAGGTGGAACATGGCCAATTATTTCATTACTTGCTGAGAAAGGGCTGCAGACGAAAATGTAATGCAAAACACAGCAGTGAAGCGTTTTCTTAAGATCAGTTCACGATTTAAACGGTCTGCATGAAAACGTTGAAATATTTTCATGCTGTTTTTAACAATTTATTAAAATTGTCGTTTTCTTCAGTCTTTTGGCCTGCACAAGTTATGGACACTTATGGAGCAGCAGCTTATCACTAGGGTTGGGTGTCGTTTGGGGTTTTTTCGATACCGGTGCCAAATCGATACCTGTAAAACGATACCGGTGCCTGAACCGATACTTAAAAAAAAAAAAAAGACTAATAGCACCAGAGGACAAATATTTATCAGTTCAGGCATTTAAGTGGCACCGAAATGAGGCACCGAAATTCGCATTCTTATTCCGTCCGGTACCGGTCATGTGGTCGTTTTTAAAATAATTGAGAAGGAAAAATAATATTTTATTTTCATAAAAAATAAATACATGCCCCCGTCTCGCGAACCCAATGCTCCAAGTTGTAAATAAAAATCTAAAATGATCTTTATTTGTCTACGTTTCTAAGAGGTGCACTTTCCTAAGTCTTTCCTAATACAAAGGATGCGTGTCCATCGGAAGCAAAGCGCTTGCGCGTCTGACATTTTGGTTTCAGTTTTTAAAACATGCAGGATTGAGAAAATAATTTTCCAGGCTGAAAGATTGATGTTCAGTTGAAAGAAAACTGTGTTTAACCACATTACTATCAACCAATCAGATTTAAGAGTTATGGTTAAGTTTGGGCAATGTTTGTTAAAAAGTTAGAGGACAAGAATGTTGTTCCAAGACCAACAAAAGATGTTGATTTAAGAAAAAGTCTTGCTTGGAAAAATCAAGAAGGTGGGACACTGAAAAGCCAACCCAGTATCACGCCATAATTTTGATGGGCTTTACAATGTATTGAGATTATCAATATTAGTTCATAATGAACACAACTGTCTCGAGAACCTCTCTTTATTACAGTATCATAAAAACAACCTGAGATTGAGTAAATCATTTCTTTTCGAGTCATTATTACCTTCGATTACCCTTAATGCTGTAATAATAAACATATTTAGAGGATAAGGACAATGGTGTCAATGCATGTGTGGGTGAGATAGAGCTCGTATCCAGAGAGGTAATAAGTTCAGCATCAGCTATCACTCTCTAGGTGGAAAAAGTGGAGGCTCAGTCTCCTGACCACACTGCAGTGACCTCTATTAACTCCGGTACGGGGGTGAAACCACAACCCGTAGGAATAGACTGTCATCACATATTCGGCACATCAACGTGCTGTATTTTGACATTCCACATATCCCGAGAATTCCTGATGGAGTCCTTGCCTCCGACAGGTTTGCTATAGACTTAAACCTAAGCTATTGTAGTTACCTATGCGTCATCGGTGTTTGTATAACATATTCTGGGCGGCCTAGAATGACTGGCACACGGGTGCATGCTTGGAACCCACGGTTACTTTCATTAGCTTTTAATCACTATTTGCTCAACGTAACAAAGCTCTAAGCTGTTTCTTGCCATCCACGGGGCTTCGCCACAACGTGGGCAGACGGCAAGAGAAAAGTCCCAGTTTGTTGATACAGCCGCAACCTCTCCGTGAAAATGCATATATGAGACCGCACCTGAGCGGAGAGAGGCGTCTCACAGACCGATGGACGACACATCCCTTGCTTCGAAGCGGCATGTCCCACTGTGAGGCGAAAACAGAGTGACTGCACTAGGCGAAGCCAGAATGGATATAGTGAAATATGAAATCCAAAAGACGTGATGTCATTCATCTCACTAGGCTATGCATTTTAGTAGGGCTTTTAGTAACTCTAATTGGGATTCTCGTAAATGTGACGCAGACTGTGATATATTCAGTGCGAAATCTCTTTCGCTGATCAAAACAGATGTCGTGAATAGATTTAAAGGAGGATTCGCTCTGCCGCCCCTGGGTGGGGGGGGGTTGTTATAAGTGCCGAACAACAACGGCACCTATTCAGCACCTCATTCATACCCTGTAATGATCCTGATCGGATCAGATCAGTCAGAGTTTAGAAGTCTATGACGTTTATTGTATTATGCTTATGGGCAGATTATAAACTGCATGATGTGAATGCTGCTTAAAGGGTCGTTGCAAACAAAAGTGAGCAGCTCCATTCGCCGTGAACACACTTCAAGAAAGTAATTTTGTCGTTTGTAAACAAATGATTCTGGATGGTGCGTCTTCTTGAATCATTTCAACGTGATCTCAAGAGAATGCGTATGTATTTTGCGTAAAATGTGGTTCTACAAAACGTATATTTACATACGTTTGCACAAACACTAAAACGCTAAATACTGATGTATTTACAGCATCTTAACTCATAGGACTGACATATTGACAACACCAAATACGTTCATTATTTATATATGAACAACTTTTTAGCCTTGCAAATGAATCCTTATGAATATCGTAATCACAGAATTAACATTGTATTATATTGTATTTATTTGTCATATCAATTAGCCTTATGTTTTCAATTACATTTATTAAAGTTTACTCGTTTACTTAATATGAAATGACATTTCGTTGTGCGATTTCTGCTGCCAGCTTGTTTAGAAAAAACAAGACTTTAAACTCTCTGTGTTTCAGGTGAAGTGAATGAGAAATGCGCACTTTCAAGGAGTGGATCAGTATAAAAATCTGCATAATATTTTCAGAGAACAACAATTTTTTTTCTGCTCTATTCCTCACACAAAACTGTTGTATATCACCAGAGAGGACTGCAACATATCGTCATTTGGGCTACTTTTGGTATTTTTAAATAAATAAATGATTGTGAATGCACTTATCTGTCTGTCATGTTTTTCTTAATACTGTACATATTATTAAGAAATAGTTATGGTTACGTTTAGAGGAAGGAGTAGGATTTGCGACAAAAAAAATATCATTTTAATGCTATTTTGTTACTAAAATGGTTAAATTTGTTACACAAAATTTAGAATCTATTGAATTGTGTTCATGGACACAAATTTCCCCTTTTTCGTGCGAGTCGGCACAAACTTTTTTGCAAATTTAGCACGAGTTTCAATGCACAGACCGCGTGTCTGTACATTTTAAATATTTATAACCTGATATCAATGGAAGTCGTACATATTTAAGGAGGTGGCAAACTAACACCTTACCCCACCCCAAAACCTAAAACCACAGCCACAAAGGCTAATTTTGCTAAAATGCACAAATTTTACGAGGTGGCAAAGCACCTGACAGAAAAAAAACAAAAGGGGAAATTTGTGACTATTTACACGAATCAACAGATTACATTTCATGACAATGTCACAAATTCCTGTGAGACTGTGTTGATATTGTGCTGCTATCTTATGATGGTAACACTTTAGAATGAGGTAATATTGGTTAACATTAGTTAATCCATTAGGTAATATAACTAACAATAAACAGCATTTATTAATCTACCTTCATGTGTATTTCTGCATTTTTTTAAATATATTTTTTAATCAAAAGTTGTAATTGAAAAGCAGCAAAAATCATGAGGCATCATGAGGCTCACGATCGAATGTAACTATGTGCCGGATCTACTTTGTGGTGTTAAGATGTATTTTTAGCCCGTCCAGTGCCGGTTCACCCTAGACTTCTGACATCTGGAACAAATGGTTTAACAAGATCAATTATCCGCACCATGTCTCTTATTGTGTTGTTTTTTTAACATGCGTGTCAGAAATCCTATCTGCTTGTTAAGTAATCCAATAGCTGGGCAAAGACATCAGGACTGCATTATCATGTCTGATCCTGCTCCGATCATCAGAACAAACAGAATTATACACAGGCTTTGTGTTTGATCATGGGCTGTCAGATGCACTTCAGCGGGAAAACAGTCCATCACAACAGAAGTGTCTCCCACCTCCGTTTAAGTGAAACTGAGACTGTGAGAGAGAACGAAGGGAAGAAACAAAGAAAGAGTTCCAACCCTTCCGTGATGTTATCATTGAAGAAAGTAACATAACATTTACTGTCTACTGTCATAACATTTCAGGCTGAAAGATTGATGTTCAGTTGAAAGAAAACTGTGTTTAACCACATTACTATCAACCAATCAGATTTAAGAGTTATGGTTAAGTTTGGCCTATGTTTGTTCAAAAGTTAGAGGACAAAAATATTGTTCCAAGACCAACAAAAGATGTTGATTTAAGAAAAAGTATTTTCTGATTTAAGAAAAATCAAGAAGGCGGGACACTGAAAGGCCAACCAAGGATCACGCCAAAGCGTGTAACAGACAAGCCGGTCCGCTCGAAAATGCGTGTCAGGGTCGCTCTGCCTCCTCTAGGCGTGAACATGACACACATGTATGAAGTCAGAGTAACGTAAGCAGAACGGGGTTATTTTCTAATGTTTCTATAATTCATGACGTGTACTGGTGTACATGGTATTTTGTGTAAGTATTACTTTGTGCCATACTTAAGATGCATTTTAGCACGTAGCCTGACCCCACCCCTACACCTAACAGATTGTATATTACATAATATAAAACACAACACATAACAGGCAGATACGGCTACAGATGCTATTTATTTAAAAAGGACCATTATTCCAAGCGTTCCGAGGCCAAAGCACAGCGGTCACCTTCTCTGTCCACCATAGAAACCAGTTCCGTTGCGTACGATTTCAAACATTGACGCCGGACCGTGTTTTTTAATCGTCAGGAGGTGGGTAGGTTTAGGGTAGGAGTGGGTTTAAGTGCTCTAAAATATCTATGGTTTTATATAGAAGTACAAATAAATATGCATTTTGAAATCATTTCAGTTTTACAAGTGCAAAGGACTGAGCATGTTCACGCCTAGAGGAGGCAAAGCGTGACACTGACACGCATTTTCGAGTGGACTAGTCTGTGACAAGCTTAGGTGTGATACCGGGTTGGAAAGGCTGTAATTGAGAAGTTAGAAACAGAACAAAAGTTGAAAAATAAAATAAAAAGAAAGAAAGTTCTGGATTGTGAAGCAGGTGGAGAGACCCATTGGGGCAGTTTTAGTTCTTTCTCAAAACAGGAAAGCAGCACACAGCTGCCAGCACACATGTCTCATTTGTACGCATTTTACACATGCTTGTGTCTGTGTGTATAGAAGGCGGCGCTCCTTGTGCCTGGAGAAAATGTCACCAGCCTGGCAAAGTGGGCTGAAACCGCGAGGCAATGGTGAATATGATCATTTAGGGAGCGCTTGATATTTTTAACCTGCTGGTGGGAAAATGTGCTCATTAAAAAACAAAGACAGAAGGAGAAGGCAAATTGGTCCCATTTACAGGCCCCATTCCCCTCTCTTTCCTTCATTGTCTTGCTTGTATGTTTTGCTGCATGCGGCGCTGTGGAAACGCGACTGATTGCGCCGAATGTGCTGAGAGGGAATGATGCTCCACACCCAGCAGGGAGACGTGGATGGCATATGGAAAACAATACATGCTCGGAGGAGAAAGAGAGAGGTGGAATCGGAATGTGAACGAGAAAGGGGGAAGATGGCAGAGGCAGATAGATGGTTAAACTTGCCCTGGGGATAAATACTCGATGGTCACTAGAGGAGCGACCATAGTTAAATCAAACGCTTGCCGATGGCCAACTCAACATTTTGGCAACATGGCATGTCTCATTTTTACCTGTCACACTGTCATGTGTTTATATGGAGAAAAGAAACAGATTGTGAATAGTGGAAATTATCCTTAGTGTACACACAAGCTGGGTTCCCATCCACATTTGCAGGCGATTACTTAGATATTGCTTAAAAAATAATGCATATTTTAAATGTAAAGACATTTCTAAAATCCAAATGAAAAAACCTGTACGCTCACTTGAGATGGAATAAGTAGATTTTTTTTAATGTGCATTAACTATTATAGAAAAACATTTACAGAACACATGACCTTTTTAACAATATTAAATAATATAATAATACATCATTCTCAAAAGCCAGAAAGTAAGTCATCACAATGATTGGCTAATATTTCCTCATATTAACATTGAATTCATCAGAGCATTTTGTCTGCATGTTCCAAACTTTCAATTATTTGAGGATTTGAACAAAATCAAAGAGGCTTTATCATTATTTTTTTATTTCAAGTAAAAATCGAACTGAATAAGACGTATAGCCACAGGTGATCTGTGATTTTTCTTCATGCCTACTTTTAGCACTTTATTTGACAAACCATTAAAGAGTGATGTCAATGTATTAGTTCTATATTGTAATAAATTGAATGCAATGTTGTATATTAATTAGTAAAATAAAATATAGTTGATAAGTCAATAAATTGTTATTAATATAATTGGAAACGCTTTACAATAAGGTGCATTTTGTTAACAATTAGTTAATGCAATAGCTAACATGAACTAAACAATACCTTTACAGCATTTATTCATATTTCGTGTTAATTTCATCATTTAGGAAAACATCAACGTTGTGTCTGAATGACCATGAACTAACATGAAAAACTGTATTGACATTAACTGTCATGATTTGCACACAGAGACATGGCAGGAGAACCCAATTGCAGGCAGACTCAGGTTTGACGGGTTGAACAGAGATATTTATTATAAAATAACAGGACTAAACAACAGGCAAAACAAAAACCCACGAGGGGGAAAACAGGACAGGAATATATAAAGTTTAACAATAAACACTGACTTACTAAACTATAAAACAAAACACTTGGTACAAACACTAAACTAACACTTACTTAGACAAGGGAGACAGGAACAAAGCAAGACGAGGGCATGAAGCAGACGTGAACAGCATACAGCAAATTATACAAGTACAATGGCACGAGCACAGGACAATGAAACATGAGGACTCTTTATAGGGAACAAACACAGGATCATAACGAGCAACAGGTGCTGGGGATTAGCACTAAGGAGAGGCTGACGAGGAACGAGATGTAGGGAACAATGACGAGACACGAGAAAGAATCAGTCTTTCCCACACAAAACCATCAGGCAATGCCATGGCTCCACTAAAGACAGGAATAAAACATGACATGGTAGTGGAACCATGACATAAGCCCCCCCTTAAATGAACACCTCCAGGTGAACTGTCCTAGTCCCCTGCAGGATTGTTGGGCTGGACTCCGGCTGGAATGCCGGACGGGACACCGGCTGGAAGGCCGGACGGGACACCGGCTGGAAGGCCGGACGGGACAACCCTGGAAGGGACGGGACACCGGCTGGAAGGCCGGACGGGACACCGGCTGGAAAGCCGGACGGGCGGCTGGCCGGACTTGACGGCGGCTGGGCAGCCGGACTTGACGGCGGCTGGGCAGCCGGACTTGACGGCGGCTGGGCAGCCGGACTTGACGGCGGCTGGGCGCCTCTTGACGGCGGCTGGGCAGCGCTCTCTGACGGCGGCTGGCAGACGGCTGGGCAGCGCTCTCTGACGGCGGCTGGCAGCGCTCTCTGACGGCGGCTGGGCGCGCTCTTTGACGACGGGCTTGGTGCCGACCGGGCTTGGTGCGGTTGCTGGACCGGGCTTGGTGCCGGTTGCTGGACCGGGCTGGACTCGGGACCACCGGACTCGGGACCGGACTCGGGACCACCGGACTCGGGACCACCGGACTCGGGACCACCGGGACTCGAGCCGCCCTCCGGAGTTTCTTTCTCCCCCGCTTACCACCGGAACTGGTGGATGGTGGAGAGGAAGCAGAGGACGAGGAGAGACCTACGAACCCGATCCGCAGGACTGGTCCCGAGTCCGGTGGTCCCGAGTCCGGTGGTCCCGAGTCCGGTGTCCGGTCGGTGGTCCCGAGTCCGTGGGGTCAAACCCCATATATTTTTTGGGGGGCGCCGTGGGGAGGTGACGGTCCGAGCGGCCAGCCCGGCCGCCGATTCCTTCCAGCAACCGGCACCAAGCCCGGTTCCAGCAACCGGCACCAAGCCCGGTCCAGCAACCGGCACCAAGCCCGGTCCAGCAACCGGCACAGAACGCTTCAGAACGCTGCCCAGCCGCCGGAGAGCGCTGCCCAGCCGATGTTCCAGCCGTTGTCCTGCCCGGCATTCCAGCCGGCCGTCCAGCCGTTGTCCTGCCCGGCATTCAGCCGGCCGTCCACCCTTGTCCTGCCCGGCATTTCAGCCGGCGTCCAGCCCTTGTCCTGCCCGGCATTTCAGCCGGCCGTCAGCCCTTGTCCTGCCCGGCATTTCAGCCGGCCGTCCAGCCCCTGCCCGGCATCCGTCCAGCCCTTGTCCTGCCCGGCATTCCAGCGGCCGTCCTTGTCCTGCCCGGCATTCCAGTCCGCCCGGCATTCCAGCCGCCGTCCAGCCCTTGTCCTGCCGGCATTCCAGCCGACCGTCCAGCCCTTGTCCTGCCCGGCATTCCAGCCGGGGTCCAGCCCAGCAGTCCTGCCGGGGACAAGAAACAGGTTTCCCCGACTTCCCCTGTCAAGCCTCCTGGGGCTCCGCGCCCTGGCGCGCCCCCAAGGGCTGGAACTTCCCCACCCAGCCCTACCCCTTCTGGACTTCCAATGTACTCTTGTTTGCCCCCACCCCCCCTCCCTTGTTTATTATTTTTATTGTCCCACCCTAACCCGTTGATTTTTCTTGCCTGTCTGCCCCTTGTCATGTTTGCCATGTCTTGTTTGGTCTTGTCAGTGTCCCAGTCTGTCTTGTCTTGTTTGTGCCTTTGAGGAGCATCAGGTTGCTGCTCCTTAAGGCGGGGGTTCTGTCATGGTTCCACCTCTCCTTGTCAGGTATTTCTTGGTCTAGAGGTGGAATCATACAGGATCCTTTGTTTCCCTAGTCTGCGTCATCGTTGCTACCCTCCTGTTTCCTAGTTTGTGTTAATTAGTTTATCCCTTGCACCTGTTCCCTCTTGATTTGCTCCCCGTTAAAACATCCTCGTGTTCTTTGTCCTGTCTGGTTCATTGTATGTATGTGTATGTACTTGTTCCTGTTCATGCTTGTGCGTTGTGGTGCTTGTAGCTGTTGTGCTCTTGGAAGTTCTTTGTTACCTTGTTACTGTTCCTGTTCCCCCGTCTAAGTAAGTGTTAGTTTAGTGTTGTTATCAAGTGTTTTGTTTCCTTTCCTTAGCTTAGTTAGTCAGTGTTCTTGTTTTGTTAATATTTATTCCTGTCCTGTTTTCCCCCTCGTGGGTTTTGTTTTGCCTTTTTGTAGTGTTCATTGTTACTTGTACAATAAATATCCCTGTTAACCCCTTCATCCCTGAGTCCTGCCTGCAATTGGGTTCTCCCTGCCTTGTCTCTCACCCAGTTCATGACATTAACTAACATTGTTAGCTAATGCATTTACTAACAAATCACACCTTATTTTTGAAGAGTTACAATTTAATTATATCCTTGTCTGTGTTTCAACTAAATTCAAAATTTTAAAAATTAAAATTATATTTGGTAATAAATAAATAAAGATTTATAGGTTTTTACAAATCCACTTATGAAAAGCTATTTAAAAAAAGATCTGATGTTAGTTTAGTCATCTCAGCAGGAAGGATAAAACGTTTTAAATAAAAACTATACTTAACTGATATATATATATTTTTTCCTACAATTTGAGAAATTTGAGTTTAAATGGCTCTTTTAACATTGAAACCTCACATAAATATATAATCCCACAAGTCACATCAATCTTGTAAATGTTCAGGTGGTTGTAAGAGGAAAAATGTGACAATTCTTCAAATCCCATTTGATAACAATTCTATAACTAGTGCATATTGTTCCTGGCTTCATTAGCTTCATGAACTATACCATAAACGTTTTTTTCTTTATCAACATAAATCCCCCAGTTTGTTCTTCATCAGTCAGAAGAGGGATGGGCGGCCGGCTGCAAAACGGGAAATATTGCACAGGGAGCTGCCTGTCTGATGATGTTATAAACATTACTTACAGTATATATTGAATATCAACAAATCTGCTTTTAACAGACTGCCCAAGTCAACAACTCCAACAGAAACAGTGTTACCCGTAGAAACAAATAATTAAGACAACAAACATGCATGTTTCACTGTTGATATCTGATACATCAAATGAGGTGTGTAAATGACTCCTTGCGAAGTGAATGACATGCAAGTACGGCTGCAAGTCAGGTGAGCAGTATGTCTCTTTTATACACACACACACTTTTGTTCCTGGACACCATGCGCAACATTTAAAACTTAATTTGATGAGCTGCGGTATAACAGAGGTTGTATTTCGATGTACCTTTTATCAGGCTGGACACTTTATTACCTCACTCAGTCGTCAGTGGGGTGTAATTCTTAAGGGAGATTAAGAAACAAGGGTCAAATGACACATCTTTAATGAGCTTTTCATCTTAAGACATCAAACTAGCCCATTTGGCTATCTGTTTCGACACCTCTGCGATTAAGCACTTTATTAGGGGCTGGCATTTCCCACTTTGCCTTTCCATAACATCTGGGTTAAATTTGTCTGATTTGGAGGCTTTCATGGCAGTAATTATTTCAACCTTTCGTAAATGTCACCAAGACTCAGTTCTGAGATGCCACACTGGGGCCTCTCCTCCAGAACAAGCGTAGTCATTAAATCAACAGCCACCCATTGAAACATGGTCTTGGACAAGCGTTTACCCAACTAGGGTGATACATGCTCATTATGTCGTCATATGAGATTGTAGTGGAGTAGGCGGGGCGAGATCGTGGTTCGAGACCGGTGAGTAATTGTGAATAAGCGCCAGCTGTGCGCACACCGGGCTCGAATCACGTAGGAGATTGGGAGCATATAAAAGGAACGAGCGACCGGACCGTCGATGAGAGAGGACCGGGCCCGAACTTGTGTTACGGTGATTTATGTTTATGGTTTTTGTTATTCGCCGGCAGTCGTCCGTGAGGGGCTGCCGGCTGTCTTTTACTTTGTTTATTATTAAAACTTTATTTAAATGTTTGCCGGTTCCCGCCTCCTTCCTTCCCTTTTATGAATCTTGTTACATTGGTGCCGAAACCCGGGAGGAAGGAGAGACATGCTGTCGGAGAGTCCTCGCCGCCGAGTGGCCTCGCGGTGCCGGAGAGTTCGGGCAGCGCGGACGAAGGGCGTCCGCCAGTGGCTGCCCGAAGCGGTGGCTCTGGGGAAACGGAAGTGCACAGTGTGGCCACCGCCAAAGCTTCGGTGCGACGGCGACCTTTGCTGCCGCGCCCCTGGGTCGAGGTGGGGTGGCTTTCGTCCGAGCGGGAGCGGGGGAGTTGCCGCCGTCCGCCAGAGGCCGGAGCCTGCGTCCGTCCGCCCAAGGGGGAGGAGCAGGGGGCGGAAGCGCCGAGGACGGCCACCGCCTGCCAGAGGCCGGAGCCTGCGTCCGTCCGCCCAAGGGGGAGGAGCAGGGGACGGGGAACTCGCCGCCGACTTCCCGCAAAAGGAGGAGCCACCGCCGGCCGCCAGGGGGCGGACGGTCGAGCCGTCCACCGAAGCCCCAGGGCCACCGCAAGGCACCGCGAAGGAGAGAACCCCGGCTGGTTGAGGACCGAGCGGCAGCATGTCGGGGAACCGGACTATTTTTTTTTTTCCTCTCTCCCCTCTCTCTTTCCGGTCGCTCCGAGGGCTCCCGTCTCCGTTGTCTCGTCTCGTCGCTACATGCCCCCAGGGGAAAGGTACTCCGAGACTGGGAGACCCCCCCGAGGGAGGGGGGAGCAAGCACAGTCTCGGGGGTACCCCCGGCCTGTGTTGGGCGATGGGGGTATGTAGTGGAGTAGGCGGGGCGAGACCGTGGTTCGAGACCGGTGAGTAATTGTGAATAAGCGCCAGCTGTGTGCACACCGGGCTCGAATCACGTAGGAGATTGGGAGCATATAAAAGGAACGAGGGACCGGGCCCGAACTTGTGTTACGGTGATTTATGTTTATGGTTTTTGTTATTCGCCGGCAGTCGTCCGTGAGGGGCTGCCGGCTGTCTTTTACTTTGTTTATTATTAAAACTTTATTTAAATGTTTGCCGGTTCCCGCCTCCTTCCTTCCCTTTTATGAATCTTGTTACAGAGATCTCTTCTCACAGTTAGGAGATGAATAGCTATTGTATTGAAAAACTCACAAAACACTGACTCGCCAAAGGATTATGTATGTTCTCCAGTGCTCCTCATTTCATCTCAGGCAATGACATTGTGGAATGTGCCAAGTACACTTATGATAATACATCAGGCTGTGTTCAAAATATTGATGCCGTGATGCATGGAACTCTTGTCGATGAGTGCATTGATACAACTGCCTCACATACGAAATGAGCCAATTATTATGCAACAAATTTTTGTAACAGTTATTAGTGGCATTCACTTAAGCGGTTTTGCATAAGGCACGTTTTAAAGTTAGTGTTGCATAGAGCTTAGACATCTCACGTGAGGTTTTTGCTCTTACTCTATCAGTACTAGCAAAGAATTGCTGCTCATTTGCATAAACAGGGTTTTTCCTGGCTCAAAATGAGGCCATCTCATTCACATCTTGCATTCTCTGTGGTTCACTTTAAATGATTCAATGATCTCTTATATTCGCTTGTGACTGAAAAGTTCAATAGTTTAAAGGAATCGGTTCAAATGAGTCATTGGTGTGCGAGTCGTTCTGAACGCATTGAGCGTTCATACTGGCGAACTTGCCGTGTACAGAATACGCTGATTCGACGATCCAACTGCACAGCTAAAGACATTACAATGATGCAAGTCTTGTTAATTTAAGAAATTTCAAGAAATTTAACTTACTTGAATGCAAAATAACAGCCGCGGAACACAGCCAGCTCTTGCTCTGCAACACTTTTTAGCGCCTCAGTGTGCTGATAACTAAACAGCGCTACTACTGTGGCGTAATGCCGCGACTGCAGTTACAAATGACAGTCTGTTAAATGCATGAAGCATTTCTTGTGAAGACACCCGACATAGTTTTGGCGAGAGTCTGAGGCGGCACGACATTTGACGGAGGCGGCCGCCTTCAATTTCTCTATTCAGGAAAAACCCTGATAAAGACATTGTTGCATTGTACATTTAGTCATTTAGCAGACGCTTTTATCCAAAGCGACTTACAAAGAGTTTAGGGAGCAATAAGCGATATGTCATACAGGAGCCATAATACATTATGTGCCAACACAAAGTTACTGGTTTCAACAAAAGCTAGACCCCTACCTGTTGAGAGAAAGAGTTAGTAGTAGTATTTTTTTTTCATTTGTCTGTCAAGTATTCACAGAAGAGCAATACTATCAGACACATCATGCTTCTTGACACTATCCTCATCCTATGCTACCAGCTGTAGTCCTCTCTGTAATCCTTTTTTGTACTTATGTACCACTCTAATTTCCCCATGTGTTTGAGATACTTGTACTATTTTATGTATCTTTGTTTACTGTTTACCATGATATGCAACTGCAGTCATGCCATCTCTGGACTGGGCAAATGCCTACAGTCCATCCAACTGTCAAATTGATGGTGAAATGTCTGTCTTTATGAAATTATATGTATTGATACAGTGAACTTACTGTCTATGTACAGCGTCCTTGAGCCTGGAAAGGCCCTATATAAATTAAACATTATTATTATTATTATTGCTGGACCCACCCATATTTTGTTGGCAACAGTCATTAAAGCACAACAGCTCCCAATGAAAATAAACAAGTTCAAGTTGCCTTGTCGCTGGAAGTGCGAATGCTTTAACCCCCTCACGAACTTTGTCCCCACCCAGCAACTCGGCCTCAGTTAAGCTCATATTGGTAAATGTATGAATTATTGATGGATCATTCCTTGTCAGAGAAGCGAAGTTGCCCTGAGGTGCACATTATGATACTGTGTTTGCCTCCAGGCATCACAGTTTGATTTGAATATTGAAATAAACGAAAACACTAACACGCTGCTTATGAACAACATCTCCGCAATAATATTAAACCTTGCACCAGCAAAAGAGTGAAAAGCCTCACAAGGGTGCCCGACAGTCACCAATACACAAAACACAGTTTATGCCCTTTCATCTTCTTGTAAACAACACACATATGAATTTTAAAGAAATTTTTCTTCTTCCAAGTCTTTTCATTAATGACATTGCCACAGGCATGAAGTCGGCAAAGAAAAGTCACACACAATGACCAAGTCAGGCAAAGTCATGAGCAAAGGTGGGGGGTCATTTTAATAAGCTGTCTGCCCCCGGGCACGGTATGAGACAAACCAAATGTTCGAAAAGTTTTCGCTCAAGAAGTTTCATTTAAATTATTTTTTTGTGTGTGTGTGCGCGTCTGTTCCTTCTTCCTCTTTTATTCCTTATGGAGAGTATTTTTACTGAGAAGTGAAGGAGGCAGAAATAGTGTCCAATGCATGATTTCTAGACTTTGGCTAAAAGGACGTGTGCTGACACTAGTTTAGAAACGGGATATTGCTTTGATTTCAGTGTAGGCAGCTGCATTATTCATGCAACACACTCTTCAATATGTTTACTGTTCTTTTTTCTTTCCTTTTTTAGCTTGTGGATTTATGTCTTAACCTCCAGCACTTACTTGTGATACATTACATTCATTACAATTACTAATAGCGCCCGGGAGAAGAGCGCGGGATGCATTTGTAGTCCTGCCATATAATGCTGTTGTCATAGTGTGCCTTGTGTTGCAGATTTGGATGGAAGCAGTTAGTGGTGGATCTGGTAGGCTAATTGTGTTTCTCTTCTAGCGAAACACTGAGACGGAGCCCTTTCACGCACTTCGTTTCTGACAGCACGACATTATCGTGCCGTTAAGCCTAGAATAAACATTAGCGCTCTGCCAAAAACAAAAAAAGAAATGAATGTAGGGAAAGAAAAAAGATCAAATTTAGTAGAAGAGCACTTCCTGTCATGAGCTCCGTAATGCATAGGTAAATAGACCGGCGGAGAAAATTATTCTCAACGGCTGGAAATATGTGCTTTGTGGACAGAGATATATAGCAAGAATATGAATATCCATTGAGCGGCACAGGGAGAGAAAGTGGGGATTTATTACCCGTACCTGATACAGGTCAATATTTAGAAGCCCATTTAACTGCTCGATATATTCTGAACACAAACACAGATTCTGCGTGCCACAGTTTTTCATTCTGGAGGTTTATAATATGACAGGTTCTAAAGAAGTGCTGAGCTTCTAGCTAATAGTTCTAATAATCCAATTTTCCTTATCTCAACTTTTAAAACTTTTCTGCAAGCTTATCTCAATATTTGTTTAATTCCACGCATCCACCAGACTTTTTTTGTGATAATTTACTCAGACTTAGTGTGGTGTGATGTTATTAGCATGTCACATTAGCAATCACTGTACTACAATAACTAAACAGACTTATGTACCTGTATACAGCAGGGATGCAGTATCGTGATATACTAAAAGATCCCACAGATTTGTGAGAAAAAAAATTTGAGGTGTGCTATGATTGGCCAGTTAACCAGTGCGTAGGGATTGGTCAAATACTGCAAGCGTGTGATGGAAATGTAACGCCTCTTACCATATTTGGAACATCAGGTAACAAAAAGATGTTAGGTTTGCCGTTATATGCTGCTTCTGAACAAGGGTGGCTAAAGGGGCCAGAATATACGTTATTATCATGAAATTACCTGAGAAGGTTTGAAGAAAAACAATGGAATATGACCATTAGCATTTCCTAGAAATGTGGGTATTTTCCAAACAGCATTTACTTTGACAAAGGGGACGCCATTTGTATGGGCGTTCCAAACAAAAGTGAACACCTGAAACCCTTAGCGAAGAGCCCTTTAAAAGTCTGTTAGCAAAGGGTCCATGCCATGGTCACTTCAAGGAAATGAGTTCCGTTTGTGATTACGTGATCTTGGATTACTCTCGTGACGCATTTTGAAACAAATATGGTGCGTATATTTGCTGTTATTAAAAATGTAAGTACAATAATTTAGTTTGTATTTGTTTTACACTATTTTTGTCAGTGATAAATATGATTTAAGATGATTTAAAAATAGTATAAGATAATTTAGTTTATTGGAAAGTATGTTTAAAAATAGCTACTTCTTTACAGGTTTCCTTTATTATATAACATCATTTCCTTGATTAATATCATGTGGAGTGAAAAAAACAAGGTGAAATAAGACATAATTACACAATATTCAACAGGAAGTATTAAAAATGTTGTTTATTTTCAACAAACGAGCTCTTGATTCAGAGTGCACGTGCACATTTGGCAAGTCATTCCCGTTATGAAGGGAGTTCCAAACGAATACACGAGTGACAATAATGCCCTACACCCTCCAAAGAGTTCACTTCAAGGGCTCATTCGTCTCATTCACTTCAAGTCGTTCCAGACCTAGAATGAATGGGAAACACTGCAGCACTGTAGTCATGGTGGGGAGGATTTTTTGCGTGGCGGCCTGCTACGGCAAATGAATATAGTGGAAACGCTATGTAATCTTTGAGTCACAAGATCAAAAACGTATAGCCTACAATCTGCGCTGTGCAATTTTTGCCTTTAATTTTAAACCTTTGGCTACATACACACACATTTTTTTGTTATGATTACTTTTGGATTCACTACATTTACCAAATACCTAATGAGGGGACTTATTTATCAAAGTTGTGTGAGGGCCCCACATGGAATTAGTTGGCTGAGGAAAGGAATATAGAGAGAGAGAGAGAGAGAGAGAGAGAGAGAGAGAGAGAGAGAGAGAGAGAGAGAGAGAGAGAGAGAGAGAGAGAGAGAGAGAGAGAGAGAGAGAGAGAAATTTGAAATTTAACAAGACTTTTATTACAAAAAAAAAAATATCCTATTTCACCATACACTCTTATACCACAATATTAAATAGTTTTCAAAGTTTTACGCCACAAAAAAAAACACCTCACAAAATATGCGTAAAAATCAATTCACCCTCAAAAACAGAGCACAGAGCCTCATTAAAACACCATATGCATTCAAATAAGAGCAAATCATTAATAGACTTATAATAAAGAAAATCAACCATAACTCTTGATTTCACCAGATTAGAAAACAAGGCTATTATATTCTGATTTAAATTTTGTTCTATTTTCTTTTTCCTGCTTAAATAAATGGCCAGCTTTGCTTGGCCTAAAACGAAATTCAGAAGTTGACAAACAAATCTTTTTTTCCTCACATATTTGTACCCCAAAATAAATGTCTCCAGAGAAAAGGTTTCATTACAACTCCTAAAAACATCACCTAGAATTACAAATAGAGATTGTAATCTACAACAATTCATAAAAGCATGGAAAACAGTTTCTCTATTAGAGCAAAAAGGGCATGTAGAAGCAACCTCAGGGTTTAAAACTGTCACAAAAGCATTAACCGCGACAGCACCATGAAGTATTTTCCATTGCAAATCACCTGTTCTCTTAGTCAACGGTGGTTTGTAAAAAGATCGCCACTCAGGTTTTTTGCCTTCATCCAGTTTAAAAACATCACGCCAGGGAGTATCAACTCTTGCATTTAAAACATTTTTGCTAAACACCAAAACACAAGACCTGTACAAAGATTTGCCCAGTACTTAAAAAAAAATCTTTACACATAGATGCAGCATTTCTGAAGAAAGGGGAAGTAACCCCTTTAACATTTATAGACAAAAACAAACAAGGAAAGAGTCTTTGGGGTTCGAAACACAAGAGCCTCCACAATATTCTGTTAACAGTTCTATTTCAGTTGTTTTAAGAGCAGCTTTCCATTTTATGAGCAACTGGGTAACCAGACGAATAGATCTGATTCCCAAGTGTTGAGCCAGAGCTGCTTCGTCCTTAAAGTCCGGCCCTACAATGTTCAGTAACTGACTCAGAGTAATGACGTTGTGTCCAATCAGCACCCTATTAAGTCCAGGAAAAATGAACTGTCCGTTAAATCCAATCGAGAGCCATAGATTAAAGGCTCTTCCAGTAACCAGAAAAGAGAAGGTGAGTTTTCTGGTCGTTTAACAACAAAAAGACTCCAAACTTTAAAAGTATTCTTATAAAAAATTGGGCAACGTTGAGGTGTCCAGTTTTTGGGGATCCATCAAGAAAAGTACTTTGTCCAACCCCAATCCTACAAAACTACGTAAAATCAGGCATGAAACAGCACGCCAGTTACAATTTGATGGTCCATCCAACAGTCTTTTCACAAACTGCAGACGAAAGGTTGCAATTCGGCTTTGTAAATGTATTAATCCTTGACCACCTTCCTCTTTAGGCAAAAACAATACATTTTGTGAGACCCAATGCAACCTATCCCAAAAAAAATTAACCATGATAGCCTGGATTTTTGAAAGTAGTTGCAAGGGAGGATCTACACAGGCAAACTTATGCCATAAGGAAGACGCCACCAAATTATTAACAATTAAAATGCGCCCTCTATATGACACTTTTGGAGACAAAAACTTCCATTTTTCTAGGCGTCCTTTGACTTTTTCAATTAAACCTTCCCAGTTTTTTTGTACTATTGTCTCATCTCCCAAAAATACCCCTAAATATTTAAAACCTTCTTTTCCCCAATGTAAACCAGCAGGGAGTCCTGGTTCCCTTTCTGTCGGTCTCTCGACGTTGTGTCGAGAACGACAGATGGGGTTCGCCCTTGAGAACCAATCAACTCTGACTACTATAGAAAAGGCCAATGAAATTTGGCGAATGAAATTTGCATGCCGGGCTCCGCCCCCGGATATCCGGTATAAAAGGAAGCCGGCGTGCAGCATTCATTTACCTTTTGTTCTTCAGAGCCTTCGCTCATGACTACGAACAGAACGAATTCTATGGATTCTTCTTCTTCTTCTTCTTCTACATTGCTGGATCTACGACGTGTAGCAGCGGATCGTCCCTACCTGCAGCGACCTTCCCCTGGGCGTCTCGGCAGTTCCGGAGGTGATAGAGATTTTTTCTAAAAGGTCCTTTTCAGGACTGACTGAGCATTCTCCAGCGCGGCATGTCCCGCTGTTCTCTTGGGTGCGGCACCCTCATCGAGGAGGGGGATGGACACGATCGCTGCATTAGGTGTCTGGGCGTCCAGCACACTGAAGCAGCGTTCGTTGACACATCTGCCCGCACTGCGGGCAGATTGTCATTCAGAAATTGCGGTCACAGGTGGCTGTCTTCCTACGGGAACCAGCCACCATTTCGTCTGCTACCCGGGCGTGACATCTGTGGCTACGGCCCCGATGACCACCCACGTTAGCAGCGTTAGTGATATGGGGAACTCTGCGAACGTAAACCCGCCAGCCAAGTGCTCACGGGCCGATCGCACCCCGATTCGCTCTTCTGAACGTTCCCCAACCGGCGGTGGCATACCGTCCGGATTCTCACGCACACACTCGGAAACGATGTGTGACGTAGATGAGATGTCGCTCGCAGCATCGGAGGGAGATTGGCATCCGACTCTGACGAATCCGAGCTCCACCCCCAGCGGTCGAGTTCAGGAGGAAGCAGAAGTGATGTCATCCGTGCTAACCCGGGGATATGTGGTTCCTGAGGTCGGAGCGCGGTGCAAACCGCGCCCACCCCGGGTGCCATGTTTTTCCCGGGGGTGCATGAGGAGCTGTGTGTAAAACTTGGAGCGCTCCACTCACGGACCGTTCCGGTGAAACCAGCTCCGGCTCCCTTACTTCCCTCGATGGTGGGGCAGCCAAGGCTACGTCGAGATCCCCGGGTGGAACGTCCGCCTGCGGTGCACCTGTGCCGCGGACGGCTACCACCTGGGGGGGAATCGGCCACGCCTACCGTCCAAAGCGCGTAAGACTTCGGCACCACTGGTGTCGAAAGCTTGCGATGCCGCGGGCCAGGCTGCCTCCTCTCTCTATGCCATGGCCATCCTGCAGGTCCGCCAGGCCAAGGCGTTGAGAGAGCTCCACGAGGGTAAGGCCGACCGGGTATAATGCAGGATCTCCGTGCCGCCGCTGACAGCGCTATGGGCGACCAAAGGCGGCGACACGGACCCTGGGTCGGACGATGTCCACGGTAGTGGTCCAGGAGAGTCACCCCCGGCTTTACCTTGCGCAGAAGAGTGACACCAAGGAAGTCCGCTTTCTTGATGCACCCATCTCGCAGGGTGGGTTGTTGGTAACACCGTCGAGGACTGCGCTCAGCAGTTTTTGACGGTGAAGCAGACAGTGGCAATTAGCCACATTTTCTCCACGCCGCGACTCGGCCGCCTAGGCCTCCGAGATCCCGCGTGACGTCTGCTTCCCGGCAACCCAGGACCCCTTCGACATCGGCTCCGGTTTCTGTGCCCCCACAGGCGGCACCCCGGAAGCGGAGGTCGAGGGGGAAACCTCCACCCCGTCAGCAAACCCGAAGGGGACACTGACGGGAAGACCCCAAGGAGAACAACATCGGGCCCGACCTTCACAGCCACGGCTCTGATCGGTCGGTACGGGACGGCTCCTGCCTCGTCACCAAAGCCGGGCCCTTTTCAGGGCCTGGCGCCCACTTACTCGCAGAGTTTTTCCGTTCTCCCCGGGTGTACTTACAGCCGATCGCACACTCCACTGGACTGTGCCCGGCGACCCGACCTTACGCCCTGGCGAGGCGTTGGGTCGTACACACACGACAGCTGGCACCACTCTCAAATCGACAGTGCGTGCAGCGGTCCCGCCAGGCAGGTAAAAAAGGCGGAGCCAACCTTCCCTCCGGGGACCCCCCCGTGACAGAAGGGTAGCTCCGCCAGCCGACGAACCACCCACCATGGGAATGATGAAGCAGACCGTCCCCTTGGTCACCCTGTCACAGTCCCTGGGAGCTCGAGAGCTGCCCACACTGTCTCGCTGACTAATGAGGGCGGTCCGTCTTGGTTACTCGATCCAGTTCGCCAGAGACTCTCCCAAGTTTCGGGGCATCATCTCTCCCTCTGTCAGAGGCAGGGACGCCTCCGGACTTCGGGTAGAGGTCACCACCCTTCTGGCAAAACAGGCATCGAGTTCGTCCCTCAAAACCAAGATGTTCAGTGGGTCACGACCCGCACTTCATCGTTCCCAGGAAAGATGGTGGGTTGCGCCCCATAGTTCTGCGTACCCTGAACAAAGCACCTTCACAAAGCTGCCGTTCAGGGTGCTCATGCAGAGGCGCATCCTGACATCTATCAGGTGTCAGGATTGGTTCGTGGCAATCGACCTGAAGGACGCTTACTTTCATGTCTCGATTCCCCTCGACACCGGCCGTTCCTACGGTTCGCGTTCGAGGGGCGGGCATATCAGTACAGAGTCCTCCCTTTCGGTCTGTCCCTGTCTCCACGGGTCTTCACGAAGATCGTGGAAACCGCCCTTTCTCCCTTCGGGGAAAAATGCGACGACTGGCACTCGCGAGATCTGTTGTGTACACAAAGGGACCTGATGCTCCGGCATCTAGATCGATTGGGATTTCAGGTCAACCGAGAAAAGAGCAAACTCTCCCCAGTGCAGAGCATCCTCTTTCTCGGTATGGAACTAAACTCTGTCACCATGACGGCGCAGCTGTCCGCAGCACGCGCCCAGTCAGTGTTGAACTGCCTGGAACACTTCAGGCAGTCGGCGGTTCCCCTGAAACAATTTCAGAGGCTCCTGGCATGGCGTCCTCCGCGGGGGTAATACCCCTCGGATTGATGCACATGAGACCGCTCCAACACTGGCTACAGAGAAGAGACACGTGGCACACGGCAGCAGGCGCATGGTGATGACGCCCTGCTGCCGACGCACCCTAACCCCTTGGTCTTCCATGACCTTCCTCCGAGCGGGGACTCCCCTCGGGCAGGTTACGAGGCACGTCGTGGTGACGACGGACGCCTCGCTGCAGGGGTGGGGCGCAGTGTGCAACGGGCACGCAGTAGCGGGGCGCTGGACGGGCCCCTGTCTGCGCTGGCATATCAATTGCCTAGAGTTGTGGGCTGTGCTGCTTGCGCTGAGAAGGCTACGGCCTCTAGTGCGGGGCCAGCACGTGCTGGTCCACCTGGACAGCACGACAGCCGTAGCGTACACGCCAGGGTGGCGTACGCTCACGGCAGCTAACACGACTTGCCCGACGCCTCCTCCTGTGGAGTTAGCAGGTGATCCGCTCCCTGCAGGCCACACACATCCCAGGTGAACTGAACCAGACAGCCGACGCGCTCTCTCGTCAGTATACGCCTTGCGGAGAGTGGCGACTCCACCCCCGGTCCAGCTCATTTGGGTGCTGTTCGGACAGGCACAGATAGACCTCTTTGCCTCCCACGACACCACCCATTGTCTGCTTTGGTACTCCCTGACCGAGGCCCCCCTCGGCACGGATGCCCTGGCGCACAGCTGACCACGGGACGGGCGGAAGCACACCTTCCACCCCCAGGAGCCTCCTTGCACAGACACTGTGCAAGATCAGGGAAGAGGAGCACCAAGTGTTATTGGTTACACCGCACTGGTCTAACCACACTTGGCTTCAGAGCTGATGCTCTGGACAGCGACTCCCCCTGACCCATTCCTCTGACAGAGGACCTGCTCTCTCAGGGGAAGGACACGTTCTGGCATCCCAGATCAGACCTCTGGAAAACCCATGTCTGGTCTCTAGACGGGACGAGAAGATCCTGAGATGGCTACTCCCCCTATACGGCTGAGACCATCACCCAGGCTAGGGCCCCATCTACCAGGCGGTTACACGCCTCTAGACGGTGCCTCTTTCTCGTCCTGGTGTCTTCTCAACGAGAAAGACCCACTGAGGTGCTTGATCAGGACTGTGTTCCCTTCTCACGAGACTGGAGACTAACATCTCCCCTCCACACTGAAAGTGTATGTAGTCGCTATTGCCACTCATCACAAATCAGTTGATGGAAAGTTTCTAGGGCAACACGACCTGGTCACCAGGTTCCTAACGAGCGCGAGAGGGCGGAAGCCGCCTCATCTCCGCTCCATACCCTCTTGAGACCCTAACGTGGGTCCAAGAGCCCCAGAGGCTCCGATCTTCCTCACCTGAGTAAGACGGCCCCCTGTGGCGCTCGCTTCCTTCAAGAGGGTAGGGGACCTCCAAGCATTCCCTGTGTCCCCGGATTGCCTTGAATTCGGCCCTGGTAACTCTCACATTATCCTGAGACCCGGGCCCGGATACGTGCCCAAAGTTCCCACTACTCCCCTTCGGGACCAAGTGGTGAACTTGCAGGCGCTCCCCATCGGGGAGGAAGACCCAACCCCATCCGTGTTGTGTCCTGGACCGCACGCAGGGCTTCAGTAGCTCTGACCAGCTCCTTGTCTGTATTGGAGGACAGCAGAAGGGGAAGGCTGTCTCCAAGCAGAGGTTGGCGCACTGGGTCGTGGATGCCGTTACGACGGCATTCCGATCTCAGAATCTCCCATGCCCACTGAGGGCTTACTCCACACGGGGTATAGCCCTCCTGGGCACTGGCCAGAAGCGCCTCTCTAGCAGACATCTGTAGAGCTGCGGGTTGGGCTACGCCCAAACACCTTCGCAAGGGTTAACATCCTTCGCGTAAACCCGGTGTCAGCCCACGTCCTGCGTGGCGACATGTAGGACTGGCATCCGGGGGGGCGTATGCCTGCGAAAGCATCTTCCCACCCTCCAAGAGGTTGGGTCAGTGTGCTATCTACCTTTCTTCTTACCCAAACACATGGCTAAGAAACTGGTACCTCACCAACCTTCCTTCTTACCCAGACCTGGTTAAGAACAGGCATTCCATCCATCACTAAGCAAGCACCCCCTGGGGCTTGGCTGGGCAGAGCAGCCTTCCCCCTTAGGCCGGGATACCATATGACCTATCACAGATAGTTCTAACCGACCTGGTGCTATCAGACGCAGTATCACCCCCGCCGTGGGCTGTTCCGTCTGCTATACCCTCATGACAATGGTTCCCACACATGGTAACCCATGAGCTTCCCCAGGTGGACCTCCACCTCGGTGAACTACCCAGTCCGCACGTTCCATGCGTTCTCCTCCAAGGACGAGACCATATATATATCTCCACCATATTCCTCCCCACGGGTAGGAGGTGGCCTCTGCAGCGCTTCTCTGATTAAGAGTTGCGCTTTTCCCGGTGTAAACCCGCCGGACGGCCTCTCGCCTATAGAGAGCTAAGGCCCCGTCCGTGAAAGGTTACCGGTCAGGGCTGTACCCATCTTTCTCCAAGAAAGCTCTGGAACCCCCGACCACCACACTGGAAGGTTACAAGTTTCACGAAAGGTTCGAGCTGACACGCCCAGGCTTGTTACCGTCGCTTCGCTGAGATTGTGACGCGATACAGCGTTGTGGCGTTTTCCATAGGCAACCCCATCTGTCGTTCTCGACACAACGTCGAGAGACCGACAGAAAGGGAACGTCTTGGTTACGTATGTAACCTCAGTTCCCTGATGGAGGGAACGAGACGTTGTGTCCCTTATGCCACTAACACGTATCGTATTCTGCTGCAGTCGTGAGAGGCTCTCAGGCTCTTCAGAACAAGAGGTAAATGAATGCTGCACGCCGGCTTCCTTTTATACCGGATATCCGGGGGCGGAGCCCGGCATGCAAATTTCATTCGCCAAATTTCATTGGCCTTTTCTATAGTAGTCAGAGTTGATTGGTTCTCAAGGGCGAACCCCATCTGTCGTTCTCGACACAACGTCTCGTTCCCTCCATCAGGGAACTGAGGTTACATACGTAACCAAGACGTTTCCCACTTTTCCAGCTTCCTATCAATAGTGCTTCGCTTTTACTCCAATTTATTTTAGCAGAAGACAACACTTTAAAATTTCCAAGTAATTCAGATAAAACCTGTACGTCACTTTGCTTACTAATCATAACCACTATATCATCAGCATAGGCTGATAATAAAAAATTACCATTGCAATTTGGCAAAGATATACCTTGAAGTTTCATTCTTATTTGTTGTAATAAAGGCTCTATGGCCAGAGAATACAGCATACCAGAAAGGGAACACCCCTGTCTAATACCTCTACAAGCCTCAAAAGGAGCACACAAACCACCGTTAACTTTGAGAATGCTCTGAACGTTACTATAGAGAACCTTCACCTGATCTATAAATTTTTTGCAAAAACCAAAGGCTTCCAAAACTCTCCATAAATAAGTGTGCTCAACGCGATCAAAGGCTTTCTCTTGGTCCAATGATATTAAGCCACAATCTATCTTTAACCTCCTAGAGACATCAAGAAGATCTCTAATCAGGGAAACATTATCAAAGATTGACCTCCCGGGGACACAGTATGTCTGGTCAGGATGAATTACCTGGTCCATAACCTCTGCCAATCGGTTAGCTAAAGCCTTAGAGAGCAGCTTATAGTCACTGCACAGGAGGGAGACCGGCCGCCAGCACTTGATGTCCGTCAGATCACCCTTCTTGGGTAGGATAGTCAGGACTGCTCTACGGCAACTCAACGGCAGAAGCCCTCCGGCTAAACTGTCATTCAGTACCTCTAGCAAATCCTCTCCAATCTCTGACCATAAAGACTTATAAAAGTCAACAGGCAGACCGTCAATCCCTGGTGCTTTTCCAAGCGCCATACCCTGGATGGCTTTACACAGCTCCCCCATGGTCAAGGCACCTGAAATCTTTGCATTGACTTCCTCTGCCACTTGAGGAAGATTATCAAAAAAAGCACTGTCATTCGTAGAATCTGGACCCAGTTCATTTTTATATAGAGACTCATAAAAAGTGGCTGCTCTCTTACGAATGTCTTTGGGGTCAGTCAATATAGTTCCAGTTTCAGAACGTAACGCATGAATGACTCTGTTCTGTCCATTTTTCTTTTCTAAACTAAAAAAAAACCTTGATGGTGCATCCATCTCGTTTATACTAAAAAGCGTGACCTGACCAGAGCACCCTGTGTTTTAACCCCTAAAAGGTCAGATAACTGAGTCTTCTTATTTTTTATGAGAGACTCCACATCACTTTGTTCCCCAGGCAAGTGAGCCAATTCTTGCAGTTTTAAAATCTCAGTCTCTAAAGTGCTTAATCTCAGGGTTACTTCTCTAGTGACGTTCAGAGAATATTGTTGACATAGCTGTTTTATCTGAACTTTCCCAAAATCCCACCATTGCTGCAGTGTTCTAAAGGATTTCTTTGTTGTTTTAAAAATATCCCAAAAATGTTTAAAACATTCTTTAAAACACTTATCATCCAACAAAGTGGTATTCAAGTGCCAATAAGCGCTCTTTGGCTTAATAGAATTAAAAAAAAACAGCACTGCACCATACTGTGATCTGAGAGACATGATGGTGTAATAGAACAACTCTCAACAATACTCGCATGATGTTTAAAAACATAAAACTTATCCAGCCTTGCCAATGAAATCATGTTATCACGAACATGAGACCAAGTGTATTGTCTTTGTTCTCCATTAATCTGTCTCCAAATATCAATTAATTCATGTGTTTTTTTTAGCTGAACAAGACGTTGGCGTGAAGGTAAATGAGGTTCCAAGTGATTTCTATCTAAGTTGGACTCTGTGCAATTAAAATCACCACCCAAAATTAAATACTCATCAACAGCAACATTTTGTAAAACAGAGGATAAAGTATTTAAAAACAACATTCTCTCAACAGCTGAGGTTGGTATATACACACAAATAAAAACAAAAACAACATTTTCAAAAGAGGCTCTTACTTTCAAGAGTCTACCTTTGATAACCTCTTCAACCTGATAAGAGTGTGGGCTGAAACTCTTAGAAAAGAGAACAGCAACTCCGCCACTTATTGTGGTATTATGACTTAAAACAGCAGTCCCATTCCATTCTACTGCCCAGTCAGCAGCATTATTAACATCAGTATGTGTCTCTTGTAGCAGTATAACATCAATTCTTTTCTGATGAATTACTTCATATAATGCAGCTCTTTTGTGCATGTCTCTAGCACCATTCAGATTTAAAGTAGCAACATTAGCGTGACACATACTTAAGGAAAAGAAAAAAAAGAAAAAAAACTGTCCACAAAAAGAAACTACTAAAAGTCATGGAATTAGTCCTTCTCACTGTCATCCTTATTAAGTTCAGAGTTGAGTTTCCTCACTATTTTTCTTAGCCTATAGACCTCTTTATTTGTAAAGGAGCCCTCCATCATGAACCCCTTAGTATTATCTATAAACTGTTTTATGTCAGGAAAATATTTCTCAATGTGCACACCCCTCTTTTTAGTAGCTCTAAGGAAACAGTTTAATATCATCTACCTCATAATGACGTCCAGAAAAATCACTCTGAGAAAGACAAACACTTGAATCAGATGATTCACTGTCACTTTCTGTTTCCTTGTCACTTAAGTCAGTCAACTCTGATTTTTTTGCGTGTCTAACCATCCGATTTTTACCACCCATTTTCCTCTTTAATGGGACTTTAAAATCTGTCTGCACTGTTTCCATTGGAATGTCATCACTTGTATTTCCCACAGTCGATTGCAGATTATTAATGAGAGCATCGTGTACATGCCTCTCCGTCTCAATACCGGCTACCCCCGCCTGAACATTAGACACTTCTAAACCAGAAACTGTGTTTTCAAGCGCTAATTCTGCAGCTTCAGTTACTGCGATCACAGGTAAACCATCATCATGCTTTTCCTCTGAGGCTCGTGCCCCTGTCACACCCGGAGTCTCGTCGGACGGCCCTGCTGCTGCATCGGGTTCAGCGTTATCGACTACAGCACTTCTGACAGCAACTACGTCACCATCACCTGGCGGGTTGTTCAAATTTTTTGCGGGACAATCACGAACTAAATGACCAGATTGGCCACAACTAAAACATTTCATTTTGTCAGTTGTTATGTAAATGATGTAATCGTACTCATCAGCCCGAAAGTGCAAAGACACGTCCAAATCAGCATCATCATTCATAATCATATAAACGAAACGCCTAAACGAAACAACATGTTTTAGTAAAGGCGACCCAACCGATAGGGATCTTTTTAATGGAAGAGACCAGTTTTACCATAACGAGATAGTTTTAGCTAAAATCATCACTTAAAAACGGTGGTACATTGGATAGCTTACTTTCTTTGATGGTGTAGAAAGCGGGAGTACAAGATTAAAAACATCATCAACAACTATCCCTGTCTCAACTAGTTCATTAGCCTTTTCAACAGTACTCAGAAAAATAACAGTGGCATTATTCATCCTGGAGGCAGACAATATATTTTCATGTCCAACCACCTCTCCTACAGCCAGGCAACATTTCTCCACACTAACTGCGGCCGCTACTTTCACCCCATGACGGCGAGTCAGTGAACCCAAACATCGCGTGCGTGGGGCCGTCATGCTCCCGGTAAAACAGGCGGCACGCGGCCCAAAACAACTAAAATGTAAACCAAAAACACACAAAACCAACGAACAAAGAAAAAAGCCAGAAAAAAAGAAAGAAAAGATTCACTCACAGAATCCAACCGCACTCACAGCACTCAATCCGCACGCTCACGCTCACCCCAACAATCACACCGGAAGTGAGAGAGAGACAGAGAGAGAGAGAGAGAGAGAGAGAGAGAGATTCTCATTTACAACAAGCCTCATCTCCATGTCCGCACACTTATTAACACCAGCAGCCCCAGCGGGTCATGGCTCATGGTTCATGCCTCAACGGGTCACGCGACAAGCCTGGCTGCTTTAACAGACGCCATGTGAATGACACCTAAATCGTCAAAAAGGTCAAGACTGCCAAAACCTCGCCTGATCCTACAGTTAGCAATACTGCTCATGATTCGCTTCACAGACCTTTTAATAAAACAGAAAAAGGTTCTACTAGTAAAAAAAAATCTATAAGACATTGTGGCATTACAGAGAACTAGAAAGGAATGAGCCACCTATAGCCTACACTATTCTAATCGGAGTCCTTATAACCAGGAAAGTAATTTCTTTTAGGAACAAAGAAATAAACATTCCTACACTATGAATTATTTTTTACAGAATTTTCACATATTTTTGAAATGTTGTAAAAAAGGTACATTACAACAATAAACAGTAAAAGTTGGGCGTTACTTAAAATGAAAAAGATATATTTTTTCTTTACAATAAAAAAAGATATTAAGTTTAAGGTTTTTTTTCAGTGTAGGTGGTCGCAGGCCAAGGACACAGTCAAGCCCGTTAAACTGTCATATCTTGCAACTTTCAATTAAATAACACATTTCAGTCAGAAAACTTGAATGCTATAGATGTGTAATATCTTAAACATGATGAGAGTGGCCAATTCATATTTCAAGTATCATTTTTTAAAGACCACATGTGCACTTTCAAAAAATGTTTCTAATAATGTAGATTTAGAGACTTCAGGTCTATTAATTTCCTTAAGAACTTTATTTTTCACCAGCCAAATTCTACTCACTGGCAACGTTATCTAAAAACCTTTGCTTTTGTATAACCCACAATGTCCAATTTGGACACATACTAGTACAAAAGACAGGTGTTTTGTTTTCAACAGAAGCAGAATGGGCAAAAATATGCTTGTGTGTCAGCAAGTAGTACACAAAAATGGCACCGTGCTTGAGGCTGCATTTAGTCTCTATATTCAGGTTTACAAGAAGCTAACCTTGCCTAGAGCATGCTCTGAGCTATCAAACAAGCATATCTAATGTACACTTTCTTGTAAAAAGGTGAGATGTGAGCTTTTCACTCCATTAATTAAGATAAGGGCCGAACAGTAACAAGATAACCAGACAGGAATTCAGAAAGTTAAAATGACCTATAAAAAGCCTTAGTTAAGCAGCGATGAAACCTTGCTGTTAGAGACTGCATAGTTCAACAATAAATATAAACATCAACTGTTATAATGCTACCTCTAATACTGTACTTGCAATAAATTAGGGCATCTAATAATAATCATAGATTCCAAATGTGTTCTTAAGGGCTGGATCTTAATAAAAACATATTTAAATATAATCATTACCTCTATCACTAACTTTCAACAGTGTGATTTAAAAATGCAAACGTTACATTTAGGAGGACTGTTCCTTAGAAAAACATGAAAATGTTCCTTTCAGTTCATCTCAAGTGATGCCACTAAATACTGACCATTATAATTTAAATGTAAAAAATGTATATTACATGAACAAAAAAGTTGGTTTAATACCACACCTTTAATCAAACAAAAAATACACTCTAAAAATAATAATTTATCCTTGCTATTATTATTCTAAAATATGCCTTTCAATTTTGTGATAGAAAAAATTATGAATCACACGTGTCCACAGGAGTTCAAACAATAAAATATTTTCTCCTTTCAACTTGATTGTTTTGTCCAGAATCACATTCATTGCAAGTACAGAGGGTTTACTTTTACGAGGAATTTGATTTGGTGTATTGGCGCTTAACAATGACTAATAACTTATAAGAATAAGTACAATACAATACATTTTGCCATTCACTCTAACAAGTCACACTTGACAACTAAGAGTGCTTAAAGTCGCTTGCATTCTCATCCAATCAGATCCTAATTGTATTCATAACTAAACTATTTTTAAGAGGTAAGTTTCAAGCCAGTGCCTGGCACGAGGCCCACCGTCGCACCTAGAGACACTGTAAGAGAAAGACAGAGCGAGCTAAAGAAATGGGTGGGGGGGTTGAGGAAAGGTCTTTTATTTTTCTCCCCTGTAGCTCATTAGGCTTCTAGCTGTCCTGGAGGAGCAGCTACCGTTGACAGGAAAAATAAAAAGTGGTTTACAGGGCACATGGAGGGAAAAGGGGAGAAGAAAAAAACAGGCCACCCTTGCCGCTCATTATCTGCAATTCACCTTCAGCCTCAAACAATTTTCTTAATTAAAGACGATTTGAGGTGCGGGGGAAAACAGACGGCGATAAGCCGCAAGAATCCAAAGGACTCCACCGGATAGTAGTTAGGTGAAAAAATAAAACCTCTCACTTACTTGAGATAAGAAGAGTTATTTTCCACACACCAATAAGCCTAAAACTTATAAACATCAATGTTCCTAAACAAAAACTCCAACATTGTATTTTAAAAGCAGAAAAGTGGAGCACATTCTGAAACGGAGAACACAGTGGGCTGTTACCGCTGCTGTAAGCGACAGAAATTTGCCATGGATTTTTTTCCATACTGCCGAGCACAGCGGAGCCACCACCCCAGTGGCCGAGCCACGGTTAGTGTTGTCAGGCAAGAGGGCGAGCGCCCAGCAGCTCTAATGCTCTGTAAACGCACAGAAGAACTGTGTACTCCCTCTCATCAGACCGACAGGCCGAAAGAGCTTTGAGTAGTGACCTGCAATTGTCCGTAGGAAACCTTGACAAACCGCACAGCTCTTTCCACGCTTAGGTGGCTGTTAATGTCATGTTGCGGCGTGTCAAAGCGGACGGGTGATGACTTCCCCGCTCCGGAACGCGTGCCTCCATCAAGGGTCTGAGAAATCGCTCCGGCACTATTGTTGCGAATTGCGAGAAGTTTGGAAACTTTGAAAGTGAACTTCATTAATCTGGCAATTTTGGGCAGAAAAATGTAGGGAAATAAATAAATGAGAAAAACATAATGTGACAGGATGATGGGCGTAATTGGTCACACTTAAATGAGCATCCAATAGCCGTGCCAATCAGAACAATTCAGGAACGTTCCATTATTATGGAAGCAATCACAACTCATTGGCATGGAGTTCTTTCATTCCAATAAATGGCTATTCAGGTAGCTACTGTGCTTCGCCAGTGGGAGCCGATGGCATGTATTTCTGCCATTAATGCCTCGGATGGCCGCAGTCGCCTGGGCTACAATCAAGAAATTCTGGAGAGAGGTGATGACACGCTGTAATTTGGGGCTCTTTGTTTCAAACAAGAGGCCCCTCTCTTCTTTATAGACAGACAAAATGAGAGCTCCGTCAAAGCCGCCAGCTCGTGTTTCCCTTGTCTCTGGTGAAATGAGTTTCGCCGAGGCTTTCATGGAAGTCAAAAAGACGAATGTAATTAGGACGGCAGAGAGTGGCACAAGTTGCTTGGCCCCCTCTGTGCCCCTGACAGTATTATTAAACATGGCCAGACGCGAAAGTGCAGTCGACGGTGCGGGAGACAAAGAAAGAGAGGCCTGTGTGTGTGTAAGAACACATTACTTATATGCAAAATAATTGTATTGTTCAAAATAAGTTAACATATTAGATCGACCCCAGAGGTGTTTATCTCTGCAGCAAGGGCTCACAAATCTCAGACGACTGGTGTGAAAACTGTCTTAAGTATCTTCACAACCCGCAGACCGTCTCACAACAAAAGCGGGACGCTTCTAGTGTATCGCTAATGACGAGGAGGGGCATTGAAAAAAGCGGCCAAATGATGATAAAACACAGACACTTTCAAAGAAGAGTAAAGAGACAGAGAGAGAGAAACATAAAGGGGAACCAGAGAGAAAACAGTGAATGTCTTATAAAGGGCATTTATGATGGATGAAGCTATATTTTAAAAGGGCACGTTCATTTCATTGATAATCTTTTCTTCTGATCAATATTGTCAAGAAAAAAACATGCACCATGTTTTCCATAAACACAAATCTTTGCCCTTGTGAGCGTTCTTCAAAAACTTCTCTGCAATTAACTTTTAAGGTGATATTTTTAAGGACAGGAGAAGCTGTGAATAAATTATGATGTAAAATTGTATTTGTGAGATGAATAATGAAACAGGAGAAATAACATCAGCCTTGATGTGCAGTTGTCCAGGGCTTAACAACAACCTCCCTTTGTAATTTAGCTTATATTTTCCATACAGGCTGTTGGTCTAACATTTGTCTCACAATCTGAAATCAAGGGATGGGACAATGGCAAACATCCACTTTACCACAAAAACATGGGACACTCTTGGCCTCTTGTTTTATCCACTGATTTGTCCCACATGCTGTTCAGCTACAGAGTAATGCATGAACCGGTACAAAACAGAAATATCCCCCAGTTTTTCCATTTCGACTGACAAGATGAACTATCTCTGCTCTGCTGATATTAGTTTGTGTCATGAAAGGACACCACAACATTTATCTGAGTCTGTCTTGATGGACACTCTCAGCAAAATCTGTTGTTAGACACAGGGGGAAAAAAGTACCTTTGATAGAATTTTGATTACAAAGCAGCTGTTTCCAAAAAACGGCCAACGCAGCATTTTTTATTCCAGCATTTCACAGACAGAACTTGAATAGTCTGCCTGGTTGTCACAAAGTCAGTGAGACATGTTCACATACCGTCCCTTGTACACTGTATATTACACAATATTAAAGGGGTTATATGGCATGAATACGTGTTTTTGTGTGTCTTTGGTGTGTTATAAGTTGCCCATGCGACACGTAAAATTGCAAAAATGAAAATGTCGGAACAAAAGATGCATTCTATCTAAAAGCGAATGCTCACCCAGACCTGCCTGAAACGCCACACCCCCACAAATCTACATCAGTTAGTGGTATGATTTGACTAAGACCGCCCAAATGTATACGCAAGTAAGGTGGGCGTACCTGTCAGTACAATTACTTTGGAACCTGATGTTCCAAATATGGTAAGAGGCGTTACATTTCCGTCACGTGCTTGCAGTTTTCCCCCAATCCCTATGCACTGGTTAACTGGCCAATCATAGCACACCTCGCTTTTTAGACCGATGAGCTTTGTTTAAAATCCGCGCATTTCAGAGAGGCTGGGCAAAGAGGAGATACAAACTTGAACGGTATGTGGAAAATATAGCGTTTGTGAACCTTGAATCGTGTATACACATTGCATTACATCCAAAAAAAAAAGAGAATATTTGTTTTAGCCCTGTCATTTGACCCCTTTAAGTTTATTTAAGTGAAATGCATTTGCAGAAAAAAGTAGTTTTCAGAAACTACATCTTGAACGTTAATGCTTAAGACAAGTAATAAAACAACATGCAGTTTAATATTGCAAATTGTTTTTACTTAATTTTACACAGGACATGTATAGCATCTCCACACACATGCAAAACCATTATCACCTTCTAAAAGCTAAATAATAGGTGTGATAGAATTTAAAACATGAAGCTCAATTTTGCTTCTTAAAGTCCACCAATCCTTAACAAACTTCCAAATGTGCTCTTGTGCCCTCTTCTGGGGCATGGAGGAAATGTCTGTCCAATAAACAGCACACCTTATTCCAAACCATGGATGATGTGCTCTTAGTGCAGGAAAGGTCGCAGGTATTACGACAGGTAAAGAGTGTGCAACAAAGTCCCTGGGCAGGTAAGGTTTGCTCTTGTCACTGTGGTGACTGAGAGGCCTCTCAGCACTTTTCAGAACACACAGACACATGACCTTAGAAAGGAAGGTTGCATACTCCTAAGCATTTAAACTAAAATTAGCATATGGACAATGAAATGTAGTCTGCACATACACACACTCCAACGCACAGTAAATTGGACACTATTAAAAGTGCCTAAATGGAAATATACCAATTAGATTAACTTTAACTACAACATTTCCAACACAATTGATTACGACATCATCCAAAATTTCCGTCCCTAATAAAAATAATAATTATACTGCATTTTCGATGAAATTTTTAGGTTTCGGGTTGACCTGAGAATAAAGCATACACTGAAGAAAAAAGTAGAAAGCATTCTAAAGCAATGTTTCTCAACTGGTGGGTCGCAAATACATATGTATATATAATATATATATATATAGAGAGAGAGATTTTATTATTTATTTTAAAAAAGTGGGTCGCAGCCTGGTGACCATGGGATAATGTGGGTCCCATAGCCAAACCAGTTCGATCTAAAGCATTAACCTAGCGTATAAATTATAAATACTATACATTTTTTGAAATTGTCAATTATGAATAGTTTTATGCATTCATTTCATCATCACAAATTTTCTAAATTGATTAGTGACATTGAAACGTTTTTTTATGATAGGGCAGATTTCCAAGATGCGGTTTGGAACATATAGTCCTCTTATGCACTTTTACTTCTATCAGCAGTTTCACCTTGACTCAACTGAATTGTGTGCTGTCAATGAAGCAAAAGTTTTATATAAAATATTAAGAAATGATGTAAGAAACTTTTAATAAACTGCAACACACAAGCGGACTTTTTATTATATACTGCAGAGTGTTTATGAATAATAAAAGTCTTCAAAGTTGCACAGCAGTGGCTACCTGGAAACACCCAGAGAGAACAAATCACTAAAAGCCATAACACAACACAATCTGCCCCTTTCACAGGCATCAGCATTTGTTATTTGATAAACGGGCAACTCAATAAACGAAATGACCCGCATGCAAATGGCTGTCGATGACACATCACGATCTCAGAATCGGAAAATGCTGTCGTTGCTCAGCCTGTTGAATCCACACACAAGAGAGATGCTTCGCTTTTTTTACCTCCCCAGTGACAAGTCACTTATTTCCGACATCAGGAGCCAGAAGCTCCTGTCTGACACCTTATGGGACTGAAGTTGCCCACAGCCCTCTTGATAAAAAGGACAAGAGAGTCATTTATAGAAACACCGTTTTATCTCTGCCTCTTACACCTTTTCCGTTAAATGAGCTGTCACACACACGGCCACTGCATTTACTCACAACTTTCCTATGCTGAGAAACAACCACTGCAAAGAATGTGAGGAAAAAACATAATAATACAACAAAAATAAAACAATGCACCCGAGATTTATTTCAACTTCAAAGGTGTCACTCGCGGTCGACTGTGATTTCCAACACACCCAATTAGTCTTACTAAATATAGCCGACAGCCTGTGAGTGTGTGTGTGTGTGTAGGAGTTCTTGTGAGTGTGTGCCACGATGATGGTTACCAATGGTAGTTAGGGAGTGTTTGGGAATACACATCTACTGGACTGCCAACATACAAGAGATTTAGAGCTTGGATAACAAGACAGAGAGGATATGGTCCACGGGCTGCGGTCTTCAGCCACTTATTACCTCTCCCACAGGCGTCAAAACGAAAGAGTCGAGAAAAAATGGTCCTTCTTTCGTATCATCGTTATTTCCTCCTAAATGTTAATCCACCAAAGTCTTGACTCCCATTTGATTATTTATCTCGTTTCATATGGAGTGAAAAAGCTATGAATCACCGCAAAAAAATAAAGCATGAGATGGATTGTAAGACCATTCCTAATTCAATACTCTGAAAGACCTTAATAATATTCTGTAAATACAGTTAGTAACTAGGGCCTATATTCTTTGTCACCTTTGCCACACACTTAATTGTATAACATTAAAATCTGCCAATAAGCATAAAACGAAGCACAGGACCACTGCTCTCCTCTGTAGACCATAAACTCATGCATAATGCATATTACACCAGACCGTTCCCTTCCCATAGAGAAGAGCATGTGGTGGATTTTATGAGAAGTCAGGTAACCCGTGTCTGGTCACCTTTCGTCAAAAGCCCCATTCTATTTATTTGGCTTTTTTCATACCCAGTGATCTACACCAGTGGTTCTCAAATGGGGGTACGGGTACTGCTGGGGGGACATAAGAGAAACTGACATTTTGGAATAAATAATGAAAATCAGTAAACTATGATAATAGTATGTTTATATGAAATTAGGACTACACAAAGATGCATAAAAAATAAATGTATAAATTTCGATATAATAAATGTTTGACTCTCATTTCACTGAATTTTAAAGTAAAATGTTGTTGTCTGGTCAAGGGGTACTTGGCTTGAAAAAATCATAAAAAGGGGTAAATATGCCAAAAAAGAACCACTGATCTACACTATAATTGGCATCTAATGATTACTCAAACCGTGTCAGGATGCTATTATAGAGTATACACAATGCTTTCACATTCCCCTGCACACTCAACCCTACAGGCTCGATTAAACACAGGGTTTGCTTATGTACAGCCTACATGGGAGAAGTTTAAATCACTGACACACTGTTACCTGCAGTACCCCTAATGGACAATATATGGACAAAATAAGTTTGGACGTTTCAAAACCGAACTTACAGTAAAGTATCACAAACACAACAAAGCCATTTAGAAATTTTTATAAACCTATTTTAAGCACTGTGCAAGTTTGGTGAAACACTTACCAATGGTTTGAAGATAAAATCCACCTTTTCTGTCACGCAGAACACCGCGGGCCTTTAAATCCACGTGTTATCCAGATATCACATGATGACGTCAGGTTTCCTGCTCTTTCTGCAATACACAGTTACATTAACAGACCTCAGGAACTAGCTGATTGAAATAACGTTGCGCTAACGTTAGTTAACTTACTGCAATGTTTACCTCTTGCTTTCCGTAACGTTAAACCAAAACTTTGTCGGTCAGATTATCAAATATGCACAATGAATGTGCTATGCGCGCTTTTTACCCAACAAATAAATTGTTTTATAGATATTGAACGCTTTTTTGTGTGGACTTTTATTTCGCGCGCTATTGTTCCTCCGTAATCACGTACATAATCGTCAATGCTTCCGTCATTGCGTAACAAAACGCATTCTACACCCGCCCTTAAAGTAAACTAAAAAAACATATTTATTGAAATCACATTTCTATTAATTTGCACTTAGGCCATTTAAAATATTACTAAAGCAAAATAGAAACGAGTGGTTAAAACACCATACAACATGGCTGAAGCGAAGGCTAGTCCAGGTGGATTCAGTTGAAGTAAACGCTATTGAATGTTGTGGGTTACACAGGGGTTAGTGTGTTTCAAAGTGTTCAAATATAATTAAATACATATTTAATATTTTATTTTAATTATTCCTAAAGTAAAATTATTATTTTTTGTTGTTGTTATATTAATAGGAGCGGTCTAATTGAGAGAGGAATTTTAATGGTGGCAAGAGTTTGCGAATAGTGGATTACTGTCAGTATTAAACGTAATTGTATTAAACTTATTCATGTTCAGCCTAACTTCTAGTGAGTCTCTGGGGCCTGTTTGTTAAACGTCCGAACAGCGGAGCTACAGCAACTTCGAGCACTAGATGCCTCTCTCCAACATCGGTCCATCCTGACGGGTGACGGGGACCTGAGAATGGTGCTGTGGTGCGGATCCGAAAGCACCGCCATAAGACTTGTAAAACAGGTCTGATCAGGCTTTCCTATCTCAACCCTTATGACTTGACTGGCATGACATGGGAGGACGCTGCTCAAAGACTAGAACGCGTGTTCTTGTCAGGCCGTTCCGGTTTTCAAGCGGGTATTTCCTAGCAATAAGAGCAAGAGGGAAAGGCGTCGATGCCATGCCAGCTGAGTGAATATTCAATCCGCCTTCATCTTCAGTGAAAGGTTTCATGATTTTGCTAAGCTGCAAACTGACAGGCGTGACCGGATTGATACGTCACGCATATAGAAACTCAACAAGATGCAGCGAGCGCGCGAGATCAATCACAGTGAGGGGAAAAATTAAGAGAGCAAACACTGAAGCAGCTCAATAAATATTCCCATTTATATAGCAAAGATGTGTTTTCCAGTGTATGTTTAAAATACACTATGTTTTAATAATATAGACAGTTTTTTATAAAGATACAATAGGAATGCATAAAGCACAAACAGTTTAAACACAAACCTTTAGTAACAACACAAAAAAATCTTGCCATCAATTTTGAAAACATATCCAGTAAGAAGTCAAAAATGTTAAAATGATCTAATCCAAAATGATGGACAACTTACTGTCCAAAAGGGGTGTTTATCCAACTCTCATCACAGCTTGTTCTAATGCAAACTGGCTAGCAAACAATTGCTATTGGGCTTTGCAGATAAGTAGCCCACTTTTCAATCAGCTTTGTCCTTTTATTCATGAACAATCAGTTCGGTAGACTGAAAATGCCATTTATGGGTAAAATCAGGTCCTATTTGTCTGTTGCCTCATGTTGTGTGGATTTGATTACTGTGAGCTGTAATAAGTAAGAATGACAGAACAGCCACAATGGCAATAACATCAGCAAGGTAACAATATGAACAATTCACTGGTAATAGGAAAAAATCAAATAAGCAATTAGTTGTGCCCGTTGTCTCTAAGAAATTTGCTGATGGAATTGTTCAAACTAAAAGCCTTGTTTTAGTCACTGGTTCCGTCCGCCGAAACAAAATATTTCCGATTTTTGTCCCACTTTAGCATCTAGATAACATAAGCCGTAATGCTTATGAATATAGGGCAGAAGAATGAAATAATCCCGAATAAGACTGGGCACGGAATATAACTGATCAAACACCATGAAGCATGTGCCAATGAGTTATTCGACAAATCCTTAACCCCGGGAAAACAATGCAAAGCCAATCGTGGCTTTACATTAAAACCTGGTCCTAAAAGTGAGCAGGAGGGAGCTGAGCCCTCCTCCTGCTTCTCTGGCTTAAGGGCGCGCTGGTTCATCCCACTCGAGATGAGCATTTGTCTTTGAACAACATTACGGCCTAATTCAAACAACTGCTGTGACAGCACCACCAGTAAAATAAATCTGGGGTTGGGCAAACTAATAAAAAATAATTAAAGAACAAATGTGTTTATACAATGTCACCCCAACATTAGTGGTGGAAACATTGCACATACAGTAGGGTGCTGGAAAAAAATTGCATGAATAGTGAAGAAATCAAAACAGGTCTCTTCTGTTTATAGTAATGGGCGTGTTAAGAATATATGACTCTGTTTGCAAAGGCATTATTACCAAAAATGGTTTCATGGATCTAAATGAAAATCTCATGTATAGTTACATTTTTACTTAGCCTACAAAAGCAAAAAAAAGGAAACGAATACACTTTTTGTTATTTATTTTTGCTGGGTTGTGTGTCAAAGGAATAATGCTCACAAAAATCTCATTGTTTCCTCTGTGACTCTCTATAACAATATGTAAATTTAAACTACAGTATATCAATTGAGCTCTTTCGTGAATCACAAAAAAGCACTTTTTTCCATTAAGTGGTTGGACTATCAGTCCGCTTTCCTTTCTGTTTAAAATCTTTACAAATATCTTTTAAAAGTAATTTTGCTATGTAATCTTTTGCAATTCTAACAACTGAATAAACTGATGTTCATTTTTACATAAAAACTAAATACTGAATCTATAAAGCAAATTGAATCATACAAACACTACAGTCATTTGTGTATTCCACTGTGAAAATTAACTTCAAAATGAAATGAAATGAAAGGTTTCTGAGTTTAATTAAAATGAATATCCCTTTCCTGAACTTGCAGTTTGCTGGCTAAGTGTCCTTGTGTCCATTAGACTCTGATTAGTTGATGCATCTAATAAGTAATCCCTTCCACTTGCTGCAGAAATTATGAAGTAAATGGTGCATAAGCAGAGGAAAATGAGAAAGCCAGAAAGTCTTTCTTTTCTTTCAACCATTAACATTTATGAGTGTGTCAACATAATTATCAAGACACACAGCAAGATGATGCCTATGCTTGAATATCTGATGGAAGAAAATAAAAATAAAAGCATTTAATAAAAACAAGTTAAGAGGATAGCAATTTTTTTGGAAATGTATTTATTTTAGGATGTCCAATATTCCAGTATTTTCTACTTCACTTCAGAGTTAATGCCTTTGAAAAGCAAGGTCGTTGACAAGTTAACATGAATGACAGGTGCTTACAGCTGGTATCTACCGTGTAAGATTTTTTCATGGCCATGAAGTAGGGAGTAATTATAAAGTCATGAAATAAGAATGTAATCCTTAAAATATGCAATAAGCAGTATTTAAATCAAGTTTCTGCTTGCAGTCTATTTTTTACTTGTCAGCTGATCGATATATTTTGAGGGAAATATTTTAATTCAAATATTTTATATGAAATTATACTGGAGATTCC
Organism: Triplophysa siluroides; assembly: GCA_006030095.1. Classification (NCBI taxonomy): domain Eukaryota; kingdom Metazoa; phylum Chordata; class Actinopteri; order Cypriniformes; family Nemacheilidae; genus Triplophysa; species Triplophysa siluroides. The sequence goes on along the minus strand of VCII01000042.1, from coordinate 1,645,846 downwards.
ACATGGTTTATTCCTGACAGCTAAATATTTAGTAATCTTATACCTTTATGCAGTATATTTATTTATGTGTACTGTGCTTATAATATAAATTATAATTATAACAATAATACATATTTTTAAGAAGTGGATCATCGTTTGTTTTTCCGTTACAATAGTCCAAACTTTCTTAGTAGCGCTCTGACTTCTTGCAGATGTATTATAAATCTAGACATTCGCAATAAAGGGTCATTAATACATTTGGAACTTTTAAACATTTAAAATGTTTAAACATATTATACAGTATGCAGCGCATTACAAACACTTTAAAATGTAAAGAAATGAACTTGCACCAGGAGATGGCAGCACAGATTAGATTTTAGACCTCTACAAACACATACAGTCTATTTCCACTTCTTGAAATTTTGTATAGCTCATTTAATCCTAGAGGCATGAAGACCAGCACTGACTTAAGTGCGCATCCTTCATTAAAATATATCTGAATGTTTCAAAACATGTACTTTATAGGATTTCTGGTTTTACACTTTAAACTGTTTCTCTTAACCTTACCTCCCACATTAAAAAAACCTTGTCTGCTTTTCTCATTGCCGGACCAAATGGCAGTCGTTGGCCTTCTTTGGGTGGGAACAACTTTAGATTTCTGCCCGCAAAACTTAATTTAGTTGTTGTTGTCCCAAATCATCTTATATTTAACAGCTTGCAATGTAGTATAAACTAAACTGAAGTGTCTGTTACAGGAGACAGGAAACATCTTTAGTTAAGTTAATAGGATTTTCCCCTTTTAAATCTGATGTTTTTATTATAGCTGCCCTCTTTATTCAGTTATTTATTGATGTTTCAAAATGCTAAACTATTTACAGTGTCAGAGAAGAGAATGTTTTCCAAACATTGAGCTCTTTCTCAATGTGTACAGTAATTGCTTTATTCATTTCACAGGGTTTTTAATTCTAAGTTCCAGAGAGAGGTTGGTAAATCAAAGTGGTGGCAGGTCATATTGTAAAAAAATACAGAAACAATACAAAGATTATGAATGAACATTGAGGGAAAATGTTTATGCTAAACAAAATTTGATTCCAATTCTAAACACACCAAAGGCACCTCATAAAAATTCCTGACTACTTGACTGCTGTGACAAAAGATGTAATTATGTTCTTGTAAGCACAATAACTTGCCCTTTTATATTTTTGCATAAAAATCCACATCAGCTATTATTGCCCCAAGGTGTCTGTCAAGTTTTGCTTACATTATTTGACAGAAATAAAAGCTGCCAAAACATGCGTGCAAAACCACAGCTACTATACACATGGCAAAACAATATTCAGACCTCATTCACGGAATGATGTCTTAAGCAGATCAAACACTATAGCAGCATCATTTATTGGTTGAAGATCTTTGTGAGGCCGCATATATCCAGACACAGACACTCTTTCTATTTTCACGCCGGTCTGGAGAGTATCTTTAAATGTCACAGTCTGATGAATGCTAGTAGAGCTGAATTAACCTATCTGGCTATGTTCAGGATTAGCAGACGATTCATTCATCACCTGGCAAATTAGTACCTCGCAGCTGTTATCTTTCAGGGAGGTCTCCATGCCCCTGTTTTCCATCCTCATCATTCTGACTAAGGCTTGACAGTCCGGTTCAAACTTTTCCCGTGATCTTTTGGGAGTCTTCAGACAAGACCAATGAGACACCTTACTCATGTTATGGAGAAATATTTATTATAGTGACATATTATACAGAAAAAATACATTATGTATTATATTTAGTTCAATATATTGCTAACCAGTATGCAGAGAAGGCATACAGTTTTGTGCTGTGGCATTTCGAATGATGACATGGGTTTAAAAAATGGCATTTGATATGGGTTGACAAGGCCTGCCCACACACTCTAGATTAGCCAGAGAGGGCGAAAGGCGAACGCTGGCCTTCGTCATAGAAAAAAATGAACATAATTATGTACTTTAAGCTGCTCTCTCTTGATACTGTCCAGGAAGTGCTTCTGGTGACTTGAGAAATTCTTGCATGAGCTTTCCCAGAGGAACTCAATGTGCACTCCCCCGGCTCAGTGGCATAACCACTAAAATGTCTCACCATTATAACTATGAATTCTGGGCTCTCTGAATGTATATTGCTCTGAGCCCGTTACCTCTTAAATAATTGAAATGGGAAATTGTTTTGGGGCTCCCTGTCCCTGTGGGCCTCTGAAATCTTTTCCACCTTAACACCAGGAACTATAGCACTGCTCACAAATAGACCTATAGACACCATTTGCATCTAAAGTGTATTTGTGATAAATATTTGGGTATGGGTGGTAGGGACCTATCATATATCTACTGAAGTTTAAAATTGATTAAATGATCCCTAACGATTACAGTTAATATATAGTAAATAGCAACAATGATTTTATGAGCAGCAGTGAACGTCACATTTACTGTACATACACAGGCAATTGATCAATTATTATTTTATTTTACATTCATTATTACTTTGAATGATCTTCCAATTTAACAAAAAAAAAATTAAACTAAGTTCAGTGCAGTTTGGTCAGCCTAATCCCTCGCAATATTTTGAATGCTCTTCCTTTAAAAATACTCTTTCTTTAAACCTTTCTTGCATTGTTGAAACCGGTAACTTGTTATAGGACTTCTTATGGCCTCCTTATGATGAATCACTTTGTTTTTGTCCTCACTCTTGTTAGTCACTTTGGATAAAATCCTACATGCATTAATGTTAATGTTAAATAACAGGAAGTCAGCGGAAATCAAAATACATTTAAAGGGATAGGGATAGTTCACCCAAAAATTAAAATTCTGTCATGAATTACTCACTCTCTAGTTGTTCCAAACCGAATTTCTTTGGTTGGTTGAACACAGAGAAGGAAATTTGGACGAATGCTTGTAACCAAACAGCTCTTGGATCCCCATTGACTACCATAGGAAATATATATTTTTTAAGTACTGAACCTAACCCATTATAAATAATTTGTATTATAATGAATTGTGATAACAAAGAACCAGCCGAATTAAATGGGGATTTAAGATTACAACAAACATTTTCATTTTGATTTCTTAGCTGTTAGAAACCTAGACAACCCACAAACAGTACAACAAAATTGTGTGCATTAAGGGCGTTTTCCAAACGGAAGTGAGCATCTTGAAGTGAACGGTATGAAGGGTGTATGGCATTACTTACTCCTCTTGTATGCGTTTGGAATTCCTTCACAACGGGAATGACTTGCCAAATGTTACCTTGACAACGCCGCACGTACATTCTGAATCCAGCGCTCGTTTGTTGAAAATAAACAAAATTTGTAACACTTCTTGTTGAATATTGAGTAATTATATCTTATTTCACTTTGTTTTTTCACTCCACTTGGTATTAATAAAGGAAGTACAGTTTAAAGGGAACCTATAAACAAGTAGCTATTTTAAACATATTAAACGTATTTTCCTATAAACTAAATGATCTTATACTATATGTTAACCATCTTTAATCATATTTATCACTGATACAAACAAATACAAACTAAATTATTGTACTTACATTTGTAGTTAACATAAAAATTCCGCACCATATTTGCTTCAAAATCCCTCGCGGGAACTCGTAATCCAAGATCACGTGATCATAAACGGAACTTACTTCCTTGACGTGACCATGGCATGTACCCTTCGCTAAGAGACTTCTGAAAGGGTCTTTCAGAAAGGGTCTTTTTTCTTTGTAAGTGTAGAAAAAATATTTTTGTACTGTGGCGGCCACCATCCTGCTTCGAAAGGTAGGAGTGAGTGGAGGACTGAGAGATTGGTTGCAACTCTCAAACTCACCAGTAGTGGCCGCGAAAAACCCACACTATGGCTTTAACTATGCATGTTACAGATAGACACTATTCTTGCATCCATTTACTGTGACATCAGTTGCTCACGCTAATATGCAAGAAACATATACAGTTTATGTAGAACTGTTGATATATTCATGTTGCTTACACACAGTCTGTGGTTCAATTGCATTCTTTCTTGAAAACTCTGTACACAATTCAGTTTTCTAAGACATTTATCATCCAATTTCGAAAGCTTAGCCTATGTCTCACCAGGAGAAACATATTTAAACAAATATACAAAAATCCCACAATTGCTCATTGAAAAATATAAAAAAAGAAAGATGCATAAAAAGCCACAGAGGTAAGAGATTATTAAAGAAAATAACATTGAATGAATTTCTCAATACCTTGTTTAACCACATACTTCCATCCAGAGACAAACAGCACAGTGGCAAATGTTCACCTATTTTAACAACAACAACAAAAATACTCTCAACTTAAAACTTTAAAATCTACTAAACTGACTTAGTAGCAGTCTATTTGCATAACTTATAAAATGAAGTTGAAATCAGTTAAATTTTTTAGATATGTTAAAGTAATGGAAAAAGGTGCTAACATGCAGTTCATCATATTCCCCATTGCTAAATAAAATACGTTTTTTCCACATGCAATAGAAAATGCCTGATTTAAACTCATTTGTGGTAACTCATATTCTATTTTTGAGGCAATACACAGATTGTAAATACATAAAAAGACAGATAGAAAAGAAAATAACAGAGGGAAGTAGCTAACACATCTTACAAATATGTCAAATTCCTTTGTGAGGGGACTATTGTACAGTATGACACAAAGAAAACAAAACATCAAGGTTTCTCATTCAGCTGGTGCAGGTGAAGGGAAATACAGTTACAACATGTCAAATATTTACATCTATAACAAACGGACATGAAACAAATTGAGCGGTAATCTGTTAAACTCTAGTACAGTACACCCAGTGGGTGAATAATAAATTGTCCCTCATATGTGTAAATCATTTGTACAAAAGAAATTCTTAGACATCAAAACCTGAATTTGAATGGAATAATGATGATGAGTAAGAGGGATCATAACAGCTGGAACATTTTTCTCATGAATAATTCTGAATGAAAATTGTATTGTTATAAGGGGCATGTAATGCTTGCCATCATTGCTTACAAACATTTAAAAAGAATTTGGGTAGATTTCAAAAGCCATCATTATAGAGTAGACAAATATTGGTATTTCTACACTTAACGTTTATGATTATATTGACACACATTTCTGAAATCAAATACCCATTAAATGCTCATCATTGCGTGAATAAAAAAACTGACTCAATAGAGTATTCTGGAATGTTCTTTATTACATAAAATTATTTCCATCAGAAAATTCTTCACTACAGGGATGCCAAACTTGTTTAGTAATAACAAATACTGTTAAAACAAAGTCAATTATTGACACAATCTCATGTGTTGAGTATAAACCATACAGTTTAAAATTCGTTCAGTATGTTAAAAAATGAATTTGGTTGTTTTCTGAGAAAGGACTGGGGTCTTCTAAATCTCATGCAGAATGGTGATTAAGAACATATTTAGCACTAAAAGCATCATGCAAAGAAAGTTTGTTTACGCATAATCGAATGGCTTAATTGTTTGTTAAAAGTAATGTAATTTGCTAAAAAAAAAACACAAATGAAGTAACATTAAGACGTTTTGAAAAGATCTATGGTGAAATCGTGGGCCCATGCGTGCGGATGCACTTTATTATAATACTGTATAACACATTTGATGCTAGACTTGCAAGAGCTTACACATACTGTACACTCACATTAAAACAGGATTTCTATTGGTTCTTTTGACCGAAGTATTGTTCAACATCTTAGATGGAAGAAGGAAACTATAAACGTTCTCACCCTCATAACTTTGGTCATACATTCCCATATAATACCAGCCAGCTGCCTTCCAACACTGACTCTTTTGAAACACAATTCATGTATTTATGGACCTACATTGTATAAACAGGAATTAACAAACAGACTTGCAGCGATTCATTCTTCAGGTGGTAAGAGCCAGAGCACAGGGATTTAAATAGGCAGGAACACACTGTGTTGCAGTCCTTCAAACAGAATGAAGCAGATGCTGTTTGTGTCAATTGTGCCTTGTCTTTATATGCTCTTCCTCTAATTCCAGTGACAGTCATTGTATATCTGACATCATCGTGGGTTTACGTCAGTCTGTGGCATCTAAGGAATTCTGATTCATGCCATTTCCTAAACAAAGAGATTCATGCCACCCTGTGATGTGCTATTGTGACTTCTTTCACAAGTATTTGTTTTTTCTGGCCCATGCACATTTCACCTAGAGACATTGTAAAGCAAATAACAACCCAGCATATTTATTTACAACCCAACAGTTGTGTTCTTCTCAGCGTTTTTCAGAATGTACATCTTTGAAACTTCACTCATGTTTTTAGATCTGCTCACCGTGACTTGTTGTACACATGTTTGAGAAGGCTTTGAATTCACACACATGCCGCTTTCAAAACTCTCCCTTCTCGCATTGTTGTGCGTCCAATCCAGCACACACCCATCTCCTGAAACACAACCTATAATGGGATTCTCAGCGGCTCCTGCCTCTCCCTTTAGAAAGGTCATAAGTCATGTAGAATTTCTATAGCAGGAAAAGTGCATGATGGGCACACTGATGTAATATACGGTGTGAACGGGTCGCAGTGGCATGAAGACTATCTGACAATCTTCAGACCAGGGCAATTGACACCGTTTCCTTCCCTCCTCTGAGGATATTGGCCATCCTTGAAAGAGTCGAAACCACTCGGTATTGTAGGTATCTAGGAGACAAGCCGACAACAAACTTTATTTAAACTCCTAAAATAACAAAGCTGCAATAAAAAAAAAAAACTGAACTTTGGTTGCAATGGTGTTTGGAAGCATGTCAAGGTCATGATAAACCTCAAAAGGAAAAAAAAGATTTCCGTTTCACCTTAAAAGGCTGGTTTTAATCTTAGTGCATACTCGCAATGCTATGCAAGCAGACTTTGATTGGACTGAAACGTAAATTGATGTTGACATTTAAGATTATCATGGGCAGTCTGGCTCGGGCTATATTAAAAAAATAAAGCTCTGTCCTCATGTTTCTTTTTTCTTCCACAGAAGAGGGGCATGTTCACAATAAAACCCCTAACTTATTTGATGAATATGTGGATCAGAAATGATCGTCCCCTCTCGAGCTCCACGTGAAAACATACCCTGCATTAGACAATATTACTTATTTACTTTGACAACATAACAAAAGACGTACCAAAGGCTTTACAGAATGCAAAGCCATCTGCGTCCTTTAAGGTCACTGGTAACCAATGGTTTTTGTACTATTCTAGCAGGCGTAAACAGCGTTTCACATAATTTACTTATAAACTCTGCCTAGAATCATGAGGAAATGGATAGGTTAATGCTGCCTAGCTTTCAGATCTACAAAATGTGAACTAAGTAAAAGCAATGCTGACATGGTCTGCAATGACACTGGGTCAGTGTGGTTTCGTTATGCCAAAGGGGCTCCCAGATGGAGCTCGGTTGTGAAAATGTGTTACAACCTCACCAGTCTCGGAGAAAGCGGTCTCCAAGCCTGGTGAGGTTGAAAGTGTGAAAAGCTTTTGTGCGTGTGTGCCAAATTTAAACATTCATGAACTACATCTGGAGTGTGCAAATCACATTTACATGTTGTAGTAGCCCAGCCTGAAGCTATCCATTTATTGGTCCTATTCTCAAAGTTTGAACAACCCTTCTAGACTTTATTAGTCAAAGCTGGTATTGCTAAACACTTAAGAGGAGAAGAATTGTAAATCTCTCTTTGTTTATGGAAGTGACACGTGAGAGGTCTTCAAATAAGCAAAATCACACTGAACGGACAGAACAGACTTAATAATCTGATAATTCCCAGATGACACAAAACAGCTCCAGAAGTGAAGCTGAAACAGTTTCTTTTAAATAAAACTGTGTTTATGGTTTGAAGAACGCTCACTTGTTAAAAACAGTGCGTGCAACTGGTCTTATTTGAATTTTGTTCCAAGTAGCACACATAGTCCTCTATAGAGGACTGAAGAATGTGCCGAAAAACACTGATGGTTGGGAACAGATGGAAATCATCAGATGGATTTAGAAACAATAGATCATATTCATTACGGCTCCAGATGACTCTAGTGTCCTACTGTCTTTTAGTTTAGTTTGATCTATAAAACTGCATAAAATACTGTCATTGTAAAAGCAGAAGTCTGTTTACTTATTGGTTTATTCACACGATTTAAATATTTGCAGCGCTCACAGTCAGAGTGGATTGTGTCACATCTTTTGCTCAATGGCACAAAAAAGTATTCATATTATGAATTATTGCTATCTTTTGATGTAGGCTAAATAGTGTACATGTAAATTGTGACATGTTAAATTAAATGTCTAGTAAACCCCAAAATAAAAATATATGTTTCATTTATTCAACCTAAACTTCCTTAAAACCTGTATATGACTCTTTCTTCTGTGGAACACACAAAAAAATATTTTGAGAATGTCTCTGCGGTTTTGTGTTCCTACAATAGAAGTCAATGTGGTCTGGTTACCAGCATTATTTAAAATATCTTCTTTTGTGTTCTGCAGAAGAAAGAAAGTCATACAGCTTTGTAAAGACATGAGTGTGAGTATATGATGACAGAATGTTCATTTTTTCTCTGTAAGGCCTAAATTTGCTTTCACTGCATATATGTGTGTTGAACGCTTCCATGTATAACACAAGACACATGTTCAATATAATGTTTACAGTATACCTGGAGTCACAAACTATAATGATTCATGGAGAACAAAGGACAAATAGACATAAACTGTGGCAGTGCCGGACGGAAACATTGCTCAGTCTGTTCAGTTTGTATTTATAGGAGGCTGTGGTTTGTGTTGACTAAATACTACAATCAACAGGCACGTCTTTTGTCATTTAGTTTGAACACTAAGCAGTTCACCCGAAGCATTTTTTTTACTACAAACTGAAATGATGTTGCATTTAACATCACTGATAACATTTTTGCTGCTTATTTGTTTTATATGATCACATAAACTACGGATGCAGGGTGAATCTCCTGAGACGAAACACGGTAAGGGGAATATAAAGTGGATAGAATGTCTTTCAAAAAATCTTCTTACGAATTTATAATAAATGAATATGAATTAAAAACGATAAGAGAACTGTTCTCAGATCATTGTTCTAAATCAAAATTAATTTTCTCACATCTTGTTATTGCATACAGACTTTGTTTATGAATGTGCAAATTAAAAAGTTAAACTTTAAACATTCAACTGCAGCCAAGGGACATAAACATGACTGTAAAAATAAGTCAACATCAAAATGAATTATTTGATTGGGTAGCTTTAGACCACAAGCGAAATATTGGTTTACATCATTTGGTTTACAAAAACTGTAATTTTACAAAATGTTACTTTTTATCAATAGATTTTTGATGTATTTTTGAAATACGGTCAAAACCCGTCAAATAACATCGACAACCGGGGAAAAACTTACATTTTAAGAGAAAATTTGTATTTTACTGTATACTTTTGAAAATGTTATTTTCCCGTAGTTTATTACGGGATTTTTTACAGTCTAATTTTGAAATGTGATAAACAGAGAAAACCGTGTAATTTTACAGGAAGAAGGAATATGATCGAAACCCATCAAATTACAGAATTACAAGAATTATAAAAAATGTACAAGAAAAACTGAGAAAACCATGTCATTTTACAGGAAAAATCCCAGCTGCCAGAAACATTTTTTCGGGACAGTGTTTGCTAAAAATGGAAAAGCTATCCAATCGTGAAAACATCAAGCGTATACATAAGGACAGAAAGCATGAGTAGGCTATGGTTTGAGATGCATATAAAACAAAACTCAGAAAATTGTAAATGCATCTGTTTTATACTTCTACATCAGTATATGGACATTTGTGAGCCCTGAAGTCCTGTATAACCGAATATCTTTCTGAAAATTGTTTATTCTAAGTCAAACTTTCCAAAGTACATCAGATAATAACTTGAAGCAAGAATGATTTCAGCATTCAGAACTTAACAGCTTGATATATTGAAAATCAAGGCAAGGCAGGTTTAGGTTTAAATGACATATACGAAGGAAAGAGGCCTACGGGAGAAATGGATGGTCTTTTATGAGAAGCTTGATTCCGTGGGTACAGGGCGTCTGTTGTCCGCTGACTGTTTCTCCACGGATGTACATGGGAGGCTTTAGTTGTTGAAAGGAAAACACCCTTCCACTTGCCAATATCCACATCCTCTCTTTCTTGGCCTTTCAATTAATTTTTCATAATCACCTAATGGCTTCCTTTTCCCACAAGCTAAAAAAAACAGACCCATCAGGGCACATCGGCGCTTATTCTGGCCTCCCATTTAGCGACGCCTCGGTGGAATTCGTAAAAATAGATGAATTTGGCTGCCGTTTAGTGCAGACAGGTTATTTCTCCGCTTGCGTCGAATTCTGGATAACAACATTTAGACCTCTGATGCCATAGACCCCATTTCAAAACCCGTGTGGGATGCACCGTCAGGGTCGACGTGTGATTGATTGATCCGCTGAAAGGCGGCGATGTGGGAAATGGGGCAGCGTTTTTCTCGCTCCTTCGAGAGCTGCTCCAGGAGTGGGTGTAATTTAGAGGAAGTCTTAATCTTACTTTCCAGAGAAGTGGTTGGGGGGGTAACCTTACAGTTGCTGTTTTCATTGTGGTGGTGCACGGATTCAGGCCAGGAGGAAAATGTTGGAGAGGGTCAACAAACTGATCAGAAGGTTAGGAAGAGGGTGAGGTCTGTTTTCCAGGGTGAGAGAGACTGGTGATAAAGAAGGATTTGTATCCTGTAGGTCAGGTTGACCAGGTCTATTTCTCTTGTGCGTTCGTTATACATTTTTTAAAGGGCCACAATCCCAGAAAATGCACTTTTCAATGTTTATCTACCAGAAATTGAGTCGCCAGTGTGTGTGCACCCTGTAATTATACGAATCCATCTATTCTTCTTTTTGTAATCTCCTTTAAACCACAACAGTTACACAAAACAGGCTGTTGGGGAAACCCTAAAAATCTGATGTCACATTGTTTACGCCTGCCCATGACCGCTCACAGATTCCGCCTTATGAGCATGTAGTTCCCAACTTCAGCCAGTGACACACTGTCAGCCATTTTCAGGTAAGAGCAGATGTAGCCACTAGCCAGCGACAAAAAATGTCTAAGAAACAACAAATGTGTTCTTTTGTTGGATGTAAAATAGAACATAAAGGAGGCCGAGAGGAGATATTTACGACGAGCCCGGTTTCGAAGGACACTGACCGCGAGTCCATGCGACCCCCAGGTGGAGCTAGAGCTCCCGGTAGCCGGAAAGGTAAAAAAAAAAATCAAAGCTCCGGGAATGGGTGGCACAGCGCCCTGAAGACCAGGCTCCGGCCAGTCGCCTTCCGTCGAATGTATGTCCGGCTCCCGGGTCGCGGCGAGTCAAACGGGTCAGTATAGCATGGGTTTCGCAAAAAAAAGAGTGGATCAGTACCAGCTGTTCGCCCTCAAGCTTCATCTCCGGAAGAAGTAAGTATTACACATTGTTTTTAAATCGCCTTTATTAAATAATGTGTTTAGCGTGTTAGCGGCTGTTGTTTACATGTTCGCGGCTAATCCTGAGACTTTACATTGGTCCAAAGACAGGTAAAACGCATCGCACCCATCGGTTCAGAAGAATTTCTGTAAAGCTTATTCATTACAACGAAAGAAAGTTATAGCAGTGTTTTCTCATGTCCTAAGTGCGACAATACTTAGAGCGGATAGAAACAGTTGCGCATTTGTAAGACAATGAGGTTACACAGAAATTGCTACTCACAACGTAATACAGCTGGTTGCTGATCTTTACATACCTGTCTGTCATATACAAGTACTCTGCATGCATGTTTTTGCCTATATCCATGTTTGTCTGTTAGTAATATGCATGCACATGATTAATCATCAATGGCCAACATTTCATACAGCAAATGGTCAGCATATGTTGTTCTATCTATTTCTTTGTCTTTTCCTTGTAATTCATATTTATGAACAAGGCATTAAGATGATTTTTATTGCAGTTAGTGTACGGTTTTGGTTGGAAAGGGCATTACAGACGTAATTGCGCTTCCTGCTATATTGCTTGTCTTGATGTCATCCAAAGCACACGTGTAGCGCTCTACCTCCTATATTGCATACAGGGAGGGGAGCAGAAGCTCATTTGCATTTAAAGAGACACACAGAAAAACGGCGCGTTTTCCATTGCAGCCACAAATGGTCATGTTCAACATCTTGTAATGAAAGATGTGTGGTGTATTTTGAGCAAAAAGACACATTCTAGGTATACCACTGATTATTTTTACATTGCAGAAAACACCTGGGATTGCAGCCCTTTAACTCTGTGTGTTTGTTTTAATTGGGACAGCTTAGAACCAAGATTGTCATGTATAGACAATCCATGGCCGTTTCACAGGACTACACATACTAAAGCATTGAAGACAAGCCTCTTCTACAGAAATTTGAGTGACATCAGGACAACCGTGACTCTCAGCGCTGCCAGATTTTATAAAAGAAGTAGAGGCCAAAAACAGTAACCCCCTCAAGAACTTATTCTGAACTTTCCATGATTTATGGCCCCTGAGAGAAGCGAGTCTGTTTCCCGGGCCAATCAGTCAGTCGTTCCATCTTCTGCCTCCATATGCTCTCACGTCTGTTAGCGACAGTGAGGAGTCATTCCATGTCTCAATTTGTGAAGTGTATATATATACACAAGCACGTATACGAGATCTTTCTCAATTACCCTTCAGACACATATTTCTGCGCCCACAATGGATTCGGAAAACTAAGCCATCAAACTGAATGTTTTGGAATTAGTTTCTTTACAGTATATACTATTGCATGGGGCTTGACATGAAGCAAAAATATTGAAATGTTTTCTTTTTACAGAGATTCAAAATGATAAAGAGAATTTTACATTTTATGGTAAGCATGAATCATTTCATGTAAGATAGCACAAACACAAATTTTAGTCAAAACTATTTTATTAAAAACATAAGATTAAAAATATTAGGTTTAAAATATAGCCTATGTGTGACCCTGTCTCTGAAATCCCAGTTTAAAGGGATAGTTCATCCGAAAATGAAAATTCTGCCATCATGTATTCACCCTCATCTCATTCCAAACCGGTGTTATATTTTTAAGAACGCTGGTAACCAAACAACATTGGACCCCATTGACTTTCCCTGTATGGACAAACCATTTCTCAAAAGATGAGGCATTTCTCAAAATATCTTCTTTTGTGTTCCACTGAAGAAAAATCATCCAGGTTTTTGAATGACGCAAGGGTAGATGGTGACACAATTTTTTGGGGGGGACTATCCCTTGAAGTGATAGTTCACCCACAAATGTAAATTGTGTAATTACTCACCCTCTTGTCATTTCAAACCTGTATGTCTTTCTTTCTTCTGCAGAACACAAAATATATTTTGAAGAAAGTTTGTAACAGAAGCACTGGCACCTACTCACTTCTATTGTATGAACACAAACCAATGCCGATGGGGGCAAGTTAACAACATTCTTCAAAATATCTTCTTTTGTGTTCTGCAGAAGAAAGAAAGTCTCTTTGACATGACAAGAGGGTGAGTAAATGATGACCGAATTGGTGAACTATCCCTTTAATTGTCCTATAGGCCATTGTGCATAAATCTTGTCAGCTGGTCATGCATGGCATGAAGTTCGTGCGTGGACCTGAGGACAAAACCCTTTGAGTGGATTGCCAAGTCCCTCTGTAATGCCACGACGAGATTCCACAATCAACTATAAATAAACACACTTGGCATCCCCCCCAAGGTACATGAAAACAAATGCAAGTTTGTTGGTTAAATGCAAAGATAAAGTGCATTAAGAAAATAATATCCTAAGTGAATTTAGAAGTTTTTGAACCCGATGCATATTCCAATCCAGCAGAACTGAATTAAGCTACATGCCATCCAGTTTGTGAACCAAATAGTCTCGCAGCCGATTTTGGTTGCAATGCTGGCATTGGAGCAGGCACCTAACTGATGCCAGGTGTATGATACTGGACCCCACTCCGCTGAATAATACAAGCAGACATTATAGTTTTATAGACTTCATTTATTTGATCATATGTGGCTGAAGTTTTCAGGACCACACACAGCATAACAGAGCAGCCTAATATATTTCTGCTTATTGACATTTGTTGACAACTACAGTTTTTTATATATAATAAATATCCTCATTGTGCTGCATTTCGGTGGTCACATATTTTTGTTTGTTCTGTACACCTGTGTGACTTTCTTTCTTCTGCATTATAAAAAATACATTTTGAAGAATGTTTGAAACCAAACAACATTGCCGTCCATAGAATTCCATTACATGGCATTTAAAAGAAAATCAAACATATTCAAGTCCTATAGGTTTGGATTGACAGGAGGGGGAGCAAATATTGAAATAATTTTCATTTTCTGTGAACTATCCCATAAGAAATGTCCAAAACTTGCCATGTTAACCCAATAAACCTCTCATTTATTGTCTGTACTTGTTTTACTTTCTATATCATTGGAATTCACCAAAACAAGCACCAAACACAAATCCAAAGTCGATGTTGAAATTTAAACCTCATCTTCAGTAACTGCTGTGAAAAAAGCCAAGTCAAATCAGGCCAGCCATGGCAACCCCCCCTTCTAAAATATTCACATCCACTCTCTCCAGGTGGCTGTTTTTAGTTATTTCATGGTGAGTCCGCACATGTTATTTTTATCAGGTCTCTCTTGGGATTGTGCAGCGGATGCAGATGGCTTTGGTACAATCTGCGGCAAACCATGCAACAGGGAAAGCCTACTTTCAGCTGGAAACAGATAAACGCTGCACAGTTTTAATGTATAACATCTATGCATGTCTAAGTATATGCGATGCTGGGGGTGGGGATTAATGTAATCCAGATGCAAAGTGATGCGACCTTAGATCTGAACTTCCCTGGAGAAACAGAGAAGCGGAGATGTGTGCGTTGGCTGGGGTTAAAACGCAAAGAAACGAGGCAACCTGCTGTAGGAATATTCTAGAAAACAAAAGACGTGCTGGATTTGAGATGAGCAGGTCTCTAAAATATTCCATCCAGTGACTGAAGATTATGGGTCCAGCGTGGAGCTACAGGGGGTTGCTCTGGAATGAGAAACAGTGAAAAATCACACGCACATATTTGGCAGACACAGACGCAAGACCGGGATGGAGGCAGTGGTGATTTATTATATTTACAGTGTCATGGGTGGATATGAGGTGGATCTGGGCCAATCGCATTGCTTGTTTTCAAACATCCATTCTGTGTTCTCGGTCACTCTTGACACGTTTGTTGACTACAATGCGCACTACATACACGACCAGGCCATAATGTCCAAAAAGGCCACGGATCTCCAAACTTAAAAGCCATTCGGCACTCCACCATCACACTTTCTACTGCATCTATTAAAAGAGGCGGTCTGGATTCGATTGCAGGCTGGGAATCTATCCAAATGCACAGCACATAACTTATGGAAGTGCATACATGTTGTTATTGGTCCATATCCAGACTTTAAAATCATTTGTCCTCTTAAAATCACACAGTTTCTCCATGTTCCACTGGAATGCACTGCTGCAGAGTCCTGGTGTCCTCGATTGTCAACAAGCAATGTTTCCAGCGCAAAAAGACAAGTCATGCATATTGCCACCAGCTTGAATTGTCTGATAGAATTGAATCAGGATAGGTGCATATATTTGGTAGTCAAAACTGAATACATTTGAAACGTGTGCAGTATTATTTCAATAAGATAGTCTAGCTTATAAATAAGTTAACAATATATAATACAACTTTATATTTTATTTTACGGGACTCGACATGATACAAAAATATGTGTTTTTCTTCGCACAGATCTGAAATTGCTATGAATAAGGGCGTTTCAAAACGTTTCATGGCAATAAATTATATAGTCAATATCTGACAAATAACGAATAGACATTTAAAACGACGAGAAGAACATGGCTCCAGCCTTTAGACATCTCTATTGGTCCTTCACACCATGTTTGATATCTGGACATTTCTTGTGTCCCACTGACGAATCGGTTCTCCGTGCTAGTCCACGTGACTGGCACATGTGAGTCAGATAAGCAGCAGCCGAATATTAGCACTGCTCCACATGCCAGCGTCTCCGTTGGCATTCAGCCCCTCAACCTGCCCTGTTGCCCGTCTTTACTCCAGTCTCCCCCAGTATGTGGGTATACAGTGACACAGTTCCTCGCTGAAATACTCGTTCTCCTTACATCTCCGTTTCCTGGGCTCCACAGTACACGGCGCTCTGGAGCAACTAACAACAACAGACAAAAATGTAAACATTAACATATAAAGGTGCCGTTTTGGAGGATCTATTGACAGAAATGCAATATAATACACAGATATAATACATATATATAATATAATTTAGAGGTTATGTTTTAATTACCTTAGAAATGAACCTTAGCATTTATATCTGCATACACCCTACATGGAATTTGCCATGTTATTTCTACAGTAGCCCTAAATGGAAAAACTGCTCTACAGAGTGTATTTCGTAAATGTGTTATCTCCTTCGGCAAAGAAGCGAAAACATGGCAACATTTTAGTCCTGTGTCAGCCACCGTAGTGCTTTGAAAGGGAGGGGTGGGGTGAGCCGTTGGTTGCACTTCACAACCTCACCACTAGATGCTGCTAATTTTAATACACTGGACTTTTACACTAGGTATGGAAATTGTTATTTAAAAAGCCATTTAAAGTAAACTAAATTTTTAATTTCTATTCAATTCAAAGTCATTTCAACTGACTATTTTATATTTTGGCACGTGGCTGATGAATTTATAAAATAAGCTGAAATTGCTAAAGATATTTTGTAGTAAGTTGAAATAACTTGTAAAGCTAATTTGATTGTACCTAAAAACCAAAGGCAGCAAAAATGTTTACAGCACACCCAAAATAGTGTTCATTTAAAAAAACAACTTTTATCAGCCCAATATACACTTTTTTTGGTAATCATCTGTGATGTGGTATTAAAAAAAATCCTTATTGCTAAGCCCTGTTTTTGGTCAAATAAATGTGGAAAAGGATTTGATGAAATGTCAAACTGAGAAAAACGAATATTCATACATGTCATCATGTTCTATAGAACAGAATTTGGCAGTTTGGTGAACACTTGAATCTATTGTAATGAAAGAATGAGCCCATAATTACACTTTATTCTGCTAATGACTCCACAGGAAAAAAATGAGCAAGACATCTACGCCTCATTTGTTGGTTAAAAGTGTGTATCAAAGCATGTGTTTGTTTTGACACTTTCAGCTCGAAGCGATCACATGACATGTTATTCATCTCTACACATGGTTGACATATGTAATTTAAACCTCAGCTAATCATTAGGGGTGTCACATTAGGTTTGAGGGGATTCAGAATGCATCAGAGCTCCAGATGTGTATGAAATACAAATACTGTTCCAATAGTCTCTAGCCTTGAGGAGAGGTGTACAAGTTAAAATCTATATTTGTGCTTAGCAACAGAAGTGATAGTTATAATAAACTTGCAAGCCTTTTGTGTGTTTATTAAAGAAAGTTGCCATTTTTCTGTCAGTATGTGAAATAGCTATTATCTCAAATTGAAAAAACATGCTGCTTTCTCACCTGCATGTGGCCGGTTGAAACCTCCTCCCTTTTAAGAAGCACTTGTTAGGGGTCTCTGTGCATTCGCACACACATTTGGTGCGGTTCAGGGGTTGACTCTTAGGGCACACCTTGGCACAGGTGCACTGGCAGGTGTCCTTGTTGAAGCTCTGCTGCGGCCCGCAGGAGGAGGGCTCCACTTTGCACACGCACTGACAGGTGTTCTTGTCCAGGTAGCGGTTTGGTCCACAGCCTGCTGTTCTCAGTTGCTTTCGACAGACACACTGACAGGTTTCTTCATCCAGCTCCTTGTTTGGCCCGCAGAAATCCTGCTCAAACGAGTCTTCATAGGACGAGAAAAAAGTATTTATTATAACTTATTTTTACATTTGAGGAACTCTTTGGTCAGTGCTATGGAATGTTTGGCTGATTCCCAGAAGGTTATGCAAGAACGATGTCAAGCATGCACAATTGTGAGATGTAACTGTTTAGCAATACAACATTCTTGCCCGGCATTCCTTACATTATACTACCCCCAAAGGCCTAAACAAATTTTTCCCTACAACAGTCTAAAACCATTCAACTCTTTTGTATGAAGTGGCCTTGACTGATGAGAGGGCAAAAGTTCCTGTCACAACTGTTTGTATTTTCTAATGATTTAGCTCATAGGGATCCACATTATGAATAATAGGACTTTATCAGCGAAAAGTGTTTATAAACGGCTACATAAACATTTTGTTAACAGATTTTCACTCTACTAATGGGGTAATAACCAAAATGCACAAAATGTTGAATCCAGACGCATTTGTAACTAAGCTGCTGTTACAATCAAGATATGTCAATAGTTACAAGGTATTTATGTTTTGCGGTTTAAAACGTCAATTTTTTTATATTTTTGCATGGGAAACTGCTCAGTTACAGTAAATAAGAACTACACTTGGTTTCACTGGAAAGATACCATGCTGGTCTGGTTTGGTCGGTGTGACCACATTTAAAAGGCTTTTTCACAATAGAGGGATGTTTCGAAAATATAATTGTCGCTCTATATTCATCCCACACATATAATTCTCAAAATATATTCCCCTTGAGACATGAGGTTTTTCTCAATTGTCATATTTGTGTTTTAAAGGCGTAGTGCAGCAGTGTTTCAAGCATTCTGACTTCTTTACAATGTTAAACATCTTCTCATGCTTGAAATGGTCAACTTGTCAAAAAACGAGTTGAACATGCTATTTCTGTGCTCGATACACTCCCCCAGCGGTTGTATAGGTTTCGGAAAGTTTTTTTCAAATATGAAAATCTGTTTCGTAACAACTTTTCTTAGTCCCTAATTGGACAATTCTCCTAGAAAAGCACGCCCACGCGTCAACCTGCCAGAGCAAGAAGAAAGAGCACGACTGCGCGTCAACCAAGGATGGCAGTGTTTGTTTGTTCACTGCATTTCGGTGAGGAATGTTATATAAATGAGTTACGGCCACTTTAAGATTCATATTGGTGTAATTGGTGTAAAGAAACCATTGTTAGAATTGATATTGGCGAATGTAGTAACACTTCCAAAAAAACTGTTTTTGTGGGACACTTATAGAACACTTACTAGACAACAAAATCCATTTAGTCAAAACATACAAAGTAAAACATATTCCCCATGACTAGTTCTTCGAACAAGAATTTCCTTAAGTAACAACTTTTCTTAGTCCCTTATTGGACAATTTTCCCGGTAAAGTACGAGAAAGAGCACGCCCACGCGCAACCAGGTGGACTGCGAGAAAGAGCACGCCCATCAATTTGCTCCTTCATTCGCGGAGTGCAGCTGTGTTTGTTTACTGGATTTCAGTGAGGAATGTTATATAAACTGTGGATATCGTTTGAAACTGATAGATGGAGCAGTCCCAGCGCTAAAAGATTCCGGACATGAACTGCACACGGTAAGTCTAACTGAGTCAAATGTCTGTGTTTTGTTGGCAATACGTATGTGTACGTGCACAAACTTATGGTGAATCAACAGTTATGCAGGAGTTATTTAGTTTCGCCCCCCCTGAACGCCTTCAGAATGTTGTCTGTTGTCTGAGAATATCGCACAGCTGTATCTGTCTTTTATAAACGTGATCAAACTAAAGACTCTTCGCAGATACAAAATATGCAATACTACTCTATAGGTACTCGAAATTAATATGATATTGGCAGGAAAGTACTCGGTTACTAACGAAACCTCGGTTCCCTGAGATATGGGAACGAGTACTGCGTAGCAGGACGCTATGGTGAAAACTCCTTTTTCTCCGATGACTGAAGATTTCTAATAACGTAGTGAAAGGTCTGTGCAGGTTCACTGTCATTGGTTCAAGTTTCTGACATTGTTCCGAGATAACATATCTGGCACATGTGTTGCTCTCAATGAGCGCAGATGAACTGGGCCCATTCCAAGAGACGAAGTACCAGGGAAAAAAGGCACCTCGAAGAGAGGCCTACCTGGCGATTTATATAGGACACCACCATCATACTGTCCGACCGGACTAAGACATGGCGATCCCATAAGACCAGCAGGAAGTTGTGAGGGGCCAGCCACAATGCCTGCATCTTCAGGCAGGTGATGTACAGGCTTCTTTCCTGATCCGGCCAGTGGCCGAAGGCCGGCATGTCATCGCACAGAGCCCCCCAAACTGTGTTGGAGGCATTTGTCATGACCACCCTTCGTGGAAGTGCGAGGAGCCAGGGACAGCCTGAACGGAAGGACCGTGTATTGATATGCAACACTAAGCAGGCGAATCTCAAGAATCGTCTGTGATTGGGGGCTATCTGGATGTGGAAGAACGTGTTTTTTAGATCCTGGGAGAAGAACCAGTTTTTTTCATACTTGCGAGAGGATCCGTTTCAGGGTAATCTTTCTGAAACGCCGTTTTCATAAGGTTCAGATGTCTGAGATCGATGATGGAGCAGAGACCGCCATCCTTTTTGGGTACAAGGAAGTAGAGGCTGTAGAAGATTCGCCTCGTGATATTATCCCCTGAACCTAATCCGATACCCCGGGGGTGTCCTGCCAGACCTTGGCCCGTGTGACAAGGGGTTGAATGCTTTGGGGAGGTACACCACCCATTTGGGGCCGGACCTCCTGTGGTAAGTTGAAGAGAAAGGTTGCTCTTTTTCTGAAAATGTTTGCGTTTTATAAAATTTTCGCTATAACAGCGGTTGGTTGTGTGGGAGCTAGAACGGGCCAAACATTCACAACAGGGGTAGAAAAACACATTTCTGCCAGCAACCGGAATTGAACGGGGCGGTCGGGTTCACAAAAGAGCTCGTTTGGAATTGAGGTCAAGCTGCAGCGAGACCTGGTCTCTTCCTCACTTGATTCTCAGGGCTGCACCTGAGGTTCAGGGTCCAGCGTGATCTTCGGCCAGGCGCTGAGGGTGAGGGAAGCGCTTTCCCGAGTGACGAGTCTCCGCTCTCGCTGCAAAGTCTCCGCTCTCGCCGCCGTCTGTGTAGCAGGGGGCGTGACTCCTCTCTTCTTAAAGTTACATTGGCTCCCTATTGCGGCTCGCATCAAATTCAAATCCCTCCTCCTGGCCTACAAGTCCACCACTGGTTTGGCTCCCCCTTATCTTCTTTCGCTAATGCAGACGTATGTACCCACCAGATCTCTGCGCTCTGCAAACGAACGACGTCTTGTGGTGCCATCCCAAAAAGGTAAAAAAATCGATCTCACGAACCTTCTCTGGATCGGTACCACTTTTGTGGAACGATCTGCCCGCGGCAACACGATCTGCAGATTCTGTAGCCATCTTTAAGAATCGTCTGAAAACACATCTCTTCCATCAACACCTTACCGATTAGTCCTGACTTCTATCTCTTTTCTACAAAAAAAAAAAAACTCTAACCTAACTTAGCACTGTATACTGTGGTAGGCTTTATGAAGCCAGTTTTATTGATTGCACTTTTGCTTTTTGTTGTACTTGCGTTGTCCGAATTGCTTCAATTGTTTACCCCATCTGTAAGTCGCTTTGGATAAAAGCGTCTGCCAAATGACTAAATGTAAATGTAAATGTAAAACAGCGAGGCTGCTGAGAAGGGGGTCCAATCGGCTGAGAAGGCTTTTCGATGGCGATGCAATCGGTCTCGAGTAGCGAAGGTAGAGTCGTCGCTGAAGGATAAGAGATCTGAGGACACTGCGGCGATGTGTCTGCTAATATAGCCATAAGCCTCGCCCAGTTTGGTGGGCTCCATCGCCATAGGTCCGTGCAGCTTCGCTTCCATTGGTTCAAAGTTTAACTTTGCAGGAACCAATGGTCGTGCAGTATTCACTGCGTTATTAAAAAGCTTCAGTCATCGGAGAAAAATACGTTTATTTTTCCCATAGCGTCCTGCTTTGCAGTATGAGTGAAGTATCGATAGGGAACTGTGTGTTACATCCTCTTTAAAATGTTTGACTCCAAAGCCCCCCCATTGTATTTAACAATAATAATAAGCAATGAATATATCTATAATAAAATACACAATAAACAATAAATACACAATAAAATACTTTCGAGCTTTACATAATTGGAAAATTAACTGGATGAACATGTACTATTCAATATAAAAATAGCCAAATAATTAGAAATGTCTTGATTTTTCGTATAAACACTTAGTCTAACTTTATCTTGAGTCCCCCTTGCAGTAATACAGTATATATTACAATAGAACACAGGTGTGTATGTCCAATAAATGCGATTTGCTGAATTAATTAACATAATAAGAAACTAGAAGTGCAATAATAAACATCATAATGTTGTTTTATAAAGCCCCCACATGTCAAAATAAATGATACACCACTTCTACAGAAAGACTTCTGGAAACACCAGAAATATAAATGTAATATATTAGCGTCAGGGTCATTTGTCTTATTTTATTTACCACTACAGCAGAGAAAACTGTTCCCCTTAATAACTTATATTTATATGCTTAATAGAAACCATATGAAATTACACAACTGGAAACAAGTAAATCCAGAGGACTTAGAGCTCTGTTGACCCCTAAGATAATTCATTTTGGTGTAATATAAAGCTTTTCTGCCAAAGCACTGAGCTAAAATGAATCACGGCTCCGTTTCATTCCATAATCTCTACAGATGAACTGTGTGAAAATGTTTTATTTCACTGCGGTATGACTGTAAAAGCATTGCATTGTGCTGCTTCCACATATCCATCCTCTCCTGATCAAGCTGTCTCTTTAAATCTAACACAGCAGACCGATATACGTAAGCAGTCTGCATCTACATGGCTGATCTCACACATGCACTATATCTCTCTGTCTATTATGGGATCAGCTGTCTGCTTCTCTTAAGAATTGAGTTTAGTGTTACACATTAGCCTGATGGTTTTCAGACTGCATTCGATTCCTAAGTGCATACTCCACAGGCACTCATATCTACATCAGGTTTGACCTGTCACATCTGCTCAGCGAGAAGAAGACGAGTGCGTCACTCCTGCGAACCTGCATTACATCATCCTCCACTTGAGCTGGAACTCTAAGATTCAAGACCGGTTGGGAAGGCGAGAATGAGAAATTACTTTGTTTTAACCGAGTGCACTTTGCCTAGTGCCAATGTTTTTGTTGTGCTTGAAGGATTCTTGACCGATTGCCATGGTATTGCGAGGAGCTATTATGGCAGCTTTCCCCTTTTGCAGAAACTTGTGGGTCAGACTCAAGTGTTTGTTTTTGAGGCTTTGTTTTGTTAGCATGTACTTATGAGTGTCAAATGCTGAATTGGATCTTTTGTGGCAACAATTCACAGATGCTGCTTTATGCCTCCTTGAGAAAGAATTTCCTTCCACACAGACATCACGGTTGCACTGTCGCCACCAATTCACAGTAGAGAATTACAGTAAGCAATCAGAGGCTTATTGTATGTGTGTTACAGTTATCTTAGCACTGGCTTTCCTGTAGACCAACTGGAAGGGTGTCATGGGTTTGATGCAGGTAATGCAGGTGATCAAATGTAAAGCCTAAATGCATTGTAAGTCACTTTAGACAACAGTGTTATATAACTATAACTGAAATATGCAGTGGTTAAAGGGATAGTTCACCCAAAAATGAAAATTCTGTTGTCTCTTGCCATTTCAAACCTGTAAGACTTTCTTCTGCAGAACACAAAAGAAGATATTTTAAATAATGTTGGTAACATTGGCTTGCATTGGTTTTGTGTCCATACGACTGAAGAGAATGGCCGCCGTTGTTCAGTTACCAACAATCTTCAAAATATCTTCTTTTGTCTTCTGGAGATGAAAAAAATTATATGGGTTGAAATGACAAGAGGATAAGCCAACCCTTTACCAAATGCATTACACCACTTGTCATAATAAAGATAAATCAGACATATTAACAAACTGAAACAACTAAATAGTCATATTTAGAATATTCAAATACTCACAGAAGTCTGAAATCACATCAAGCGTAACATTCAATGATTAAAACTTATTTTTCTATTAAGGACTGCAAGTAAATAACAGTAATTGGACATCTGAATAAAAATATATTAAAGTGCCTTACAGAAAAGAGACACATTTCACATTGTACAACATGTGTTTAACATGTGCCAAAAACATTTAAAATGTGTGTTGTTGGGAAAAAAAATGGGAATCCCATGGGATCACATGTAAAAACCCATGGGATGACATGTGAAGAACATGTGGTCACATTTGGAGACATATCACCACATGTGGCACATATATTCCCATGGGTTTTTACATGTGATCCCATGGGTTTTACATGGGATTCACAAATATGTTGCAAAACACACATTTCACATGTGATCACATGTATTTTTTTGCACATGTGAATTTTGTAAGGGATTATTCCAAACCTTTCTCGTAGAACGGTACATTCAAATTTTTAGGATTAGAAAAACTACTGTGACTAAAGAACTTAAACATACCGATACAAACCTTACATTTGCTTACATTTGTTATGCCCTATATATTTCTAACATCAATTAAAATAAGTACAGCATCCCTACAATAAAGCCTCATTTTCCGCATTAGATTGAATTTTGTATGTAGTTTCCTAGGAGGTCAGCAAACTATTTATCCACCTGATACACTCAACATTTCAGTTTAAGCGGTTCAAAGGGTTTGTTTAGAAAGACTGCTCAGGAATACATTTTTTTTAAGAAATGTCTGTCATAACATACTAATGTTTAAGAACATTTCATTCAGGTACAACAGGCACTCAGAGCACGCTGAGATATTTTAAGATATTAACATTATAAATTAGCACTTACCAGACTGTGTTTTTAACAGAAGAGTGTCAGGCATTGGCACACATCTGCATAAGCGATTGCTCCAGCTGTGTGTTTTCGGGCATGTTTTATTTGCCACATGACATCTGTGGAGGAAATATGTAATTAGCAATGAGACAGACGGTAGCTCAAGATTAAAACAAATAATTCACAATAAAAGCTAAAATAACAGCCTCAATAAAGCCACTCTCAACAAGCAAATGACTGATTTGTAGGCAAAACATTTTGCATGTTGACTTTACTGTTATAACTGAAATGGATATACAATTCATAAACGCAGATCTTTTGATCACAAGATGTGTCCAGCCTTGCCGCAAATTAGTCTGCTGGCTTTTCCGGATTTAGTAATAAATAAAAATGGGCCAGAACACCAGCAGTTTTTAAAGGCGACTTTGAAGAAGATATGTTTTTCAGATCATTTAACTTAGCTCTTAACTAAACACACCTCGCAGAGTTTTATACCGTTTGGCTTTACTTTGCTATGTCCCATCATCCCATCAATTATTGACTATGAGGAGGGTCGAGACTGAACTCACGAACTGACTCAAGATCATCTCATTGTCTGCTCTAGCATCTATTCATCTTCTCATGGCCTCAGACTTCAAGTCCAGACTGCAGCTACCGTGCTGCGAAATCACAAGCTTCCACCAAGATAAACTTTACTCTGGCTTTTCTATTTTTAAGTTCGATAAATCTCCAAAATTGGATGGAAAGTGAGCGCTGCCCACAGGCATTGACAATGGTGTGAAGTGCTGTTTTGCCATCTGGGATTTGATATTGCCTGCAGGCAAGTAAAATGATATGAAGTTATTCATTGGGAAGAGACTTGTCCTATTAAACCGTGTGAGAAGGTTGTTTCTGAAGACTCTTTGAATTTCAAAGCTACTTTGCCCGTGTGCATTGAGTGAAATCAGTGTGTATGCATATGCTTCTAAACATCTGCTATACATTTACATACTTCCACAGCTGTGAGGCATCTATAAACTAGAAAACTCTGAGGCCTACTGAGATTTATTTTTAATAACATCCGCAAAGCATTTGAATATGGATGTGGGGGTCCTGCCTTACACAAACCAGAGATTGTACCACCCAATTTTCTTCATATTTTGTTGTTTCCAAGTAAAACAATTTAGCAAGAAAAAAGTGCAGGATGGGACTTAAAGAAAAAACTAAGACAAAGAATGTTGGTAACCGAACAACGGCGGTACCCATTCACACAAAACCAATGCATGTCAATGGGTAGCACTTCTTTAAAATATCTTCTTTTGTGTTCTGCAGAAGAAATTAAGTCATACAGGTTTGGAATGACAAGAGGGTGAGTAAATGATAACAGAATATACATTTTTGGATTAACTATCCCTTTAAGAATATCTATAAACTAGTGTGATCTAAAAGAAATGTGAAGAGATACACAGCGCAGAGTGTGCGCGTAATTTGAGTTAGAGTGTTGTGTTTGGCCCAAAAGCAGTCAGCACACATGTGTTTCACGTGCTCTTACCGGTAATCCTCATTCTTAAAGAGTACATAACACGAGATCATGAAAATGACATTTCATGCCGTGTGTAATGTTGCAGTGTTTGAAAGTAAGCAGTCTGCCAAGTTGTAAATCCGATGAATGAATAACAAAGTTTTTCACTTGGAAATAAGGGAGTCGACTTTGAATCACGCAAACGAGTCGTCCCTAGTCCAATTCGCGAACCGCCGTGGATTTACGTCACTACATATAGTCCCTGCCTAGGTTTTGGTAGGACTGCCCGCGAAAACTTCACTCATCTCCCCCAAACACTGGAGCTCGTGAGCCTCATTCGCGTTAGACCAATCACAGCAGACTAGACCATCTGACCAATCACATCAGACTACGCTAGCGGAAAGGAGGGGATTAGACAGATGAGTTGCGGAACGAATCATTTGAGAGTGAGTCAAGAAGTCGGCACACCACATTAGTTAAACTACTTATCCTCGTAGTTATGGATACAACTCGATATATAGAGATTAAATACTTTGTCCCGCTTGCTTGTTGGAGCAGGAGACCAGGCATCAATGATGCGGTGTACATCGTTAATGCTTATATTTGGCAGATCTTAAAGACATCTTGTAAACACTGACATTTTGTGTGGTGCAAGACCAATCCGGAAACTGACATCCCGACTTCTGGCGACAATGGAAGTTCGTCGCTACGCTTGTGCACGTAGTCTACAATGTTTTTACACCTCTATGTACATAAACTTGTTGTTGGACACTCCATAAACCAAAGTAGGACCTTCAAAATCCCTAGTTATGTACTCTTTAAATTCACACACCGCCTCATACTGGGAATCTTATAACTCCTATAAGAGTTCGACCAATATTGGATTTTGCCGATAACGATAACTAAGGTGGTCAGAACCTGTTGATAACGATTAATTACCGATAGCTTTTATTTATTTATTCCCTATCAAAAGACATCACTTAAAGTAAAATGGCACTAAAGTGTGTTACAATATTAATACAATTGCTATAACCACTAAACTGTGTAGTACTTTTAAATAAAACACATAAACATTAACTATATTAATTCATTTTTAAGTCCACTGTAGGGTGTAAACAAAAAATTATAAGTAGGTAATTTCGACATTGATAGTAATGCAAAAAAATATTTGAACAAAATTAGCATATAAGAATGACATCTGAAGTAGCCATTGCAATATTTTAAAATATACACTGTCATGTTTTCATGAGTGTTTGTTTACATTAAAACAAATGTCATTTACATTAGCCGTTCGTGCCGTCTCTGTCATATCTATCTGCTTTCCGTTTCAAAGGCAGGGCTCGGCGCACAACACACACACACACACACACACACACACACACACACTAGTAAGTAGTAGCCGATGGATGGACCGCCCACTATACATTTATGATAAATATTCCAAACGAGTTATTACAGAAACAATTCATTACAGTATTGTTTTTGTCATCTTTGTCTCCACAACTTTTCAAAACAAATTTACGCCACTATTCATCTGATGTATTCCACTCCATGCAGAGTGTGGTCTCACGTTTCTAAATACACGTCACTGTCAGTGGTAGTTTTATTTCCACCAATAGAGCTCGCTGTTTTACTCTATACTCCATACTCTCTTCCTGCATATCACAGAAAACATTTCCCTGCTGCATCTGGAACAAACGCAACCAGGAAAAACGATAGTTCAAATTATTGTTATCTGTGCAGATTAATCAGCATAATCTATGAATCAGTCGACCTCTAACTCCCATTACTGGTAAATCGGGAGTACTGATTTACCAGAAAGGTTCTGTTCTGACAATCTGTTAACTGCAATTTTCTGGCAATTTACCAGTTAAACTGTATGTGTGAAAGGGGCTATAACAAGGATGTGAGGGAGACTGGAAGCTACAGAGAGAGACTGTGAGGAGTGACATGTGCACTGAGAAAACTGATAGCTTTGTTAGAGTATAATTTAGCTCAAATCTTACTGTAATACAGTAAGCATCCCAGTGCTGGTTGATTCTTACATCAGCATTCCTTAAACACCTCAAAACAGATCTGAGGACTAGAACTAATAGTAGCATAATTTAAAGCAGTGTGCATAACAGGGCCTTCCATAGAAACTGAAAAAAGGGTAGTCACAGCAGCAGGTTTAAGAATGCAGAGCCTTTAAGAGCTGATGCTCTGCACAGATCTGACGCGTACCCGATTTTGATTTGCTCTTACGAAAATACCAAAAAAAAATTTCATTCAAGCTTGAAAGAAAACGTTATACTGGTGCGCTGTCTGATACATTCTGAAAGAGATTCAGTGACGCAGCCCTTAGCCTGTGAATACACCAGACAGGACCGCTTTATACTGGACGTTTAAAATGGCGCATAAATTGTTTACATAAATAAGTGCATGATTGTATACTGTAACGCTAGAATAAAGGATGACAGAAACTCTGGGAATCCCATCCCATGGTGAAATTGTACATATTACAGGTTTTGATATCTTATGAAAGCTGGTTTCAAGCCCTTTTCAAAGTTTTTACAGCGTAACCGCGAATTAACCATGCAACCCTAGAATACGATTGATTAAAAAATTAAGTTTATCATCAATCATAAATCAACAAAGACATTTCTTAGATATATATTTTTACCTAGGTGATGAGGATCATTCAGTTGCTTTGTATCAAACTCAAATGCAGGTAACGTTACAGGGTTTTGACATTTACATTTTTACATTTAGCAGTTGCTTTTATCCAAAGCGACTTACAGAGAGTTCATTGAGCAATAAGTGATATGTCATACAGTAATAATACGATAGGTGCTAATAGAAAGTTACTAGTTTCAACAAAAGCTAGACCACTACCTGTTGAGAGAAAGAGAGAGGGTTCTTTTTTTTCACTTGTCTATTAAGTTCTCACAGAAGAGATGGGTTTTAAGTAGTTTTTTTAATGTTGTGAGAGATGTGATTGACCGGACTGAATTAGGAAGAATGTTCCACCAGGAAGGGGTTGTGAAGTAGAATGAGAGGGAAAGCTATTTACTGCGCTTATGAGAAGGCAATACAAGACGCCGCTCATTTGCTGAACGCAGGGTTCTTGATGGGGTGTAGGAGGGTGTGAAAGTATGCCGGTGCAGATCCAGTGAAAGTCCTGTAGGCAAGCATTAGTGATTTGAATCTGATACAGGCTTCAACCGGTAGCCAGTGGAGAGCGATGAAAAGGGGTGTCACATGAGACCTCTTGGGCTGTTTGGAGACGAGGCATGCTGTTGCGTTCTGAACCAGCTGGAGTGGTTTGATAGCCTTTGCAGGAATACTAGCAAAGACCTTGAGATTTCCAGGGCCTTTACAATAAGTTGTGCCGCATGCTCAGTGAGATAGGGTCTAACCGTTCTAATGTTGAATAAGGCATATCGGCATGACTGCGTTGTCTTTGCAATGTGATCATTGAAGGACAGCTGTTCATCAAATATGACTCTGAGGTTCCTGGCTGTTTTGAGTGGAGTGATTGTGGTATTGCCAAGTTAGATGGTGAGATTGTGTTGCACCATGGGGTGTGCCGGAAACACGAGAAGTTCTGTCTTGGCAGGGTTCAGCTGAAGGTGATGCTCTTACATCCAAGCTGAGATGTCTTCTAGGCAGGCTGTAATGCGAGCTGCTACAGTGGTATCGTCTGGGTGAAACAAGATGTAGATCTGGGTGTTGTCAGCATAACAGTGATACGAGAAGCCATGTGCCTGTATGATGTGCCTCAAGGATGTCGTGTAGATGGATAAAAGCAGCGGTCCATGCACCGATCCCTGAGGGACTCCAGTGATCATATGGTGAGCAGTGGACAGCGAGCCCCTCCATGACACCCTGAAAGATCTGCTGGAGAGGTAGAATTTGAACCAGTGGAGAGGAGAACCTGAGATTCCTAAAGATGACAGGGTTGCTAGCAGTATCTGGGGATTGACAGTGTCAAACACTGCAGATAGGTCTAGCAGAATCAGGATCAAGGATTTAGATTGCGCCTTGGCTAGCCACAGTGCTTCTGTGACCGATAGCAGTGCAGACTAAGTGGAGTGGTTTGTTTTGAAGCCGGACTGCTTGTCATCCAGTGGTTTATCCTGGGATATGTAGGAAGACACCTGGTTGAAAACTGCCCTTTCAAGTGTTTTTGCAATAAATGGGAGGAGAGAGACAGGTCTGTAACTGTCGGTAGTAGAGGGGTCCAATGTGGGTTTCTTAAGTAGGGGCGTGACCTGGGCCTGTTTGAATGTGGATAGAAAAGTCCTGGTGAGCAGGGAGGTGTTGATGATGTGTGTGAGTGCAGGTGTTAGTGTGCTGGATATGGCCTGAAGGAGATGGGAGGGGATTGGGTCAAGGGGACAGGTGGTGGGGTGGCTGGAGAGAAGTCTGGTGACTTTAGTGTCAGTCAGTGGGGCGAAAGAGGAGAGTTCAATGTTTGAAGTGAGGGTAGTGTGTACCGAGGTCTGAGGTGCTGTGAATTGTTTGCTGATGGATGATGTTTTCTCAGTGAAAAATACAGCGAAGTCCTCCGCAGTCAAAGATGAAGTGGGCGGTTAAATGTTAAAAGAGTTAAAATGTCCTGAAAAGCTGCCTAGTGTTATGTGCATTGCAACATTGCCATTGCTGGCAATAGCATGTATAAAGTCAGTCTTGTTCACAGCTGACTGGCAGTTCCCGAGACCCACAGAGCTCCATGCTTTTAAGTGAAAAACTATAATGTCTAGCCCTAACGAGCAGCTAAAGGCAACTTAATGTGACTTCAATAACACAGTACCCAACGGAGGAAAAACGCTAACATCTTAGCACTCAGTCAACGAGTAATTAAATAAACAAGCTCAAATAATCTTAACTAACAACAAGCAACAGTCCAGTTCAACAGTTAAAACAAGGTAACAGGGTAAATAGCAGACTTACGCACTTAGTCTAAGTCTTACGCACTGAATTTTGACTAGCGAATGTGAGCAAATGTGCATTTTGTCCGTCACTATTAAAACGGCAACAGCAAGATATTTATTTATATTTACCCTTGCAAGACGTTCAGCTGTTGTGGAAGAAACTGCAGTTCATTCGGTCAAGATAAAGGGGGTTGGAGCCACAAGGTTTTACAGACAGAGCGTACCCAACAAGATATAGTCACAAGGTCTTTTTAACCTTTCATTGGCTAAATATTTGTAAAACAGGCAGACAGACGTAAAGAGTGACCAATAGTATTGATTTAATGAGAATAAAAAACACTACTATAAAAGGGCACTTGAGAGTGTAAGGCAAAAAGGGCATGTGCTCTGCACAGGTTGTGCCCTTCTGTGCACGTGCCTGGTGCATAGCATAAGGTACATCAGCAAAGAAGAATGTTACTTTTGATTTCATATTGACGTTAACATAACACCAGCTCCCAGCAATAATTCTGAAAAAACCCTGATCTGCAGTAAACCTGCCATACTCCATACTGTCTAATAAAACTGAAAAGCCAAGAGCAATGCTTCTCTTGCCCCATAACAAATTCCAACCACTAAAAACACCATTTAGTGGATCTTTTTGGAAAGAAACTAGTCCAGGAAAACTTTAGAACAATCCGTTTAAAATCTCTTACCCTCATACTGCTTAAAAATAAAAAAAAATTGTACACAATAGTTATATTTTTCACATGAAGCTTGTTTTGGCAGTTTACTCAATTTTTTGTTACATAAATGTTTACAGTATTTTTATACAACTGTAAACATCTGGTTCTTGTGACAACAACTAAGCATATTGTGATGTAGCATTCTATTAAAAAAGCATGCCATATACAAGATAAATACACTAGGAAGTACTGTATGTTATGTCCATAAGGACATTCAAACTCACACAGTGTCTACACTCGGAAGCGACCGGTGCGACACAACAAAACACATTAGAAACGCAATAGAACCCATTATCATTTTACATTTTATCCACACTAGATGTGGCGCGCCTGTCGTGTCCGGTGTAGACACGGAGTCACACATAAAAAAGTCCATATCCACAAATTATTTTAGTTTGGTTCCAAAAGTCAAGTACAGACCCAAAGACCCCTCTATGTCTACGCAGCTGGACTCTCACAAAAACACGAGCTATGTTATGCTTATAGTTGCTTATCTAGAACAACTCAAAATACAAGCATACAACAACAGAAAATGTATCGTGTTTACACTGGCCACAGAAATTGGCAGAAAAAAAGCATCACATGCTTGAATATTGACAGAAAAATGCAAAGATTAATATGATAGTTTGTGGGGGGACCCCAAGATTTGTGGTCTACCACTGGTTTGAACCATGGTGTTCTATATTTGAAGCCCCGTCTATATTGCTTTGTCACCTTCCCATTGCCTTTACCACTTTGCTCTTTTTTATTTTAGCAAGTTTATGTGGCTTGTGCATGGTGACAGGTCCCCAGGCAGATTTGGCCTCAGAGTCATCCAGCGCAAAACAAGCCTAAGAAGTGGGTCTCCCCTCTGGATCACAGAGACACGAGACTTCACGGTCTGCCCTCAACCTTTGCACTGGAAGATATGTGTGGTTGCGTGCAAGTGTGTGTGCTTTGTGTATTTGCATGTTCAGCCTATGCATCCCGCTGAGAACCGACTCGGATGTAACAGCTCAAGTTACGGGTCCACTGTCATTAACCTCCACTGGCTGAAAAGTGAGAGGTCAGGGCCAGTTAGCATGACCCCGGGCTGGATCAGGTCCAGGGGAGGACCATTCTCACACATAGATCAACCTTCTCTCCTCTCTTGTCTGGCTGTCCATGAAATCACCACTTTTCCATCTAGACAGCACAGATGATATATT
This sequence comes from Triplophysa siluroides, assembly GCA_006030095.1. NCBI lineage: Eukaryota > Metazoa > Chordata > Actinopteri > Cypriniformes > Nemacheilidae > Triplophysa > Triplophysa siluroides. The sequence continues at coordinate 1,612,705 of VCII01000042.1, read as the reverse complement.
ACCCATGTAGAACTGTTTGTCATTATGGCGGCGTTTGACGAAACTTGAGCAATGATCTTGATCTTGAACAATGTACTGTACAAAGGTAATCACAATCACCGCTGAATGTCAGTCTGTTTTACATTCTACACTTCAAACATGCAAACTATGCAAACAGATGTTGGCATAATTAGTGTTGCGAGTTGTTTACTTAGAAAAAGCCAAGCAGGTTGTTGAAAGCCAATACCGTGAAATAAAGCAAATTGCAGACGTGGCCCCGAATGGGTTCAGTGATAAGCTACAAGTACAAGGTACTCAATGTGTTTTAAATTACAATATGTTTGATGGTATAAGACAAGACATTCCTGAGAAGTTGAGGGGGGCTTATGTGGTCCACAAGACGTGGAAGACAACCTATCGGATGACTTACACGTGCACTTGCACCTTGTGTAAAGCAAAACAGATCAGTCCATTTAGTCTAGCAATGTGTCTGAAAGACAACATATAAGCTGGGATAATGTAGAGAGCATGTTCCTTATATGACAATATTGATGTACACGTTTGTAGGCCATACGGAGACAAATTTGAGTCCTCACCTCTACAGTAATTCAACTGCTTGGTCAATATGGCCCATATGTTGTTTGTTATGGAGAGCAGCTTCATTCCTTGCTGGGGGCTGTCTGAAGAGGTCTGCCGCTCTTACTGATTTACATTTAAAAGTCTGAAGATGTTAAAAATATCCCTCTTCCATATGGTCAGAAAAATAGCACTACCAGGGATGGCCAGCCTGCACTTTGAATCACATTAAAATGTAAAATGTCTCCTGCTGTGGTCAAAGGAAAATGGATCATTGACTCACGCTTAAGCTGTTCCAAACAAATAAAAACTGGGATATTATTGACTACCATAGTAGGACGAATTATTGTAAAAAAAACAAAATTCTGTTGGAACACAAAATTAGATATTTTGAAGAATTTTGGGAGTAACTTGTCTAACAGGTAGGAAATATACGGAAAATAAATGAAGTTCTCAAACACTTTACAGTCTTTACTGCTAATTACATGAAATACAGTATAAACCTCATTAAAGCTACAAAATCACATTGATTACTTCTTTTCTTTTGTTCTTTTGTTTTGTTCTCTTTGCATTCATTTAAGACTTTATTTAACTCATTGAAGACTGTGCTTGCGGAAATACTAGACAACATGTGGTTTCTAGCATAATCTTGTGTGTTTTTGTTCATTCAAGCACGAAAGATAAGCTAATACTGGTGCACTGTCTGACAGATTCTGACGCAGCCTTAAGCCCATGTGTACACCAGACGGGACCGCTGTCGCGTTGCGTTGAGCCGTGTTCCACAGCCAGAAACTGTTAATCTAAACTGGACGTGTCAATACAACCATTTCAAATAACACCTAAATAGTTTAGAGGCCTTTATATGAATAAGAGTGTGATTATATGATGTAACGCTAGACAATGATGACAGAAAAAACAGATGTTGCGTTAATGGCGAAATATATTAAAATATTTAATGGTTAAAAATGAATTGCATGTGTTAGCGCGTTAAAGTTGACAACTGTAATATACGCATATATATATATATATATATGAAGAATTGGGCTGCAAAATGAGATGACTCAGTCTTTAATAATTTTCAAAAATCATGTTTTGTTATTGTGCATTCCAAATAATATCAATCAAACTGCAGTTGGTTTGTTTTGATTTAAGCCATAATAACAAAAAAATACAGCCAACTAACACAATGAAACACGATAAAAAATACAAAGCATGATTTTTAAACGGAGTCATCCCATTTTGGAACCAAACTCTTCATATATTCTTATATATATATAAATATATATTCGGAACGTAAGGGTGAGGAATTTTTATTTGGGGATAAACTGTCCCTTTAAACGGTGTTTCATGCATGCTGACTTCTTTGCAATGATAAACGTGCTGTCTCCTCATGTTGGACATGGTCAACTTGTCAAAAACGAGCTGGACGTATGACGTAGTATTTCTGTGCTCTATACACTACCCCAGCATTGGTTTCGGAAACTTTTTTTCGAACATGAAAATCTGTTTCCTAACAACTTTTCTTAGTCCCTTATTGGTCAATTCTCCTGGAAAAGCACACCCACGCATCAACCCGCCAGAGCGAGAATAAAGAGCACACCCACGTGTCAACCAAGAAGAGCGGGAGAAGGTCCATGCACACACGTCAACCAGCTGGAGCAAGAGAGAGAGAGCACTGCATTCTCGAAGTTCAGCTGTGTTTGTTTGTTCACTGCATTTCGTTGAGGGAATGTTATATAAACAGGGGATATAACACTGGATAGTTGGAGCGGTCCCAGCATTAAAAGATGCCCGACATGAACCGCACGTGGTAAGTGAAAACTGAGTCATATGTCTGTGTTTTGTTGGCAACAGGTGTGCACGTGCTTTAGTTCCACCTTCCCCCATGCACACGTCGTATGGTTTCAGAAATAATCGTACAGCTGTATCTGTCTTTAATAAATGTGATCAAACTAAAGACTCTACGGATATTTGAAAGGTGTGATACTATTCTGTAAGTACTCAAGATTAACATTAGATATGCAGAAACTGTCTGAGTTACGGATAACTTAATTGGATTTGAAACTGATAGATGGCGGGGTCCCAGTGCTAAAAGATGCGGGACATGAACTGCACGCGGTAAGTCAAACTAAGTCATACGTCTGTGTTTGGTTGGCAATCAGTGTGTACGTGCATAATGTACAAAACACAAAGGGATTTATGTGATGATGTGTTGCTTGCTCGTGCTGTAGTTCCATCCCACTGTCCCCACTAGTCCCACCTAATCGTGCCGCTCTAAGCAGGTCTGTGCTTCCTATTTTCACTACTCTTTGCATTCATTCAAGACCTCAGGTGCGTCCCAAATCGCACACTTGTGGACTATTTTACGCCATTTTGTAGTATAAATGGTGTGAGTAGTGCGTTCACATTTAAAATCCTCAAATAAGAAGTGCACTTTAAGTACCTTGATGATGCACTTTTTCAACCAAAAATATGAAGTGTGGAACTGTGGACACTTCACGCACTCAACCGTCGCAGTTTCACTTGTGTAGCGGAAGGGAGGCGGGGCTATCAGACAAACAAAACTCTCCTGCAGAGAGATAACGCTTCAATCTGATTATGACTAAAGTAATGCTGGGTAAAACAGATGAAAACTACATTAATTGAAGAATGTTCAAGTAGACTTTTGACGTCATTTGCGCTCGTCTGGGAAACTGATATACTTCCAGTTAGTATAAAACCATTAAGTATTCCATTTGGGACAATACCACCCTTCTAAAATTCATACACTAAATGGTTGAGTGCTTAGTGCATAGTTTAAGTGCATAGTATGCCATTTGGGAAACAGCATCATTTAACTCGTTGAAGACTGTGCTTGTGACTGTGCTTTCTGGCATGATCTTGTGTGTTTTTGTTCATTCAAGCACGAAAGAGATGTTAATACTGCTGCGCTGTCTGACAGATCCTGACGTAGCCTTTAGCCCATGTATACATCAGACGGGACCGCTGTCGCGTTACGTTGAGCCGTGTTTCACAGCCAGAAGCAGTCAATCTATACTGGACGTGTCAATACAACCATTTCAAATCGTGCCTAAATAGTTTAGAGGCCTTTATATGTTGCGTTAATGGACTTAAATATTTTAACGAGTTATCTGAAAAAATGAATTGCATGCTTAACGCGTTTCCGTTGACAACACTGATATATATAAAGGCTACACGTATACATATATGTATGTATATACATATTTGATTGCTTAAATAGATAGTTTCCCCAGAATAATTTGCTATTTCTTGCATAATTTATTCACCCATTGCCAACTGGTATGTGACTCTTTCTTCTGTGGAAGACAAAATGCCTTTGTGGTTTTGTGTCCATACAATGGAAGTCAATGGAGCCAATGTTGTTTTACTATCCTTCTTCCAAAGAAGAAAGTCATAGAGGTTTGGAATGGCATAAAACCATTTAGTGTTTGTAAGCTGATCACTACAAATGTGCTTGTATAAGAACCATAGTTAACAAGATAACTAAAATCCCAATGAACTGATGAATAATAGAACACACACCCACTGGCATATGTAAACCAGAAAGACCACCTAGAGGTCAAATGTCATTAGTTAACAGTCTGTACCATTTTCATAGCCTCACTAATGTCTGAATGTTTATCCTCATGGCGAGTCTCTCTTTCCTACATGGTGAGTCATCATCTCCCAAACAATACAGAGTGAGAAAAGCAAGAACGCAACAAAACTCTAGCCAACTGCTGATAATCATTACCAGGCCTCTGCCATCGCATTGCACAGGCTCTGATAACAACGACAGCTTTTATATGCTACGTTACCCTCTCTGGACCACAAATCTGAGTCAAACGTTCTTCTCCGTAGTGCGATTTGCATCAGGCTTTGACTGATTGGCTAAATGCACAAGCACCTTGGAGCGGACCACCCTGTGTCAAAGCCTCCGGCGGCCCGAATGCCCTTATATCAGATGGCAGCAGGTTACGGCAGGATTTTTCCAAATATAAGATTAGAATCAAGCTGAAAGCATTTCAAGCCGACCCTGGAGTGATCTTGAATTAATCTAGCATTGGAGTCAGATTAAATGAAAAACGTTGAAGAAAGAATCCGGAAAGCACACTGCGAAACAAGGATCGGATCGCATGGCTATTGACCTTTACAGCTGTAAAAAACAGCTTTACAGACAGCTGTAAATAATTAAAAAGAGCGTGCAACACGGTAAAAGATGTCAGCTGCAGGTAACTGCAGCGGAATCCCTGCCACCGCGCATCTCCAAAAGGTTGGATCTCACGTACTCAGACGTTACGACGTCGCCACTCGCGTGAAAGCACGAGAGGAATGAGGAGATGAAGCCTCAGTGTGTCCAGGAAACCAAAACAACATATAACACACTTCCTCAGTGCAGGTCGCCCTAGGAACACATCTGCTTTTTCTTAAGCAAGGCCTGGCTATGCGGGACCTTGTGGGGGATAAAGTCTCTTTCCTTTTCACTGCAAATCACTCTGACAGGGGATGACTGCGCTGAAAAACATAACAATAAACAGTTCTTTTACTTCTCCGCCGATGGACTCACGGTTAGTTGTGGTAATGACGTTTTAACATTCAAACAAATAATTAACGCCTTGATTTATGGAAGTTGTTGACGGTTTGTAAACACCATTAATAAATCTGTTTGTCCACTTGCCAGCATCAAAATCCAACGAGAAAAAGTAATTTAAATATTTTAGTGCTTACGCAACACCGTATTTCGTTCGAACGAGCGTTGAGTGACTCATCGCAAACTGAAGACATCAAATGTAACGCAACAGCTCTGTATTAAATGCTCTCCAATTTTCGAAAACGTGTCGCTGACGTGAGCCGCACATCACAAGTTCACACTTTGGTGTCACTTCCCGTGTTTGCTAACAGATCAATGCTGTAATACACTGGTGTCCACTGCCACACATGTTCTTAAACAAAAAAACAGCAGTTTTCACACACCAGGCGTACATTATTAACAAGTCATTTCACTTGTTTTTTCCACTTTCCTTGCAAGTGAGTCACTGCTTGGTGCACTGATGTCTGTCATGGAAAGGCGTACGAGCTTATCTTTCATTCTCCGAGAGGATAAAAATGATAAACATTTACAGAAAGTATGCATGAGTGCCTCATGTAAAAAAAAATCTGATGTTAGAAAACAGACTGTGGTGTTGTGTTGTTCTTACCTCTAAATCGCCTTAAACAGTTAAAGGACATTTTATACAATGTATCTTGTTTTACTCAACTACACCAAATATGGTTTACTTTACATATTTAGTCATGTTTTATCCAAAATTGGGGAGGTTTGGGTAGAGTATCACTTCAAGCGGCACTGCAACGGTGTTTCATGCATTCGGAATTCTTCACAATGTTAAACGTGCGGTCTTCTCATGCTTAACATGGTCAACTTGTCAAAAAACGAGTTGGGCGTATTACGTAGTATTTCTGTGCTCGATACACTCCCCCAGCAAACAGGTTTCGGAACGTTTTTTTCCGAACACACAAAACTGTTTCGTAAAAATGTTTTCTTAGTCCCTTATTGTAATAAAAAAAAAACTAATTCTCCGGGAAAAGCACGCGGCCGCAAGGAGAGCAGGAGAAGGAGCAGACGTCACTTTAAGCAGGAGAGAGAGAGAGCATACGTTTGCGAAGTTCAGGTGTTTGTTTGTTCACTACATTTGGGTGATGACTGTTATATAAACTGTAGATAATGCTGGATTTGGAGATCGTTTGGATATATGGAGCCGTCCCAGCGCTAAAAGATGCCGGACGTGAACCGCATGCGGTGAGTGAAACTGATGTCTGTGTTTTTTGACAATGGGTGCGCACATGCTTTGGTTCAGCCTACCCCTCCCCCCCCCGCATGCGCTGTATGTTTTTGGAAACAATCGTAAAGCCGTGTCTATCTTTCATAAATGTGATCAAACTAAATATTCTTCGAAGATACGAAGTATGCAATACTACTCTATAGATACTCAAGATTAATATGAGATCCCTGTGTGTTAGGGCCGCTTTAAACATCTGCTGTTTTTCTACCTCACTGCTTCTCTCGCTCTCTCTAATGGATAAAACTCAAGGCCATAAGTGTTGTTCAAATTAAGTGTTTTGATACACAAAATGATACAAACCCATTGTGGCTTTGACCAAGTAATACACACTGTTACTACAGCAGAACTACTGACAGACCTCAAATATACATGTAGATCATCAGCTTTTTATTATTTTTAAAGGGATATTTCCCCCAAAAGTGAAAATTCGGTCATCATTTACTCAACCTCCTCTCATTTCAAACCTGTATGACTTTCCTTCTTCCGCAGAACACCAAAGAAGATATTTTGAAGAATGTTGTCAACCGGCACCCAATTACTTGCATTGGTTTTTTGTCCATACAATAGAAGTGAATGGGTGCAGACGCTGTTTGGTTACTAACTTGTGTTCTGTGAACAAAAGGAAGTCATACAAGTTTGAAATGACAAGAGGGTGAGTAAATGGTGACAAAATTTTCACTTTTGGGTGAATTATCAATTTAGTTCAGTAAATAAATTGTATCAGGTATTAGACTCCATGAACCACTTTGGTGTTCGGATCCTGTTCATGGTCATTTTATATATGAAACGTATATTAATAGGATAAACCCCTAGTGTTTTTCTAGGTGGTCATAATATTCCATGTTTATTATATTCCATGTTTTCATATGATTCTACCTGTATCAGTAGTCAGGTAGCACTACCCCGACCAGGGAACCATGTCGAGCAGTTTTTTGATCGATAGATGCACTTTTTGGAGCTTCATAAAAAAAAACCTGTCCACTCTCCTTCTACTGCTTGGAAGCAAAATGATACGTGGTATTATAACTCTGACTGGATTATCTTCCAGAAGAAAACCATATTCAGTTAGGATACCTTTAGGGTGAGTAAAACGGGGAATTTTTGATTTGGTAGTAATTTTGGTGAAATATCCCTTTAAGAAAATTGAGGGAGAAATATGAGCTGCAATTTGTTAGCACACATTTTGTCAGCAGGCCACAGAAACCACATATGCTTTCTAACTTGTTAGTGATGATTACTTCATCAAGCCAAAACACTGCATGGTAAGTTCATTATATTCCCTACTGGGATTTTCCTCCCTGACGAAATTCGCACAACAACAGACGGACAGGAAGATCTCCGTGGGCTTTAACAATGGGCAGTCACACTACACCACCAATATGAAAAGCAATCTGATGAGTTACCGCACGTCACTGGATGCAGTTATATCCAAAGTACACACATCAGTGTAGCCGCATATCCGCTCATCATAAGACGCCCCGCAGAGCCAAAGCACTTATGCAAACATCAATGTCTTGACATGATACTCTGGTACATGGTTTTTATAAATGCTCCTGTTTTTAATGTGGTAGACTAAAATTATAATCTACATCAATGTTTGGGTGTCTGAGTGTTAAACACATCAAATATTTAGGAGTACACACGTGATTCGTACGGTTTAAATAGACAAAGTGCACACTTACTCTGGTAAGGCTCTTCGTATGATTGAGTGTCGTTGTCTGTACACATCCAGTTTTGACAGACAGCTGCAGGAAGTGTGGTTGGCAAAGCTTATGGTGACTGGCTTGGTCCCTTGTTTGAGAGGAACTGTGATCTCAAACAGCTGTAGAAAAAAGGAGACATTTTCAATAAAAGCCTAACAAGTCACAAATAATGTAAGCTGTGAACTGTAATAAATGTTTCTGTAACGTTAAGAGTTATGGCGCTGCATGTCACAGTCATTTGTATTTAAATAAGGACTCTTTGTATCTACAGTAAATGTGTTGTGCAAGCAGGATTCCAAAGAAACTTTCTGAGAAATAAGTGAGCGTAAAGACACATCCAGAACTACAGGCTGAAACTGCTGAGGCAGAATGGGGAAGAAAGATGGGCAGATGTTGCATGATCAAGCTATATTTACACCACTAATATTGAACGCAAGTGTTTATATTGTACACTTTCAGTTGGTTGTAGAGCTACGTCCTCTTTTTATTCATGTTTGCTTTTGATCTTTAGGATTGAAATAACTTTAAACCTGGTTATTCTTAGAAACATTATAACATTATAACAAACAACCCTGTTTATTTGTCTACTCAGCAAAACCCATTCCTCCTCTTCAGAGGATGACATGTATGTTGATCAGAACTAACCCTGGGCACACATAAACCAACTCTGCCTGATGAAGGGACGAAAATATGGGATGTTACCATCTGACTTGACCCCTGGCATTGGCTCACCTCACTTCTCAAGGTACCATTGTTCTCCATCTACACTTCTTAAGCATAATTCACACTGATACAACAAACCCGAACAAATACATATAAACAGAATTAATGAGTTTGTTGGTGTTTATTGAGGTTCATGGGAGAAGTGTGACTTTCCATGTGCGATAGTGCCATGTTGCCACTTGCAAATCGCACGGATAGATCTGCTGACAACTGCTTTAGCTTTATAAATACATGAGAAAGTATCTGCATTAGACCACCAACAATACAGACTACACTAACCATACACTGGAAATGTTAGAAAACATTTATTTATATATTTATCAGTTTGTGTATTCCCTGGGAACTGAAACCACTGCCCCGTTTTGGAAAGCACAAAGCTCAACTAGTTTGGCGATGTTCAAATCATGTTGAAACTGCACACCTGGAACCACTCATCCTACATAAACATTATAGTAATATTAGAATTACGTTGCATGGCAACCACAAACAACATACAGGGGGTATAATAAAAATATAACCTGTTTATTTCCTTGTCATTTAGGATTTTGGTTATCATAAAAAATATTTTAGAGATTTAAAAGAAACTCGGTAGCACTTTATTTTACAGTCCTGTTTCCCATGTACATCCTGTGAACTTATTACAGTAAATATAATAACTAGGTACTAACCCTAACCCTGAACCTACCCCTAAACCTAAACTTATATCATGTAGTCACTTAACTACCCAGTTCTTTCTTAGGTAAGTACACTATAGGACCACATACTGTCAAATAAAGTGCAACCAGAGACTCTTATCCACACCCAACTCACTGTAATGCACATCCACTCATGATGACTTACTGCACCTTTTTCTTTCTTGCTTTCATGTGTGCAGGAGTCCATAATTCAGTGGGGAACCATTTTTACCAGGACAAGAGATCCAAAAAGCTTCACCGTCCTGCTCACTTTGTAAACTTGTCAGCCCTCCAGTCTCGATAATAAAAGCACTTCAGCTGAGTATTTACAGTCCACATGGCCTAAGTATTATGTATTTGCAGGTGAGAGAAGGGTCAGGCGAAAGTAGAGATCCCTAAAAAAATTTTAACATGATCTTGTTCTCTGCCTCTCTCAGGTTATATTGAGTAACATTTATTACATCACATTATTACATATTGTATGGGTGGACAGATAAACAGAAATACAAATGTTCTACCAACATCCTGTTAATTTAATTAAAGCCAAATTCATGTTCATTTTACTTTTGACCCAGTCATTTCTTGAATGAAAACAAGAGCATGTCATTTTATAATCCAAATCTTCCTAAAATATTTTGCAATATCTTGACATTGCATCTCTTGCTTAGGCTTTGAGCCCAGTCTGGGAGTGTAATGTCTGTAGCCCAGTAGCTGGACATGGGGACCTTGACCTGCTCGGCGGTGGGAGGGCGTCATGGTTTAAATCACAGGCGGACAACACATAGCCTGCTGAGGTCAGCACACCCACAATAAGTGGGCAATTAAAGAAAGCCTGCTTGCAAATAATTTACATCCATGACCTTCCAACCAGACCCCTGCCTCTTCACAACTCACTAAATCAAAGCTTAACAGACCATCTCTCTGCTCTGGCGAGAAAGCTGTAAAACAAAAGCCATTGCAATATATATATAATCTTAAAGGCATTACAGTGAACCAAACACTACAGACTGGATTCATAAAATGATTTTGTCACCGTCATTTGCCGGAAGAACAAGCCTCTGGTTCATGCACATTCGAGAGATGACAGAAGTTAGACATCAATGTTAATAGCGCTGTCAATATGGATATTTTGGAGCTTCAAATAATCAACACCCTTTCACTCCCATTCTACCGCTTGGAAGCAAAATGATACATGGTATTATAACTCTGGCTGGATTATCTTCCAGAAGAAAACCATATTCAGTAAGGATACCTTGAGGGTGAGTAAAACTGGGACATTTTGATTTGGTAGTGAAATATCCCTTTAAGAAAATTGAGCGAGAAATATGAGCTGCAATTTGTTTGCACACATTTTGTCAGCAGGCAGCAATTCACATCCATGACCTTCCAACCAGACCCCTGCCTCTTCACAACTCACTAAATCAAAGCTTAACAGACCATCTCTGCTCTGGAGAGCAAGCTGTAAAACAAAAGCCAACGCAATATATATATAATCTTAAAGGCATTAAAGTGAACCAAACACTACAGACTGGAGTAATAAAAGTAAACGTCACTCACCGTCTTGCTGATGTAGGAAGTGCTGATGTTCATGCACTGATGTTCTTCACTGTTACAACAGCCCCCACATCTGTAGACAGACACGCAGGGTGGTTTATAGAAGGTGTTTGTAGCTGCCCCAAACTCTTTCCCCACATCTAAACAAACTTGGCGTGGCATGCACAGGGTCTTTCTCCACTCTGTTTCAATACCTGTGGGAAGCGCAATGGAAGAGTAGGAAGAGGAGATGCATTAAAAAAGGACCACCATCAATTGTCATGCACTGCAGTTATTGCAAATCACAGTTTGAAACAAAGCCTATGGAAACTTTGTGCCAGGATTGAGCTTCACAACTTTGAAAATCTTGGCTATAATGCAATGGCAGAAAACATAGCCAGCACAAACTGTGGCTGTCCCAAATTATTAATCACTCACTTTTAAGTATTTCAAAGTTGAAGTAAGCAGCCGCAAAGGAGGCCTCCTCCGACCTTGTTTCTGTGGAGCCGGGCTCTCTGTGAGGGAAGCGAGCTCCTGTTTTGGAACGACACTTCAGCATGCTCCAGTAGCTGGGGTAAACTATCCTCATGAGTTCATCCACGCTGCCCGCCGAACGCAACTGCTCCACCAGGTCTGGCTCTGTTTGTTCCTGATAAGACACAAAAAAGGAGCCAGTTTACTTACAACAGAGTTCAACTGTGTTCTTCGATCTGAAGTAGCAAGAAGTTCATGTGGAAGCATATGTGTTATAGAGCAGTGGTTCTCAAACCGTGGGCCCCAAGATGGACTTGTGGCATTATATAAAATATAGAAATTGATCGTAAATTGTATGCAGTTAAACATCTCCAACAGGACCAACAACCAGAAGATTTGATGTTCCAGCATTGTATAACAGAATTTGTTTTTGGTTTCATGAACATTCTAAGTTTAAGATTCTTTAAGTTTTTATTTGGGGGGCCGCAAAGTGATGCACTATACACAAAAAGAGTGTTGATCTATGTGAAGGATCAGTTAAGTACAGTTTAAACATGTTTTCCTGATAAGTTTGCACACGGGATAACTTTATATCTGCCAAAAAATCCTCCAAAAACACCTTATGTCAGATTTTCAAACTTGTGTAACTCTCATGTGTTCTTTAACTGAGCCATTAAATCTGCCTAAATCTGGGAAAGAGCATCTAGCCAGTGACATTCTCTTTGGAACAAGATTCTACTGTCAGGAACACTCCTGGGTCACAGTATTAAACTGTCAATATTTAATGGAATTCAACAGGTTTCCCTGTTGTTTCTTGTTCTAGGTACCCAATAAAACTTAAAAAGATTTTGATAATACCTTCACTTGAACTAATTGGACTTATGTACCTTTATTTTAATTCATGTTAATGCAAATTTAACCTTTGCATACATTGGCATTAAAATAAAATAGATTTTTGAATAAATGACTGAAAATCTATAGACATTGTAATCAGAATTTCTTTCCATATCTTTTCACAGATAACTAAACAACTAACAGAACAGAATATACAATTTATAGGCAGGCATTTAGTATACATTCTACTACGTTAAGTGATTTAAAACAAAACTATAAACACATTTTAAAGGTCTAACCTTGCCACTAATCTTGAAAATACAAACACAACCCAGACCTACACATACTGTAAAGAGCTAGATGTGGTGGAACAAAATAAATATTTTCACTAAATTAAGCATGTCAAATTGAAACATGCAGACTCGAAGCACTTCGGTGGCTGACACAGAACAAAGATATTGACATGTTTTCGCTTCTTTGCCGAAGGACATTTACGACATGCGCTCAGTAGAGCATTTCGTCTGTTAAGAGCTACTTTAAGAGACGTAGAAACAACATGGTGAATTCCATCCAAGGGGACTTGCGGTGTATGTAGATAGAAATAGCTCATTCTAAGGTTATAAAAACATAACGCTTTATAATGGAAGGTCTTTCTTTACACAATGTTATGTTTATTATATTGCATTTCTCTCAATAGAAATGTTACACATTGGACCTGTAATACGATTACTGAAACAATCCATCGATCTGGATTGCACCAGCAGCAAGTAATCCGGCCCTGAATCACATCAAAATCAAAACTCGGAGGTATCACACCTGTTCCACATTTACCTGAATAACCCATAACTTTTTCCATAGTGTAGCGTTACGTATACAAAAATAATCTTTTAACTTCTTCATCTTAAATGTTGTTCAATTTTTCTTTGCTTTAGCTTCTTGTAAACATGGCTTAGTAATCTACATTTATTTTTAGCTCTTTGACAAAATGTTAAATGCTCCCTCTGTGTTGAGTGAGTCACTTTGAATAAATGAATAAATTCTTGGCAAAGATACTAAAAAGAAACTTGTGATGTATGCTAAGATTTTGAGAAGTTCCGAGAAGATGGTTTGTGACTCAATCTTAAAACCAGTGACTAGTCAATAGTGTAGCCAACGGCAGTCTGTGTCACTTAAGAGAAGACTATGATTTCTGTCCCCTGTGAAACTGAGTTATTCATATCAAGCCTCAATGGAAGAACCGGTCAAACCTCAAGAGTCTCTAGTTGACAGTACAGCTTACCCAGTGAGTTAATGGGATGTCTGAAGAGACTGAACCTCATCAGTCTGCAGTAACAGATAGCCCAGTGCATGCAAATCAACCCCCCCCCCGGGTCTTGACCTCCCCTCAATCCTCAGTGGAATGAGACTTTGCAAGTGTGAAAACACCAACAGCGTCTGGAAACAGGCTGAAGTCCCTGATGGAAAATGATACTGCTGTCTGGGACATTCCAGGAAACATGCCCAGTTTACCCACATAGCCGATCACGGCCGTCGATAATAAAAAGCACACCCACCCCGCACTTGGGAAAGTGTTAAAGAATACAACTCAAAGCCTCTGTGTAATTTCCCTTTCCCTTTTTCAGGGGGCCAGTGCTGGTATTGGCCCAGTCTGTTGTATCATCTCTGACTGGTGAATGAATCTCTCTGAATATCTATTGCAGAGATCTCATTGGGCAAGTCACCATGTTTACAGCAGTGAATTTATTATCTCAAAACCTAGGAAATGAGCTTTCTATTTTAAAAACACACTTGTTGTATTTTACTGTGAAATCCATATTTCACCTATGACAAAAAATGTTGGCCGGTTAAGTATAAGATGTGCTTTTCTAGACTCTCCCTTCTTCTCTCACTTCAAAAGAAGATCCCTAGAACAAACAGTATTACAGTATGGCATTTTGTGAAGACTATAAATCTAAGGGCCCTTTTTTAAGGTATAGGACATTTTGTGTTATAAAAGTGAAACATTTAATGAAATATGTGAAATTAGAATTGAAGCCAGTGTCATATAACCTTGACTGAACAATATGCTAAACTCACATCTTTAATCTGTACTACTTAAGGTCATAAAGTATTTTTGTACTAAGTTTGCATCCACTATAATATACAGCAAAATTGGGAATGTTGTAGTGACTTGTTGTTGTAATGACTTGTTGTAAAGACGTTGTTTTTTACATCATCTGAAAGCTGAATAAATAAGCTTTCTATTGATGTATGGTTTGTTAGGACAATATCTGGCCGAGATACAACTGTTAAAAACCCGCCTTTGAAGTTGTTAATCGGAGTCCTTGTAGCATGACGTTGCCAAGAAGAAACAGGTCAAACCTCAAGAGGTTTGTTTTAACGCTCTCTATTGGCTTACCGCTGTAATGACTTTGTGGAGAGTAGATGAACCCGAAAGCAGAAATTCTAAGCTTTACATAGATACCAAACTTGAGTGGGTTCCTTCCCAAAGAGCGGGCAGCAGCGACAGTGGCGTAACGCAAACTGCGGTGGCCCTCCCGCAGGAGTGGAGGCGGGACCCTTTACCATATAATCACATCAGTGGAATTCATTCATACATTTAAAATTTGCATAACTTACCAGTGCTATGCCACTTACTAGACCATATTATTTTGTGTCAAAGCTATTGGACTACTTGCACGTAGCCTCGTGACATACATCCAACTTGAAATAGTACAGCTCACTAGGTTCCGGTTATGTATTTACAATGAGCTGTTGCTGCCTATGACACCTAAACTATTTAAAAAAATATTTTAAGTACATACAATATCAGCAACATAAGAAGATATATTCTAAACTAGGTACATCGTCTTTGAAATATATATATTTTTAAAAGCTTTAAAAAGCACATAACTAGGGATTTTTAAGGTCCTACTTTGGTTTATGGAGTGTCCAACATTAAGTTTATGTACAGAGAAGGTGTAAAAACACTATTAATTCGTAATAATAGGTAATTATTCTTACCTTACTTCTTGACTGACTCTCAAATGATTCGTTATGAGATTCGTCTGTCTAATCCCCTCCTTTCCGCTTGCCTAGTCTGATGTGATTGGTTAGATGGTCTAGTCTGCTGTGATTGGTCTACCGCGAATGAGGCTCACAAGCTCCAGTGTTTGGGGGAGAAGAGTGAAGTTTTTACGCGCAGTCCTAGGAAAACGTGGCGGGGACTATATGTAGTGACATAGATCCGCGGCGGTTCGCAAATCGGACTAGGGACGACTCGTTTGCGTGATTCAGAGTCGACTCCCTTATTTCCAAGCCAATAACTTTGTTATTCATTCACCTTCGCATTTACAACTTGGCAGACTGCTTACTTTCAAACACGGCAACGTTACACACTGCTTGAAATGTCATTAACAAGAGAACATGTTATGTACTCTTTAATGCAGCACAAAACGATTTGAGAAAGCAATGGCTGACGAGATAGCGTTTCACCGTTTCACTGTTTCTCCTCACACACAGGTCCATTGCAGACATTTTACCACCAAACGTAAATCACAGAGGGATATACTGTGCAGTGTTTCATGCATGAGAGTGCAGGGACCTAACGAACACATGCTTTTATTAAATGTTTGGATCACTATCTTGTGTCATTATTTCATTGACAAATGTATACATCCATAAGTAAATTCATTTTTTGTCAATATTTAATAAGTATTTATAATGTTTAAGGATAAATGCCACAAAATTTCACGCAGTTCATGTATTGTAATTTTATTTGGCAATTGGCATTAAATCTGCTCTATGCTCATTTCTATTTCAAAAAAGTTCCAACTGTGAATGAACGTCTAATTTATTCAAAATCCACATGGAACATTTATCAATTATTGTTTGTTAGGCTATAACTTTATTGTCATTAAACATGTATAATATATGATCTATGAATGAGACTAAACACATCTATGACAGTTATGGACTTATGCAGGGTGCATACAACGCCTTTCTTATTCAAGAGTTGAGTAGGCCATAGGCTACGCATATTAAATATATTATGAAGAACTTCAGCTAATTTAAAATCTGTCACAAATAATTCAGCGAGTTCATGACAATGTATGCAATAAAGCATTTTACCATTAAAGGTGTCATGTCTGGGTTTGTTTATTGTTTTATACTGTTGTATGCGGTCTACTTGTGGCATCAGAAATTGCCGATTTGCATAGGATTAAGATCACAGACAATCTCAGCTATTATTACAAATGACTAGAGGTCCCCAGGTAATACTAATCCCTTGCGAATAGTGCTCAGGGCATATCAAGCGATCTCTAACAAAGCAAAAGTGACGCAAAGTACAAAAATGTTGTACTCACATAAGATTGCTGCACCATTCCTCTCGAATCCAATATTGACAGCACAGCACTACTTTTTAATTTGAGTCTCTCTGCAAATCCAGCGTCGACCTGTGCCTTGCTCAAAAAGGAATCCGCGGTGAAATGAGAACAAATGTTCAATGTTTTACCCACGTGAGCTGGAACGTCTTTAAAAATATGATATTCTTCTGTGGAGGCGGTGTACAACCTATCAATGACGTCATAGATGGGTGCATCCCAGGACCTGGCGTTCGCTGGGCCTGGTGTCAATAACAGATGTAATTTCAGTATCAAGGGCGTTTTCAGTTCTGACACTTACAGGATGTTTGCTTGAATACGATTCCCTCTTATATAACAAAAGCAAGGGTTCAAATTGATGTCTTAATTCATCGCTCCTTTAAGACTGTCTAAAACGGCCCATTCTCCTGGCATTTTTTGTCTTTCACAATGTCCATCTAAAGCGCGCATTGACTTTCAATGCTGAGAATGGCAAGTTCGGAAAGTCTCTCTGGCTCATTGCACTTCTCAGACCAGTTTAAATTAGTTTTAATTAAGAAAAGACATTTCGATTGCCACTTGCATGGCGACAGGGATGGTTAAAAAAACTTCAGAGCATAGCCATATCTGTGACACTTGGACATCGTTTTGGAGATATTTGATCTTACTTATTTAGCAAAGAATGCCAAGATTATTACATTCCAGGACATTTGTAGCTATGCTCCATTATGATTGGATAACAACAACGACGACAAAGGATACTGTGATCACCAAACAGCGGTAGGCAAAAATGAACACCCAAATAAATTTCCTATTTATGCCCTGCGTGCCCATCCGTTACACCACTGAGCAGCGAGTGTAGTTTGTAGAGGTGTTTCCGGCCATTTTGGTTAGCGATTTTGCTGCATCCACTCACAAAAGTTTGTGTTCCCCTTCAGTCGGTCTCTCGACGTTGTGTTGAGAGACGACTGGGGTTTGATCTTGAGAACCTATCATCTCCGAGAGGAATTTCTAAACGCCAATAGGATTGGCGAATGGCACGCCCACGCCAGTCTCCGCCCCGTACATACGGGTATAAAAGGAAGATGGCGGCGGTCATTCACTCACCTTTTGTTCTTCGGAACTGTTTTGCACTATATGTGGCAAATTTATTTTCTTCGAGAGAGTCTTTCTTCTCCTGCCGGCGCGACGCGGAAGCAGCGGATCCCTGGGTGTGAAGACGGCCTTCCCTTCGACTTCCCGGCAAACTCCCACAGAGCCTTTACTAAAAGAGCAAATTTCTACAGCTGTGAGCATGGCTCGCAGCTGTGTCCTTGGGTGCGGCAGACTCATTCCCGAGTCAGACGGCCATGAAACCTGCGTCACATGTTTGGGCGTCAAGCATGCTGAAGCAGGTTTCGTTGATACGACATGTTCTATCTGCGAGGACATGTCTATCAAGGTGTTGCGGTCACGGCTGGCGACGTTCTTCGGAACTGTTGCCGCCAACCGCTCGCTTCTCAGACGAGTTCGGCTGCCGCTTCGGCGAAGTCGACCGCCTCGACGAGCAGCGGGGGTGATATGGGGACTGCTATGGATGTCGCTTCGCCAGCTCCGGCTCGGCGAACCGCCCATACCCCAGTTCGCTCACCTGGTGCATCCCCGATGGGCGGCGGTAGACCGTTCCATAGCGGGCAGACTCGCAAGAGGGATGAGGACGAGACCTCTGTCGCGGCATCGGACAGCTGCCTACTGGCATCAGACGGTGACGATCTTTCCGAGCTCCCGCCCAACGGTAGAGCTCGTGATGGGTCCGACCCGGAGATGTCGGCCATGCTAGCCCGGGCAGCCCCGTGAGTATCGGTTGCAGTGCGTTACCCCGCCCTCCCCGAAACGCTCGCGGCTGGACGAATGGTACCTGGGTACGGGTCGCGGCCAAAAACCGCGAACCACCCCGGTACCGTTCTTCCCGGAGGTGCATGAGGAGCTCACGAGGTCGTGGAATGCACCCTCGGTGCGTTCTACACTCGTGGGCTCGGCGGCTGTGACTTCCCTGGATGGCGGGGCGGCCCGAGGCTACGTTGACATCCCCCAGGTGGAGCGTGCTGTAGCGGTGCACCTATGCCCGCAGACGGCTGCCACCTGGAGGGGTCGACCTAGACTCCCGTCCAGAGCGTGTAAGCTCTCTTCGACCCTAGTGTCGAAAGCTTATAACGCTGCTGGACAGGCCGCTTCCGCCCTCCACGCCATGGCGATTCTCCAGGTCTTTCAGGCTAAAGTCCTAAAGGATCTGGATGAAGGGAAGCCCGACCCCACTCGCATGAGTGAGTTGCGTACTGCCACTGACCTCGCGCTGCGAGCGACGAAGGCCACGGCAGGCGCATTAGGTCGGTCGATGTCCACTATGGTGGCCCAAGAGAGGCATCTGTGGTTGAATCTTGCGCAGATGGGTGAGGCACAGAAGGCCCGCGAGGATGGACGGCGCGGACGACCACAACCTCCACGCGACGTTGCGTCGACCAGCACCACGAGACAGGTAAGTCAGCAGAGCCGTCAACCTCCCAGGGATCCGTCCCGGTGCGAGGTGACCGCTCTGCCAGCCACCGAACCAGCTCTTCTAGGTACGGTGAAGGAGATCGTTCCTCTGACACCGTTGGCAAGGTTCTTGGTTGCGTGGAAAACGCATACCAGCCCGTCACGGTGGTTAGACCGAACGATCCATCTCGGTTATGCGATCCAGTTCGCCAAGCCCCCCGAAGTTCCGGGGCATTCTGTTCTCCTCAGTACGAGGAGAGAATGCCCCCGTGCTTCGGAGAGAGGTCGCCGCCCTGCTGGCGAAACGCGCGATCGAGCCCGTTCCCATAACCGAGATGTCCTCCGGGTTCTACAGCCCGTACTTCATCGTGCCCAAAAAAGGAGGAGGGCTGCGCCCTATTCTGGATCTACGCGTCCTGAACAGGTACCTGCACAAGCTACCGTTCCGGATGCTGACTCAGAAGCGCATCTTGGAGTCGATTCGGCACCAAGATTGGTTCGTGGCAATCGACCTGAAGGACGCGTACTTTCACGTCTCTATTCTTCCTCGACACCGACCGTTTCTACGGTTCGCGTTCGAGGGGAAGGCGTATCAGTACAGGGTCCTGCCCTTCGGTCTGGCCCTGTCTCCGCGGGTTTTTACAAAACTCGCCGAGGCCGCCCTAGCTCCCCTCAGGGAACAGGGCGTGCGTATACTCAACTATCTCGACGACTGGCTTATTTTGGCACACTCGCGAGATGTGTTGAGTACGCAAAGGGATCTTGTGCTCAGGCACCTAGACCGTTTGGGCCTCCAGGTCAACCGGGAGAAGAGCAAGCTCTCCCCAGCGCAGAGCATCTCTTATCTCGGGATGGAACTAGACTCTGTCCGCATGTCGGCGCAGCTCACTAGTCAGGCAGGCCACAGCGGTCCCACTGAAACTATTTCAGAGGCTCCTGGGGCACATGGCGTCCTCGGCCGGGGTAATCCCGCTCGGGTTGATGCACATGCGACCGCTACAGCACTGGCTTCAGAGTCGGGTTCCGAGGACGGCGTGGCACCGCGGCACAAGGCGGATTACGATCACGCCCCAGTGCCGACGTACCCTCATCCCTTGGGCAAAACTGTCCTTCTTGCGAGCGGGGGTCCCGCTCGGGCAGGTTTCGAGGCGTGTCGTAGTCACGACAGACGCCTCCCTGCAGGGATGGGGGGCAGTGTGCAACGGGCACGCAGTAGCAGACGCTTTCTCGTCAGGGGACTCCCCGTGGAGAATGGCGACTCCATCCCCGCGTAGTCCAGCTCTTATGGGAGCGGTTCGGGCAGGCTCAGGTGGACCTGTTTGCCTCCCTGGACTCCACCCATTGCCCGCTTTGGTTCTCCCTGACCGAGGGCACCCTCGGCACGGACGCCTTAGCGCACAGCTGGCCGCGGGACAAGAGGAAGTACGCCTTCCCCCCAGTGAGCCTCCTTGCACAGACCCTGTGCAAGGTCAGGGAAGAGGAGCACCAAGTCTGGTTAGTTGCGCCGTACTGGCCCAACCAGCCTTGGTTTCCAGACCTCATATCTCTGGTGTCAGCTCCCCCCTGGCCGATTCCCCTCTCGAAGGACCTTCTTTCGCAGGGGAAGGGCACGGTTTGGCACCCCAATCCGGGCCTCTGGAACCTCCACGCCTGGTCCCTGGACGGGACGAGGAGGGTTTAAGTGGCTTGCCTGGCAGTCCAAGAGACTGTCATGCAGGCTAGAGCCCCCGCACGCGGCGTTTATACGCCTACAAGTGGCGTCTCTTCTCGTCCTGGTGTTCCTCCCTTGGGAGAGAACCCACGGAATTGCCCGATCGGGTCAGTGTTGGCCTTCTTACAGCAGAGATTAGAGAGTAACCTCTCCCCATCCACCTTGAAAGTGTATGTAGCCGCTATTGCCGCTCATCACGATCTGGTGGAGGGTAAGTCTCTTGGTCGACACGACCTGATCATCAGGTTCCTCAAGGGTGCGAGGAGGGTGAATCCACCTCGACCGCGCCCTATACCCTCTTGGGATCTTAATGTGGTCCTACAGGGCCTGGCTATGGCCCCGTTTGAGCCCCTCGGAGATGCCTCTTCCTCATCTTACGATGAAGACGGCGCTCCTGACGGCGCTCGCGTCTATCAAGAGGGTCGGGGACCTACAGGGCTTCTCCGTGTCCCCGGGATGCCTAGAATTTGGACCTGGTAACTCTCACGTTGTCCTGAGACCCAGGCCAGGTTACGTGCCCAAGGTCCCCACCACTCCCTTCCGGGATCAGGTGGTGACCTTGCAGGCGCTCCCCTCCGGGGAGGAAGACCCAACCTCTGATGTGTTGTGTCCTGTACGCGCACTGCGCCTCTACATAGACCGCACACAGAACTTTAGGAGTTCTGAGCAGCTCTTTGTCTGTTTTGGGAGACAGCATCAGGGGAGAGCTGTCTCGAAACAGAGGCTGGCGCACTGGATTGTTGATGCCATCTCCTTGGCGTACCAATCCACGGGCCAACCATGCCCGCTTGCAGTGAGAGCCCACTCCACACGGAGTATGGCCTCCTCGTGGGCGTTGGCCCAGGGTGCCACCCTGGCAGACATCTGTAGAGCTGCGGGTTGGGCTACGCCCAGTACCTTCGTGAGGTTCTACGATCTCCGAGTGGAACAGGTGTCAGCCCGTGTCCTGCTAGGATAGGGGCCGGCATCTGGCCTGGACGTAGGCCTGCGAAAGCGCCTTCTCCCCGCTTCAGGTGAGTAACGTGCGCTATTTGCCTCCCTACTATTCCCCCCTTAGGGTGAAGTATAGGCATTCCATCCATCACTAAGCATGGCATTTGGTAATAGATCGGGCGGAGCGATCTGTTGGAACCATGTCCAGTACTGGTAGAGTCACCCCTAGTCAGGCGGACCCCTATACTTGGACTAATGCCCCATACGTAGTGACTCCCCTACTGGGTAGTCCCGTATGTAGATTCTTCACGTTTTCCCCTATAGGCGAATCTGTGACCTCCCCTCCGGTGGCTCTCCACCGAGTATACTGTCCCCCGAATCGGGTTGACACATTCCTGCATGCGCTCTCCCCAGGGGAAGACCATGCCTTATACCTCCACATGTACCTCCGCACGTGGCAGGATGTGGGCTCCGCAACACACTCTTCAAGAGAGAGTAGTGTTTTTCCCAGTGCGGCCCGGAAGGGACCTCGTTAGGGGTAACGCCACCTTCCGTGATGACCGTCAGTAGAAGCTTCTTAGTATGTCTGATACGGAATCCACTGGAAGATTACATCTCGCGATAGCGCTCAGTCTTGACTCGCAAGGCCAGTCACTGTCGCTCCGCTGGAGATCGTAATGCGGCGTAGTGCCGTGGCGTGTGTAGATACTTCCCCAGTCGTCTCTCAACAAAACGTCGAGAGACCGACTGAAGGGGAACGTCTCGGTTACGTATGTAACCTCGGTTCCCTGATGGAGGGAACGAGACGTTGTGTCTTCATGCCACACCACTGCGCCGACCCGCTGCAGTGACCAGGAGACTCTCTCTCAGGTTCCTCAGCACAAAAGGTGAGTGAATGACCGCCGCCATCTTCCTTTTATACCCGTATGTACGGGGCGGAGACTGGCGTGGGCGTGCCATTCGCCAATCCTATTGGCATTTAGAAATTCCTCTCGGAGATGATAGGTTCTCAAGATCAAACCCCAGTCGTCTCTCAACACAACGTCTCGTTCCCTCCATCAGGGAACCGAGGTTACATACGTAACCGAGACGATTTATTTACGATAGGAAATTTACAAGATATCTTCATAAAACATGATGTTTACTTCATATCCTAATGATTTTTGGCATAAAAGAAAAAAAATATCATTTTGACCCATACAATGTATTTTTGGCTTTTACTTAAAATGTTCCTGTGCTACTTAAACGTCCCAGTAAAATAAAAAAATACAATTCCTATTTTTTCATGAAATATTGAAGTGTTTATTGTCAATAGCTTCAAAGTAAAAAACGTTGGGTTATTTTTTTCATCCAACCGCTGGGTTGAGCTGAGTGGGTCATTATATTGGGTTGTTTTTTCAGCGTTAGCTAGTTTTTGTGTAACCCAGTTCGATGGGTTACAGGCTGGGTCATTCTATCGGGTTATTTTCCTCAGCGTTTTTGTGTAACCCAGTTCATATTTGTCATTAAAATACACTTTTTAAAACATGTAGGGTTGTTGGGTTATTTTAAGAAAATGATCGCAACTTCCGGTTCACAGGGACTTTAAGACTGTTTTTGTGGTCCAGGGTCACACAATAAAGCTCAAAATAGCAAGTTTGCATCTAAATCAGTTTCACAAATCTTTCTTAAAGGTCCAGTGTGTAATTTTTTGGAGGATCTATTGTTAGAAATGCAATATAATATACATAACTATGTCTTCACAGGTGTATAAAGACCTTATATAACTAAGCATTATGTTTTTATTACCTCAGAATGAGCTTTTTCTATCCCCTTGCATGGAATTTGCCATATTGTTTCTACTGTAGCCCTAAACTGCTCTACAATGCGTGTTTCGCAAAATACGTCATCTCATTCGGCAAAGAAGCGGACACGCGACAACATCTTTGTTCTGTGAGAGCCGCTGTAGTGCTTCGAAAGGGAGGGGTGGAATAGCTGTTGGTTGCAATTCACAACCACACTGCTAGATTCCGCAAAAATCTACACATTGTTCCCATAACTAGAAGCTCACGTTAACACAGAGACGATGTAATAAAATAATTACAAGTATGAATATCACTGTTTTTGAAACTACATTTTATATGGTTGAATTTATATAAAAATGATAAAATACGTATCATTAAATACAGTATATTGAATAAGACAATCAGACACAACTAGAACCTATGGATTGTAACTGTGTTGCACTGCTCAAGAAAATACAATACTTGTAGGAAATGACCATTTCTACCCACATTGACTGCCTTCTGTTTATTCAGGAAACTTAAATACCACAAAAAGAGTCTGAACAAGACTATTGTATGTGGCCTCTTCCATGTCTTTGTTTACAGTAATTCCTGAGATAACAAACTGGTCTGTTTCCGACCAGAAACAATGGAGACTGAGAAAATTATATATGTGTGTGTATGTGCATGACACACTGACACGTTCAGACATTAGCATTAGCGGGTCCCAAACATTAGGTTTGGTCATTCTAAAAAAAACTAATAAAATGCACTATTTTTATTTTTCCGTGGCAACGACAATCAAAGGGGAGAAAAATTCAAAATGGAAGTGGGAACCATGATGTCTGAGGGCAGTTGACCCAAAAATGCCATTCATTGCTATGTTTTGGTAATATTGTTCACGCTATTAAGGAAGACTTTTAGTTTTAAAATCTAGTTGATGTAAAATAATAATATTTGCATGCCAACATCTTTACTATCAAATATCATGTTCAAATGGATATTTAATTGCATACAATTTTAAATATGAACTTATAATAAATAAAAAACAGGTCTGCAACTTCAGAACATTTTTGAGATAAAAGAAAATAAACAGTGTGCCTGATTTTTTTAGGTTGCAGTGAGATGAGCCTCAAACAAGAGTGTTTGGCCTGGAAGGACAGTGATTCATGGGAAATGATGAACTGATCATAGATGCCAGCAATATTAGTTTTTATATAATATAGACATTTTTAAATATGACTAACTGAATGATGACCAGCTGGATTCAATACTAAAGACAAGATGCCATGTCAACTCTAACAAAACAGGATCCTACTTTTGTCCGATCATCCCTAAAAGACAATGACTCATTACTGAGAGTATTTTGCAATTCAAATGAGAGTCAGTAGTTTTAAACCAATAAGAAAGTTTGCTTAGTTACAAGACAGCCTGAAACTACACAGTGTTGTCATTCAAGATATGAGAAGTCACATTTTCATGGACACACATAACATAGATGCAGTTTGCTGTTAAAGATGCTGCTGTTGCTGCATCTCTCAAAATAAAAGATAGGCCTAAAAATTGTCACCAACTGGAATAGGATAGGCCTTTGCCATTTGGTCCAAAGATAGGCCTTTGCCATTTGGTCACCAACTGGAGCAAGCACTAACCTTATGTTATAATAACAGTCTTCAAAACACTATATCCAACATCAAAATCTGAAAAAAAACTTTTTTTCCAGCATATGCAAACATTCACACACAATGAAAATAAACAGATCCCTGTACTGACTACGAGATTAACATTAATCTTCTTCGCTGACACAAGCATCCAGAGCTATTTGGAAAAAGTTTCTGGAAGACACTCTTACTAAAATTCCTTTTGTCAAAATACTACACATTTTATGCCACGTTTATAAAGATATGATTTCCATACAGTCGCTTCATACTCCTACATTAAAACAAAACCTCAACTAAAAAAATAAAGCACCAACTTTTCAAACACAGCAATTGACCCTTAATACGTGACATTGATTTTCCTTTTAGAAATTTAAGAACTTGATTTACAAAACGCCACGACAACAGAGGAAACCACATCATCCTGCATCATGTGTAAAATTATGCTACATACATTTGACAATGATTTCTGGAAATGAAAAAATCATTGTGCTAGAAAGATTTTCAATATGGCACTGACATTTGCCTTTCTAATGACACAAATGCCGTCTCGAGCAGTCGCGGTTTATACTACAGGCAGCTGATAAAAATATGAAATTATAAGAGGACCAGACAGCAGGCTAACAAACACAGTAGTCCAACATCACAGTGGAACAGCGTCAGTACATCTGCACAGGAACACATGTTGCATGTGTTCTAGACATACCTTTCATCCTCAGTATTGGACTCCAGAGAGCAGGTTTTGCTGCTGTGCTCACTGGACTTGAATGATGTACTTGAAGTCAGCTGCTGAGGGCATGTCTGGGGTTTTGCGAGCAGACTTTCAAGAAGAAAAGGAGGAGGATGTGAGATATCATTAACCCTCTAATGCCTCTCATGTTCTCCAAGAAACTCTAGACCAGTCTGTGAGTTTGAAGTCTTTGACCCAGCGAGAACTGATCCTTTAGAGAATAAGTGTGGTCCACAAGTGTAAAGAGTAAGAGGCCTGAGACGGAGACCTTTCCACTTTTCAGATCAACAGTCCTATCTACAATGTTTTCCTGAAGCAATTGACATGTTCCCCGAGGTAGAGTACTTCGCCATGATCCTTACGAATGCTATATTACAGTCCCTCGTATTGTTTCTAAACCAACCGCTGGACGCAACACACACGCTCGGCACACAGACAAGCTCTTGAGATCAGACCTTATGTGTGGATATTGTTTTTCCAGCCTTCAGCCCGGTGTCTGCTAAAGCTATTCAAATGAACTAGCAGCATTGGATACAACACAGAATGGGATGCATATCACCCCTCAATGCCTGAATCAAGAGATTCGAAAACAGTTACTTCTAAATGCACTTTCAATGTCTCTAATAATAGTAACTATAATGAAACTAAATACATTTTAGTTTGGTTCGTATTGGTTGTACAGCACTAAACCTTGAATGTATCTCTTCGTGGATTCTAATGGAATACTGTATAAATCAACCTGTAGATGTTTTGTTTGGAAGATGATATTAGGTTTATAAACCTGTTAGCGCAGCAAAACTTAAAGTGGTCCTGAAATACTGTTCACATTCACTATTGAACTATTTAAACTACTTAGGATTTCACAGAATTCTACTTTTATATTTCCCAATGAAATGCTAAGATCTTTTCATTGAGAATTAATTAAATTATGAAAAGTGAGCATTAGATACTAGAATGTTGATGTACGAGAACTGGAAAAAAAACTTTTTGTGATGTTGGCCAAAAGAAATGGTGGAGTATGAAGAAATAACTTCATGATGAACATTTTTTTATCTGTACAATGAGGACAGATCAATTTGGCACAATCACAACACATATTATAAGAAAGTAAACCGTTTCAATTGTGGTTGCTTTTTAAACTCCCCTGAAATAATGATTGCAGTTTTCCGTCCTGTGGTAATATTTTACCTGTTAATACAGGATGTTTGGCAGGACATAGACCCTAAGGGCTCATCCCTTTATTGAAATAGCTTAAAAAGACTTTCATCCATCAACCATAATGTGCTACTTGATTGCAAGGAAAGGAAATTCTCTATCAAGAATAGAAAAAAATCTGAAGTGCTACATGAGTCATCAATTTACCTGGGAAAATCTTTACCATTGAACTGTAAAGACTTTAAAAGAAGCTCACTTTTTCAGCCTACAGTATAACATACCTAACTACATAACAACTGAAAGCCAAAACAGCCACAACTTTAATTTCATGGGGTCTTTAAAGAGTAATACAGAGTTCGCTTCAATCCCGCCAGACTCATTCATTCTTCCCCTTTTGAAAAGTTGCTTTCCTGGTCTTCTCGGTTTCACGTGTTTAGTCAGACGTGTGTCAGGATGCAATTACTGCTCACTTCTGACGCGTACTTGGTTAAGGTTTCTGTGGTGCAATAAAGCTATTAGCCTGGAGGGTTGCCCACTACTCAATAAGACCGCAGGGATATTAGGCCTAATGTTCTGTAACCCAATTCTTTAGCTCTCCAAAAACATAATACAGCTCTACAAGAAATCTCTGTGAAACTCCCTGTAGGCCAATTAAAAAGAAATCTTAGCACATACAGTACAGTGGGGAAAGGGGATGTGGTTCTTTTTTTGGTACACTCAAAACATTGGGGTATGGAGCCAGTATCAAGGCTGGGCAGAAAATGTCAATTGCAAAGTAAAAAATCCCTCTGTGATCAGTCAAAGAGTATACTATCTCTTGAAATGTTAAGGAAACTAAGGTGTGATGAGATCACCAGCTGCATAACACAATAAAATGTACATGACTCATCTCTAAACTAATGTGCTTATCTCAAGAGTCCATTTCCACAAGCAATAATACTTAGTGGTTACTGTACATTATGTTGGATATGGCTTTTGAATCAAACTATTAAGGGCTCAATTCCAGAACTCCAGAGTTTGTACGTACATGACAGTGACACAAATTCATAAACTGTGCAGTTTGGATAAAAGTGCCAAATACATGAATCAAATACTGCAGGGCTAGTTGATGCAGAAGGGCCACTGTTCTTGAGAGTTTTGCTCCATCCCTGATCAAACACACTAAAACAAGCTAATCGACAGGATTACTTCAAAGTGACAGATGCGGGAAAGTTGCCTTCCATGACAGAGGTATGCTGTACTTGCCATGGCACACTACCAAGGGAGGGCTGAATATATCTAGTGCTGCTCATATATCCAACCTCAATGAACCACACTTGAACCATATCATTGAGTTCACTTGAAAATTACAGGCAGTTATCGTGCAGGTGCTCAATCCTGTTCCTGGAACTTCTTAAGAAGGTAGATCTCCAGGAACAGGTTTGAGCACACCTGCTTTAAAAAATGCACAGTTCCAGAGTGGCCCATACAGTGAGTGCAGTGAGAGTAAGTTTACTGAAACAAAATAATAAATCAAATTTGCCAATTGTAAGCGATCTGCAATTGACCCTCCGCAAAACCCTGCCCCACTTTGTCCATGTTGCTATGTCCGACAAGCTTTCGGTATCAGCCATGTGTTCCCAATGTAAATTTGTGCACTCGCTGAGGAAATATTGAAGAATTTTGGGAAAAATGACACACTGATTTCAGGTAGAAAGGTCTGCAATATGCATTCGAGGAATACATTCAGGATTTGAGATAACTGTAACACTAATTATACCTATATTTGCATCCACAACAGCAGACGATAACGTTTAGTTGTTCTAAACTTGCACGATGCAGTAGGCTACTACTGTCACACAAATGGATGTATAGCTAACCTAAATGTGGTGTATTAAGGGTTTCTTTTTACTCCGAAATTTGTAGTAATGACAATTTTAGAGAGAGAGTAACTTCGGGCAGAGTTTTGGTCGGCCGTGATCCTTCTTTGTGAAAACGAAAGTAAACTTTTAAATATTAATTTAGTACAGAAAATAGTACCAGTCCATCAGTGTCTTAATCTTTATTTGTGTTAAATACAGCAAACACAGTTCAACTGTTGCTTTGCGACTTCTTTGCTGAAAACGCCTTTCCTTTAAAATGCCACTGCAAATGCTGCTCTCTGAAGGAAGAAGGTGCACTCATCACATCACAGGGATGCAAAGCATATCTTGCCAGCTTGCTCATACATGTATATGCAAGTAATATATCAAATTCAATAAGTATTATATTCCGCCTTAAAACACCACTTCCCGAAAGCTTCGGTCTGTAATTCGTACAATAAGGATTCCAACAATATTGTGTATCGTATCTGTATTGGTATAGTTGTGATGTGAACTCCGCTATTCTCCTTTATTTAGAATGCGTTTAAGTTATAACCTAGTTATCGTTTATCTTTATAGCGTGAACGTCCATTATAGCTGGGTATACTGTATATCTCTCAGTTTTTCTATTACAATAAAAAAAGTAACCAAAGCTCTACTACGCCAGGTTTGTCGGACTGGTTTGTTTGTCGGACAAAATGGCGGTCAGTCACGGGGGCACATAATATCGGTTATGATTGGTCAGATCGCCTGTCAATCCAACTGCTTGCTAAGGGTCAACAATCGTACGCCCAAATACACACTACAGTCATTCGTCTATGCAGAGAAAATGGCAATTCAGTGCAAAACACAAGGGTAATCCCAGCTGCTTCAGGCATACTGCTGAGCCACAGTCAGAGATGAATTCCTGAGATGCGTCTAAAGCCAGTTTACAGTAAGCAAAAGAAGATGTCAAAAAGATTACACAAAGATAGAGGGAGAGAGAAAATGATATAGACCATAAATGCATAAACCATAAGGTCTCTGTGTTCCTGACTGGCAATGTTGAGTGATATGCTGTTCTCCCCCAAAAGTTGGGTCAACAATGCTGTGTAAGACTGACTGGTATGCATATACAAAACAGACAAATGTTTTTATACCGCCACAAAGTCACAGTGTTAACAATCCTAAGAAAGTCAACCAACAAACGGATTATAAACAAAGTCCTGCAAAAGTTAAATGACCATCACTGAAACTTGGAGAATTGGCTTCTGCCTATTTTCTATTGATTGAATGATACATTTGTGGATGAATAAAACATTTTTTTTTACATTCAGTTTTCTCTAAATATAACCGAGCCAAACCAGTCTGGTCCTAATCTACAATGTATCAGACACAATTTCAATCATGATTTAAAGGGACAGTTTACACAAAAAATGTAAATTATTTAATCATTTATTCAACCTCATAACATTCAATACGACTTTCGTTTGCAGAAAACAAAAGAAGAAATTTTGAAAACTTTGGTGCCCCAACAACAATGGGGCCTCATTGAATTCCATTGTATGGACTAAACCAACAGAGTCATTTTTAAATATATCTTCTATTATGTTCCACAAAAAAAAATGAATGAATACAGTTATGAATGGCATGAGAGTAAATAATTGATGACATCAGTTTTATAGCTTTTCACTTTTGATTTTCATCGTCTTCAATGTGTTGGAACTATGCATGGCAACAAATATTACACATCATGACTTTAACCTTTCAACCTTTGTCCTTAAAAATGCACAGGAGAATGCATTTCACAATTATTATGAAATTTGCTTTAGAACAAGCTGACATTTCTCCAATTGATATAGTTGCCTAATTCAAAAAAGTTGGCGAACTGCTGACCTCCCATTTTGCTTATGTCATCTCAGCGTCTGACTACCCCTTTCCCCGGGGCGAAAGCGGATCTCCTCTAAAGTTGTGAAAGTGTTAAAAAGTGGTTGTGCTAAATCTAAAGTTAAGGACTGAGAGGATCTGGCAGGTGGATTGGCTATTAGAGTGGGGAAGATAAAAGAGGCAGATGTGGTAAATCTGTTCCACCTGTGTTAACTTTCCTCCTACCTACGAAGTACACACAACCACATGCTCACACTGAAGACGACACCCCTGGGGAATCCCTCAGCCATCACCGGTGGGCAGAAACAAACAAGCATTGTTTATAAGATAACGGAAACTCTTTTGTTTATGAAAGCGAGCTCTTTTCCCTGTAGCTTGAGGTGCTTTATCATGGGTGGTTTTTCTCAGGCATTCATCTCTAGCCAGAAGACACACTCCTACGGGTTGAAACTTAATGCTTACTCAAGCCCGGCTGTCCCGAGAGGCTTGCAACACAGCAGATAATAATTTAAGCAGTCAACATCCCAGTTTATAATGATGAGGCAAAACCGGCACAGTCACCAATGAGGTTACGTTCGAAGCGGAGGCTTTAAGACTACAAATCACTGGGACCCAGCACCCACATTCCCCAGGTGACCCCAGCGTCTTACAGGGAATAACTCTGTCTATATGCAAAACCCTTGCGATTTACAATTACTTGTGATTTACAGGACAGCTTCACCAAACAGATGAAAGATGGCCATCACTGAAATGTGCAAGGGAGAGAAATAAGGTCAGTACATAAGTCGAGCGCTGACTGATCCCCAATGAATTATTGAGGACCAACACTGTTAGCAGAGTCCCCCATCCTACCCATTCATATTCTCTACGGCCACATGTGCAATTATAGGACAATTATTCAAACACATGGCAAAAGCGCAAGACAAATATCTCCCAAATGGACTGAAAATAAACCATTAGAAATTCTGCAGCTTGCGTCGTTGCCGTGACAGTTAAGCTTCACTTTCCCGTCTCTCTGTGAATTCCAGCTAAATTAATCTAAATAACCCTCGCAACTCCCAAAGGAGTTTGGGAGAGCGGGAAAAACAACGTCTAATTTTAGGCATTCATTTAAGTCACACATTACTAATGGGATACAAATTAAGATTTTGTCAAGACATCCACGTTGATGGGTGTAGCATATGGTATCATTTATACAGTGTTCATAGTAAAACTCCACTACTGGCATGTTACAAAAGTTTGAATGTTGTAAAAAGCCGCATGTCAAAGTGATCGTCTGTGTAATGGTTGTGTCTTCCAGAGCATAATGTGGGTGGGTGTGTGAGCCACAGTATGAACAGATCCTCATTTCTGTGAATTAACACAATCTCACTTCACTTGGGAACTTCTAAGAAAAAAAAGGTTGCAACATTTATCCAAACAATTCAGTGTATTTGATGACACATCAAACAGGTTTGTGAAGAGAGAGAGAGAGAGAGAGAGACAGAGAGAGAGAGACAGAGAGACAGAGAGAGAGAGAGAGAGAGAGAGAGAGAGAGATTCTTCTGAAGTTGTTGCTGACCCAACGACACCTGCTTCCACTTTTATGGCAATAAAATTGTGCTTTCATCTCCTTAAATGCCTTTTTTTTACAAATGTCATCCTGTGCTTATGCAAAATTATCTCTAAAACCTGTAAATTCTACATGTTTCAATTATATTAAGTCCCTGGACACACAAAAGATGCGTCTCGGTGCTTCAAAAAGGACTTCAAATAAAAAAGCAAATATTTAACATGGCTTTCCTTCAGCCTGACTTTAGTAAAGTTACTGTAAATAAAAACTGAGGGCAGCGATTCAGAATCAATAATGACTTTCAGAAACATAGCCTATTGGAACTTGCCAGAGCTTACCAGGATATCTCCTTGATCTTGGTCATAATCATAATAGTCGTGACTTGACTCCAAAGCAAGGTTTGCATAAAGCAATGCGAGACAGAAGACAGAAATTCCAAATAAGTGCATTTTAGTTGTAAAAACCCTCTGAAGTCTGGACAGAGTCTGTTCAAAGTTCCTCCTTTTCGGCTTTCAAAAGCCGGTTTCTACAACGCGCTCTCCTTTAAAATAACGCATACATCCAACATGTTAAAAGGGGCAGCTGAGGAGTTACTGGTCCATGTAACGCAGCGTAAACTCTGAACATCCAGTCCGCGCGGAGACAGATGAGTGTGGAAGTGAGCTGAGCGCTCAATGGCATGTTTTATGCAATTTCACAGCGTTTCTTTGGTTTCTTCTCCTCCCCCTCTCCGTTTTCCCCAGCCTGCCTCTCTGCTCGCTGCTGCACACATTTCCCAAATATCAAGAGAGTCGCGGCACGCGCGTCGTGTTATCGCCGTACAGTCAAACCGAATCAAACGTGTTGGTGTCAGAGTGCTCGTGAACGCACGGACTGTTACCTCTGCAAGGTTACGCGCTTGTCTGTGTAAGGTCATGTGTGAAAGGTCAGAGTTTATAAATAACGTTTTTTTGGAAGAACGTACCTGAGATAAACTAAATATCCCTCATTGTAATAATGTAGATTTTATTGTATGATAACTACATTGTTTGTATTATAACTACAACACACAGTAGGGTTACCTGACAGTAACATTTTTTTGGTTGAATTGTTTTCAGGGTTTGTTTTTATAAAAGTAAGTTTAAATAAATGCAACAAAATAGAGCCATTAACTGTATTGGATCGAATGGCTATAATGAGAATTGTATTGGTTTTAAAGGAAAAACAATGGTGTCTGTGGAAACCAAAAGAACACCATTAAATCCTACTGAACTAAAACATTTGTATAAAATGTACAAACCACAATAAGGGGCGGATTTAAAGGGGTTATGGGGTGAATTAACTGGGCCACTTTTTGACCAAAAATTGTCCATACATGGGGCTGGAACCTATCTTGGGCAACACGCAGGCCACACCCTGAATAGATGGTCAGTCCCCCACACATTCACCAAAAAGTGAACCGATTTATAGAAATTGACACTTGGCCTACTCAATAGAAATTACATTCAAATCCCTGTCATCAATTAACTGCATATTATGACATTTTTTCTTTCTATCTGTCAAACATGGTAGATTGGTGGTTTATAAATAAAATGGTATGGGTAATATGTGTTGCCTTGGGGTGGTTTTATTTCCGTTCAAGGGTTCTTGTATATAGGGGGTCCTAGTCTTCAAGTTCACTGAGTGTTCTTCTAATTCTGTGGAATGCAAGTCCCACTTCAGTCATTGTGTTTCATTCACCAATGTCTAAGGGTTGCTTTTAATTTTGGGACCTCCTCAAATACTACTTTAAAGATTGCGTATCACAGTTTCTGCCAATCTCATATTAATCTTGAGTACCTATACAGTAGTATTGCATACACCGTATCTTCGAAGAGTATTTAGTTTGATCAAATTGATAAAAGAGATATTATTTCCGGAAAAACACGAGCTGCTAGAGGTGGGACTAGTGGGGGGAGTGGGACGGAACTAGAGCATGAGCAAGCAACACATCATCACATCATCCCTTCGTGTTTTGTACATTACAAAACACAGACGTATGACTTAGTTTGACTTACCGCGTGCAGGTCATGTCTGGCATCTTTTAGCACTGAGGCCGCGCCATCTATCAGTTTCAAATGATCTACAAATCCAGCGTCATATCCACCGTTTATATAATATCCATCACTGAAATGCCGTAAACAAACAGACACACCTAAACTTCACTATCGCAAGAGTAATGAGCTGCAGCGCAGCCCATCTTGACGCAGCGCAGCGGGCTCTTTCGCCTTCGCCTTGCCATGCTTTTGGCCTATTAAAGTAATAGGGTGAGGACACAGGGATCCAGAATTAGAAAAAACTTTTTGAAACAAGTTTGAGTGCTGAGGGAGTTTATCAAGTCCAGAAATACCATGTCATACGTCCAACTTGTTTTTTAATAAGTTGACCATGTTAAGCATGAGAAGCCAGCACGTTTAACAGTGTAAAGAAGTCAGAATGCATGACATAACATGATACCCGATCTTTAAGTAGCAGGCTAAACATGCAGTGTCAAAACCATTCTGCGTTAACACTAATGCTCTATTTAAAAAAATGTTGGTTCTCGTGCAGAGCAATAGAGAGATATTTTGTTTACCATTAAATAAAATCTCTGTAAGTATAAATGATTTTACCAAATAGTTGGTAAACAAATATGGTAATTTTAAAAGCCAAACAATTCTACTTATATGGACATGTAATAATTCAAAATCATCGCAATGTAAAAAGGCAACTTGAACAATTAGCGCCCATGTAAAATCACTTTGAACAGCATCGATCGACCCTCTGTGTTATAACATCTAAAGCCAACATCAGTCATATACTTGGCAGTGGGCACTAGCATGGGCTGCTTTTTTGGCCTTCTCTTTGCATATGAACAATGTCTCATTCTGCAATTTGCCTCCCTGAATATCTTGACAGGCATAAAAAGTCGACGTTCAGGCTGGTTAAATGAGAATTAACCGGGGTCGGTTTTGCTTTGACATAACTGAACACGCGGGAGAAGTTATAACATTGCCAGCCAAAAGTCTGGAGCTGCTTTATAAGCTTAGCCACCACAGATAGCATCTTGTTTAAAAGTCATGTAGGCCTTCGATTTCCTCAGTGGGCCTTTAACATACTTAGTTTTAGCTCAAAAGTGTTTCAGAAGCTGACCGCAACTTCCATGCCTTTTTACATGATTATTGACATCTTTTACACTTGTTTTTCTCATTCAGCCCACACATACCAAGAAATGTCCTTATTTAAACTCTCTGTGCTTGTTTTTCAAAAACGTTTTAAGTCAGTGCATCTTTCTGTGGGATTTATAAAAAAGAATGTATGCTGCTGTAAATTCTGACTTGCATGAAAGCTGATCTGAAGTTTGCCTCTTATTTGACTGCCTCTCCTGCACTTTTTATATTAAAGATGATGTATTGTCACTATATTCAAACTTTCTTTGGCATTCATTGCTGTAGTCTATAGTTTCTTTGAGAGGTGCACGCACAGTACGCTGGAAACTGTAATGAGCTCATTAAAATACCATTATAGTATGGAACCAAAGCCAACAGATCATAATGATATGATAAGATACTTTATAAGACACAGCTGTGGCTTGGATCTTGCATATTTATTTTCATAATTCAAATCCCTCAACAATTCAAATATTCCCAACTTCTCTTTTGAAAAAGCTTTATTTGTATAATTGTCATAAACACCACCACGAGAAATGTGCTAATGCTCACAAGTACATACAAGTACACACTTCTGCATCACACAAGGACCAAAACACAGGTCCGCTGACTTCTTTCTAATCCACTAACTAGGGGACAAGACCACCACAGGAATTTACGAGGGTCCACAGTGACCCAGGACTGTCTAGCACTCTAGTTTGTGTGCTCATGTGTTCACAGTTTGTTCCCACACATGGGAATTGCTCCTGCCGGAACATGGAAACAATGGGTGTGGGAGTCCTGTGACTGGACCGCTGCTTTGGGAAGCGCTGGACCTTGTTAATGCTGGAATTTGCGGTGTCCCTTGCGTTTCAAACAACGGCTGTATTAGTCAGGGTAGATCGATGGGGATAAGATGGCAAGGTCACAGGGGGCAGGCCTAATCTTGCACTCTCCAGCACTGCTTGGCATCCTCATTTGGTGTGTTTGTCTGTAATAAATTGCACCCGTCGACGAGTATTTTGGCTATGTATAGAAACACTTCTGTTGTTTATTCTAGTGTACAAAGATGTAGTTTTTTTATTTATTCATGCAGAAAGGTATTTATTTGAAAAGATGATGTTTCCACAGTCAGTACTGTCCCTGTAGAATATAAAAGAAAGTGAAGGGCCCGTGTTTCAGAGATTAAGAAGGGAAACGTGTTGAGACTGAGATAAGGGGCTGTGTTAAAGCTTCTTTGTTTCACAGTTGACAGCTGACACAATTAATTAGCCAAAAAATAAGGAACATGGGTGAAGGCCTAGAATGTTAGTGGTTTTGTGTGTGTTTATGATAATTTGGTGAGGATCATGTCATGTCACCAATCTTTTTTGGCACGTCTTGAAAAATGATGTCCAAATAAAGACATAGTGGCCCTAGTTGTGGCAGAAATAGAAAATAGTTTGGGGAGGAAAAAGCTGAATTTCATGAATATGAATATTTTATAAGAAGTCGTTTTGAAAAAAATGTTGGTATGGGAACAATGGCGGTACCCATTGACTTGCACTGGTTTTGTGTCCATACAATAGAAGTGAATGGGTGCCAG
Source organism: Triplophysa siluroides (assembly GCA_006030095.1). Lineage (NCBI taxonomy): Eukaryota > Metazoa > Chordata > Actinopteri > Cypriniformes > Nemacheilidae > Triplophysa > Triplophysa siluroides. Next base: position 1,575,572 of record VCII01000042.1, on the reverse strand, counting down.
CGCTGTTCAGTTCCCAACGTTCTTCAAAATATCTTCTTTTGTTTTCTGCAGAAGAAAGAAAGTCATACAGGTTCGAAATGACAAGAGGATAAGTAAATGATGCCGGAATTTTCATTTTTGGTTGAACTATCACTTTCAGTAAAACTCTTAATGTGAAACTGTGATTTCAATTAGAAGTATTTTTAATTGAGAAACTTTGAAATACAAGGAGAATTTAATTTGCAGTGGTACGTGGCATTAAACCCAACTTCTGCTTGTCACGTGGAATGTTTGATAAGAGCACAACACTTCATAAAAAGTGTCAAAAGCATTGGTTAGCAAGCACAGGCTCTAGAGGCATTTGACCCTTGTCCCATTGACATATTTGCCCAACAATTTACCCTCACTGAGAAGGTTTTCAAAGTAAGGTACCGTTGAAGTGACCTCTTAAAAGTGATCTTTTACACACGTAAAACATTCCTGCTCACACACAACACACTTTGCTGAAGAGTAAGAGAATGGGGAGGGGTAAAAAAAAGCTAGGGAGAGATAGAGACCTTCCACCTCTGGCCTGCTTGCATTCGTATGGAAATAAGTCTTCTTGAGAAGTTTACTTTAAACTCTGAATGCGGATTAACATGGCTCCCGCTTCACTAAACACAGCAATTACTGAGAACACGTCTACTCGACTGCCTATATAAATATTGTCTATACATGTTGACTGTTAAAATGTTGTCTGTTAGCACAGCCACAAACAATTGCATTCCTTAATATGGAGTAATTTGGTTTAGCACTGAATTTTTCTTTACTAAATAAATCTATTTAGGTTTTAGTGTACGTAGGTTTGTAAGTTAGTGTTTAACAACCTAATGTGTATAACTTTTGTAATAATAAAGTTGCCAGTTTGTAAAAAAATTTAGCTGCAATCCACTAACAATAAACAGTATTTTTTTTTAAATAATTGATTCGATATTTTTTATTAACATGAACTGTGTTTGAGAAATGCAGCAGAAGATAAACTGTTGTTTACCGTTGTTTATGTATTTAGTAATGTAGGTGCATGATAGTAAACGGAGCCTTGTTGTAAAGAGTTACTACTTAACATTTAAGCATTTGGCAGACACTTTTATCCAAAAGCGACTTTCATTGCATTGTCCTATACATTTTGTTCCTAAGTATGTGCAATCCCCTGGGATCGAACCCTCGACCTTGGCATTGTTATCACCATGCTCTTACCACTGAGCTACTGGTGGTAGCTATATATAGTCTATATTTTTGGAGTTATATTTGTAAAAGTTAAAGTTAATTGTGAACAAAAATACACTAACCCTTGATAACCTACTTATATACATGCCAGTGGGTTATTGTTAAATCTAGAGGTCCTAATTTAATGCCCATAATGAGACCACTGTCCACTGGCGTTCACTGTTGTTTACTTTACATGATGGATAATGAAGGTATTAACTGATTTACTTTATCTTAGGTATAAAGGGCAAATAAACTTGAAAACTGCTTAGGGGACCTCTAGCCTAAACTTGTAAATACTGACACCCGCACATGTCACGCTGTGTGTGGTGGAATGATGCAAGAGAGTATGCAATCTTTTTATCAGACAGATTTGTCCAAACTAGCCCTTTCAGCTTCGCCGGTCATATACAGTGGACTGTTTATTTCAGTGTAAGGTGCTATGTTTATAATCAAACATGTTTTTCTAGTGCTGATGTACCAAATGAATTACTGTATGTTTGAACTGTTACCATAGTCATGAAAGTCTCATTAAGATTTTTTTTGCATTTCAAAATTCTTCTTTAATAATTTGACCTTGTTAGTCAACATAGTGTATGTATAGTGCATAGTGTATGTCTAGTCACAGGTTAAAAGGGATAGTTTACCAAAAAATTTAAATTCTGTCATCATTACTCACCCTGATGTCATTTCAAACCTGTATGACTTTTTTCTTTCCCAAAACACAAAGGAAGATATTTTGATGAAGGTTTGTAACTGAACAGCAGCGGTACCCATTCACTTCTATTGTATGGACACAAAACCAATGCTAGTCAGTGGGTACAGAATTTTCATTTTTGGTTGAACTATGATGTCATGAACTGCACAGAGACAAGGCAGGAGAACCCAATTGCAGGCAGGCACGGTGGTGAAGGGGTAAACAGGTATTTATTACAAAACAAAGAACACTATAAAATGACAAAACAAAACCCACAATGGGGAAAACAAGACGGGATAAATAATAATAATCTTTAACAAGGACACTAACTGACTAGACTATGAAAAAATAAACACTAGTACAAACACTGAACTGACTTACTAACACGGGGGTAACAGGAACTTGGAGGACACGGCAAGGTACAAGCGATACAGGATACAAAGACTATCAATCGCAGGCACGTAACGACAATGACCGACACAAGACAATGAAACATGAGGACTATTTAAGGGAACAAACACAGGATCATAACGAGCAACAGGTGCTGGGGATTAGCACTAAGGAGAGGCTGACGAGGAACGAGATGTAGGGAACAATGACGAGACACGAGAAAGAATCAGTCTTTCCCACACAAAACCATCAGGCAATGCCATGGCTCCACTCGAGACAGGAATAAAACATGACATGATAGTGGAACCATGACATAAGCCCCCCCTTAAATGAACACCTCCAGGTGTTCATCAAGGGGTAACTAACAAGACAAGACCGACTGGGAAACAGACAAAAACCAGACAGACAAGGCAAACATGACAAGGGGCATACAAGACATGATAACTACTGGGTTAGGGTGGGACAATAAAATAATAAACAAGGGAGGGGGGTGGGGGCAAACAAGAGTACAAAGGGGGCAGTCCAGAAGGGGTAGGGCTGGGTGGGAAGTTCCAGCCCTTGGGGAACTGTCCTAGTCCCCTGCAGGATTGTTGGGCTGGACTCCGGCTGGAAGGCCGGGGACACCGGCTGGAAGGCCGGACGGGACACCGGCTGGAAGGCCGGACGGGACACCGGCTGGAAGGCCGGACGGGACACCGGCTGGAAGGCCCGGGCGGGACGGGAAAGAGCACGGACTTGACGGCGGCTGGGCAGCCGGACTTGACGGCGCTGGGCAGCCGGACTTGACGGCAGGACTTGACGGCGGCTGGGAGGGCACTTGACGGCGGCTGGGCACTTGACGGCGGCTGGCAGCCGACTTGACGGCGGCTGGGCAGCCGGACGGAGCGGACTGGGCAGCCGGACTGACGGCGGCTGGGCAGCCGGACTTGACGGCGCTGGGCATCCTGACGGCGGCTGGGCAGCGCTCTCTGACGGCGGCTGGGCAGCGCTCTCAGACCGGGCTTGGTGCCGGTTGCTGGACCGGGCTTGGTGCGGTTGCTGGACGGGCTGCCGGTTGCTGGACCGGGTGGTGCCTGGACCGGGCTTGGTGCCGGTTGCTGGACCGGGCTTGGTGCCGGTTGCTGGACCGGGCTTGGTGCCGGTTGCTGGAAGGAATCGGCGGCCGGGCTGGCCGCTCGGACCGTCACATGGGGTTATATGGGGTTTGACCCCACCGGACTCGGGACCACCGGACTCGGGACCACCGGACTCGGGACCACCGACCGGGACCACCGGACTCGGACCACCGGACTCGGGACCACCGGACTCGGGACCACCGGACTCGAGCCGCCCTCCGGAGTTTCTTTCTCCCCTGCTTACCACCGGAACTGGTGGAAGGTGGAGAGGAAGCAGAGGACGAGGAGAGACCTACGAACCCGATCCGCAGGACCTGGTCCGCCGGGGTGGGGACCAGGGGTGGTGAAGTGCCCGGCGAGATAGGGTCCCGGCTTTTCTCACGGTGCATCGCGTACCGTAGTAGGTCGATGAAACCCAGGGGCCTCAGCATCCTTACCTCTGAGGGCTTGAGGGGTTCATCGAGGCAGCCGTTAAAAATGACTTTGAGTTCCGCCTCGGTGAACCCCGAATTGTCCGCAGAGGCTAGGAACTCCCAGGCAAAGTCCCTGATGTCGGACCCCTTCTGTCGCAGGCCGTATAATACATGTGCCTGGCGGCTACGCAAGGCCGCCAAGGAGGTGGAACTGGCTGTCTGCTGGGTTCTGTTGTGGTCGGTCATTCTGTCATGAACTGCACAGAGACAAGGCAGGAGAACCCAATTGCAGGCAGGCACGGTGGTGAAGGGGTAAACAGGTATTTATTACAAAACAAAGAACACTATAAAATGACAAAACAAAACCCACAATGGGGAAAACAAGACGGGATAAATAATAATCTTTAACAAGGACACTAACTGACTAGACTATGAAAAAATAAACACTAGTACAAACACTGAACTGACTTACTAACACGGGGGTAACAGGAACTTGGAGGACACGGCAAGGTACAAGCGATACAGGATACAAAGACTATCAATCGCAGGCACGTAACGACAATGACCGACACAAGACAATGAAACATGAGGACTATTTAAGGGAACAAACACAGGATCATAACGAGCAACAGGTGCTGGGGATTAGCACTAAGGAGAGGCTGACGAGGAACGAGATGTAGGGAACAATGACGAGACACGAGAAAGAATCAGTCTTTCCCACACAAAACCATCAGGCAATGCCATGGCTCCACTCGAGACAGGAATAAAACATGACATGATAGTGGAACCATGACATATGACTTGAGTTTATATGTTTTCTTCCCTAAAACATGACTCACAGTTTTAAGAGGAAGCAGGTTGAGCTGGATGTTAGAGTGATATGACTTGAGGGCAAAAATAATAGTGAATGTGGAATTTGATAACAATTCTCAAGTCATTGTCAGGTTCTCGGATGCAAATTACAAAATTTAGTGACGCTCCAAAATCTAGTACAGTAGTTGAGTGATGTATAGTTTTTTTGTATACATTTTGTAAGAATTTATACATTTTTATTGCTCAGTAGTTGCTCCTTTATCATTCAGGGGGCATCATGGAGATCTCATTTATGTTTCATTCAAGTATCAACTCTTTCCCACATTTCTCCTGAAATACAAAAAAGACACAAAGAACATAATTATTTACATTCCATTTAATCCATTTAATGCAATTTCTGTTTAACAATTGAGATACGAATGAGATCTCATGTGCGATTTTTCTTTCCCTCTGGAATGTTTTTTTTTTTGTTTGTTCATAGAATCGTCTTTCGTCGAAATGAAACACATCACTTCACATTAAAGTTGTGTAACCGCAGTGTAGAAATACAAGGGGAATATTGTATGAAATCAAATACAGTCCTGCCAAAGAAAATCATTTGAAGGGGAGAAAAAAGTTTACAGGACAGAAATGCCAGTGAAACCGACGACAGACTAGATGATTTTGGCACAAAGTTTCCTGTAGGCTAAGTGTGAGCTATCAAACTATATAATGCTTTATATTCAGCTGGGATACATGCAGCTGTATCAGCATGGCATCACTTCTTATACTGGAGATACAGTGTGACATATTTCACCAGAGGTTCATAGCTAAAATTACCTACAATCTAACGGTGTTGGGATGGCTCGGGAGCCAAGTGTTCAAAATAGGAAGATTATGTTCCCAATTCATGAGCAGATATGTGTGTATAGTATTACACCAAATGCAATAAAGGTGGATATGGACCACCCATGGTCCATGTGGTGAGGGCGGCAGCATCTCATTTGCTGTATCAAAGCTTCTGGGTATTATCATACAGGAGCTGGGTACATCTAGAGCACCTGCCATTCAAACAACAAAACCAACTGTTGCTCCTCTAAAGACTGAGGCCAGATCACTTGTGAATTAGGAAAATGACCCCTCCAGACAAGCAGACGAGAGAGAGAATGAGAGAGACAGAGGAGGTATGTTTCCCATGAACGTTTGCCAGGTTCTGACGGACTAATCCGCTGGGAGAAACAAACCCAGTGTGTTTTCGGGGCTTTGGTTAAGTAATGAGGAATTCTTGCCTCAATCTCTTATAAGAGAGAATGGCAGATTTTTTTCTTTTTTCTAAAGACTGCTCAGAGATGTCTCAACCTGCTCGGTTATCCGAAAAGCAAAGTTTTCAGACATTAAAGAGATTATTTATTTTACATGAACACAGATAAGTCTTTGTCAAACAAGAAGTCGTTGATGAGTGCATATAAGTAACAGCCAAATTCAGGCGTCTAGATCTGGATGTGAGCCACGTAAAGACTGAACTGTGAGCTATTCTGGCTCTGAGACCCAATCAGCTTGGCGCTTTTCTCAACTATTCTTACTCGTTTACAATGGGGTCCAAAAGTCCACTACTGAAAACGCTCATATTTTGCAATTTAATATAAATTGATGACAAATCAGCATTAACAATTTGTGTAAAAGCTTTGAACAATAATTGAAAAACTCATTCACAAATGTACAAAATCTATATGCTCAAATTTGAAACCATAAAGTATTGCTTCAAAATTTTGATTTAAATAAATAATCACATAAGATTTTTCTGTGTCTGCTGCCTGCAAAAAAAGTGTTGCAGTATTGTAATAACGGTAAAATATGTTTTCAAACAACAGTTTGATATTAGATTGATGTATTCAGTTTGTCACTTTTGTGTTCTGTTTTACATTACTGAGCATGTTGAATATTGAACTTTTTTAACTAATAAATCAATCTTGCTCAGATGTCAACTGATCATGCATATGCTTTCCATGACATTACTTTAGTACAGTTACACAGTGTGGGTTCTTGGCCTGACAACAACCTCTGGCTTGTCCGTAGGGATCAGTTCATCCAACAAGATCCATCATTTGAACAGGTCTGACCCCCTAATGAACTTAATGAAATTCAAAGAATTCTAATCCCTGAAATGCATACAAAGATGCGTGAAAGTCAAACAAAATGACCGCCTGTCAAAACAGTCACAGTCACTTTACATTACTGTGATAGCTCCCATGACCTCATTTGGTTTGGTAAACCACAGCAAAACAATTCACAATATTTTTATTTTATATACAGCATTATGCTCGTTTTAAAGTGTACATTGATTTTCTGTGTAAGGATGCGTGTGTGATGCATGAAATAGGATTATAGGTTTAGCGCTTCGACGTGAATCTGTTGCGTAATGAGACACAGTCATCTTCAATGCTGCTACTATTATTATTCCAAACGAATGAAGTCATCCATACAGACTGTTTTTTATTTACTGTACAGCATACCACATGTAAAAGACCTCTGCCGTTTCATGCTTGTCTGTTTAGCAATTGAGGGTGAATGTTATTCTACAGAAGGTCTACATGAATGACATTGAGTTTACATGAAACATATGGCTTACTCAGAGTTAAGATGTACTCTCTGAGATTAGTACAAATAACACAGGTTTCAAGTGAAATACATGTGATTTATTTTCAAACATTGAGTACATTACTTTGTTTTGATTTGCCACACACGAAATAGTGACAGGAAAAATACAAGATACCATTTCAGACACCGTTTTTCAAATATTCAAATTTACTAGATATAGGAATGTGTTTAGGTATAATGATCATTTTTGTTTTATTCTGTGAACTACTAACATTATTATATATTTATTTGCATTTATTTGCAGAAAATTAAAAATGAATTTCTGGATTCTGTATTTTTTCAGACCTCAAATACTGCAAAGAAAACATAGTTTGTATTCACTTTCAAGCAATACAACAGTAATATGTGTGCATGTATTTAGGAAAAGTTCAAAACAAAAATTTTACGTGATAACCTTGATTTTTATCACAGTTTTCACATGTCTTGTCATGCTGTCAGTCTTTCACATTGCTGTTGGGTGACTTTTTGTCACTCCTGAGGTTTGATTTTATTGAAATTCAACAGACACTGGACTGGAAGGGCCACAATACATCTAGAAACGCTGATTAAATTAACATTTTAAATGGTCTCTTTTTAAAAATAAATCTGTGGTCTTAATGTTATCAATATTTACATTATTGTTGTGAATAGAAAACAGAAAAGTGGCTGAAGTAGCAATTTTAATTTATTTTGTTCCTTGTCTCTCTATATTTCATGATTTGTATTTTCTATTGGTCACTCTTTATGTTTGTCTGTGGATTTAATAAATATTTAACCAATGAAATGTATTTAAAAGAACTTGTCAACTTTGACCACACAGTGTTTAACTATTTAAAATTGTGTTTTTCCATTTGTTGTTCCTGAAAAGTTGTGGTTTTGGAGATAGAAGGTTTATGCCAGATGAGGCATAACCGTGATATATCTATCGAGCCATGTTTACATTTTTCCTATGGACTAGATATTTTTATTCAAAGCAACCAACAGTGAATTCAAGCTATACATTGTATCAGTAGCAACATGGGTTCCTGGGAATTGAACCTATGACTTTGGCAAGTTGAACTAGAAACAAAATCATGTTGACATGCAACACATGTACTGCTATCTAGTATTACATTCACACACTTCAACATGTCACATTGTAACTTCAAATTCTCTATGCTAATAGCTGATCAAAGAAAGCTTCATTCTCTACAACCTTTTCTATAGACGGTTTCATCGGACGCATGTGCCTGGCCCGAAGTTAACTTCCAGTCTGTGTTTGTTGATCGGTCTGGCTAGTGGCTAATATTTATATTTTATTTATTAATATAAATATATATTCATATTTTATGCAAATTTTATTAAATATATTATTGAATGGTTTGTGTAACTTTCGCATTTAAGTTTAGTCAAGTAACGGTACTTCTACTGGTAACCCAAAATAATACGGCTAGACATACTTTTAACTTGCTAGCTAATTTAAATTACTTAACTTTCTTAATTTAATTATTTTGCTTGTTATGAGAAATAAACTACAGCAACTCTATTCTTTATGTACCGGAGGTTTTGGCCACAAAAGCGTGCATGTGCAGTAACGCTGGTTTATGTTGTTACTTTGAAACCGTCTATGAGTATCACAAATATAGTACTGCTACACTGGTCCCAAACCTGTGTAAACTTTCAGCTGAGGTCCTGCAGGTGTGGTGTGTATGTTTTTAACAGAAACAGTGTTCATTAATAATCTGCTGTGGTGATGTGGGAGAGATGAGTGATTTATCATCACCTCACCGATGACAGCTTAGAGCTAGGCTTGTGTAAAGGCTTTCAGATTTGATTTCTGTCAAGGCTTGGGTTTTACGGGAAGCCACAGAGCAGAAACCTCAGGCCAGGTAAAATCAGGTTTAATACTCACAGAGGCTTCTCACTCTATTCCCCAAGTCTGGTTTGATCCGAGTCAATCATCAGCGCATATTTTCAGGTTTAAAGGGATATTCCATCATAAACAAATTATAATTCTGAATGACTCAACCTCAAGTTGTCCCAAACCTGTATGAATGGCATTGTTCGGTTAAAAAATATATTAAGAAGAAAGTTAGCAGCTGACATTTCTGGGGTAGTCAAAAAAATTTTTGTGTGTCAAAAAAAGTGTTTGTTTTCCTAAATTCTTCAAAATATCTTCCTTTGTGTTTAACAGAACAAATAAAATCTACTGTGGTAGTCAATGGTGCCCAGGTGTCTCAGTACCTAACATTTTTTCAACACATTATATTTTTGCATCATTAGCATAAAGCATGTTGCTCGTTTACCAACAATCTTCAAAATATCATCAAATTTGAAATGACAAGAGGGTAAATGATGACAGAATTTGTATTTTTGGGTGAAGTATCGCTTTAAGTCCCAAAAATAACATACAGTACACTGTATTTTAACACACTTTAATATTTACGTTTTTTTAGAGCTTTCCTATTGATAAATCTGGTACATGGCCATACACAATATATATAGGCATATATGTGTTTCATCAACTGCCAGTAATATGGTAAATAAAATAAAGGTCTCTGAAGCAGATAAGTGATGATGAATAAGTGTTGGACTAAAATGATTCATTACTTTGTACAGTATGCTGTATGTCTTGGAAACCACTGCAGTAAAATGCCAATCTTTATTATACATACTGTAACAAGAATTCCCCATCCCTTAACCTATAAAATAGCTTATATTTTTGGCATCAGAAGCTGCAGTGTCTTTGCTCCAACAAGGCCGAGCATTCCTTTTGATTTGTGTCCTGCGTGATACTCTTATATTTAAGTTTGATATTGCCTCATGTAGAGAGACTATATTGCTTCAGTAATGTAAGGGGTGGATGAAGAGGGATGCTTTAGATTTAAAATTCACACACACACTTTATAACACAGTGAGACATAAATAGAAAGTTTCTGTCAGCGTTGGCTTACAGTAAGTCTTTCGACCCTAGAGATGCCAGGTTTGCATGGAAACGAAGGGTGTTTTAAAATCTTTATTACAAAAATTGAACTTTTTTTTAAAGAACTGGTGGTTAAAAAGCTTTTCTTTAGATATTTAGCTTTTTGTGATGTGGGCCTTTTTGTAAAAGTTAAGGGCTTCGTGCTGCTAGATGCCAGAACTACGAAATCTGGCCACAAAGCCTTTTTGCAATGATGATCATTTAAAGTCTAATTTTATGCAACTTATAAATCTCAAATATTCTTTATAATAAAGTGTTTACCAATATGTGATCTTGAAGCGTTCTTAGAACCAACAACTCAGACTGGAAAAACAATAACCTGGCTGTAGAATTGTGGACCCATGTGCAAAGATGGCATGTAATTAATCATGCACTTCTAGATACGTCCACAGCTAACTTCTGGATCCCCTGACTGTATTTTCCATCTGACCCCTTCCATCAATATTACCTGATTTGTGTAGCCCCCCCCAACTGTGGGCCTCCAGTATCATTCCTGAATTTCACCCCTTTGGCTACAGCTTTCCTCAGCTAAGTAACCGCCATTGAGATGAATGGGAATGCTAATGGACATTTCTCTTGCTATTGTACACCTTCTTGTGTTTCTTTTCAATCCATCTGTGCAATAAACCACATGTCTTGGTTTTTGGTTTCATCTTGAATCTCCATTTAATTGGTTTGTTAGATATAAGATTACTAATATTCCTCCCCAACATTTCAAATATCAGTCCAATGTAGACAGCAAAGGTCAAATGATAGCGTTTGGGCCAACTCACCCGAGATGCAATGCTGTTTATGGTTTTTGATACAGAATGACATATGTTCTTGAAACCTGAGCAGGAGGAATCAAACACTGGAAATGCACTTTTGTCTGCAAAAAGACTTCAGTTCATTAGTACGATGAAAGTTGTGTTGACTGTCTTCTCTCATCACTATTTATTTACATCTGCTTCTTTGACCTTCAGAGCTGCTACATGTATTATGCTTCTATCCATCATTGGCAATCTTCTTTTAACAGAAAAACTATAGTTTTTTGCCTTGATTTAGTGTCCGACTTCATCACATGCAGAAAACTTTGGTGTCCCCTGCACAGTATGCTGCAATAATGAGGATCACATTCTTGAGACCAATAGGTCCAGGGATGGTCTTAATTTAATTTATTTTTAATTTATAAAAAAAAAAAATCATGAATAATAATTAATCAGTCAATCACGATTTTTTGTGTGATGTATCTCCATTAAATAGAAATACTTACTAATATTCTTTTTGTAATATTTGAATATTGATGGGAAAAAATGGATTCAAACTGAATTCAGACTATATTGTCTATTAGACCACATTCCTTGTTTCAATTGGTTTAAAATGAGGACCCTGTGCATTATACAGTCTGGGGGATCCCATAATAAATGGTTTATTAAATGTTTATTCTAGACTACCATACTGAAATATTGTGATGTATTTTTATATAGATTTAGTCTTTAGTGACATTCTAAATGGACACAGTTTATGAGACACAGCTGTGTGTAAACTATTCACATTATATTATGTTTCCTCCAAACCACGTTTAACAGCTGTGATATCGTTACGCGATACACAATGTTTGATGGAAGTTTGGACATAACAATCTATGTTGTCTCCCCCTTGTGGAGATATGTGGTATGTAACATACTTCAATTTTAGTTAATAGGGATGTAAAACGTCATATTTTTATATCTCTCTTAATTTTGGGGCTGATTTAACTACACACATGCCTGTAAGTGAGTGCTTATGGTGTGTACGATTAGAGTTAAAAAAATCCTCATCTATTGTGATGGCAGAGGAAAGATACATGAAATAACCTTGTTAACACCTCCAGTGTTCATCAGTCTCAGGGTATACTGGCGTTTCAGACATTTGATCAAATATTACAGACCTATGCAATATAATTGAGCAATATTAAATAGGTAAAAAAGCTATTGTACTGAATAATGTGAATTACAGCCATGCTTGTAAACACGGCTGAGTTGTTATTGAGTACAAGAGCACTCTAAGTATGATATTTATTACTTTACATTCAGAAAAAAAAAAATCTATTTCTAGTGTAACTTAATGAGCATTGCAACACAAAGGTCATTGAATCGATCCCCAGAAAAAACACATTCAGATTTAAATATTAATCTGTATATTATTTAAATATTCAATGCGCTGTGTGTCAGTTTGAATAAAAGCAGCTGCCATATGCATACATGTAAAATCATAATCTTCTGTTCCCCAAAGTGGTCCAAATAATGAAATGTCAAAATTATGGCGTAACACCTCAAAATGTGTATTTTAAGATCTCACATAACCCTTAACATTTTACTATTATATAGCAGCTGTTGGATCTAAAGAACAATCTGATGTTGGCTGCATTAGATTGGAACATTCAGTTAAAAGCGAGAACATTCGTTTTATTCTGAATGTTGTTTTTGTGCCTGTCTCAAAAATGTTTGGCATAGGGTTAATAAAATGTACTACTCCTAATGACTAAATTTCATTTTGTAGAATACAATAAAAATGAGGTAATCCTAAATTGTATGTTTTTTGGAAACTTTCCGCGATACAGTAAATCATAATACATTATTTGGAGTCTAACAAGAAATTATAATGCAATATTATGTTTGGCCAATTTTGGCTGTTCAAAACAGACGTGTGACCAGCATCCCATCTTTCAGCATCTCTACCGCTCACTCAGATGTGACAACCCATAGCAGTCATCTCCATGGAAACCGCAGGCTGAATTTGCCTGTTTCTCCTATCTATTATAACACAAGCCAGACCCCCAGCAGAGAACTTACGCTCTTATCATTACATTTTTTTCCAAATCAGTCAGCTCTGTAGACCTCAGCCAGTAATAAGAGTGAGAGAGTTCGGCCTTGTTCACGATAGGCAGCTCTTACAGGAAGCACTTCACAATAGGGGACATGTTTTAAAGTTTATTTACATGCATGCCTTTAATAGAGTACAAGGTCTGCTTTGTCTTGCAAAACTTGTTTTGAATACAGAACAAACAAATTCCTCTAACTCAAAGAAGAATTTAATGAAAGCATGGTTGCTGCTCAAGGTCAACAAACTGAATTCGTTTTCAGTCCTAAATGCCTGGGATTTTTAAATGTTGACCGGATTTCCTGTAGGCCCCAAATCAACATATTTCTGTGTTTTGTGTGTCCGAAAGTTTTTAAATCTCAAAGGCAATAAGCAATGTGTTAAACAAAAGGTTAAATACACAAATAGATACATGTGGATATCTCATTGCAATTAATCAATAGTCATGAACACAGGTGTATTTGCCTCATAATTATACAAATATTTTGACATTTTTATGCATATTTCAACTATAATACTGTCAGAGATGCTTGTAGAGTACTGCACCAATAATTTACATTAACTACACTGTTAGACTTTGATTTAATTTTTGCAGTTACTTACTACGAAATGCTCAGCCAAATTTGAACTTACTCCTTCGAAAGCGTAAACTACTGTAATAATTTTTTACTGTTAATTACTGTAATATGCATCGCATTATAGGTATTTTTAAGACGTAACATTGATTTACAGTGACATACTGTATTTCAGAGCTCATGTACGTTACCACGCCCAACGCAGCCTAACCTCGGCAATTGGTTCCGAAATTCACCGCTTGCTCGGACGTCTCTGTAGCGGTTAACCATGAGATAAATTGAGATAATGAATCATGCTTATATGTTTATGACAACCACCAAAGCATTCAGACATTGCTACATGTTATGTCAGGATTTATGTGTGTGTAAGTTTCACGATTTTAGACGCTCCAAATGAGTGCTTTAATTATGTTTTCATAATTGGTTTAAATGCGCTAGCATAGCGGCTAATGTTTATGCACTTTACTTTGGTAATCTGCTGCTACATTTGATAAAATAACGCGTTGTTATCACATGCTGCTTCCTCGCATATTATTTTGCTAGCACGAGTGCTACACAGCTGTAATAGCCCTTATGAACAGATTCCATAAATAGAAATCACTTACAATATCTGAGAGGCTTTACTTTTTGGGTTTGCAGCCAACATCCACCAAGATGCTTGAGGTGACAAAGTTATCATGCTAGGTATGAAAAATAGTTGTAATATTCTATTAAATGCCATAAATTATGAACAGCAAGTGCTGAGGATGGCTCATAGAATAAAAGGATAGCTGACTTTTTTTCCTTTGTTTTGTATTTTAATATGTATTATACTGTAGTGTTAAATGTTGGTTGTGTATGTGAAGTTTGAATTAAATTGCCCCAAGGGGATTAAAAAAGCTCTAAACTAAAAAAGCTGATGTTTTTATTTCATGGTGTATTTTGATGTCTGCAACCTACAGGATGGTAAGCATTGAGGGCTAGATCTTCTATGAAGCTATCCATCTGTATTTCTTCATCAGTGCTTTTGCTGTCTTTTTGTCTCCATTTGTGTTAATCTGGAGTATCGGCATGCACTATGCGGGTGATGGTACAGAGGTTAGTAATTCAATGCATATCATATATATACACATATATGTATATATATATATATGTAATGGTACATTTCCATTCCATTCCATTTTCTACCGCTTGTCCGAACTACCTCGGGTCACGGGGAGCCTGCGCCTATCTCAGGAGTCATCGGGCATCAAGGCAGGATACACCCTGGATGGAGTGCCAACCCATCGCAGGGCACACACACTCACTCATTCACTCACGCACTCACACCCTACGGACAATTTTTCCAGAGATGCCAATCAACCTACCATGCATGTCTTTGGACCAGGGGAGGAAACCGGAGTACCCGGAGGAAACCCCCGAGGCACGGGGAGAACATGCAAACTCCACACACACAAGTCGGAAGCGGGATAATGGTACATTTAAAGAATATATTAGCAATCCATGCATTGACTAATAAAGAGACAACATTCAGAGTAAAGTGACATGCACATGTCTCCTGCAGTAAACATTTGAGCACTTTGTATTATTCAATAATTTGTATACTGAAGACATTTGTGAGTAATACTGTAATTCTCTTTTGTTGTTAATGTGTTTGTAACGTGGTTCGTAGGTGTGGAAGGAAGGAGATAGGGTCGGCGTGGCTGGTAAGAATCTTTTTATTCCAACAATCATAAAACATAAAGCAAAAGTAAATAATATTTAATTATGGCCTCCTGGCACATAAGTTCGGTCTCTGGGTTTCCGGTATGCGTCCTCTCGATTCCGTCTATTCTTCAGCCAAACTCTCTCTCTCGATTCTCCCCTCGTGTTGGCTTTTATCCTCTTCCCGCCAATCACTGTAAATACAGACAGGTGTTTACAATCAGTCTTTGACCTACTTATTTCCCGCCGATTTCCTGTCTCTCTCTCTCCAGACTCCGCTAGACCACGCCCCCCCTTGCCACATACCCCCACACCCGACTCAGGCCGGGGCCCCATCCGCCTGCAGCTTCCCCCCCCCCCTCCTGGAGAGGAAGTCGGCTACTACCATCTGGTTCCCCGGTCTGTGGACCACCTGGAACTTGAAGGTTGTAAATGCCAGATACCAACGGGTGATCCGCGCGTTGGTATCCTTCATGCGGTGGAGCCATTGGAGGGGTGCGTGGTCCGAACAGAGGGTGAACTCCCGCCCCAGGAGGTAATAGCGGAGGGTGAGAACGGCCCACCGGATCGCTAGGCATTCCTTTTCAATGGTGCTGTACATCGTCTCCCTCCTCGAGAGCTTGCGACTGATGTACAGCACCGGCCGCTCTGCCCCCTCCACCTCCTGGGAAAGGACCGCTCCCAGCCCCCTGTCCGATGCGTCCGTCTGTAAAAGAAAGGGGAGAGAGAAATCAGGAGCGTGCAATAGCGGGCCCACCACACAGAGCAGCCTTAACTTGGGTGAAAGCCTGCTGGCACAGCTCCGACCATTGGACGGGATCTGGTGCCTCCTTTTTAGTGAGGTCCGTCAGGGGCTGGTGAGGGTCGAATAGTCCGGCACAAACCTTCTGTAGTAACCTGCCAACCCCAGGAATTGCCTCACCTCCTTTTTGGTCTTGGGTCTCGGGGAGGTTGCAATTGCTGCTGTCTTGTCAATTTGGGGACGCACCTGCCCGTGACCCAAGTGGAAGCCCAGATACCTGACCTCCACTCGCCCAATTGCACACTTCTTCGGGTTAGCCGTGAGCCCCGCTCCTCTCAGCGAACTCAAGACCGCATTTAGGTGCTGCATATGCCGCTGCCAGTCATTACTATAAATGACAATGTCATCCAAGTAAGCAGCGGCCTATGCCACATGTGGGCGTAGGATACGGTCCATGAGACGCTGAAATGTCGCTGGGGCACCGAATAAGCCGAACGGAAGTGTGACAAATTGGTGTAATCCAAACGGCGTAGTGAAAGCTGTTTTTTCCTTGGATAAAGGAGATAAGGGTATCTGCCAGTATCCTTTTGTCAAATCCAACGTCGAATAAAAGCGAGCCGCACCTAGCCGATCAAGCAGTTCGTCAATCCGCGGCATTGGATATGCATCGAACTTCGACACAGCATTCACCTTGCGATAGTCCACACAGAACCGGACCAAGCCGGTTATTACTCTATTACTCCCATCTCCAGCATAGCGTCTAATTCTTCCTGAACCACTTTTTTCTTGTGTTCAGGTAAACGATACGGCCGGCCACGTACAACCACTCCCGGTGTGGTCTCAATATGGTGCTCTATGAGTGTAGTGCGGCCAGGCAGAGGCGAGAACACATCGGCAAAACGAGCCTGCAACCTGGCAACGTCAGTGATCTGGGATGGCGAAAGATGATCCCCCCAGGGGCCAGAGTGTTCGGTTGAGTTTTTCTTCCCACCTCTGGCCCGAGATCATCCTCCCTTCCTACCACCGTCGCCAGCATCACTGCGTCCGCCTCACTCCATTTTTTAAGGAGGTTGAGGTGGTATAATTGATGTGCCCCGTTTCTGTCTGGTCTTACCACCTCATAATTGAGATCCCCCACTCGTCGTGTAACCACAAAGGGTCCTTGCCACTTGGCGAGTAACTTTGAGCTGGATGTTGGGAGTAATACGAGGACTTTCTCTCCCGGTGTAAATTGACGTAATCTGGCGCCCCTATTATATTGCCGGCTTTGTCTGTCCTGGGCCTGTAACAAATTCTCCATAGAGAGCCGCCCCAAGGTGTGGAGTTTTGTTCTCAGGTCCATTACATACTGAATTTCGTTCTTGCTAGCGGTAGGTCCGTCCTCCCAAGTTTCCCTTAGGACATCTAACACCCCACGGGGCTGACGTCCATAGAGCAACTCGAAGGGGGAAAACCCCGTGGAGGCTTGGGGAACCTCGCGCACGGCAAATAACAAGGGCTCCAGCCATTTATCCCAATTTTTGGCGTCCTCGTGAATGAACTTTCGGATCATGGTTTTTAAAGTACGGTTAAAACGTTCGACCAGTCCGTCCGTTTGTGGGTGATAGACGCTGGTCCGAATCGTTTTCACACCCCCAACAACCCGTATAGTTCGCGGATCGTCCGTGACATGAACGTCGTGCCTTGATCCGTGAGAATCTCTTTCGGGATTCCCACGCGGGAGATCAATGAGAACAATGCGTCCGCCACGCTTTTAGCGGAAATATTGCGGAGCGCCACTGCCTCGGGGTATCGGGTTGCATAGTCCACAATGACCAATGCAAAACGGTGCCCTCGTGCGGAACGCTCTAACGGCCCGACCAGGTCCATACCAATTCGTTCGAAGGGGACCTGAATTAAAGGAAGAGGGCACAATGGTGCTTTTGGAGTGGCCGGTGGGTTTACCAGCTGGCATTCACGACATGCTGCACACCATCTGCGCACATTCTCGTGAATGCCCGGCCAAAAAAAACGGGCCGTTAAGCGATTCAGTGTTGCGGTATGCCCCAAGTGTCCTGCCATCGGATTAGCATGAGCCGCCTGAAAAAGCATTTCCCGGCGGCTCTTTGGGACGACCAATTGTGCTGTATCCTTCTTTGACTGAGTGTCTTGGGTCACTCGATACAACCTGTCTTTTATCATGGCAAAATATGGATAGGTGAGCGGCTGTGCCGGTTGGAGAGACTGCCCGTCGATCATGCGGACCTGCTCAAACGCATTTTTAAGCGACTCATCTCTAGACTGATCCGTTCCCCTGGATCCGTTGTTGAGGGTCCCGGCTCTGCCTCTCCAAATTGCGCAACCGCCCCTCTCCGCTCATGTTTATCCCCAGAGACACCCGCACATAAATCCATTAATAACACGCTAAAATCCGGCCAATTCGTCCCCAAAATTAGCGGATGTCGGAGGTGTGAGTTAACAGCTACCTCCACTGTATGTTTTTTTCCCCTGAATTTGATCGCCAGGGCGACTAAGGGATAGCTCACTACCTCCCCGTGCACACACCTTACCTTAACCTCGCGGCCCGTATCCAATGCCGTGGCTTGAATCACGCCTGGGTGGATCGAGGTTTGGTTGCAACCTGAATCCACCAAGGCCTGATAAGTACCCCCCTCAATACTCACAGGTATTTGATACAACCCCGCCTGATCGAGGGCGGTCCGCGGGGCGTCGGGGATCCGGATCACCGCACCAACCTCCATAACCGGACATGATCTGACGAAGTGGTCCGGGTCCCCGCAGCGCCAGCAGACCGGCCCAGGCCTACCCGCTGCCCCGGTAGGCGGAAGCGGGCCAAAGGATTGGCGGGAAGAGGAAGGGGGGAAAAATCGGGAGGGCGCTGCCCCGCTGGTCATTCCCCCACGCCGGAGTTCGGCCCTTGCGTCCGGTAGGAACCGGATTGGAGGACTGCTCCGGACAGGAGCCGCTGTCTGCGGCACCGGACGGGACCTATTAGAGGGAAACGCAAGAGGGGAAGAGGGGAGGAGAGAGGTCTGGGAGTCGCCGACCCCACAGCACGCCGCCATGTGGTCCTCCGCCAACTGGACGGCTTGTATCAGCGACGTCGGCCGGTGGCAGTGGACCCACTGGGCAGTCCTCGCAGGCATCCGTCCCACAAACTGCTCCAGTACCACCTTCTCTACCGTCGTATCGACGTCGCTGACATCATCCAGCAACCATTTGCGGCACGCGTCCCGGAGCTGCTGGGCAAACACAAAGGGTTGGCCACCGTCCCCAAACTCCAGCGACCGAAACCGCAGTCGCTGCTCTGCTCCGGGGTCCGCCCGACCCGCTGGAGGACTGCCTTTCGGAGGTCCGTGTAATCCAGGAGGTTCTGGACTGGCAGCTGTTGAGCCGCGAGCTGAGCCTCACCTGACAACAGCGGGATTAGCCGGGTCGCCCAGTTCTCGCGGGGCCAGCCAGAAACCTCCGCGGACCTCTCGAAGAGGTCTAAAAAGGCTTCCGGGTCATCCTGGGGACCCATCTTGTGGAGCAGCACGGGAGTCGGGGAGGCGGTGCCAGTTGGTATGCCCTCGGTTCGCTCCCCCGCGAAATCCAGCTCCGGAACAGCTCGCGGTCATCCGTCTGAGCTTTGAGGAGCCTCTCGAATCGTGTTATATACAAATAAAAAAAAATATGCACATTGTATGGGAATAGATTCAACACGCTCACTGAGAACAGCATAAAACAAACCTTGTGTCAATGCATGTTTTGTAATAAAGAGCATAAAAGAACACATAAAAAAAAAACATTTGAGCACTTCTGGTTCCATTGCCCCAATTTCAAGAATTCAAGATTTTTTTAATGGGGTAAATGAATTAAGGTATGTGGTTAACAAAACCTGTAAATATTCACATATTTTATTATACGACATACAACATGTCACGGTATTCGGTGAGACAAGGACATAGGAACCAGGCGCAGACAGCGGGTAAGGGGTTGAACAAGACTTTTAATAAACAATGACAACACATGAAACAAAAACCCACTTTGGGGTAAAACAAAAGAACAGCAGGGTGAGAACAGGAAGGGAACACAGGAACATCGACTGACTACACTAGATTAAACAGGACTAAATACAACACTAGACATAACTACAACTAACCAAACTAGACTTACTTGGTAATACAAGACAAGGCGGATGGCAAGGGTAACATCGAACAGCAAAATGATCCAGCACAAGACAGAAGACACAGGGGCATTAAATAAGGGATCAAATCAAGAGGGAACAGGTGTAGGGCATGAAATCAATAAGAAGCAATAATAAGGAAACTAGGGGGCTGGGACAAAGGGCCAAATTGCCTCTCTCCACACAAAACACGAGGCTCTGTTGAGATCCTGCCATGATGGGGCAGAATCATGACACAACACACCAGCTCACATTTTTTTTAAAGATTTACCTTACTTATTAGGGAACATTATTTTTGATGTTAAGTTTGAAACTGTAATTGAAGGCTTGGTGGTGGTGACATTGATGTTGAGTCACTGTGGTATAGTCTGTTTATGGGTAGTTGGCAAATTAATATGCAAATGTGTCCTATGGTGTGATGGCAAAAATTAAGAGAAAAATAACAATGAAGATAAATCTCTCTTATATTATTTTATATTATAAATATGAATATTATTAATATATAATAATGTAAAATTATCTGTTTGTTTTCTAAATTATGCTGTCACACCATAGGGCACATGTAGGATTTATTCGTCAACTACAGTACTCGTATATCTTCATGTTAGATTTTTATTTCTGACGATTGTATTATGGCTTCATACATGTGTTATCCATGTTATACAACATGCAATCTTTCAAATGTCTATGGGAAAAATCCATTGGCTTTCGGTCGAGGGAACCAGTGCGACACTAACTGAAAAAGCATCATCCCTGTAGGACTATCGACTGATTTCACACCACCGTTATGTTGAAATTGAAAGCGAGGCAGAGGTGGGAAAAAAAACGGGAAGGACAGATAGACTGCAATGGTTTGAACAACCAACCTGGAGTTATTAAAACAATCGAAGATCTTGACTGTGAAAATATAAGTACCCTTACATATTAGTGACTTTTTAAGCTGCCAGAAGCATGTGTCATTCGCACACACACAGCTACTCTAACATTGTTTTTAAACGCATCATTTGTGTATTCATGTTACAGACACTCGATGGTAGTCCAAACCATTGCAGTCTATCTGCACTTCTGGTTTTCTTCCCATCTCTGCTTCGCTTTCGATTTCAACATGGCAGTCAGTCTATTTTGCACACAAATTTATTTTTTGGGGGGTTTATCTCTGTGAAAGTATTAACAGAAAAAAAAGTGCTATGTTTTGTCTGATTTAAAGAATAACACAAGTTTGGTTCATATTCCAACTAATTAAACTGCATAAAGTTGGTGGTTTAAAGAAAATAAAATATTTTGATTGTTGTATTTTATGCTATTGCATAAATTGTTAGCCTGTCTGTTCATCGACAGTTTAAATGAGAGAAAATACATGACCATTTCTCACACATTTTCTTTTTGTTTCTCTTTAGATCATCTGTCTCGCAATGTACCGATGCCTAGAATGGATCTTTTAAGCTTTGTGCCTGTAGGCTCAATATATCATAATCAAAATATCATACTGGTGTGTTTTGTTATATATAATAGATTTTGAACCAAAATATTGGCTGCATTTACAGTCTACCTATTGTTAGATGAATCTTATAGATACTGTTATATTGTTATGATTTCATCAGGCACTGCTGTATCACATTGTTCAAAAACCATTATAAATGGATGTAACTAATAATAATAATGTACTGAATAAAAAATATTACTGTTGTGCATGGACTATGTCATTTTTTAAATGTAACAGTATTCATGTAAACTAATCATATAGATTTTGTACTGCTAGTGGCACATATTGTAAAATAATATGAAATACGATTATTGTAAATTTATTATGAAGGAATGCATTTTACAATACTATTTAGCAAGTTATTATTGCAGTAAAACTACTGTAGAGTTATAATACTCTGAAGCCAAATTGTGCTAAGGGTATTATACTGTACAAAGACATTACAGTATGGATATTATACTGTAAAAAGAAGTTGCAGTTAAGTCATATTACTGTACGGTACATATACAGTTAGGCTGCTGTAAAGGGGCTGTCATGGTTCCACCTCTCCTTGTCAGGTATTTCTTGGTCTAGAGGTGGAATCATACAGGATCCTTTGTTTCTCTAGTCTGCGTCATCGTTCCTACCCTCCTGTTTCCTAGTTTGTGTTAATTAGTTTATCCCTTGCACCTGTTCCCTCTTGATTTGCTCCCCTTTAAGACATCCTCGTGTTCTTTGTCCTGTCTGGTTCATTGTACGTTGTACTTGTATCGTTTGCTGTCTGCTTCATGCCCTCGTCTTGCTGTCTCCCTTGTCTAAGTAAGTGTTAGTTTAGTGTTTGTACCAAGTGTTTTGTTTTATAGTTTAGTAAGTCAGTGTTTATTGTTAAAATTTATATATTCCTGTCCTGTTTTCCCCCTCGTGGGTTTTGTTTTTCCTTTTTGTTTTGTTTGTGTTATAATAAATACTTGTTAACCCCTTCATCCCTGCCTCTGCCTGCAATTGGGTTCTCCTGCCTTGTCTCTCTGTGAGATCCGTGACAGAATGAACCAGCAAAACCGAACCCAGCAGGCAGTAGCCAACGACACGAACCGTTGGTCATGCACCTCCAACCCAGTGTGGTGGGAGGCGATTGCCTCCCAGTCACACGCTGGAGGCGGTCCGTTCCCGGCCCAGTGCCATAGGCCTCTGCAGGACT
The DNA here is from genome assembly GCA_006030095.1 of Triplophysa siluroides. Classification (NCBI taxonomy): domain Eukaryota; kingdom Metazoa; phylum Chordata; class Actinopteri; order Cypriniformes; family Nemacheilidae; genus Triplophysa; species Triplophysa siluroides. The sequence continues at coordinate 1,552,673 of VCII01000042.1, read as the reverse complement.
ATGCTCGGGAGGTCGAGGCCAGGAGGGCGTCTGTACCCGAGGTGCTGGTGAGTGCCTACCTAATGGCCGGGATGGACAACCCACCATCTTTTCCTGAACGGGAGGAGTTGGTTTATCAGCCGTTCCCACAGTTAGTGGAACGGCTGCAGCTTCGAGAGGAGTGTTACCAAGACTCCTCTCCCAGCTGTTGTCCAATCTCCTCCCGTCCGGGGTTGGGGTCCATTCCGGAGGACCGTGTGGTGGGTACTCTCACCTTGGGGAATTCCACACAGTCTTCCTCCTCACCTCCTGTAGCCCCTCCGCCGCCGACGGACCTCGGTGGCAAACGGGGGAGACGGGAATCCTGGGGGTCCTCGTCGGAAGCCTCCAATCCCGAGCCGCCCACCCCATTCACCTCGTTTCTTCAGCCGACCACCAGGCGGGTGGCTCGGCTGAAGAGGAAGAGGCAACGGAGGTCCCGAGTCCGGGTCCGGAGGTCCCGAGTCCGGAGGTCCCGAGTCCGGAGGTCCCGAGTCCGGAGGTCCCGAGTCCGGAGGTCCCGAGTCCGGAGGTCCCGAGTCCGGAGGTCCCGAGTCCGGAGGTGTCAAGCCCCAAATATTTTTTGGGGGGGCGCCGTGGGGATGTGACGGTCCGTGCGGCCAGCCCGGCCGCAGACTCGGTCCAGCAACCGGCACCAAGCCCGGTCCAGCAACCGGCACCAACCAGCAACCGGCACAGAACGCTGCCCAGCCGCCGGAGAGCGCTGCCCAGCCTATGTTCCAGCCGATGTCCAGCCCGGCATTCCAGCCCTTGTCCTGCCCGGCATTTCAGCCGGCCGTCCAGCCCTTGTCCTGCCCGGCATTCCAGCCGGCCGTCCAGCCCTTGTCCTGCCCGGCATTCCAGCCGGCCGTCCAGCCCTTGTCCTGCCCGGCATTTCAGCCGGCCGTCCAGCCGTCCAGTTGTCCAGCCCTTGTCCTGCCCGGCCAGCCGGCCGTCCAGCCCGGGCCGTCCAGCCCTTGTCCTGCCCGGCATTCCAGCCGGGGTCCAGCCCAGCAGTCCTGCCGGGGACAAGAACAGTTTTCCCCAGGACTTCCCCTGTCAAGCCTCCTGGGGCTCCGCGCCCTGGCGCGCCCCCAAGGGCTGGAACTTCCCCACCCAGCCCTACCCCTTCTGGACTTCCAATGTACTCTTGTTTGCCCCCACCCCCCCTCCCTTGTTATTATTTTTATTGTCCCACCCTAACCCGTTGATTTTTCTTGCCTGTCTGCCCCTTGTCATGTTTGCCATGTCTTGTTTGGTCTTGTCAGTGTCCCAGTCTGTCTTGTCTTGTTTGTGCCTTTGAGGAGCATCAGGATGCTGCTCCTTAAGGCGGGGGTTCTGTCATGGTTCCACCTCTCCTTGTCAGGTATTTCTTGGTCTAGAGGTGGAATCATACAGGATCCTTTGTTTCTCTAGTCTGCGTCATCGTTCCTACCCTCCTGTTTCCTAGTTTGTGTTAATTAGTTTATCCCTTGCACCTGTTCCCTCTTGATTTGCTCCCCTTTAAGACATCCTCGTGTTCTTTGTCCTGTCTGGTTCATTGTACGTTGTACTTGTATCGTTTGCTGTCTGCTTCATGCCCTCGTCTTGCTGTCTCCCTTGTCTAAGTAAGTGTTAGTTTAGTGTTTGTACCAAGTGTTTTGTTTTATAGTTTTGTAAGTCAGTGTTTATTGTTAAAATTTATATATTCCTGTTTTGTTTTTCCTTTTTGTTTTGTTTGTGTTATAATAAATACTTGTTAACCCCTTCATCCCTGCCTCTGCCTGCAATTGGGTTCTCCTGCCTTGTCTCTCTGTGAGATCCGTGACAGGGGCACTTACAGTAAGTCACTGAAAATAGTCCTGCCAGTGAGTTACCGCAAAAATACAATGAAAAGTCTAACAGTGTACTAATTTAATGGTTTCAACGGTTGTCCTGGATATGAACACCAGTGTCTTTTTGTATTGTATGTAAAGTATACAATGGTAAATTTTGCATCACACAAAACACTTCTACTGTATTTTGTGGCTGGGTACAGTTTGTTAAAAAAACAGGAATGCCATTTCTCACCAGTAATATTTGCTTCCTCAAGAACCCAGGGAGTAATGTTGCTCTCATGACCGTGACTGTTCTTTCTTTCTTTAGACCTGATTGTTACTCAAATAATATGTCCGTTGTTTCTAAAAAAATATGTCAGCATCCTGCTTCTCAGACATGCTTTTGTTTATTTGTCTAAGTCGTAAAGTCTGAAACCTCTCTCTGCACATTTAAAATGCTCAATTGACCTTTAAGCATTGCTGTAGTTTCTGAGCTGATGACAGTTTTACCTGTGTATAGATTATGCAACTGTTGCTATTTGAATTATTGTTTTGTATATTTTTTATTATAGATGCCCTTTCGTATTTTGTTGACATCATGTTCTCAATAAAAAAACGATGCCTTTTGAAATGTTACTTTTAAAGGGATAGTCATGCACACACAAATGCAAAAATTAAAATATGGTAATCTTTTACACATCCTCACATTCACAAACCTTTTGTCTATAACAAAAATGAAAATATTAGGACGATAGGCAGATTATTAGGGTATGAAAGCCTCAGACACCATTTACTGTTATTGGAGAAGTCATGAAGGTCATAAGAGGGATAGTTCACCCAAAAATGAAAATCTTCCATCATTTACTTACCCATTTGTCATCTTAAACCAGTACGGCTTACTTTCTTCTGCAGAACATAAAATAAGATATTTTGAAGAATGTCGGTAACCGAACAACGGCAGTACCTATTCACATCCTTTGTATGGACACAAATGGATACCATTAACGTTGTTCGGTTACCAATTTTTTTTTATTATCTTTTGTGTTCTACAGAAGAAAAAGTCACGCAGGTTAAACTGACAAGAGGGGGAGTAAATGATGCAGGATTTTCATTTTTTTGGTGAACTATCGCTTTAAGGCTCGGAAAAACATAAGGGTGGGAGAATCAAATAATTTTTTATTTTGCATTTTTTTTGTGTGTATCTATTTCTTTCGTATTATTTGGAACACACGTTCTGTTAAATATTCTAAATAAATGTGTGACATGTTTAGTCTAGACACTGCAATCATAATGGAGACAACAGTGTTTGCAGTGAAACCTAATATCAATGTGTATAATTCAAAACTTGCAGTGGAAAATTTCTGATTGTGTAAATGACCTTTAATATCAGGTCGGGATCTCACAGTATGAAAATCGATTTGATCTGCTATTGCGTTGAGAAATGAAACACAGCTGCTAACATAACACAGGGCATTTAGGATGAAAAAGCTGTGATTTCTGCTCTGCGTTATGGATGAATGATGATTGGTATATACAGTAGGTGGTGATGTCGGTATCTCACATGGAGGCCAGTCACGAGTCACTGGTGCCTGTGCGGTTGCAAAGGTCAAATGCCAGACATTGTGTCATGCATAGTGATGCCGGGCATGATGGATAGTAACTTTTACTTCCATGTAAACGGCTGTTAAACACTGTTTTACGGCATCTGTTTGTGGCCTGGAAACGATGACATTCCAAGTGCCATGTATGCAATAAATAATGCCTTTATACTGTACTGTATATTAAGGTTCCGGGGCATCCAGAATACACAGAAATTTATTTTTTATCTCTCCTCTTATCTCACTTTCTCAGGCCATACCATACACAGTCTTTTGCTTAATGATCTCCAAAAAGACATTCTAGACTCTTACTTCCCACAGTAAGTTAGCCAAACAAAGTGTTGTTCCGTTGGCATGTCTCAGCATGGGATTCTGTGGTTCACATCAGAAGATGTCTCAGTGATAACAGCCTACAAAGCCATGAACTCTGTCACTGCACTTTCAGGGACAACACACTGGACCCACTGGGAACTGAGAATGGAATCTCTGAGAGGATATTTTAGCAGATCTACTATAATATAAATTGTTTAATTGCCTCTTTAAAATAAGAACACAGTTAAACAACTTATTAAGGGATTCTTCATAATTAGAACCAGCAGGGACCCTTTTAGCACTGTTAGGGGACTGATAGGTTGGATATTTGCTCACACACATTGATAAATGAACTGCTATCCAGCCTACTTAGTCTAACATTTCCCATACAATGCGATGCCAACAAAAACCTTGCCTATTTGACTATTTTAGATTCTATTGGTAGGTGTACGGGTAAACGTACACAAAGACAACTTTAAGTAATGTTAATGCATTTAATATTTCCTTTGTCAGTCTACAGATATGTAAGTCTACAGCTATTATATTTACTTTTAAGTGTTCAAATAAATAAAACAGTTCCCATAAGAACCTGACAGGACCATTGTCCGGGGAAATCATGAACCAGGTAACTGGAACGTTCTCAAGCTTTCTTGCAGTAACGTTAAAAGAACATTATAGCTATAAACATATGTCATTGCTAAACATTTTCATACTAACGTTACCTGGAAACGTAGGTGCATAATACTTAGGCCTACTGTACCTGCACAAAAACGACCTTTCAGCACACACTCGTTGTCCTTTGCACGTATGTAAAAATGCATTATATCTGTAAGCTACAATATTTTCTAAATGTTCTAAAAATGTTTCGTGTTTTTCTGTCTAGCTGCTGTATTACTGGAGGCTTCTGTTGGCAAAAAAATTCCTTGTGTGCTTATACGCGCATTCTGATTCTAGTCACGTGCTGCCACCTAGTGACGGAACCTTGGAACTGTGTGTAGAATTAATTGTAAGTACATGCCATCAAATGTACTTAGTTTACGTGGTCAATATTCCAAGATTTGTTTCATGTAAAAATTATTTATTTTTACACACACCTTGTAATTGTCATTTAAAGCTAAAGCTAAAGCTAAATACTGCAAGACCAGTTTGACACCCCTGGGTTAACAAATACAAACCCGATTCCAAAAGTTGGGACAGTGTACAAATTGTGAATAAAAACAGAATGCAATGATGTGGAAGTTTCAAATTTCAGTATTTTATTCAGAATACAACATAGATGACATATCAAATGTTTAAACTGAGAAAATGTATAATTTTAAGGGAAAAATAAGTTTATTTTAAATTTCATGGCATCAACATCTCAAAAAAGTTGGGACAAGGCCATGTTTACTACTGTATGGCATCCCCGCTTCTTTTTATAACAGTCTGCAAACATCTGGGGACTGAGGAGACAAGTTGCTCAAGTTTAGGAATGTTGTCCCATTCTTGTCTAATACAGGCTTCTAGTTGCTCAACTGTCTTAGGTCTTCGTCGCATCTTCCTCTTTATGATGCGCCAAATGTTTTCTATGGGGGAAAGATCTGGACTGCAGGCTGGCCATTTACATTTAGGCATTTGGCAGACGCTTTTATCCAAAGCGACTTACAGTGCACTTATTACAGGGACAATCCCCCTGGAGCAACGTGGAGTAAAGTGTCTTGCTCAAGGATACACTGGTGGTGGCCAGCAACCTTTTGATTTACCAGTTCAGTGGTTTAACCCACTAGACCACCATCTCCACATTTCAGTACCCGGATCCTTCTACGCAGCCATGATGTTGTAATTGATGCAGTATGTGGTCTGGCATTGTCATGTTGGAAAATGCTAGGTCTTCCCTGAAAGGGACAACGTCTGGATGGGAGCATATGATGTTCTAGAACTTGGATATACCTTTCAGCATTGATGGTGCCTTTCCAGATGTGCAAGTTGCCCATGCCACATGCACTCATGCAACCCCATACCATCAGAGATGCAGGCTTCTGAACTGAGTGCTGATAACAACTTGGGTTGTCCTTGTCCTCTTTAGTCCGGATGACATGGCGTCCCAGTTTTCCAAAAAGAACTTTTGATTCGTCTGACCACAGAAAAGTTTTCCACTTTGCCACAGTCCATTTTAAATGAGGCTTGGCCCAGAGAAAACGCCTGCGCTTCTGGATCATGTTTAGATATGGCTTCTTTTTTGACCTATAGAGTTTTAGCCGGCAACAGTGAATGGCACGGTGGATTGTGTTCACCGACATTGTTTTCTGGAAGTATTCCAATGCCCATGTTTTGATTTCCAATATAGTAGCATTCCTGTATGTGATGCAGTGCCGTCTAAGGGCTCGAAGATCACAGCATCCAGTATGGTTTTCCGGCCTTAACCCTTACGCACAGAGATTCTCTGAATCTTTGGATGATATTATGCATTGTAGATGATGATGATAACTTCAAACTCTATGCAATTTTTCTCTGAGAAACTCTTTTCAGATATTGCTCCACTATTTTCCGCCGCAGCATTCGGGGAATTGGTGATCCTCTGCCCATCTTGACTTCTGAGAGACACTGCCACTCTGAGAGGCTCTTTTTATACCCAATCATGTTGCCAATTGACCTAATAAGTTGCAAATTGGTCCTCCAGCTGTTCCTTATATGTACATTTAACTTCTCCAGCCTCTTATTGCTACCTGTCCCAACTTTTTTGGAATGTGTAGCTCTCATGAAATCCAAAATGAGCCAATATTTGGCATGACATTTCAAAATGTATCACTTTCAACATTAGATATGTTATCTATATTCTATTGTGAATAAAATATAAGTTTATGAGATTTGTAAATTATTCCATTCCTTTTTTACTCACAATTTGTACAGTGTCCCAACTTCATGACTGCTCTGTAAACTTTGTTTTACAGTTTTTCTCAATCGCTTTGGCTCATTTCTCGAAGGAGACTTAACATTCTCTAAACCGTAAGTTCAATGGTCACAACTGTTTCAAACTCTATTGCATGTCTGCAAAATATAGTAACTGATTCAAAACATTTCATTCTTGCTTCAAACGCTAGCTATTTTGTCAGACAATTGGCAAGTGCCACCAAAGTAGAAAGTGTTTTTGTCATCGTGTGAGCCGTAATAATCAAAATGCTTAGATTCTTTTTCACAGTGGCAGAAATGTGAAAATTATTGTCATATCCAAATTTAATTTATGCTCTACTTTATGACACCGACTGTTTACTGTAATATACAAAATGTTATAAAGCTTACAGCAGGTGAAGATTTACTGGAAATAATCAGTACTGTAGTACCCAGAAAAATATGTATTTTGTAGAAATGTGTTACATATAAACTGAAAAATGATTGTCTTTATTTTTACTGTGACTGTTTTATACATGTTACACAAAATGACATCATGAAAAACGCTCTTGTTGGTCTGGCCAGCGATTTTTTTCCACATCACATCTGATGTTTTTTCACTTGAAATGCACCAAGGAAATAAGTGGGGCACCCTTCCCTTACTGTAACTGTAATGTCCTCACTAGCAGCATTCATGGCATCTAACTGAGACATCTGATTTTGTGGCCGATGGTCGTATACTTTCCACCTACATGCTGGAATTTTTTTCCCAAATACTATAAGTGATTGTGCTGTGGGAAAACTTCATATAAAGTATACTATATTCCAAATCTGCTTGATTGGTTGGCTGATTGTATTTAGTGATTTATTGCAGTTACCAGACAATTTGCCAATTTAGCAGACATTACAAACTTCCCATGTCATAGATATTCACAGAATATACATGCATGCCTGATAGATTTTGTTACTGAATGGACCATTTTGCATGTGATGGTTCACGATGAAAGAATGTTGAGAAGTTTTAATGAAATTGACAGTATCACTGAGAATCAGCTAATCAGTTTTGATCAACAAGCTATACGCTTTTAGCTTTTGTGCATATTGTTAAGAATTGTACATAACCTTTTGCACACATGTGCCAAAACACATGCAATTCAAGTGTGATGTGATCAAAATATAACTGTTCAGAGACCCTTATTCTTTTGAGAAAAAAAGTGTCTGTCGAGAAATGAGCTACAGCGATTGAGAAAACCGTGAAGATACATTTAGAACAAAATGTTGTCCAAAATTATAATATAATTTTTAGTTTGTAACAAACAAGAGCTCCATACACAACAGTTAAAAAAAGTCACTCATTAAAACTATTTTCCAACTTTTATTGAAACCCGTACACACAACATTTTCACACAGTTTGGGATAAACTAGAACGGTTTAGTAGGTCTTTGCGGTTTCGTATGTCTCGGGGAAGGCGATAGATTTGTGTCCTGATCCCTCGACCAATGGCAAGATTCCAGCATTTGGCACCACATTCCACGAAAGAGTGAGAGTGATGTTCTTATTTGCCCTGTATTTGGAAAAAAATGTATACAAGTCATTTCACAGAGACAAGAACCCATGTGTCCTTTTCAATTCTATTATCTTAAATATTATTCCTAGAATGGGAATATTCAAATAATGTTTTTCCTCTACAACAGCTGCAGTAAATGAACTGAAGAGACCAATTTGGGCCTTTTCGAGCTCGCAACCTTTGTGAATTTTCAGAAAACTAAAGAACGGCAACTGTAATGTATGCTGTGGTAAAAATATACATATTTTAGCAATAAAGTATTAAATTTGGTTACATTTGATGTAGTGTTTTCTTAATCCATTTCAAACGTTCACATGTCACCAAACAAAATGTTATAAGTGTAAAAAATAATCAAAATAAAGAAGCTAACCTTAGACCATTCCCATCATCAAAGAAGAAGTACTTGGATTTAATATCCCTCAAGTTCAGTTTGGTTTTGTCCCCTCTCAATATAATTTTGTCCCATAGCACCACCTGGTTCAGTGCCTGGAAACGGAAAAACAAAGGTTTATTATAGAAGCACAATAAAGTTATATGACATATGAAAATGTACAATACAACAAATGTACAACATTCATTCAAACAGTACGATTTATCTAAAGGGATACTTTACCCAAAAATGAAAATTCTGACATCATTTACTCGCCTTCGAGTTGTTCCAAATCTGTATAAATATCTTTGTTCTGATGAACACAGAGAAAGATATTTGGAACAATGCTTATAACCAAACAGATCTTGCCCCCCCATTTACTTCCATAGTATGAAAAATTACGTTATACTTTTTTGGAAGAACTTTTGACTACCATTGTATTTTTTCCTGCTATGGGAGTCAATGGGGGGCAAGATCTGTCTGGTTATAAGCATTGTTCCAAATAGCTTTCTCTGTATTCATCAGAACAAAGAAATGTACACAGATTGGGAACAACTCGAAGGCGAGTAAATTATGTCAGTATTTCATTTTTGTGTGAAGTATCCCTTCAAATGAAATATTTGACATTTGCATTTAGCATGGCAACGCTCTCTCTGGTTAGACTGAATGGTCAGTCGAGACTTACATTGCTTTTGGTTGAATATTCAGCAGACATATACAGAAAGAGCTCCTTTACATTCCAGTCGAATATTGGCTGAAGATGTAATACAGGGATTAAGGCAAACAATGCACATATGTTTTGGCTTCATAGTATTACATCAGTGATCTGTCGAAAGGATATCAGCAGAAATGTCAAATGTTACAAAACCCAAGTCACTCCTCTCTCGTGGTCCTGTAAAGTCGTCCACATTTTTACTAAAGAGGAAAGGGGAAATGATTAATTCACTTAAATTATCATTAAAACATCTTTAAATGTGCCACAATTCATATGACAGGTAATTATTCCCATGCATAGACAATATTTCGCGCTTTTATCTATTTACATAGTTGACGTGCTGCACTGTTATTGGACATCAGCTCTGCATCTTCAACCTCCATATGTTCCCAAAGATAAACATTTATAAATGATCTAGGATGCATGGTCCCATCCCTAACATTTTTCTTATCGTTGTTGTTTTGGTAGCAGAATCAGAAAGAGCTCCGTTAACTTACATCATGACTTTGGATACGTGTATATCCACCGGAACACTTCTGTCTTTAAACGCTGTGGTAATAAAGCATCCGAATGTGAGAGCTGCCATTACACTGAGAGAGAAGGCGAAGAGCGAGTTCGCCCTCGATAATACCGTGTTCATGATTCCGTCTGGTTCCGATTAAAGTAAATATGATAAATTGCAAAAGAGAGATACAGTATAAGAAAATGCTACGACAAGGTTTAAAGCAGGAAGTGAGTCGCTTCGGAAGCAAAAGGCCTTTTTCCTGTTTCATTTTGAAAAGTAGTTATTTTGCCACCTGGTGGTCGGGATGTGGAATTGCAACAACAGTCAAGCAGCGATGCCAAATTAGCAAGTTATTTATCGTTTTAGATGAAAATATCCACATTATAAATATAATATAACTTTGATTTATTGGGATGACATCAAATGATGTAGCACCTGACAAATAAGAGCATACTAGGGTTGAATCATTAAGCATCTAATAAAACACAAGGCTGCACAATGATAGTACAAACAAAAATACAGCAGTCATAATGCAACCAAAAACAAAGCTGTCATAATGTATCATGAGACAAACATTCCAACACCCCTCCACAATGGCAAAACTCATTTCTATGCCTCTAGTCAAGTGGCCCATTTTCCACTATTTGGAAGTACAACCGCCTTATCTCATATCTACTCTGGGTCCAGCTGCCTTAGGGAATAAATGGGCCGGCCTGGCATATGATCCCCATCAACACATCCCTGGATCCCATTCCAAAACATTCACAGTCACTGAGCGGCAGCAATGACTGAGATTCTGGAGGAGCGGCCTTTCGGCTTGCAGTATACTAACGTCTATCTCTCAATTTTCATTCTCTTTTGCTTCAAGCTCTTTGTCAAGATCAGTTTAAACATACTGACCCACTTCTATGTGGTTAAAGGAAACCGTAAGGAGGCGGCCCGGATTGCAGCAGAGTTCTATGATTTTGGACAAGGGCACAGTAAGTTGGCATACTGTACATTTATGTGTGGGATACATGACTATATATTGTACGTGGGGTGAGTTTTGCCATATTATTGTAATCACATGTACAATGTCTGTAAACTAAACTGGCACAACTTTGAGTTGTTGGGTGGTGAGGGAGGACAGTTCTTTTGCATGGCCAAGTTTTAAACACAAACAAAACTGGGTCATTGAGTATTCTTATCACAAACCGAGTTTCCCAGCAGTTTTTGTTTTCTTATATTTGGAAATTATGCAAAATCTGCTTGTTGAAAGAACAACAACCTAATTTTATAATAAAATGTTTGGAGCAATTCTGCAGGCACTGATTGCACTTCACATACACAGAGATGTGTAATTTTTGCTTTTAACTTATTTATATTCGATTAAGCTTAAAATGCATGTACTTATATATCATAGGCAGCTATATATTCACTAATACAATTAATTTTATATTACTATCTTATATGACTTTATAACACTGACTAAACGGCAATAATATGAACTACCATTATCCATTGACCCATTGTTTGTCTAAATGTGTCCCAGTATACTTTTATCAACAACAGACCATTATGGTAATGTTTTGATTGTCAGACTAAGCTCAGAATGACGTAACAAAACACGAGGTACCTCTAAACAACGTAGAAATATCGTGTGTTTAAAAAAACACATTTGAAAACATATAAAATTAAAAGTCATACATTTTACAGTTAATAAAAACTATATTAAATAAATGTTAAATGAATTAATATGATGAATCTTTCATCTACTACTAGCCACTTGCTTCGGAATAAAAGTGGTGCCGTTCTAATTTTAACCCGAGATATAAATAGAATTGTCAGTGCGGATTTATGCGCGCGCGAGCGGAGGAAACGCACTACGGCGAAGGATTGCCTCATCATGAATATAAATTACGTGACGTGACGTGCGCACTTGATTGGACGCCACTCTGCGGACATAAACAAATCCTATGGCGAAGGCTCGTCTTATTGCTTTTAATATTTATGAGTTTAGACTTCGCCATAGTAGGAATAATCATTTTCTTTATACAAACACGACTCTTGTGCAAAAACAACAAGCCGAACAGCCAACCGGAGAGAAGCACTGGCTCCCTGTGCACAGAGGACACACAGTACTGTACTGTAGCTCATTGCAAACATGCCTGAAGTTCCCTGCAGGGACCCCGAGGACTCAGAAAATACTCCTAAGAAAAGAAAGCGAGAGGACATCGACGATTTTTCCCCTAAAAAGAAAGCGCGCTGGGGTATTTTGACCAGTCAAGGTGAGTTAGCAAAACGCGTAAATAAATGTGCCTTTATATTGCGCCCTGTTGTCACCTTGCAGTAATGCATTTGCTCTGGGGCGGACCTTCCATGAAAAATATCATATGATATAAAAGTTAATATTAAATGAAAAATCTATATGAGTATTCATATTTTTATCATTACATTAAATATATTTTACTGTATAAAGTACTACTTGGTCGGTACTATAAATATGTTGTATTTTTTATAATACATATTAGGTTAATATGGAAAATACGTAACAAATACATATATTACTTACTACTAGCCCACATTAGGCTTTGTATAGAAATATATGTAATGGGTAAGTTAACGCTTTATTTTTCAGTGTCCTTGTTAAACATGTTATGAGTATTTAATATAGTATGTACTATAAATGTTGCACAATATCTAACTAATCCTAACCATATAGAGAGTATAGTAAGTAATTAATTATTATTACTCGGTACTTAAATGTATAATTACACTGTTACACAAGACATGTAAAGTAAAGTGCAACACACAAATGACAGAAACATTTTGATCACAATATATTTACATGATACAATATTTCTTATATTAATAAAAGATAGTCAGCCATTCACAATGTTATCTTTTAATATTTAATTTCCATATGTGAATAAAACTGGAGATCATGAAAAACAGTTTTAAAACCTTGCTCACACAGTGGCTTACGCAACAGTAGTAGTACTAGTACGATCATTGCATATAAACATTGTAAACAACAGCAGGCGCTGTTGTACTGTGTGTATTGTCTGATGCTGTATTTTAACATAAATTAATAGTTTATCATTTGGTGCATTTAAAAAAAAGTTTTGGATTCAACCCAGTTTTGTCACTCAAAAGCATGCTTAGTTCAATTTGCTGGGCAACATTTAAACCCACTTAGCAGGCCACCAGAGACCACAGTGTACTACATTTTTGTTCTGTCAGAAAACAGCACGCAGTAGACATTGTCCTTTGCTCCATTATGTACAGTCATCACAGTATTCAATTTTGTATTACAATTCCACCACAGACTAGTTAATAAGATGTTTCTTCTCATCTAGAGTGGTTCTAGTCTCCACAGAGCCCAGCTGCAGTCGCATGAACAGAGCAGGATCTGGAATATTCATAGCACTCTCTCAGATTAGCTGTTAAGTAGTCACCGCCATATATATGGCAGCCATAAAGCAAAAACAGGATTACATATGTGACATACTCATTTTAAATCATACAACTCTGAAATTAGACCGACGATCTTTGATTTAAAATCAGTTTTAAACCTGGACATGAAACCATCCATAATAATGTTGTCATTAATACAAAAGAGGAGACATATCTAATGTTGTTTCAATGTTTCGATTCAAATTTCATCTAAATTGTTATGCTGAAAAAATCATTTGTAATGAAAAATATATAAATCATGCAAAATAGAGGCAAATAGAAGCAACTTGTGGTCTCAGACGTCATGGCTCCACTGTAAACTCTAGTAATATGAAGTAATGTAGTGTAGTGACTGTTGCACAGCTGTGGCCTTAAGCTCAACATGTCAACCTGGAATCTTGACCCATCTCCCTCGCTTAACTAAGCTACACCGTGAAGGGCTCTGCTATTCCTTCCCAAGATGACCGACGTCCTCTCATTCACAGGTAATGGCGTATGTGTATGAGTGGCTAGATGTGCCATGGGGCGACGGAGACATGGGTACGTATAGAGCGTACAGAGCAGAACCTCCTACTCTCAGGCCTTGTTTTGTATGAGGATCGACAGTTGCAGAAGGCAGTTGTCACATGACGTTGTAGCTAGATTGAGTTCATGCTATATATAGGTGTAAATATTGGGGTAAGGAACCACTGACACACAGGAAACACCTTGTGTATGTACTGTTTAGACATCAATTTGATATTAAACAATCCTGATTCTGTTACGTTTGTGTTTATGCGCGCCCATAGAGGATGGCTGAAGGCTGTTGTTGGTAGGTGTGTTTTTGCTGGTGTGGTCAATCTGTATTGATGCAATTGTTTCTGCAATGTTAGAGTTATTGTTGCTATTAAGTTTCTTTGGGAAAAAATTGCTTCCATCTTGACTATTATCGTAGCGGTTTCTGATGAGAGAACCAATCCATTCATTTAGATTTTACATACTAACCCTTCTGTATTTTGGCTTGCCTACATCAAACTAATGGTAGATTTTGTTTTTGTATATGCATTATAAATAGATCTGTTCTGTTACCTCAGAGTGAGTTTAACCTCCCTTTGACAAAAGTAGTCCTCGCTGAAATTCCATTTGTGGCAGGTGCAGGGTAGCCAGATCTGCGCAACACAACTAGCCCAATGACCACAGCCCAGATAGCAAAATGTAAAGTGCGCCACTCCTACAAATGTTATAGTCACTGTTATGCACGACACAGAATATTTTCTCCAGAGTCAGTGTAGTCATATTGTAGTGGTAATTTTACATCAAAAATGACATTTGATGTCTGAGCTGATGGCCTTGTGGACAGTGCTTCGACATGTGTGCCACAGTTCCACTTCAGGCGACCCGAGTTTGAGTCTGTATTCTCTCCTACTGTACTATATTTAAAGGTAAAAAGCCCAAAATGTTATCTTTAAAAAATGACAGCTGATGAATAAAAACCTGGGGGGTTAAAAACAACCTGTGGCGACCGTTTACGTAGCCTAAAAATCCAGACTTCTTGGCAGGAGATAACCAAGCAGATTTTAAAATAGCAAAACTAAATCTTACGGTGTATGCGAGCAATGTATGATGATAAAAAGATATTTAATGCTTGACTAAATTAATATATGCAACATGCTTATTTGCTAATGCTACTGACAACTGATCTGCCCATCAAAAAATTGGTCACTTTTATTTGTAAAATTGGCAGTTGTCAAGGGAACAACAGAGAATGTCGTCCCAGGTCTTGCCATGCATTACATAAGACCTTCAAGTGTCATGTATATAAAATAGTGCGTTCATGTACTTAATAAAAATTCAGCCAAATTCAATTTAATTACTTTTTCAATATAATTATTTTCTTTATTGCAACAGCATATGAGAAAAGCTGAACTGTTGAAATAAGTCGACCTTTATTGTGTTATAGAGGGCTGATCCACTCACACAGTAGCTGATAATGGCTTACTATTTCCACTCACAAGCTCTCCTCTCAACAGCTGTCAATGGCCAGTGTCAAAATCACCTGCACACACCACTCACTTTAAAATGTGCTCCAAAAAATAAAACCAGATTGAGTGGATATATTCCAGGCTCTTGAATCAGGCCAGAGCTCATGAAACTAATCGGCTAATACAGCAAATTATGTTTAGTTTTTAATGTATTGTTAATGTGTGTATGGGTTGTACATCTGAGATGAAAGCCTGATTCAGTACATTTGTTTGTGTGTCTCATAGGTTCATGGGCGGATCGATCCCCACTTCACGAAGCAGCATGTCAGGGTCGGCTACTGGCACTTAAGACCCTTCTATTACAGGTTTACACACATAATACTTATAGCAGTTTAAATTAGTAAAATATTTGTATTGCAATACACAAAAATCAATATGTTTTATAACATTATAAATCTGATCACGTGAATCACATTTTGCGGTATACCTCATTTGTAAGTCTTTCTTTCTCTTTACCAGGGTTACAATGCAAATATCATCACCATTGATCATGTGACTCCACTGCACGAAGCTTGTCTCGGAGATCATGTAGCGTGTTCCAGGGCTCTCATAGAGGCCGGTGCCAATGTGAGTTAATAACCAAGTTTATGTGAAATATTATATTTGATATAATTATTTTAAGCAAAAGTTATATAGTGGCTTGTAGGACTAACTTATATAAAAAGCAATTGGGTTAAATTACCAAAAAACAAAGCCAGTTTAATGGAGTAATAGTGGGATTTATTGGAGATCTGTCATGAAACATGGAGGAGAAGAACCCAATTACAGGCAGCGTTTTTAGGGGTTAACAAAAAGGATTTATTAACATAAAACAATAAAAAAAAGGCCACGATGGGGTATAGAGAACAAGAGTAGGCATACAGGTAAGTACAATGAGTACGAGAAGGCACAATGAACGAACACAGGGCAATAGACACGAGGGCTTTTTAAAGGGGAGCAAATCAGGAGGGGACAGGTGCGGAATATGAACTAATAATCGATCAATGATGACGAGACGAGACAGGAGAGAGCATATAGAACGCCCAAAGGGTCAAAATGTCTCTCTCCACATAAAACAAGGGATCCTGCCATGATTATGCCACAAGACCAAGAAAGACGTGACATGATGATGCAGAATCATGACAAGATCTTCCTCAGTCAGGAACACGCTGTACCTTATGCTGTCATTGTGTTTGCCAACAGCATGATTCGGATAGTAATTTTTTCTAATGGTGTTGTCTGTAGCAGAACATTTCCACTTCCATGAAAAAGCACACGCACTCAGGTGACAGTTAATTCACATCCCACTGGGAAATGGAAGTTCATTTGACATAATTGTGAAGCTAAATATTTGTTGCTCTTCCTATAATTATTTAATATTATTCTGTACACACAATAGATATTGAGGGGAGTCACATGTGCATTCAACAACAGATAAATTCCATTTATAGTACAAGAAAAATGCTGTCTCAGTTGGTTGATGCTAATGTTATGTAAATGGTCGTAGTTATTCTCAGTTCTCTATTTTGTGAAACATTTCCAGTATTGTTGCAAAATACCAAAATGCTTATTACCTGGCAAAAGAATATATAAAAAAATGTCTATTTTTGTTTTCATATTGTTGATAGTCATTTGTAGAATTTTGCACAGATCGATCTGTTGACAGTGTTGTGTGTGGTAGGTAAATGCCATCACCATTGATGCCGTGACCCCGCTGTTCAACGCCTGCTCAGCAGGAAGTGTCACTTGCACTGGGGTACTATTGGAACATGGAGCAAAACCACAGGCCGAAGCATGCCAACCTTCACCTATTCATGAGGCCTCCAGCAAAGGTAATAACTCAATATTTCTTAAGTTATAAGCAGTTATTTACAAACCTACAAGTTGTTTCTCAGGCAGGGCAGCATGTGTGGAGGCTCTCATCTCATGGGGAGCGGATGTAGATTATGACATCCCTCATTTAGGAACTCCGCTCTACATTGCCTGTATCTCCCGGGAACTCCAGTGTACACAGAAACTTCTGGACGGAGGTACGTGTGTACAAGTACAGTGAAATATTTTTCTTTGGTAAGTATAGTTGTTTAGGTTTTCATACCAAATTGCCAACCATGAGCACTTGGTGTTGCTGGCACCATGGTCTTGTATTTTTACCCACAAAAGGATGTTTATCTTAGGTGCCAATGTACAGAAGGGCCGTTTTTTGGACACACCCCTTCACGCCGCAGCACAGAAGGACTGTCCAGAAATCATAAGATTGCTACTAGACTTTGGAGCTAACATCAACGCTCGCAACGTGGAGCTACAGAGGCCGGTGGAGACAGCTCCACCCAGCAGTACAGCAGAGAGCATGCTTCTGCTTTACGAGGGTAATGCTATTCTTTTTTTAACTGTTGTGGTATTATATTTTGTGGTTGTTTTCTACTACATTTCATAATTAACTTTAGATATGGGATTTATTAAAAAACAAGAAATAATAAGAAGAAGAATTTGAACTCGGAACACAATTTTCAAAAACTGTCACAATACGTCCTGATATACAAAATTCATATACAGTAGACTTTTTGGTCACGTCTTGTCCAAGACCACCACTGCTGCCCCCACAAAAGCAGGGGCATGACACCTATTTTGCATGACAACCCCTTGATCCCTAATATTCCCTCTCATTTGAATGCTTGGCTTTAAGGATGTGTATCTATGTGTAATAATGCTGATTCTTTTTCTTCCTGGACAGCCACACCAAGGTCTCTGTGTCAGTTGTGTAGACTAAGCATTCGAAACTACATGGGCCAATCCAGACTGCATCTGATCGCTCATCTCAAACTTCCTAATCTTCTGAAGAGTTTCCTTCAGTACAGATAGACCTCTACCTCTCCACAAAACCTTCCACTATTTCTCTCTATTTTCTTATATTAAGTGCATTAATATATGTCAATGATAGGTCACCAACTTGCCACACTTGCCATTTATTTAACCTCAGTTGAGTTAAAAAACACTGATATATTTTTGTGCAACTGATAAACATTAGTTCTATTTTGGTTAATGAAATCTTTACAATATGTGGATTAATGTTACCTGCATGTCTTTGTCTACTATGATACCATTTTACCTGGTAATGGAATTACTACTGTTATGCCTTGATGTGCAATGCAAACAATAAGGCAGTTTATATATTTTTAATCATTCTAATCTTTAACAAGGAAACAATTACAGCAGAATGCACAAAAATGATGCTGTTGTGGTTTTTGCAGTGTCCTATTGATCCCATAACACTATAACAACGAATTGTCTGAATAAGATTGTCACTAAACATTTTTGCCAAAACACATCATGGAAAGAAACATAACAAATAAATGCAAATATTTAAAACTTGATGGCTTTGCTATGTTATTTCTTGCTGGACAAATAAAGTGAAACAGCAAACATTTATAAATATTTAAATAATGTAAAAAAAAAAAAAAACTACTTGATGATCGTCATTATCACCAAAAAAATTTATCTAATCTTTTACTTTTATGATAGACTATTATTCTAAATAAATAGGTAACAGATGAGACGGATGGGCACTTGTTGCATGCAGAGTCGGCAGATTTTGGAAGGACCTGGTCTCCATCTGATGTCTGAATTAACTCTAGAATAAATATATGACATTCTCTCTTTTGCGTATGGACAGTGATCATCTAAATAATGATATGTACACCAATTTCAGCTTGAAGTTTAAACATAAACTCTACAACAAAAATATATACAAATAAATACATTTCACAGTGCAATCTGATGAAAATAGTCTCTGTATGTGGATTTTCTAGCATAAAACCTAATGTCCATAAAATTATTTCTCCTTTTTTATATTCTCAGCTATGTATGACAATTCTTGCTATTTTAAACTTTACCAGTCTAAAGAACTGATATTAGTACTAAAGTAATACTGTATGCTCTATTCATACAGGCTTTCTATCAGTAAAATGTCCCTCATTCCATACAGTACTGTATGTGCGCTTTTCACAAACTTATTGCCTAAGTTCATCTAGACACACATATTGGATGAAACAGCATAGCTTAAAATACCATGTAACATAAATTGTGATCATTACAATTTGCTTTTAAGTCAACAATGTTTTAGGCTCTCAGTACTTCTGTTTGGTTCTACTTAAGTAACATATATTCTCAATATATTAGTCAATAAGTACATTCAATAGATAACAGGCAACAGAAATTATGTCCTAATTGTTCATTGTCAATGCTGCAAAATTAACTCATCTCTCATGATGTCAAATAAATATATATAAATAAAAGAAATAAATAAGTACATAAAAGAAGAAACAAAAATGTACAGATGAATACCCTGTACTCAAGTCTTGTAATAAAAGCATAATTGTTATAACATTATAATATTGGCTGCAATCTAAATACCTAATACCTAACCATACTGCATCCCTATTTGTTCCACTTCATACTATTCATCACAGCATCCATCAGTCACTCTTTTTCCCTAAAAGTTATTTGATGTTCATTGTTTTGATCAACAATATGTGGCGCATATGCTCTGCAAGTCTCACTGTAAAAAGCACATCATGAATTACACTGAGGTGAATGATCATGGCCTCATGGATCAAGCCTTAAAAATGTTGCTTCCAACAATTTACCACCATCTGTTGTTCCACCACAACAAGCTTCTGTTAGACAATGAGAATGTTGTTCTGCTACCTGATGCTAAATTTCCAGATCCGGAACAGAGAGTATACTGTTCACATTTATTTCTGCTCAGAAGGGGTTGAGGCGTATACCCGTCCCCAGCGGAGAGAAAGGGTTCACCTTCGCCCACATCAGGGCATCGTTTAGAGAAATGGCTGATTTGCCATCCTCCAGGAAGAACACAGGACCCTGCCCGTCAAAACGAAAATAAAAATATGAGTTAAACAGCATTTAATGTAGAGTGCTAAGACACAAGAGAAACAAGGAGAGACCCACCTGTATCCTGAGGCCAGTGAAGCAGGAAATCTGGACATCAGAGTGGCTAGGCAAGTTGGAGCCAGTGACATAGTCGGGACCCTCTAGACCCTTGATGGGCTCCTCTCTCATCCGACTCAACAGCTGGCTGTACTCCAGCTTCTGGGCCTCAGATGGTGAGGCGTACGAGCTTTCATCTGGAGCTCTGTGTGTTCATGTTCCACAGGTGTGCATGAAAGAAAAGAATAAAAAGAAGAGAGTTAAAGAGATGACTTGTTGGATCTGAAACCTAGTGAATTCATTCAAAGACAGACATTATCATAAAGCCAATCGTTAAACGAAGCACTGCACTATGTTATGAATGCATGTTGTAAATTATGTGCCTGTTTAAATTCCTCCCTGAAGTTCAGCTGTCATCGTAAAAAAACATCTAATACGCACAGCACTATTGCGTGCAGGCGTGTGTCATTATACGCCAAGAACTAACCATATAACTATCGGCTGATTTAAAAGCATGCTGAACCGTTTACTCTCATATTGCTCTCGTATGACTATGATATCATAAGCGCATTGGTCTGCACCTAATAAACCTCAAACGGAACATTACAGTGAATTCCATTGTGCTGAGAAAGATCACTTTGTTAAAGTTTACTTAAAAGCAGTCACATGCTCGGGTGCAGATGGTAATGTACAGTAAGCGCAGGCCAGCGGGGGAGTCGGGATGCTATTAGATGCGGGGCACTCGATTGCTTTAGTTTGTTCGTCTGTTCAGATGTCTGTTAACTTATCAGAGATGCAAAACAGCACACAGCAAGGTCTACACACGTTCATTCGAATGATTTGTTTACCCCCACGGCATAAACGAATATGACATTTTTGTGGGCGTTCCTAGTAATGCAGACGCTCATCCACACCCACTGATTAACATGTAACTTGCATGACTTTGAAAATGAAAACGAAATAAAAGATACAATTATTATATATATATATTTTCTGTGAGCATTAATAAAAACCTTTTAAAAAATGCTTTTACAATTCTTTTTCACATTTGCCTTTTCATTTTCATATTGGCAGTCTTGCCTCGACATTTTAGTGAAAATGAAATGTCAAATCACCAATTGCATTTTCGGCCCTGCCCTATACAAACATCATGTACAACGCACAAGAGACCTCACACAACTTTGGTTACTATACTATCAGCATATTAATGCAATCAGTATTTTAAAAATAAAGCTAAATACAGTCTAGTCAGATTACATGTGTGTTTGCAATACAGCATTATTGTGCTGTCTAGTATGCTGTAGTATTTGATGCCTTAAAATGCTGTCTAGGCAGGTAGGTTTTTTAACAAGACATGTTGCGTAATATGAACGAGTCATGTATTGCTGTACACACTTGAAAGATTGAGTGCACACTCTCCAGGCTTCCAGCTCTCCGGACAACTGCTCTATCTGTAAAGGCACAGCCACCTCCCGCCTCTTCAGCAGCTGACTAGGAGAGAGAAAGAGCACATTTGTCACCTTACACAACTATATAAATGTTGGATTGCTTTATATCAAGGTTCAAAACTAACCCTGAAAAACCAAAAGTGGCTTTTGTATGATTATAATGCATACAAAATATGAAACCTAGAAACGGAAATAATAAAATTAATAGAAAATACATTAAATAGGGTTAAATATGTATGTCCAGTTCATTACCACTGTGACTTAAACAGTTCACCTAATAAAACTGTCATTTATTCATCCATGTCATTAAAAAAAAGATATTTTGATAAATGTTGAGAAAGTATTTTTTTTGTCCATACAATGGAACTCAATGGGGAATAATGTTTGGTTATCAACATTCCTCAAAATGTCTTCTTTTGTGTTCTGCAAAAGAAAGTACATCAAAATAACAAAAGTCTGTGTTAAACTGTTTAACTGACATGTAACTTAAAATGTTTATGTGGATTCTTCATACACTAAAACAAATGTATTATTATTGTTTTCCATGACTTACCTTGTGTATTCATACAGTGCTGGCACTATACTTGAATACTGTCTCCCAATGGCTAACAGTGCACCAACATACCCACAGAGAATGAGCAACTCATTCCGCTCTCTAGTCAAAGACACAGAGAGAGACGGAGACAGTGAGGTCACAGAACCTTAAGTTAAATGACGATAGTGACACCAGTTTTAAAGGGAAGGTCATTGACTTACTCACTACACTTTGAGAGAACAAGACGGTCTGTTCTGATATAGCTCAGCAGGTCTAGGATGTGGTATACAGAGTCCACAGCCCAATCAGGAGCGCTTAGCTGCTCTGTGAGGGGATACAGAATATCATCATCAACCAAGAGAACAAACAGAGGTTGAGACTATTCAAGAATGTTTTTATGCAACAAATATATGTTTATGCAATAGCTAAATTGATAAAAAATAACTGGTGTTGAATAATCGTCGTCCAGGACCGAAGTTACAGCACTGGTGCCTTCTTCATTTAACTATGCAGCATGCTGGGTTAGGTTGTGACAAATGTATGTTTTGTGGTGCTTTGTGGTGAGGTAAGTTAATAATTTAGACACTTTCAGACATTTTCCCTGTCCCTCTGACACACACCTTTGACATACGAGATCCCAATGGGAAGAGCCTTTTCTGGTTCTGGACTCAAGAGGTAATACTTCACTGCTTGAAAGATTTCCCCTTCAGCATGTGCATTCTCAGCAAGCTCTTTACATTCTTCTAAAGTTGGTAGACCACACTGAAAGAAAATAAACAACAAAAATTACTGTTTAAAACAAATGCACCATCTTGGAGGTTGGGTTTAATGGCACGGGTATTGAGGATGTAGTGTTTAAATAATGATGATCATTTGATTATTGTTTCATGAATCTGCTTTGATATAGATTGTATAAAGAATGTAAAATAAAGACAGAAAACAAATAATTTCAAGCAAATATCAGAAAGTATAAGTGTCAGCTAATTTGAAATTACTATAACATCACCTTTTCGTGCAGATCATTGATTTCAGCTGAGCTGCCAGGGTAGAAGGCACATAATTTGGCTAACAGGATCTCATTATCAGGGATCATCTGAAGTAATCTGGCAGCAAGATCCCTACAAAGTACAACACCAAATGCATTGTGAAGAATGTCGAGCAATAGTAGACAACTAACAGAAATTGATGTGACAGCATACACATGCCAGTAGAGATTTGGGTACGTAATACATTTTTATTTATCTTTTTTAAATTGGAAATTTGGTTGGTTGAACAATGGTTGAAATTGACTGAATGCATGCATGAATAAAAAATGAAAATCTGGGGCCGGATTCACATAACTGTTCTTAAGACAAAATATAAGATTGTTCTTAAGATAAATTATTTTGTATTGTTCCTTCTTAAGACGTTAGGTGTCACCCAAAAATGAAAATTCTGTCATCATTGACTCACCCTCAGATAGTTCCAAACCTGTGTTCATTTCTTTCTTCTGCTAAACACAAAGCAAGATACTAGGAAGAATGTCAGTCACCAAACACATCTCATCTCCCATTGACTCCCATAGTATTTATTTTCCCTACTAGATCTGTTGGGTTATTGACATTCTTCCAAATATCTTCCTTTGTGTTCAGCAGAACAAGGACATATTTACAGGTTTGGAACAATCTCAGCGTGAGCAAATGTTGACAGAATTTTCATTTTTGTGTGAACTACACATTTTTGTATTCCCGAATTTATTTTCGGGAATACAAAACATTCCTTAATATGGTAGGTAAGTATAATTTTTTTTCTTCTTAAGAATGTTTTGTGAATATGGCCCCGGTTGGGTATAAATGCGTATTTGGAAAAAAACTGGTAGAGAAAACAAAGCATTATGAATAATGTTCAAGGAAAGCAGAGAAAATACCTGCATGCCACAGATGGAAAGCTAAAGAGAGGTGGAAAATGACAAATGTAACAGGTGCATGTCTATGATGATAAGCATGATTAGGACCATGTCACACCTTTGTGCATGATTAATCATAAGAAGTGGGTTATATTTAGATAAGTGTGCAAGCTATGTTTAAAATAAAATGTGATTTGATGTGTCATATTCATATCTGGTTTGGATCTCACTTTTGAGAAGTGAATTTCAAGTGTTAACCTCAAAACGGCTGCACTGATCTGAACCCCCAACTTTTATGCTTACCATGTGGCAGTGGTCATGTACTTCCTGGCCAGGAGCTCAAGAACGTAGTGGGTGGCTTTACTGGCCGACTCTCCCAGGACTGTGCCCACGCACACTGCTAGTTCCAACTCGTTGCCTCTGATCAGAGAGGCCATCGCCAGCTGACACAAGGATGATAAAAACTGGAATTAACCTTTTTATAAACAATCACATAACATGTTTATGTTTCATATATACAGAACATATGCAAAGTTTTATGTCAAAATCATTCTTTCAGCTCACACTCATGTTGAAAAAAAAATATCACATTTTAACACCAGTAAGATTTTTTGCATTATTACACTTTTTGACATTATGTTTTCATGATAATTAAATATTATTACTATAATAAAAATAATGCATTTATACATCACTGAACCATACCTTTAAAAACATTTAATTATTGCATTATCACTTATTATTTAAAGTTGTATAACTAAATTATAGACTTCTAAATATATATACTTCAGAGTTGTCTACAGCCAGGTGACAGCAGGCTGCCAACACAGCGTGGCCATCTTGGAAATACCACTCTGCCAGCTCTTTACACACTCGATGCAACAGGCTGCTCACAGAAACAAAGAAAAGTAAGGAGTGTAAACAGATCGTATCTCTCCAAAACAATTGCAAGGATCACTTTGCATATTTTACCCGCAGTATTTCTCTATGTTGTCATTGTCTGAGTTCGCAGCATGGTTTATGAAGCGTTCTGAGGTCCGTGGATGTTACCCTCACAAGCACCCTGATTGAAAAAGCAGGTTAGGAACACCCTGCATCACATTAGACTCTGGTGACACGGTAGAACGCGGTGTCCTGTACCTGAGCCACTAATACTGCTTCTTTCAGCTGACCTCTAGACGTGAAGAAATTCACCAGTTTTTTCACCTCGCCAGTGGCGATGCAGAACGGGATGACGTCGTCATTGCCTTCCTGCATGAGCTGGTCTGCTCTCCTGCACAGGAATGAGTAAATGAGAATGAACCTGGGTGAGTCACACATAAGAATTAATCTGAATGACAGAGGATTGTATAAAATACCTTTGCATGAGCTTTTTCCAGTATTTCATGGATACGCCAGGAGCCACAGAAAGAGCTTTTTCCCACTAAAGCACAACCATAAATATGTCAAATCATCCAATACCAAAAGAAATTCAAATTTTCATTTGACTGTGAATTTTAATAAAATATTAAACAGATTTTACCTCTCCCAGTTCCACCATAAGCTCGCAGTATCTCTGGATTTGACCCAATCTTATATGAATTTCTGCTGCATTCTTTAACCTCTCCTCTTTACTGGGTGCTCCAATACCACCTCCAAACTTTGACATCTTTACTATGGTCAGCTCTTGTGCTTCAGACTACAGGGAAGAGACATAGAGTGAAAACTCATAATCTATTCCAAAGATTTAAAGAGTTACAGTAATAGAAAACCACCAAAAATTACCAAAAACTAAAAGAATTGCTTTAGAAATGTCTTTGTTCTGTTGAACACAAAATAAGATATTTTGAAGAACGTAGGAAAGCAAAAAGTTCTGAGGCACTTTTGACTACCATTGTAATTTTTCCTACTATGGTAGTCAATGGTGACCAAGAACTGTTTGGTTACAAGCATTCTTTCAAAAATCTTTCTCCGTGTTCATCACAGCAAAGACATTTAAACAGAATTGGAACAACTCGCCGGTGAGTAAATGATGACAGAAATTTCATTTTTGGGTGAACCGTCCCTTTAATACACTCACGGTTTTAAAGCGGACCAGGTGTTTCATATGCATAATGCCCTGCCCATAGTTCTGTGGGAGGAGACTATCATCTTGCCCGTTGATCACAGCGACCAGGTCCCACAGGTTATGACTCCCACCAGGTGGCTACAAAGTGACAGCAAATCTATTTACAGAACTCATAGAGAAATTAAAAATGAAATGAACTCAGTAAATTAAGATTCACTTACAGAGAAACATTCAGAGAACCATTTGAGCTTCTTCATGCGAACATCACTGGAGAGTTTATCCAGCTCCTGCTTGATATCTCTGGAAACCTTTCCACACAAGAGGGGAGGAGCCCCAGGCACCATGGCACGATCTACACTCCAAAACAAAATGTGTCTTTACAAGCTTTAAAAATGAATGTGATTTAAAAAAAATCATATAGGTTGTAAATGGAAAGTATCAATTCTACTTAATTCTACTAAATGATTTTACCAGTGTTGCCAATGATGTCATCCCAACTGTGGTCGGTAAGGATGTTGACCACTAAGGGAGCAATTAGAGGAGTGAGTGACCACAGTCTGACAGTTGAGTCTCTGGAGCAGGAAGCCATGGTGAACGGACAACTGGGGTGACATGTCAGACCTGGGGATTTTATATTTTGGAGAAGGCTGCATGAATAATGTATCAAAACCTTGGAATTAACAAAATCATGAGTGCTTGTCCTATGGTTCTACAATTATGAAAAAGGCTGTGTGTCCACACAACATGATGGACTTATAATGATAAGGTATTTATCCTACATCTACTGTATCAAAAATGACAGCTTCATGCATTTTATACGCTACCATAGACATCGGCTCCATGGTCATATACAGTGTCTAGACAAGTGCCATCTCTGGTGTCCCATACACGAATGGTGTAGTCCCAGCTCCCTGACGTCAAAAGGTACGGGACCTCTGTGTTCCACATCAGACCTCGAACTGGAGCCGTGTGGCCACTCAGCACATTAATGCAGGCGTCTTGGGTATAGTCCCAAATCCTCACAGTCCTGTTTAACATATACACAAAAATACCTGCTGTATATGTATGACGTTGTAAGGATCAAGAATGAAATGATGTGTGAATGGATATTTTAATGTAATTACCCATCATCTGATCCACTACAGAGTATCCCCTCTCTGAGGGGCGACCATCGCACATGGAAGACTTTGGCTGTGTGACCTGGAAAGACTTTTAGTGGCTGGTCTGAGCTGGTGGCCAAATAATAGACTCTGACATTCTTATCTTCACACCCAGTGGCAATCATATCTCTGTGTGTAAGAAAGAAAAAGATGATTATACAATGTATTTTATCTGAGATGTCTAGAAAGAATTTTATTGCTAACAATATATGGACCTACTTGTTATTTTGACTCCAGTCACAACCAAACACTGCGGCTGGATGTTTGTATTTGTGCAAGACTTTCCCATCAATGGTTCGAATTATGCTGTAATCAGATTCAATTTACGACTGTAAGACTGTGAAAGTCATGTTTGCGAGAAAAAAACGTAGGAGAAGCTTGTGGGGATGTTTAATTTAATTTAATAACAAACTCACCAAAATCCATCTCCACTGCATGTGGCTATTCTTTTGGAATCTTTGTGGCTCCAAGCGACACAAAAAATACCATTCTTGCCATGCTGCAACACAATTCCAGTCAGATTGTAAATGAAAATTGAAAAACTGAAAAAATAGATTAAACTAAAACAACTGAACATTTTGATACACTATCAAATGTGTTTGTATATGCAGATGAGAGACCAGAATTTTGTCTTGCCTCATTAAATCTTGTGATCATTTTCCCCTTCTTCACATCCCAAATAAAGGCGCCATTCCTGGACGTGGCTCCTGCTATGCAGTTCAAGTCTCCTTTGGGTAACAGTGAAAAATAAATATTTTTTGCTACTACAGTGGTAAT
Source organism: Triplophysa siluroides (assembly GCA_006030095.1). NCBI lineage: Eukaryota > Metazoa > Chordata > Actinopteri > Cypriniformes > Nemacheilidae > Triplophysa > Triplophysa siluroides. Next base: position 1,524,690 of record VCII01000042.1, on the reverse strand, counting down.
ATGGCGTTGAATTCTGAGCTATTGCTGTGTATCATTCTTACCAGGGGCCCAGGACAGTGAATAAACAACTCCCTCATTGCCAGGTGATGTGTATACAGCGGTTAAAGTGTTTATGTCCCACACCTTTATTGTCCCATCAAATGAAGCTGTAGCTAGAAGGTTTGGGTCATCTGGCTTGAACTTGCAGTCAAAGATGGTTTCAACATGACCCTGCAATAAATATTTGAAACAAACTATTTTGTATGATAATATACCGCACCACTATTGAACTTGACTTTTTATGCTGATTTTAATTGCATAGCTGTGAAATAGGTCTTTTGTAGTTTGTTGCACACATTTATTACACACTTTGGGTCACTTTGCAACATTCTTTACTTGACAACATTATTTTATTGAGTTGTATTTTACAAAATTATATTATGGCATATATTTGACTGAATAAAAACTAAATTGGGGAACTGTCTAGCCAAAATCAAGACTCTCTCTTTCACATTCATACATTTACATTTATGTATTTGGCAGACGCATTTATCCAAAGCGACTTACATTGCATTATCTTATACATTTATACATTGGTATTTGCAATCCCCTGAGATCGAACCCACGACCTTGCGTTGTTAACGCAATGCTCTTGCCACTGAGATACAGGAAAGCTCTATCCCATACTCTATATTCTACAGGAAAGCTCTATATTCATACACACTATCCCACACAAAATCTTAACAAAAAGAAAAACACTAAAAGTACTAAAATAGACATACCTACTTTAGTATGTACTGTATAGTATTTGTATATTTTAGTACTTTTATCTCCCAAAACGCTTTCACTCTTCATGTAGTAACCATAGTTTAAGCATAAGCAATATGTCCAGAAGATTGTATTCTCCAAAAAAAAAATTGCTGACCCAAGGTTAACTTAAAAAAAAAACACACTCTCAAAGTCACACTCCTGGCCACTGTACCACCACGATTGTGTATTTTTAAGAATTCAAAGGTCCGACAAATATCCCTCACTTAATCACAGGGTGAAAAGGTTAAATTGCATTTACATTTTCACAAATAACTATCAAGGCAAAAGCAAGAGCTTTTTGTCTGACAGAACAACATGCACTCTTGGAGGAAATGATCAGCTGACCTTTAAAACCAGCACTAGGACTATACAAAGCACCTCTTTAAACATGTGAAGACTAATACAACGTGGGAAGGCTAAAACAAATATATTCTTCATGAGCCATAGGTGCTTGATCCAATCTATTGTCAAATAACAACAAAGCTAAGCATATACTCTGTATGTTACCTTCATTATAAAACAACACACAAAAAAGAATACATTTTTTGAATGTACAAAAGATAACACAAAAACAGTATTCTTACCAGATCACGTAGGAAGTCCCATTTTTTGGCACCCATATCATACAGTCCCACCCCACCATCCATGAAACAGCAGACAGCATGGCCGGGAGGGAGGGAGAAGGCCTGGTTCTGTGAAAGAGTAGGTGGAGGCACAGCCTCACTGGTGGAGGAGGTGTAGTGATTCTTGGAAGGAGAATTGGAGCTAAATGCTAAGAGGGACAAGACATCCAAATCAATTGATAAATGAGTCATTGTGATGACATAGTACACAAAAACACCGACATAAATGTTAATTGGTGGGCATGAAAATACATACATTTTTTTGCCGGTGGGGAGTTTAGTACATGAAGCGCATGGAAGCCGGTTTTCTTCAGCTTGAAGTTATCCAGAGGTGTCGCTCTCGATACGTTCCATATTCTCAACACCCCGACTTGAGAGTCTTTCGATTTGAAATAGTAGAAACAAAATATCATGGATCATTGATGGAAGTTGACTTTGTGCTATGTGGGTGGAAGTGAGAAAGACTCAAATCGGTGCTAGCGAGAAAAATGTCTTACATAAAAATATAAACAAGAAAAAAACATTGAATACTAAAAAAAGTTATACCACAAAAAATGTATACTATACATTTCGAAGCCTTGTCTACTCAGCTGGCCATGAGCACAATATCTAAAGCCACAGATGTACATTTACAATGTACCATTTTTTTACTGATGAATATGTTTATATACGACCATGTTATAAAAGTCTAATTTCAAAATCCTTCTGTTCTACATTTTATTGTAAAGATTAAATTCCAACAATAGACCTAAGCTGTCCTACTAAACAAAAACTATGATTTCTCTGTGTGTGTATTAATCTTACCCCCTGTGATAAACATGCCAGGGGCGCTGGGCACCCAGGCCAGGCACTGTACAGAAGCAGCAGCGCTGGGGAAACTAAATGTAGTTATGCAGGATAGAGACTCAGAGTCCAGCAGTCTGATGCCATTGTGCATGTTGGCCACTAACAGGTAGTCTGTGCTAAGGGGGTCCCACTCTAGAGCTGTGACAGGGTCTTCTTCATCTGTGCCCTCTAATGACTCGGGCCGCAGCACGTGCTTTTGATTTTTTGTGCCTGAGATGATTAAAACATGCAGGTAATTACAAAAGCAGGCAATGTCACTGATCAATGCCAACCTTATTGGTCACAGTACCTGGTTGAAAGATAGACAGACTCCCATCAGTGTGTCCAAACACCACTTTTCCCTTCTTCATTGGATGCCAGCGGAACAAGCAGATGTCCGAAAGGAAACTGTGGGCCTCCTTGTGCACTGTGACCCCCGAGTCAGGCCCAGAGATGGTCCATATGTACAGAGGACCCCGATGGGATACGAACGCAACACTGTCACTCGCATTCCAGCACCAGCTTAGAGAGGCGGGAATACCTGAGAGGCATGTGAGCACACGATTATTTTGACACAACACTTATTAAAGATGCAGAGAACACATTTCTGATTCTATTCAAAGTAGCGGTACCTTTAGTGTTATCCAGGCGTGCAACAGCCTTCTGTTCAGCCACGTTCCAGATGATGAGCAGATTATCTGCGCTGGCACTGGCAAACACGTCAGGATTGTGTGGACACCACGATATGGCCGTGATGGTCTTCTTGTGTTCGGACATGATCGCTCGCAGTTTAAACTCATTATATCTGTGATCAAGCTACAAGGAGAGGATTCAATGAGTGCCACTTGAAAATATTCAACATAAAATCTAAAAGTTATAGAGGAGAATGTTCACACTTACTTGGTACACATATATCGCGAGCGTGGCACAATACGCAAACCTGTCCCCACTAGCAGCACACACATCTTTGTTCCAGGGCTGACATCCAGCAGCCAACAGGCCGACCTGCTTCACCTGAGACATCTTTACCTGGACACAGAGATGTCAGTGATACCAATGAGGATTATGGCAGTGAGTTCAGTGAGACTGGTCTCAGGGTTCAGTTCAGATGACAAAATTGAAGACACTTGTTACAGCATTCATTACATTTCATATTTGTTGATTTCTTTTTTCAAAGCAACTTATAGCGCATTCAAGATACACATCAGTATGTGTTCTCCTGGATTCAAACCCATGTCCTTTGTGCTGCAAATGCAATACCAACCGTCGTACATCCAAAAGCAAGCATGTAAACATCACGCATGCAGACAGGCTCTTTGGTGTGGCGCCGTTCACCCAGACAGGACTCGTTCTTGTGTCCATCAATGCTGTCTGTAATTGTTTTTCTATATAAAAACTTAAGAAGTCTGAGGTCTTTGCAAAGCACCTTGCCTTTTTTCCCCCAGTGTCTCGCAGTATACATTGTGTGTCAAGTTAAAAACACTTCAACTTTTAAAAGTGCGTATCGTGACTCACGCGTTCTATTCAGTACCGCCGCTCTGCGTCTATCTGTATTTGATATCAAGATTCAAGAAGATTCGCGTCCTGTGTGACAGTGAAGAAAAACAACCCCATGTCTATTGATGTGTCATCTATCTTACATGTGACACAGTTAAATCAGACGGTTAAATCACCGCTACACCGCTCCTACCTTTCGTTCATTGTGATATCTGCTAAACCAGCATAAGCTTTCCATGTCTGTTCTTCTCTTCACGAATGCAAAGACGAAAGGAAGAAAGGCTGTTGCCGAGCGCGTAGCCGTGTGACCACTGCTCTGTGAAAGCGCATGTATATGTAGAAAGACAGAGAGCGCGAGAACACATTGAGCACTCATTGACTGGTTCAGGCTGCACATGTGGGAGAGGTGGCTGGAGACGAAACAGCTCCCGCCGGTAGCCAGGCAACAGCAAGATCCCTTCACTTAAACTCCCTCACATATCTATCCACCCTCCCCAACACAGCTCATCTCACCCCTGCCTTCTTGAAGGTGTTTACCCTCCCTCTCCCTTCTCATGATGAACAAACTCATCTCAACTGCCCATCGTGCAGGCCTGGTACTGGACTGGCTGGACTGGGGGGTTCATCAGATATTTTGGTTGGCCAACTATTTTTCTAGTATAGTTCATTGTATTCATAATTTTCAAAATTTTAGTATGATTAAATTGACAAATCATTATGTAATAGATAATACAAATAAGTATTTATGTAAAAAAAAATAATGAAATGCAGCTGAACATTTTTGGAGGGGCCCAAGAAAGATTTGAAAATGAAAATTCTCTCATCATTTCCTCACCCTCTTGTCATTTCATGAAATTTCATTTCAACATGAGCAATTGTAATAGGTGTTATTACTTTATTGAGAATTAGCATGCATTTAATTGAGTAAAGCTTGCTTGTAGCTCAACTGGTAGAGCATTTGTGCAAGTAATGCCAAAACTGTGCTGTAAGAGAATGTAAATGAATGTAAATATGTGAGCTTTGCCTACTCTTTGAATGTGTATAAATTACGTCTTTTTTTCTTTGTGGAAAAAAAATCTATGTTTATGTGCAACTGTAAAAGAGAATGTTGAGCTTTTGCTTTCTCAATTTATTCATAATTTGGGTGCAGTTTAACCTAAAAAATGCCCACATCTGTGTTTGTGATAATTGCCTTTACATTTGCTGAGGAGCAAGTTTGGATCAGATCCGAGAAGAACAATGTTTTGTCGGTTTTTGCTCAGCACCATAAGCCCATATTCGTGACTGAATGACATTTTCAAATTTGTCTAGTCATATTTTTATGGCAAGCCATTGGAAGAGTACTTACACTGTCTCTTTATTATCTTTCCAATTTGCTTTATAAATTACATTTTCATTTTCCAGTCATTATTAGTTTTATAAAAAACTGTGTGCTTTGAATAGAAGTACCTGCATGCTTAATAATAACTAGATACAAACATAATTTAGTACAAAGATAATTACATTTGTATCTCTGTAATTATGTCAGGTACTGAAGTTTTGCTGTTTGGGTGACTGAATTTCTAGTTCAAAATTGGCTGAAAATCAGCTAGTCAGATGGAAGCTTCTATTGGCTGTCGTTCGATTCTTGCAAGATGTCTGTATGTGTGTTAGTGTGTGAGTGTAAATGACCTCAGGTCGCCAAATGCCACAAAGATCGTGATCATAAGAAATTTGTCCCTGTTAGTAATGTCATCAGCATCACTTCACCTCCCACCCCTTCTGCTGGACTGTGGGGGTGAGCGTGAGTGAAATGTAGCCAGAGTAAAACACACACACACAGAGGACACTCATGAAATGGTTTCCTAGGCGATGAAGACTTTAACTCTAAGAGGCGGTTGTGATGAAGTGGAAGGGGCTCTACTGGAGAGGGCCCGAGTTCCACACAGCATCAAACATCCTACACCTGCTCATATTGGTTTCTTACGCACCCCACCTACATATAACCCACACCTAATCCCACCGCCTACAACACAAATTACTGCATTGGCTCACACACTTCCCATGAGTCATTCATTTATCAGAACTTCTGTGATCATGCACGGCCCCATTCATCCATTCTTGATATTTAATTGAAACATAAGAATTAAACATGATTAAAAATGCAAAGAGAATTTTGTATAACACAGAGAGTAAAATGACTTACACAATTTGGTAGAGAAAATCGCCTTATTGCAGTTCCTCACCCAGACAAAATATTTCCATACAAATAGCACCAGGTTATCTCTGATGACATTTGCATAATTCAGATAGCTCAGTGCGTACATTTCTTTCATCGGCAATGAGAGGATACTTACATGCTAATATTTGTTTACTTTCATCAGTTCATAAGTCCAATGAGAGGAAGGTCAGGGCATCTGCAAAACTACAACTAACAGGCTGCATTTTCCACTTCTGAACAAATCACTTGTTGCATATTTCAGGCAGCATTTTGTAAATATAGGGCTGGATCGTAATTTCGGAGGAATTCCGATTGTTTGCTTCTCTGATCTTTCCAACACTGTCGTTAAGTAAGCACATTAACAAATCACACAACACACGTGTTGTAAACACATTTTCCATGCAAGACTGACACAGACACTGTTCATTAGCTGATAAACCTGTATATAGACAAGAATGTGCAGGCAATTATAGTGCGATAACAAAACAAAGACCCTTGTCCCCAAAAATAGGGTCTGTAGGTTAGAGATTGTCGCCACAGCTACAGATCCAATTGTAGAATGAAAGGACTTGGTCCAGGAAAAGAGGCTGCCGCTGTACAATAGGGTACAATAAGGCTAAAAGGCCTGCCTAAAGTAAAATGTGATGTTTTCTGTAATGTATGATCATTTAACAAATTATTATGGAAAATGTGCATTGGAAATTGATAGAATGATTCTTAATTAACAGTTTGATTTATATACAAAAGCATGTTAATAAAATAAAGCTGGAGGGTTTTTAACATATAAAAAAACGGGCGCTTTTTACCCAAAATACCTTTAACAACAGTGAAAAATAAGAAGTATTTTCTGGGATTATGAGCAACATAAATCTGCGGGGCATACTGTACTCTGAGCTCATGGGTCAGGAAACTGTTTAGACAATGCTAATGTAGCATTAAAGTCACCATAAAAATTCCTAGATTACAGCAATTGCCAATTGCCAATGTCCATGCCAATAAGATCCAATCCATAACCAAAGGACTATAGATCTAATAACTGCCTTTGAGGAATGAATGAAGAATATAAAAGCGATGCCGTAACAAATAAAATTACAATAAATAATGTCAACTGTATAAAATAGTACAAATAAAATGTGATCTGCTTTCTAGGCCACTGCTTCGAGAAAGTTACTAAATAAGCACTGGCATACAATCCGAGTCTCTACATGGGGCCTGTGAGAATTTGGGTTTTGCCTGTGTCCCATACTGTTTTAAGCACTATATTCTGATGTTTAATCTTTATGAGTTATGTTTTAAACCTTTACCAATGTCACTGAGAGTTACGACTTGAAGTGGTTCTGCCAAGAGAGCAGCATGATCCAGATGATGAGAACAAGGAACTAATGTAATGCTGCCCTTTGCTAAAAATACTAACATAGAGGTCTGGTGTTTTTCCATGCCATACCTCACCTCCTGTTTTATTCGCATATATTGGACCTATCCTTAATAAACATTGGACTTTGAATGAACTGCCTTTCTGTGTCTGTGTCATTCTTGGTCTCCGGATCCGAGACTTTGTGTGTTCCATCGACTAGACTCTTCAACCTTCTACATAGACACAAGTAATAATCTTACAGGGCCTAAAGAGGATCAATGAGATAAGTGACAGTGATGTATCATGGATTCTGCATATCTAAGCTTCTGCTCTTCATGAAGACCTTTACCCAGTATATACAAAACTATTTTGTCATCCGTCGTGTACAATAGCATCTGTCTCAGATTTCCTTTACATTTTCATAGTTAACAACCTGCATGCACCATGTTGTCGATGTCTTAATCTGTAAATCTTTTCCTCTAAACAGCTCAGGGAGAGAGTACACATTTCCCCAGGGAAAGTATCAGTACTCTCATGAATCTAAATGTGAATGTGTCAAGCATTTCTCTCAAGACAAAACAAAACCGTCTCTAAACTTACAACTAAATCATCAGATGTTTGCAACAAACTTCAGCAATGGCAGTGCATGCACAGACCTAACGGTAAAGGTAATTATACTATGCATGAGCCGGTCTCATAGTTTGATCAAAAAGTGGGTCGTTTCAAATCTAACCTGCTTGTGTAAAATCATGGCAGTGTCTCACAAAACTGCTGTTCATTAGTTCTGCTTGTCTATGCTTGCTGGCGAGGGCGAGCTGCTGTGTATGTCACTTCACAATGTGTTTAATCTTCACAGCACTGTAGGCTCAGATGGTGTATTTGAAATTATAATGAAATCTGTGATAGGGCTCTGCTATAACGATTGTCCGGATTTAAAGGGCCTCTTGTGCTTTTCCTCAGTGCACCTGGAGGTCTCTCACATCTGATGAGACTCAATCAAGCATCAAGAAAAGTTATGGTACATCCAGTAATATATAATAGATAGAGGTGTAACTAGTTTTATGGGCAACATATCTTGGCTCTCTTTGAATGTATTTTAATAGTAATCCTCTAGGATACACAACACAAAGCACCGTTCTATGTGCAATTTGCAGCCCTATTGCATTACGTTTAATTCTACGCAGGGTTATGGACGTCATGGTTACAGTCCACGAGGAAAGTTGAGCATGCACACGCATCCTTTCGGCAATCTGTTATGTCACTAGTTCACAGTTCCGGTAGTCCGGGAAAAGTGTTCAAAAAACAGCAACGTGTGCTTTAAAATGTATATGTACGAGGGTAAATTACGTGATATATTGCAATGCCGCGTTAAAAGGGAAATGAACATGTGTCCATAAACACTGAAGATCGCTTACCTTTCTCGGTGTCAGTGGACAGCGACCTGGTGCTGAGATTAGGTGTATCGCTGACGGGGATACACTTCGTAGTTCGTCAACGCTGGTGCAAATCTTTTGCGACGATTGGTCAATTCAAACCTGACGTCGCCACACTGTTTCTGTTTTCAACGCTGATTGGTCACTTTCCCAATCGATCAACCTAATCATATGCAGAATCCGTGTTATGTTTGTGAGGCAGCAGTGATTTCTTGTATTTGTAGTCCAAAACGGGTGGTCACATTTTGTTGATAAAACAAAGGAATTGTCATTCATGTGACGTCAGGTTGTATTTTCAGTCTTATAAAAGACTGTAATATGTGCAAACTGCTCCGCTGTGAGCAGTGTGCAGATGCATCATTTATTCATTCTTTTCGCATTGAGATTGAATTTCATCAGCGGGTTATTTCATGGACATTGCATGTGTTTGCTTGCTGCACAATAACACAGCAAAGCATTATACAATGGATTCAACACTGTAGTATCTGATTCACATAAGCCGTACATTTCCTTGTGACACTCTATGACAAGTTGAATGTTGCTATTTACTGCACACCGATGTGTATATTTAAAGAGGATTTATTATTTGTCCGGTGACTTGTCAATAGTGAGTGCAACTCATCCAGTTCGCCATCAGAGGGCACCACTAACCCTATTAAAATTATTTGACGGACCATCGCAAGCTAAAGAAGGGTGTGTTCTGTCAGGGTACATTGTAAGTGAGGAGCAGGTATTCTCGCACACAATATACGTGAAAGACACTGAGATGATGAGTGTCGAATATGTATATTATAGGATTATATCCCTTAATAGTTTAGCGGCATTATCATATACCCAGTTCCATCAATTTATTTATGATTGAATTGTATATTGTAAACCAAACCCTCGTGCCCCAGAAATAAATCCGAATTATAAATATGAAATGTATTTAAAAGTGTTGGTGTTATAAACATTTCTGCATGATTACAGTTCGTGCAGATATTTTAGCCTACTGCCGCAAAATGTAACAATATTTTTTTTTCGTACTTACACCTAACGGTTTACTATTTCAGGGTTATGTTATAGTATATATTTAATAAATACCGACTTTTAGTGAGGAAATAAAGTTAACATTGGCGAGTTTTCCCCGCCCGTCAGTGATAATGACGTGAATTCATCGCAACTGACCGTAGCGCTCACAGCTGACTGAAGCAAACTTCTGAAGTGTGGAACTTTCAGCGCTGCTGACTTTTATTCTCAAACATGGGTAAGTCTTGCTTTTTAACTAAGGTGAAGAAGACAACTTAAGAAAATAGCAAAGTCAAAAACTATCACCATTTCACTTTTGTGTCCACTATAAGTAGCTTAATGGGAAATAACAACGTTTATTTCTGTTGCCTATGAATCCAAATCTGGGATGATTCAACAACTAGATTGGACCAGGCAAAAGGAAGATTTACAACTACATAGGAGAGAATATGTTGAGTTTTTTTATTTTTATCCAAAGACAGAAAAAGTACACAGGTGCAGCAGGAATGTTACAGAGATCATGTGAAGTGTTTTCCGATTTTTGGTTTGTACTGGTATGTGTAAAGAATGGAAACAGCTTTTCTCTTTTGATACTGCTTTTAAGTAGACTGGTAATCAGTTCAAGCTCGTAATGAGATTATGCAGGTTGTCTCATATACCTGGGAACTCGCTTGTGCTTTTTAATGTCTGTGCCATTCAGATACTGGAAAGAGACCCTTGTTCAAATGCTTTCCTCACAAACGCACCTTGTGTTTACCAATGTGCAGCAATAACAACCTGCAACAGTATTGATAACAGCCCCTTCAAAACTCCTAGACTTGCTTCAGAGCACAAATTGAAAAGATTCTATGGAACACAGTCTTCTGTTCTTATTTTAGGTGCCAAGACCCAGATCTATAACCCATATAATACGCGGAATCTAAAAAGCTTTGCTGTTCTGGCAATCTCACGCTATGCAATGTTAGTCAGTTTTACTTGGAAAATGAAAAATGACAACACTTGTTTATGCTGAAGAAAGACGGACTTTGTTGAAGTTCTCATTCATGGTGTCTGCTGATGGCTTGTCCCCTCTGTGTACTCTGTAATATATGCACAAGAGTCACATGAGGGATAAATAGCCACATTATTGTCTCTCTGTTTGCAGCCTCCACCAAACATTCTCCTCTTGTGTGGGGGCCCTTTGATAATCCTGACAAGCGTCTCTGTTTTTGTGTGAGACCACCCTTCCCTCCTACTGCCCTGTTCTCACTATTCCTTTACTGGTTGTTGGTTGTTGGTTGTTCTATTGAGCAGAACATGAGTTTACGGGGTTCAGTGGCTTAAGGCTGGAATGTTGTTTCCTAGGCCACACAGCCATGCTCTGCCACAGATGTCCATTTGAAAGGTCAGCAAGCACCTCTGGTAAATGCATGTGATTTTGTGTGGTTGCAAATCAACAATGAGGAACATTAAGTAAGTGTTTGTATCTTGTATCTAGTTCTGTAGGTTGCAAACTTACATTTCCAGAATGTAACTGCTCCGCAGTGCTGGATAAATATGATCATTCAACATATTATAATAATATAATATGGCAGTCAAACGATTTATTCTGAGATGGCGATTAATCGCACTCAGAATAATGGTTTGTGTTGACATTTGTCTGTGTACTGTTAATATTAATTGTGTATTTATAAATACATACACATGGATACATTTAAGAAAAATATAAAATATAAAAATTGATAAAAATATGTTTATAATTTCAATTATTGGTAAATATTAATAAATACATCTTAATATTTCCTAAATATATATATATATATATATATATATATATATATACATGTATGTGTATGTTTTTGTGTTTATAAACAGAAACTTAATATGTAAAGTACGTATATTATGTAAACGTAACATTTTATTTTGGGTGCAATTAATCGAGAATAATCGTTTGACAGCCCTAAATAATAAAAATCATAGCAATGATAATAATAATAATATTTATTATTATTACTATTATTGTTGTTTTGTTATTACTAAAAATAATCGTAACAATTATCATCATGCTTATTATTGTTATTATAACCATCATAATATAAGAAAAAGCAAAATTTGCTAGAAAATGGTCTGGTGCAGAAAACGCTTAAGGAAAATGCCCTGCGTTTAACAAAACCAAGTGAACCCATTGTTCTATCATGGAAGAAGTGACTGTGTGGATTTTCTTTATTTTCTCATGCTTCCACCATTTCCTGTATGGAATGACAAAGTGAAAATGTCAAAAACAGACAACATATCTTCAATGCTGGCCAGACCTGTCAAAACTGGCCTGTATCCCACATATTTTCCTTTCTTTACCCTCTTCTGAGATGTGCCGGTTAATGTTTCCAAAGAAATAATAAACAATCCTCGGAAGAGATTAGTTTGGTTAGTCTGAGCCACCCTAGCTTTTCCTTGTTTTTCATTCCCCCTACTGAGACTGAGGTTTCATTTATTCTGGTTGAAAACAAATCTGCTGGCTCATGCAATCACAGCAGTGGATTTTAAGGCAGTGAGCAATTTTTCTAGTGCAGTGAGGACCTGAAGTTAACCCGCTGGTGTAGTTTGGGCATATGGCCACACATAAATCTTTGGGGGTCTCTGTTTTCCTCAGCAGTATAGCAGTATTGTAGAACCACAGTCCCTAATCAGGAATAGTAAAAGTTGGAAATGTTTAATAAATTAGGCCAAAGCGTGCGCCAAAAGCCTCACCAAACCGAACTGCACAATGAATGATTGTTTTTTCAAACTACAACCCCCATTGGTTAAAACAACACTAAGTCTATTTCCACAGTATTGGGCGAGCCAGTGTTGCTTAATAACACTTAAATAATAGAAAAAAGTATTTAAACAACCCAAAATTACAGACCTTAGCTTCAAGAATACTATAAAAGTACACTGTTATTCTGTATCGTAGTAGATTTCATGAAATTAATTGAATAAACTTTAATTGTGCTCTTGTTTTTTTTAACCAAAATGTAAATTTAAATTATAGAAAAAAATCTCTGAATTCTAAAAGCACAGATTATTGAGTGAATTGAACTTGATTTTATCATGTTCAACCCACTTAAACTTGTATAAAGGATCTTTACTTGATTATTTTGTCGTAGGACTACATTAATTATTAAGGTTTCTTTAACTCACTGAGCAGTGATTTTAGAGTTCCCATGCATGCAACAGCATTAAGAGAGTCATTTTATGTGAAAAAGGCTATTTTATGTGCTTTACAATAAAATGAAAGACTACAGAGCTTATTGTTCAGTTGTCTTTAAGATTGAGAAGAGATTTCGTTTGTATTTTAGAGTTTCGTGTTTACCACCATTCAGAAGAGCAGTGCTTGTGCTCAGGTCATGGGAAAGCTCATCATGTATGTTTTTTCACTTAGTGAACAGTAATGTTACCAATGCCAGTACTGAGACAACGCTCAGCTTGCTTGTACATCATATTTGTTGCCAAAAGTAATACATGTTAAACTGAAGTTAAAATGATCAAGAAGTTAACTCCAATGCTGAAATAAGTATTTCTTCTTGTTTTGTTTAAGATTATAATGTGACATGTGCTTAAATAATTTAGGTACTTTTACTTGATTTATGCATGGAAAATACGCTTTAAAGTACTTATAAATATTTCGTGTAATATTGTTACCATCATTTTTTAAATAAAATATCCGTGTCATTTGTATGGAAAGTGTGGATGGTGACTATTTGACTAAGCAACAAATTTGTCCTTTATTAATAGGCATATTTATGCTAAAACTATGTTCTTTAAACTTACCTCTGAGGGGAGTAGATATAGAGACAGACAAAGAGACAAAACGTTATCGATCCCTGAGGGGAAATGTAGGCAACTTAAGTAATCGTAAGAACTTTAGACACCTACGTGACTGTGCATACTGTCTAAACCAGTTAAACAGCTAAAATAATAGGAGGAATATTGTGGCCTGCGGAGAATTCCCACTGTCTGCCAGTCTAGTGATGCAGAGACTTTAATGGAAACGGGACCCCGGAGCAGTTTCACCTTCTAATGGGAAATACAGACTTTTGTGTTGGGAGCACTTAAGTCTTTTGCACAGTATTTCTGTTCTTCTACTTGGCAGTTTTATTCTATCACCAATATAAATCAAGTTTCTATGAGCTGAAATTCAATGATCTGAATCTGTGTATTGCGATCATTAGCATCTTGAAACAGCATCTCTTACTGAAATGCAGCCAATGAGATCTTGTAGTTCTTGTTATATTGTAATCTTAAAGGTTTTGGGTGTAGTCCACTGTGTTGTGACCAGGGCTCTATTCAATCCCCCGTGGAATCCATTCAGTGTGACGCAACAGCCTGACCTTTCATCCTGTACAATAGCCACTGTAGCAACGCTCAGGGTCAGTAAAGAAACAAACACAATGGCACAAGTGGAAACACAGGAACAGTTATTTCTAAGTATGTTACTTTCTATCTCGTTCTGTGTAAAATAGGTCTTTCCGAAGTTTTGATTGACACACAGATCACAATGTAAAGAGTTATTCACTGAGAATGTGGAAACATTGAGTTTGAAGGCCAGTGACACAATTAAATCAAGCCACTCTGTTGGCTTGCGTTATAGCGTAACGGTTATAAAAGTTTATGTCATCCATGAACATGATCTGTGTTTCCCATTGGATTGTTCCCCATCCGCAGTGAAGTTAAAAAAACTCCCAACATTCCAAGCTCCTTCACAGCATCATCAAGTGTTATTGTTTTGAAAATAAGACCTCTAGTGGCGAATCGTACAGACTTATTCGTAAATTGACGTCAAGACTGATGCCATATTTGATTTAGAAAATAACATCTTAAATTTTCTGAAGCTCAACTGCTAGTGCATTGTGTAAATACACTGACATACTGATACACTGAACCTACCCTTAATGTACTGGAAGTCACTTTGTAAAAAAAGGGTTTGCCAAATTCATAAATGTACTGAAAATTTCAATCTGTTCCTCACATAAAGCTATTTTATGGCTTCAGAGGACTTGGAATATAGGTTTCATGCTACATAAATTACTATTGTGTGTTCCATTTGTAACAATATGTGAGTAGACACAATATTAATGTTCTGGTGAGCTGGTTATGCTGTTTTCAAACATCTTGTATTTTTGGGATGAGTTTAGATAACTTTAGCTAACATATTTATGAGGGGAAGGTTAGAAAGCAGTCAGCATGGTGGGGGTATTTCTCTCTTTTTCTCTCTCTCTCTCTCTCTCTCTCTCTCTCTCTCTCACACACACACAATAGCTAGGTTTATAAGTAGCATTTTGACAAACTCCTTGTCTATTTCCCAGACTTTGTCAGTAAAGTACAATGAATTACAATCTTTGTTCTTTCTTTCTGCCAGATAAAAATATACGTTTTTACTCTGCCTTCTTTTTAATTTTACCCAATCCATACACATTTACTTATTGCACAACATTTCTTTTGCATAGGATTTCTTTTCTCCAATCTATCTGTGATGATGTCATAATAAAGCAAGCACTCAGTCTATTACTCATGCCAACCTGAAAACTGTGCGCCGACACCGCCAGCTTTAGTCCAGTTGGTAGTCGCTCCCGAAAATCGTTCATCATTTGCGTAAAATTTGTCGCGTCACTTGACACGCCCACTTCCTGCCGCTAATGGTCACTGTTGCTCGTATCGCCGGAAGTTGCCAGCTCTCCATTGAAATGAATGTCATCAAGTCATTTCACAAGTCGCTTTGTTTCTAGGTGTCGCTGGCGGTGTAAACGCACAGCTGGTCTATTGCTCATGAAAAGCAGAGATGATTCGTAAGCATAGACATGCATTTCTCTTACTATATCTGTTCCTGCTAATATTCACACTGCCATGCGTGATGCTCATGATCTGCTTGACTGGACATGTAAAGAAGAAATGTCCGCTAAGACAGAACTGTTGTGCAGTAAATGTCACCTGTTGCATTACATTATATTTGATGAACAGCTGTCCTTCAATGATTACATTGCAAAGACAACGCGGTCATGCCGATATGCCTTATTCAACATTAGAAAGGTTAGACCCTGTCTCACTGACCATGCGGCACAACTCCTTGCCCAGGCCCTGGTAATCTCAACTGCAATGCTCTCCTTGTTGGTCTTCCTGCAAAGACTATCAAACCGCTCCAGCTGGTTCATAACGCAGCAGCACGCGTCGTCTTGCAACAGCCCAAGAGGACTCATGTGACACCCCTTTGCATCTCTCTTCACTGGCTACCCGTTGAAGCCCGTATCAGATTCAAGTCACTAATGCTTGCCTACAGGACTATCATTGGATCTGCACCAGCTTACTTTCACACCCTCCTACACACTCCTACACCCCATCAAGAACCCTGCTTTCAGCAAACGAGCAGCTTGTATTCTCATAAGGGCAGCAAATCGATTTCCAGCTCATTCTCCTTCACAACTCCTTCCTGGTAGAACATTCTTCCTAACTCAGTCCGGTCAACCACATCTCTCAAAAAATTAAAAAATCTAGGTAAAACCCATCTCTTCTAAAACCTCTCTCTTTCTTTCAACAGGTATTGATCTGGCTTTTGTTGGAACTAACTTTGTTTTATCACCTATTGTATTATTGCTCCTGTATGAAATATCGCTTATTGCTCCCTGAACTGTAAGTCGCTTTGGATAAAGCGTCTGCTAAATGACTAAATGTAAATGTACTTGATCAAAGACGAGACTGACTCTAGAACTGTTAGAAGTAATGGGTTTAGACAGATAGTTCACCAAAATTGACGATGCTGTCATAATAAAAACATGTATGACTTTCTTCTTTGTCAAGCTGTGAATTGACAAATAAAGTCTCATAAAAAGAAGAACATCAAACTGGTTTGAAGCACCATGAGAGTGTGTAACATAATTTTAGTGATGTTGGGGTGAACTATCCCTTTAAATGCCAAAAGATCCTTCAGGGGATGCACTGATGTAAAGAACATTTGTGTCCTGAACATAATGCTTTAAGAAATCGTTGTACCTACACACTATGAAAGAAAATGCTTTTTAAACATTCAGCGATGTCAGCATGTTCTTTGAAAGCCTTCACAACCATCAATCGTAAATGTGTCTATGAGCCTTTGGATTCATTCAGTGATGTGTTTTTGCCTCTTGACTGAGAGAGGCTATGATTTATTATTTAATTATGACAGTACACACGTGATTTATTCATGACATGCCTATAACCAACATCACTTCAGTCTTTCAGATCGATTCAGTTGTCAGCCATAAATAACAAAACAGAAAACAGGAAGGAGCAAATTAGATAATTTACCACCATCTTAAGATCACTCGCTGATCTGGGCAAACAAGATAACAGAGATTGAGCCTCCTTTTGTAGACCCATTTTTCTGCTCATCGTCACAGTATATATGAGGTCTAAAGCCCATCCGTTCATTATTGGATTCTCTTTCACTTTGAACATTGGCATTTTGATTCATCTAAAACTGAGAGAGAACCCGAGATTTGTATTCTGTGCCAGTTTTTATCTGCGGAAGCAACACGATAAGGTGGTGTAGTGCAATCATATCCTTTGCTCCTTGTTTGCATGTGTTTCCATCTCTCTCTCTCCATCAGTAAGTGTGGATCTGTGAAGTCTGTTGCCATGGTTACATGCTAAAACTGTACCACACTGGTGCAAGTGATAAGTCAAGGATAAATTATAGTGCTCATTGTCAGCTGATTATGTGACATGGTATGGAAACAGGCCACACATGATTGCTCACTTGTTCACCCATTTGTTCACTCATTTTCCATACTGTAATTCTTACTGTACATTATGCCAATTCGGATAATGATGTAAATAGTCAAGAAAAATGTAATACTTAATGAAGAAGGAATTATTTCATTCTAATTTTAATTAATGTAGAGAATTTAAGCAATTTTGTCAACTGAAAGGAATAGATCACCCAAAAAAGGAAAATGATTTAATCATTTGCATGTCATTCCAAACCTGAATGACTTTCTTGCATGTTTTGGAGAACACAAAATATTCTATTTTAAAGAATGTTGGTAACCAAACAATATTTCTTTATGCAAAGAAAATATATTTTCCTGTACATTACCTGTCAAATATAAAGTCATTTATTATATATATAATCAGTTAATAAATGACAACATTGCAATATGTTGAATAATATGTAATTAATTGCCGCTTTTCATATACAGCATTGAAAAAATTTTAGCACTTTGTTCCAATATGGAAACGTATTATTTAAGCATTATATTTTACAGTATATTCCCATATATTTTGTTTCCTAAGGGTTGAACCACATTGACCTCTCTTGGAATCTAAATAATTTCTCTAAATACCTTTTTGTGTTCCACAGAAGAAAATCTTACAGGAAAGACATTAGAGTAAATTGTTATTATTTTGTCATTATTTAATAAAGATACTGTGTGTGCTTGGCAATACTTGCAATACATTGGCAATATACAAATTATTTTGGCAATATACCGTTCGCGAGTATACATCGGTTACGTAAGGGATTTTGTACAGCCAACTGGTTGTATGCCGAGAATAAACACCTTCAGTGTGATACAAGACCCTCCAATGCCAGGAATAGGCAAGTTGGCTTATACTTTTGTAATATAATGTCATATACTCTATTATTAAAGGACATATTTATATTTACGTAATTTGCGTAATATTATACTGCCTGACAAAATTATTTGCAGCATCCAGGTTACCATGTTTTATTAGTTTTGAGCTGTTGTTATGTGGGAATATCGAAGCTTGAAATGTTGCGATTGGCCGATCAGAATTAAGTTTTCCAGAGTGCTGTTTAATAAGCAAATAAGCAATATATATATCAGAGCACATTATGGGAATAAGATGGGCGGTGATTTTGATCATCAGAGCCAATGTGTGGAATTAGTAATAACACCATGCACTATAAAAGTTGCAGCAGGTTTGCCAGTAACACGCACAAGCAAATGCACACGCGCACACACACACTTCTTTGTCCATGCATATTCGCTTGTATCCAGGTCACAGAGCTTTGAACAAAGCTCACAGGGGGGTTTTACAGTTTGTTAAAATAAGAGACCTCATTATTCATAGCTCAGGTGACATCTCTCTCTTGCCTGAGGTCAAAATCTCAATCGTAATTACTCAAGTCTTCCTTTTCTTTAACCCTTTCCCATTACTGTAACTGGAAGCTTACCTAGAGCATCATTTTGACAACAGTGCAACCAACCAATCAAACATGAAGTGCAGTAGAGCACTTCTCAAAAAAGACAGGGATCAATTCACAATGCATATGTATTACAGTTATAACCTCACCGGCCTCATTTGGCTTTATGATTGTCAAGAAGGACATACCATAGACAAACTGAGCCATTACCATTAGAATTATTTTTGTAGATATCATCTAAATTATAGTAAGAGCTCTTTTATGGGCGTGGTTGCAGAAATGTATATTTAAAAGCTTTGAAGATCAGGAATTGTGAGAAAAATATCAAAGGTTTAGTAAATATCATTACCTCTGTATTGAAAGCATTGCGTCAATGAAATTACACAAGACTAAATAACTGAATTTACACAGATGATCGTGTTCAAAAGTTTACATCCCAATGGTTCCGATTAAGGTGTATAATTTCTTCCATGATCTTAATCTTTTTATGATGTTTGTAGCACAGATTTGGACATTGTTTTTCCTTGTTAACATGTGTAGACATAGAGTACAGTGCAAGTATCGTGGGTTCAATCCCCATTGAGCAGTGGCACACATACTGTGCTAAAAAACATACAATTCACGGAAAAAGCTTTAGATAGAAGTGTCTCCTAAATGTTTTAATAATATCTTATATCTACATAAACCCATCAAATCATGTTTTGCTTAACAATGTACAATGCAACTGAAGAAACAGAGCTCCATACTAACATGTCTTCTAAGGTGTGTGCCTCTGTGTCTGTGGCAGGAGATTGACTAAACATCAGTGCTGTACAGTGTAATGGTAATGACATGTGTTGAATACAATCCTCTGGAGAGCTTGTTTAAAGTGCACAGCAAAACCAATTTGTGTACTATACCATGTGGAAATAGGTCATCTATAGAATAGGCTTCTTTCAGTCCACACATCTATGGGAGATCATCAGTGATTGTCCTCAATTCTGAGGCAAACAAGGAGAATTCACCATCAGACGTAAGCACATGTTCAGTGCTCACATTGAATCACAGCCATGATCAAAGATGTTGAAACACCCATACATACTCAAGGGACAAACTCATCATCATGGGGAAACAATTTTGAGTGTGTTATCAAAGCACCAGTACAGCATTGAATGTATTTACAATATGAGATTATCCAGGGAAAATCAATAGACAACAGTCAACATGGATGATATACACATTCATTGAAGCATTAAAAATCCATTTAGTAAACAGCAGAGATTTCTCTCCTCTAGGCGTTAGCGTTGGGAGTAAGATCAACATCATGACTGGCATGCAGTTGATGTGACTCCTCCCACCATGCGCTGCATCCATTGTGCTGCTATTTGGGTTAGCCAGTTGGAAATTGAGACCAGAGATATAGTGAAGATAATAGAGAGGTTAAAGAATGTGGGGTTGTGAATGAATATACAATCCTTTTCCAAGTGCTATTTTAAGTATCAGGGAATCCTTAGCTGTAGCATCGCAGGTGCAAGAGAGAAAGAACTGGGGAGGGGGTTTTGAAGGGTCTGTCTTTTCTCACAGTATCATCTTAACAAAAAATCCTGGTTATTTTGAATTTAAAGATACATTTTATATTTCTGACCAACACACTTGGCAAAACTGCTTAAATTTTGCAAAAATGCTTAGTTGTGTCAGCTTTTCTATCATTATTCTTTATTGACTGACGATTGGCTCTTTTTACTGGAAGGCGGGACTTCCTCCATAGAGCGGTCATTTTAAACCTTGCAATTCCTCCCATTCATACCCTGCGTCCCAATTTGCATACTATCCATCCTAATTGGTATTCGGAAATTCTATGAGTGTGTCCTAAATCAAAGTATGTTGAAATGAGTATCCATAAAGTTCTCGGATGGTCTACTGTTTTTGGGGAAAAATCATAGTGCACACTCAAATGGCTGATATTACCCGCAACGCACCGTGAGAAAGCAGAGTTTAGTTGCACTGCACAGCATTGATAAATGAAATGCATAATGCATAACTGAATCAATAAATTAAACTATACAGTAAACATTACACGAAAATACTAAATCACAAAATGTTTAAATGCAAAATGGATCACTTGCAAAAACTTAAACATCATGCGGTAGTATTTTCCAGTGTACCCAGGCGCAGACAGCTGTAAGGGGTTAACACAAGACTTATTTAATAATAAAGACAAAACAAAAACCCACGAGGGGGTAAAATACAAATAACAAGGGTAAAAACATGAGGGATAAACAGGAACACTGACAACATTTACCATTAACTACAAATAACTAGACTAGACTAGACTAGACTAGACTAGACTAGACTAGACTAGACTAGACTAGACTAGACTAGACTAGACTAGACTAGACTAGACACAGGAACTCACCCACACGAATCAAAATGAACCAGCACAAGACAAAAAACATAGGGCATTAAATAGGGAATCAAATCAAGAGGGGAACAGGTGTTAGGAATGAAATAATTTACATTCAATAATGAGGAAACGAGAGAGCGGGGACAAAGACGAGACCTGGGGCCTGGGGCCTGGGGCCTGGGGCGTGTTTCAAGAAGGAGGTACAACCAACTCTAGGTTAAACCTTGAACTCAGAGTTGGTTTATTTAGAAATGAGAAACTTCGAGTTTTTGGTTTCAGAACAGCTGATTTGAGTTAGTTCAATTTACTCTGGGTTAAGCGCGTGAACCACGACTATAAAAAGCCATCATCAATTGAGCTCCAATATTACGATTCACCATGGCAACGCACCAAAAAAAGCAACATGGTGGCAAAAAGCACTTTTGAGAGTGAGGCACACTTTCTGCTCTGGATTTACTGATGTGCTGAAAATGACATAAAGTTTAAATTAACAAACAGACAAATGTACCAATAAACAAATAAATTCATCATTAAATGAATGAAACAACAGAAATAATACAGATAATTAAATACAATCTTATGTTCTCACTCGCCATAAGTGCTAAAGTTATGCAAGTTTTTTTAACTTTTTAACCCTGTTACACAAATGAGAAGTCATGGTGTAAAGGAAACCTGTAGGGCGTCAGACTCCTGTACAAAGTTAGACTGATCGCCCGTTCGAACCCTGCACGGAGCTAATATGGGTTGGAATGGCTGCACATCAAAATGACTTATTTATTACCTTTATCGCTTCATTTCTGCATGTATGTCTGTATTTATTAATTTATGCACTTTATTTACACACTTTATTAAGTCATTTCTCATTGTCCATAGAAAATTATGCTATGATGTAATACACATACGATAGCTGATGTTATTGATGCAAGGATGGATGAGTTATATTTTGATATATCTAATTCACCGTAAAGAAAAGCGGTACAGCTTTAATAAAAATGAACAGGGAAATGACAAAATTCCACTCGGGTCCTAAATTGCTCTCATGAAATCAAAGTACATCCCAATGAATTAATGCAGCCTCTTTATGTACTGAATCCTCTATAAAAGAAAATATGACATTTTAGTCACTGAGATGGTCTCTGTGTGAAACTAATGTGTGCCATGAAAGACTGTATTAATGAAAGAGGAACACCATTTGTGCTTTAAAAAGGGTTGGAGATGGAAATAAACTCTGGGTTTACCAAAGAAAACCTGCTCCCGACCAGGTTAGGTTCACAGAGTAAGTTACTATGGTTACTGACTCTGAGTATTAGTCAACTCTCTTTTAGAAACGGGCTTGAGTTACCCAGCTTTTTCGGGTTTGACATAGCTCACACTTTGAAACGGAAAACCCAGAATTTACCTTTTTTTAGGGTTAATATACTCAGAGTTTTCACTAAACCTCCTTTCTGAAACAGGCCCCAGGGAGAGCACATGACATGTCAAAACAAACAACGTCATGTTTCTCTCTACACTAAATATGAGGCTCTGTCATGATCCTGCCACTGGACCAAGAAAGAGAAGACATGATGAGGCAGAATCATGACAGTTTTTGAAACTTAAATTGTGACAAATGATAATATTCGTTTTAGCCGTGTCTACTTTAATATGTATTATTATAACCAGATCTTTCTACAGCTCGAAAAGTAATCCAACTTAAAAATGCAATTAAGTCGCCCAAGTAAGTAAGAAATATTTAAATATAATTATATTTCATGTGTTTCTGCTTTTACTAAAGGGCATGTCTAAGTTACTGTAGTGGTTATCAACAGCATGCCACAGACACAGACATTAAATTCGCAATGACCCAGTATATTACTTTATTCAAGGCTTAGTGTATTATACAGGCAAGCAGTGCACTAAATTATGCACCCCATACTCATAAACCATCCTCAGACCATTCAAACTTAATTTTCCAGCCCTTTTGATTATATGAAGTTAGAAAGTGCTGCTCGGCTGGTCTATTGACTGTTTTCGTGAAATCAATTCTAACAAAATAGTGGATAGTTTTGCTTTGGGTTTTTTAATGCTTCTTTCACAGGGCTTGAGTCCTGATTTTTGATCTTCTGTATCACAAACACTGTTTTGATTAATATCTCAAAAATATTTTCATTTTTTTATAATTATTATTTTCTCTTGTTAATTTAAGCTTAATAAGACATAAGTATAATGTAATGCTAATTATGGTACTTCTGCCAAATGTAGTGACAGCCAGACAGGTCAACCTGCATAAAAAACTGCATCACTGATAGAACTAAGGTTTTTAAATTTTGTTTTTAATGATTGTTTATTATTGCAGTCCTTTCTATGGCTTCCTGTACCAAATCAACAACAAAAAACTCTTAAAACACATTGGGACCATATGAAATGTTGTCCTGAAAGTGTCCTGTAGCTCTTGCATAGTGCATCTGTAGTGCATCTGTTCTTGTCTTAAAATATCTTTCAATCAGTGTTGTATAACAGGCATACAGATGTGTAGAGAGAACTTGGAGAAACTGTTGTTGTATTGGTTGTGTAAGTAAAGCTTATCCGTTCCTATTTCTCTGTAAGTATACATAGAGACAATTAAAAGCACTAACACAATAATTAGTTAATCATTGACATATTAAAACAGAGTAGTGTCTAACGTGATCCCATTCTCCTTTCTCCCTCTCTCTTTAACTCAAACCAGAATTAATCACAGCATAAATCTGTCAATAAACATTACTATGCACACTGGGCTAATTTATTGAGGTATGGCCTAAATTAATTTGTGTTGCCGAATGAGAATAATTGAAATCTATCTTGTCTAGAGAGTACTGAGTCTAATGAATTGGTGGTTTGAATCATACGCATATGAGGAGCAGTCGTGGCCTAATGGTTAGATAGTCGGACTCTTTACCAGAAGGTTGCCAGCTCGATACTCAGGGCCGGTGGGTAACGACTGAGTTGCCCTTGAGCAAGGCCCCCTACCCCTACATGCTCCCCGGGCGCTGCAGTGATAGCTGCCCACTGCTGCGGGTGTACGTGTGTTCACCACTTGCTGTGCGTCTGTTCACTACTGTCTGGATGGGTTAAAAGCAGAGGTCACATTTCGGGTACGGGTCACCATATCTGACAAATTAATCTAAAATCAAGGGAAGAAAAAAGTTTAAAAGTTGTTTATGCTTTTTTGTATTTAAGGGGTGCATTTTGTAATAGTGTGTGTGTTTACCAACAACATTTACGATGTGAATTTAGTGCTGTATAGAAGGAGAAATGCAGCATCCAAATTGTTGCTTTTGTGAAATACCCATTTGAATCGTAAGGAAGTCACCCAAAAATAACTTTTTATCAGATTGTTTTTATAATTTCTCTACTGTTTTACAGCACTCTAAAAGAACATCATTTTTCGGTAAATTTTCTACAGTTTTCCACGTATATTGTAAATACGGTATAAAAAAATATTGAATTACAGTAAAAGACCGTAAATTTACAATAAAACCAGAAAATATATACTTTACAGGAAATATGTTATTTTACAGTTTAAAATAACAGTAAAATAACAGCCCCAGCTGCCAGACATTTGTTTTTTTTTTTACAGGATTTTTTTTCAGTGAAGCAGAAAAAATTAAGGGATGTTAATAGACTTTTTAACATTTTGTTTGCATTACGCAAATAAAATGTGGGGAACTATGCTTACTGTTCAGCCAATAATAGACACTATGTTCAAGATTCATGTAGTTAGTGAGAATTGAAACAGATGTGTGTTATGCAAGTACCTGCAGGAACAGCAGAGGGTTATTTCTTTGAACTTTGGTTTGATTAATTTGAATCATTACCGGCTTGCTGCAGCCCAGCGGGGTAGAAAGCTGACAGCTCAGAGAGGAAAGACAACAACAACAAAAAGCTGTTTGCATCTACCTCAACCGAGCACATTTAAGACTTTCAATATTCTAAGCCGCTCAGGATGCTCATCAATAACTATGCAGGCAATAATGATTACAAAACATTTCAGAGATAAAAAATAATTCTAGGATGGAAAGAGTTCTTCTTCCCCTGAGCGTGTACTCCACAAGCTAATTTCCAATTTGGTAATCGGCAATCCTGAGTTAATGTTCCCATCTTTTTCTACACCTCTTAATCAGCAATTCTGCCATATTTTAATAAACTATGACCCTCATATCAAGACATCATCACGCAAAAGCCCAAACAGCATCACACAGTCCTATTCCTCCTGTTCCTCAAAAGCTCTGACTGGATTTTAAATGGTGACTGCTTAACGCTTTTTCTAATAAATGTACAGGCCTAATTCAGTCACTTCCACGCTACTCTGATCGGATACCAGCCAGGGGAGCGAGAGGGTGTGGGGGTTATAATTTCCAATTCCACTTTATGATGTCACTGTGTGGCAGAAACATATGTTGTGTCATTACTAGTGTGATGTAAAAACCAGTGCTGAAGTAGACAGTGTTGTTCTTGAAGGGGCGGGGTTTCCCCTGTAATATGGAAATGTAAGACAGCCTTCAGAAATGTGAATCATAACCAGAAATGTCTGTAATGAGGGACTCTATGATATATCCTACACATTGGGTGGCCATAATGTGTGTGGAGAAAGTAACGGATAGTGTTTGAATGTGCATGTATAACCTGTGTCTGCTATGGTATGTCCAGAAAATCGATAACTTTTCTTGTAGTATTTCAGCGGTTTGGTGGCAGAGAGATACAAAACAGTAAAACATTCCAGTGGTGTTCTGTATCATTATCATAATCATTCTGCTTTTGGCAGTGTGACCCGATTGGAAATAGTGTAAAACGACACACACCTCTCTGTATAAAGTCCCAGAGTTCACAATTAAGTGCCCAGCAAAAACCAAAGGAAGGTCTCGGGTTACTTGGCTGTAACCCGATTCCCTGAAAAAGCGGGAACAAGATGCTACGTTTCAAACACTATGGGAGAACAGTCTTTGTTCGACCGGTTGTGAAGAACGTGTGTCAAACACGTTAAAACTTTTTGGCTTTAAATAACCTTGACAGGTGACATGGCTAATTACCCCAGCACCTGCAGGTTATGCGGACGCATCTTCAGGTTTCAACTTTGTCTAAAAGGACGTCAGGGCATGCCTACAGTGCGGCATTGAGGCGCAGCATCTCGTTCCCACTTTTTCAGGGAACATGGTTACAGCCAAGTAACCCGAGATGTTCCCTATCAAAAGCTATACTCGATCCTGCGTTTCAAACGCTATGGGAACGAGAATACAAACGCCGCCGCACTGGAAGTGTCTGAACCCCCCAAGGTTGTATGTGTGCACAATCTGAGAGGAGGCCTCAGATATGACTCTGGGATGTAGACTCCAGGACGTGTGTGCCTGGAGTAGGATGGACAGCCAGACTATAAAATCTGACAAATGTGTGCGGAGAGGACGAGCCCGCCGCATCACACACTTGCTGCCAGGGGACACCTCTTGCTAAGGCCATAGAAGATGAAACCCCCCTTGTTGAATAAGCTCTGACTCCTAGAGGTGAAGCTTGACCGCACGCCTCATAGGCCAGAGCAATAGCATCCCTCACCAAATGTGACATTGTTTGCTTGGTGGCAGACGCCCCTTGGTAGAGACCTGCACGGGACAGATTTTTTAATCCCTTCGTCTCAGTCTCCCGTGCCTCCGATAACTCGAACCGCGAACCCCAGGACGAGAGAGAGGCAGTTCGGACCTATTTAAAGAAAGAAAGCCGAGCATGGAGAATCCGGATGCTGATGGCATCACAAAGTTCGCACTCTCCCTCGAGCCCCAGGGCAGCATGGTCAGCCCCCAAGGACTCAAAGCAAAATTCATGCTTGTCCAGTTCGGAGAGGAACCTCTCACAATCTCCGCTCTGAATTTGACATGACTTTTTATTTAACTCGTCTTAAATATACGTATAAAAAGGCTAAGTTAGGGTAGTGCTTAAACACTTTATATATCAATACATATAGACTTCTTTGTTAAACTCCTTAGTTAAACTCTTTAGTTAAACTATTATTTTACTCTACTTTTATTTTTTTTGCACAATCGCAACACACAAAGCGGTCCTTGAAGACAAAGTGACGCGTGACGCGTATTTATAACCTGCAGGTGATGGGGTAATTAGCCATGTCACCTGCCGAGGTTATCTAAAGCCAAAACATTTTGCCGTGTGCTTCACAACCGGTCGAACAAAGACTGTTCTCCCATAGTGTTTGAAACGCAGCATCGAGTGTAGCTTTTGATAGGGAAGAGTATTCGGTCTTCTGAGATTGAATTGTGTCACTGCACTGATATTAATAATGTCTTACAAGGTGCCCAGGAGAAATGTGGACTCTACAGTCTTCTTAGAACTAACTGGCTGTCCAAATTTTATATTGATGTTCACAAAAAAAAATTACCAACTTTGGAGAACTCCTCCTGTGCAGAGGGAAGAAAGGCTACAACAACAAACTATGCCTGCAGAAAACATCAAGGTGTACCACAATCCATGTTAATGGCCACATTCCCCGCAATCACATTTTTCAACCTTTAGTTAGTGTCTAATGTTGCTGATAGAGCATAAACAATACCTGCAAAATGATAAAGCTCAAAGTTAAGTGCCAAGCGAGATATTGTCTTTAAAAGTCGCTTTTCAAGGACTACAGAGAACGGCTGGAATCGGACTACAGCCCTCTACTTCGCGGGTACATGATGTCACTATTCTGAGTGCTTTTAATAACCTCCGCCCAAAGGAATACAGCAAAAAAAAGGGGCGAGGTCTTCTTTAGAGAGGGCGAAGAGTTGCTGGAATAGTGTATAGTAGTAGGTTTCCTGTAGCTCAGTGGTAAGAGTGTAGCGCTAACAACACCAATGTCGTAGGTTCGGTCCCAGGGCATTGCACATACGTAGAAACAAATGTATAGGATAATGCAATGTAAGTCGCTTTGGATAAAAGCGTCTGCCAAATGCGTAAATGTAGTGTTTGGTTATCAGAGATTGTAAACATTTGACTGAGCTGCGCGCTAGACTACTTTCACTTTCATCACAGTCCTACAGCTGGTAATAAGAATTCTGCTACACACATTCTAAGATAATCGAATAACAGCTTCCATGACTTTGACATCGTCTGTGAAAGTTGTTCTGTGTAATACACTGATATTGTGTGTGTGTGTGCGCATAGCCTACCTCTAAGACACTTCTATGAAATGTCCTTTGAAGTCCTGCTTGCAAATCTCTCCTTGTCAATCTGCTTGTTTTATTATCCAATTGGGGTCCAATATAAAAAGGCAAAACTAACGCTTCTGTTATTAGTGTTAATTAATATTACCGGTCTGAAGCCAATCAGTCCGGTGTCATTTCCCTCGCCATAGTATGAAGAAAATGTGTGATCTCTAACACATGCACATGCACTAGCAGACATCCGTTACACTTCGATCGATCCGCATGTTTTTAACTGATGAAGTGAAGTTGAAGCAATTGTTACTGTTTATTGCTGAAAGCCAAAGCTTATGAATACACGTGTACAGAGAGGGGGACCGACCAATCACAACAGCCTGAGAAGCGGAAGCTCGCTGATATGGTATGGGTGGGACATCTTCACACACACGCTCTAAGCGGGGAACCAATCACGACAGACCTGGTCAGCTTTACCAATCAGAGCCTTTCGGAAGGAGGGACTTTATATAGACCGGAAGAAATCCAGTCGTTTTGTGAGAATAGGGACAGCGGTGAACAATAGACTTGAAATATGTGAAATATAAAACGTTTTTTTAAATCAGAAACATGAACATCCATCGTTAAACACCTAAAAATCATAATCAAAGCCTCTAAAACAGCAAAAGACTGGGTCCTTTAATGATTTACTCAGCATCCACATTTGACTCTTAATATTAGAGCTGCTCCAGTTTAATTTTATAAAGAAATATGTGTCATACAGTATATTAACAATCAGTTGTCTTACATTTGATAAAAGGATTATCCTATTGCAATAAACAGCTTTGAAAGGCATTAGCTAGGCCTAGTTTTACAGGAATGTGAGTTTTTGTCTGTTGCAGTGAGCAGCTTGTATGAGTCACCCCTCATGAGCATCTCAGCCAATCAGAAAGCAAATGGCAGGTTGGGAGGTAAAGTAGAATTTACACCACAGTGATTACGTCCACTACAAGAAATCTCAGCAACAGGAGCCCGTAGAAACACAAACACGCTTATAAAAAAGGCTCTGACAATCTTAAAAGCCAATTCTTCTAATAGGAAAATTTACATTTTGCATTTATAATTTTTTTGCCTGATTTCAATGTATGTTATATGTTAGTAATTAATTTAATATAAAAACTCCAGTTATGTATGCTCATTTGCTTACGTTAACACATGCATGTTAATGAAGGCAACATCACAACATTCAAAGATAAAAAAATGACTTTCTTAAGTTGCTTAAGATTTCCAGTTTCTTCTTTGTGGACGTGGCCATATTCTTCATTGCAACCTCATAGCTCTTTCTTGTTGCTAGGTTCTTAGAGCTGTTGACAGAAGTGTGACAACAATTGTTCCATTTTCAAGCCGCTGGCTAGTGTCACTGACACTGATAAAAGCAAAGCCTTCTTTTGAACAGCTGGAGGTGACAGTGGCCTCTAACATGAGAATATACTGACTACATTTTCATCATGTTTTTTGGCTATTGTGATGTCAAAATGAAATCAGCAGCCTATCAGATTCTTGCTGTCCTTGTCCACTTTAGCTACATTCAAATTTTAGGTCCTCATTCATGACACACAAAATCATTCAGCTTGGCACGTACAAATTCCTTATGCGTGTATTTTAATAGCAAGGCCATTCGTTTGTTTAAACTCCAGAAAAGGTTATCGAATGTGAACTAATGCCTGTATCGTATAGCGATGTACTTAAGATTTGCTGAGTGCCAGATGCCTCATCAATAATCCTATCACTTTCAAACACTAATAGACAGACATTCAATTGTACGTCTCTAAACATAGAGAAAGAGGTACATTGTTGCCTGTGGTGTATGAAAACATACTTTTGAGCCCTTCAAACCATTGTCTACTGCCTGATGGTGTTGAGAAATTAAATGTATCCATGAAAATTGAAATGCCCATTATGCTCACTATCTTACTGTCTGACAGTGTAAAGAACAGGGTAACAATATGTGTGTATATTAGAGGCTACATGATGGGGGGGCCCTGCTGGTTACTAGGATACACCCATCCATCTGTTAATGCGAGCCGAGGAGTTGTTTTCAATGCGGTGCGTTAAAAAAAACTCCGATTCTTCATTCTCTGCATTGCCAAGGTCCAAAGCGGCGCAGATCCATCATTAACACTATTAAACATTCTGCTATAAAAAGGCACTTAAAAGAAGACACACTTGCTTGCGATGGACAGCTTTTGAAAGACAGGTGCAGATTGTGTTGAGTGAGTGATAGCTGCGGTAGCACAGCGTATCTGAGCGCGTCTTTCCCCGATCCACCGCAAGCGCGCGCGCACGCACGCCCGCGTTCATCCACACACGCGCGCTCCATCTCTCAGCCGCGTTTACAGACGCTCTTCAGCTTGAAGGCTTTGTTGCATTTTATCTACTTTTATAATCCGCGATGGAAGAAAACATGGAAGAGGGACAGACACAGAAAGGTAACGTGTTACATTATCTCGTGCCGTTCTCTCTTTTCCCATTTTTTATCACGCACGTTTGTCTTTGCGTTGATGCGGACGTGTTCATCATCTCAATCTGAAACTACGGACGGCGACCGCCACTAATTACGTGCACTTGATTTAATTGTACACTCGCGCAAATTAGCTTATTGTTGTTGGTGCCGCACAATTTGCAGCGATGTTGATAAAGATCTGCGTTTTTTGTTAAGTGATGCTGGCGTGGCTTCAAGTGAAGCAGTCGGTCTATGCGAAAAGCTTTTTTAGAGTGCACAGTTGTGTCTTTTTAGGCTTGTCTAAATGGATAATAAGGGTTGTCTTTCATTTTCCCTCTCGTTCTTTATTTCAATCATTAGGCTGCTCTGGTTATCACCACAATGCAGCCTTTGCAAAACAGTCACCAGGTCAGATTAGATTACCGTAGTTGCCTTTGTCTCTCAAAGTGTAGCTTTTATGAGATTGTCACTCATCTGATTAAAAGCCTATCTTTGTGTGTGATGTGTGCTTTGCTTACGGGGTGTGTGCAGTGAGAGGGTGTCTATTGCTGCACGTATAGAGAATGTGGTATAGAATATATCATCCTGGTTTTTTTTGAGCACTCAGATATAAGAATATTGGGCTCATTCAACTTCCTATAGACTGCTGAAGTGAATTTAAATACTGTAAATGGAGGATGTTAAATGTATCTCCTGCAGGTTTGTTTACTCCTAATGTGTCCGCAAGGATGTCTCTCCTACTCACACGCCCACACCCCCTGCTTTCGTTTCTGAATAATTGCCATAGTTGAAGGAGTTGGAGAACAATGGAGGACAAATATAAGGTGGGGCTGTGGGTGAACTGAGACTAATGTCAGTTGCCATGGTATGTGTGGATGTGTGTCATAAAAATGGTGCTTATGAACAACTGCGGTTCTTTGAGTTACAACACAGCTGACCCACTTCTGATTGAGAAAGAGAGAGAACACGGGAGAAAGCGAACCAGGACGGCTATGAGGGTGTAGAATTATCGTTTAAAAAAAACCATATGCATCCTTAAAGGAATTGTTAGATGTGGATATCTAACAAGCTGATGATGGAAACTGTATATAAGAGGTTGATATGAGCTAGTTGGTATTCAGTTCGGAGGAGAGTTGGAATCCGCCACTGTAAATAGAAGATGCGTTGGTTACAGCTGATGCTGGTGATGGTTGTAAGTGCGAACACCCACAACAAGACTCCTTGCGCACAGCCTACAACAGCCATTCAACAGATGCATCGTTCGGCGTTTCCTGTGAAAATCAATTATTTCCACTTCAGTCATGTGTGGAAAGACAGTGCAATAGCTGTGCTTAAAGAGTGCCCACGGGGACGTGTAGTGAGAGATACTCTCAGACCGAGTTCTCCATCTTTGTCGCTCTCTCTCTTACTCACTCATTCCCTCTCAATGAATTTCAGCTCTAGCTTTCTAATCTTCAGTGCCGACTTGTTCTCAATGGAAATGAAGACATCAGTGTATAATAATTAGAGTAGAAGTTGTTTGTGGGATGGCATGGGAAGATGATGGTTAGAGAATGGGCAGACACATAAAAACATTGATCTTGCTGTGGATTACGTTATCTAAAATATTTAAGATGCTGATTTTGCTCAATACTTCCAACAGTGGGATTCTGACACGCCTGTAGCCTTGGATGAAACTGTCTGGTTGTGCAGGTTAAGACAGATAAATCATTCATCTTCAGCAGATGGCAAAGTGCTCTGGATTAATTCTCATCTTTACCGTTGATAAGTGGATCAGCCGGCAGATAAGCTTCTGTCATAGAAGCTTTGCCCTTTCGATACAAACAAAAGCATTTTGTGTCTTTGTGCGACTGTGACAGTTTTGTTTTAACACAGACACACTTCGTTAGATATTGAGGGACTAGGTGTTACCATATTGGATTTAGACTTGCCGGAATCATAAATCAAAAAAGTAATTACACTATTTTCAATGCATAGATTAAGCCTTGTCTTAACCTGCAAGCAGTTTTGGGATGGAAACTGTATTGATCTTGGGACATGCTACAGTGCATAGTGTGGACTGCTCTTGTTATTTCTTTGAGGCCATCATTCAAATGCTTCAATTAACTGCATGGAGTTTAATGTGTAAGAAGTGAAATCGATTCTCTGCACTATGATTTGTAGATTTTTATGCTCATTTACATTATTTAGTCGTTGTTGTGAAGCACTACGGACTGGATAAATCACATTTCATAAGTGAAAAGGGTTAAAGAGTTAGTCACCCACAAAGCAGGGCTGCCTGGACCTCCAATATATCACTGTCATGGAATAAACTAGAATTTTGAAGGCTGTTTCAAGTGAATTCCAAAAGAGGAGAACATATGTTTATGTAATGGTTTTTTTGTTTTTTAAGATTTGTTAGGGTGGCTGCTGGTGGTGATAGTTCACCCAAAAATAAAAATTCTGTCATCATTTACTCACCCTCTTCATTTCAAACAGACTGTCTTTCTTCTGCAGAACACAAAAGAAGATATTCCGAAGAACGTTGTTAACTGGCCCCCATTCACTTGCATTGTTTTTGTGTCCATGCAGTAAAAGTCAATGGGTGCCAGTGCTGTTCGGTTACTGACTTTCTTCAAAATATCTTCTTTTGTGTTCTGTGGAAGAAAGAAAGTCATAAAGGTTTGAAATGACAAAGGGGTGAGTAAATGATGACAGAATTTTTTATTTTTGGGTGAACTATCACTTTTAAGCAGCACAACCAAATATTATTGTGTTCTCTGTTTGAAATTAAATGGTGGAATAGACCAGAGGAACTAAAACCTGGTAAGCGAAGCCAATGCTCTCCTGAAATTTAGACTGCGCTACACAGTGATTATATTTAGGCATTTAAATTATTTTACAGTAATATTTTTTATGGCCAAGGGAGTCAATAGATTAATTATTTGCACTCTATTCCCAAAACACTATATGTAGACTGTTATAAAAAGTGTTTTGTGAGGTTTGTGTTCGGCAGCATGTTTGAAAAGATTTTCTTTTAGTGATGGAAAATGAACTTTGAAGTAGGTTTGGAATGAGATTATTTGTGTACTATTGATCTTTTGGTCTGTTATTGTATTTTTCGGTCAAGTTGTATACCTTCAAAACTTTGAAAGCTCTGTGTGCTCATTTAAAATGTTCCCCTCTGGGCTGGGATTTTTTGATAGATGACCTGGGCTGTTTCTATATAAACATATCATTTTACAATGAAATTGTGCGCATAATTTTGTTATTGTCGTCTCACTCTAAAAAATAAAGGTGTTAAAGGTTTTTCACAGCGATGCCATAGAACCATTTTTGGTTCCTCAAAGAACAATTCAGTCAAAGGTTCTTTAAAGAATCATCTCGCTTATCTTTTTATAATCTAAACCTTCAGATGTTAAAGGTTCTTTATGGAAACATTTAGACCAAAAAAGGTTCTTCTATGGCATCGTGAAGCAGCTTTATTTGTAATAAAGTTATTATTTAACTAAACATTAGACTGTACTATTGTGCAATTTTGCCTCCTTTTTAGGTCTGTGGTCATGAGTAAAGTGGTCTGTATTTAGATGTTTAAATTTCAGCAACCTTATTTTTATTTGAGCTAAAAAGGTCTTTCCTGACGTATTTAATGTTGTGACTTTGTTTGTAAAGATGGTGCTTAACCTATAGGTTTTTAAGTTGGTGCCATCAAACACAAACATTCAAGAATGAAAACATGCTCATGAATAATGCAAGTGATGTAGACGAGTTCTGGGTTTGTTGAGAAAAGATTCGGGGACAATGAGGTCTTAGCCTGCTGGGCAATTTTCTACAATCTGTCTCTTCTCTATTTTTAAATAAATTAAAAATTTTGTGCATGATATCATGTTAATGGCATTGTGTAATTAAAAATCTCATAACGCTGCCGATCAGATTTAATACAATTTGGAATATTTACAGCTGCATATGTGTACTTTGCATTGTGCGAGAAGATGAATGAGACGGCAATAAAAAAATAAATACATAGAATCTAGATATCAAGATATCTAAGACAAATAGTAAAACTTTTTTATTTAATGTAAAAAAGTGAAGACGAGCCCTACTTATAAAGCATCTATTTATATGACCCTGGATCACAAAACCAGTCTTAAGTAGCACAAGAACATTTGTTGTAATAGCCAAAAATACATTGTATGGGTCAAAATTATTGATTTTTCTTTTATGCAAAAAATATCTAGGATATTAAGTAAAGATCATGTTTCGTGAAGATGAAACCTATAAAAACGTTATTTTTGTGAGTGGATTCAGCAAAATCGCTGTAACAAAAAAGTCCGGAAACACGCCTCTTAGGGAATGAACCCTCTCAAATTTGGTATCTATGTAAAGCTTAGAATTTCAGCATTTGGGTTCAACTATTCTCCACATTACAGTGGTAAGTCAAAAGAGAGCGTTAGAACAAACCTGTTTCTTTTTAGCAACGGCCTGGTACAGCACCTCTGATTAAGAACTTTATAGGCGATATTCTCAATATTTAGAATTTTTTTTGCACACTCAGATACTAGAGATTGAAATAGTTATATCTCGGCCAAATATTGTTATATCCTAATAAAAATATATAATTTGAAAGCTTATTGTTTTAATTAAAGGGATACTTCCCCCCCGAAATGAAATACTGGTAGAATTTTCATTCAAGTATAACTTTAAGACTGGTTTTGTTGTTCAGGGTCACATATTTCAGGCCTTTAACAAAACAGACATTGAAGAACAATACATGACTTATTAGGTTTAGATCATTCATCTCCATATGAACAGTTTATATCTATCAGTTGTCACAACTAGATCATTTCACCTCTCATTAAGTTGAGTTAGTCTGTGTAGTGTTCCGATCCTCGCATTTCAGAGCCACAGATCTTGCACTACCTGTAGACATCTCAGCCTTCTGTAGACGTCTTCAAAAGACCTGGTGGAGATGCTTTCAGCTGTAATCACCCTCTCTCACAACAATGCTAGCACCCAATTAAAATCACTGAGCTGTCACACCACATGCTGTGCCTTTAGACATTCCTAAATGAATCCCCAGAATAAAATATATTCAAACACGCTGAAAAACAGTGCAGATTGGCAAATCTGTCTGCTGGAAGAGAATGCAGTGTTATACAGTAGACTGTATTAACATGGTAATGTCAGGCTTTTGTCTTGAAGTCTCGCTGGCTTAACTTTAAAACAAACAGACACAGCAGGAAAAAGGGTCAACACAGTTAGACAGGATATTGGAGGATTTGTGAACCCTCTCAATGTCTGTGGGCAAAGAAATAGGGCATTTATAGAAAATGGCATCGAACTGGGGAGAGTGTTTATTGCTCCAGGCGACAGTGATTAATATGATTTCATTGATGTTAAATGCAATACAGCAGAAAGTGAAAATGTACATAGTGGACCGTTTTAAACATGTCTGAATCCTTTCTGAGAGGAATAAAAAAAAGTTATGCTCTTTCATATGTAATATCTTCATATTTCATCACCCACACTCTTAGCCTTAAAGATACCTGCGACTGATCTGACTAATTGAATTTATGGGTGCAAACTAGGTAAATCATTAGCAAGAGATGAAAAGATATGAGATCATTCCATGTGCATAAAAGTTTGAAGTAGAAAAAATATTGCTTGAATAAAAGGGTGTTTTAGTGATGTGATAAGTAGATTTAGCCATGTTGGAGGATCATTAAAATTTAAAAGTGAGACCAAGCATGTAGTTTATAAAAATAATAATAACCTGTAAAATGTTTAATTTTTTTGGAGGATCTATTGAAAGAAATGCAATATAATTACATAACTATAGTGCCCTCCACTGACATTGGCACCCTTGGTAAATATATATGAGCAGAGAGGGCTGTAAGAATATTTTTTTTCTCCTTTTGATCTTTATTCAAAACATCTACAAAATCAAAAAGCAAAACAATTTGAATTGGAGGGAATATAACATTTTGAAAAAATTATTTTGTCCAGTCATGACTTCTTGATGCACAGGAGAATAACAAAAGTCCAAACCCCCTTAATCATTTATCACAATAGATAAAACCAAAGCATATAGCTCTGATGTGCAATATAGTTCTGTTGAGCTACACAAAATACAAAATGGCTTTAAGGAAATAGTTTAAACAATAAAAAATCTAATTTCCAACATAAGGGCAATGAGCAAGAAGTTTTAATGCACTGGAGATGTTGTAAATCTGCTTGAAACAGGAAGTGTGTCTATATTGTCTCAATACACAGCGAGGAGAATAATTTAAGTGGCCAAAGACTCTCCAAAGAGCACAGATGGAAAATTGTAGTAATCAGTTGAATGTTGGGGTCAGAAAGCATTTAATAAAATAAAGGAAAACTGCACCTCCATCACCACAAGTTGTTTGGGAAACTGTTCAAGAAACAAATCTTCTGCTCTCATGCAAAAACATAGTCCACCATATTAATCTGCCACACTGGAACTTCAACCAGGACTGGGCTCTATGGCCATATTAAATTAAATATAGTTTTTTTGGCAGCAATAACACAAGATAGGTTAAATGCCCCATGTCCACAGTTAAAAATGTTGGCAGATCTTTATTGTTGTGAACCTACTATTATACCAGAGGTCCTGGACATCTTGTTCAGATACATGGCATCATGGATGCATAGTGGTAATGTGAACACAAATCAAGAATACCCATCCCAATCTGTATAGAAAACATGAACCACCAACCCAAACTTGGTCAGACCCAGAAAGTTTTGAATACAAGGGTGCCAATAATTGTGAACAGGGTGTATTAAAATTAAATAATAAAATAAAATAAATGTACAGCGTAAATACCCTGTCAGATTATCCTAACAGCATAAAAGAAACATGTATGATTAATTTACAGCGCATTACCCTATCAAATTAATATGTAGAATGATGTAACAAACGAAAATTCACAATCAGATTCCCGTAGCAGCAAAAATAACAAGTAGGATGCCTGATAGGATAATCTGAGAGGTAGGATTAAATTTCGGGACAACTGCCCATTCTTAACCCTTAAACTCTGGCCCCCCCAACTAAACATAGCAGCCCCCTCACTTTGTGCAGCCTGGAACCGACTCTGACAGTAGCCCTAAACAGACAAACTGCTCTACAGAGCGTGTTTCGTATCTCCTTCGGGAAAGAAAGTGAAAACGTAACGACATCTTAGTCCTGTGTCAGCCACCGTAGTGCTCGAAACGGAGGCAGTGGAGTGAGCCGTTGGTTGCAATTTGCAACCTCACCGCTAGGTGCCGCTTTTAATGGCAATGATGTATTAGGTCTCTACCAAAGCAAAATCTGACCTACATTGGTTAATTTACTAGACAAAGCAACTTTAGGTGGACAACAGCATTTTTACAAAAAAATTGTACTTAAGTTAAAGTATGAAAAAAAAACAGATTTTTTATTTACTGTACTCAAGTCTTAAAGGTCGGCTTGTATTTATTGAAATATCTGATAAAGTAGACAATGTACCAAGTAAAAATATTTAATTAATGTAAGAAAAATGGAAATCAAATGGAAAAAGTGTAGTATAACAATTTACCATGATGTTTCTGTTTATTCACAAAGAGTTAGTTCACTTGTGCACTTGACTTGATATTGCCCTCCCTTTTGGCCAAGCCATACAATGCATTAATCCTCATTGTGTCTATCTGACAAGCCATTAAATATTGTTCCAGGAAAACATGCACAAATAAGGTATGTTCGATTGCATGGCAAGTTCGAGGGTGTTCGAATGCAGCCATCTTTCTTGTAATTAAGCGTAGTAATTAATTAATATAGCAAACACAATTACCACATGGCCGGGAGCAGGGATGTTTGTTTACCTCAGAATGTAATCTCAGATATGTTGTTGTGATGCTCAGTAATTTGTTAGTGATAAATCAGTGTGAACACACTGTGCGCATCACAGCGCGTGTGATCTTTTCACATTGTGCTCGGTCCTAACACAAAGCCCTGCTGTACAGGGGAGGGGGTGTGATGAGACGGGTGTCCCAGGCCCATTGTATGGTAATGCCGGAGGGAGTACGTGCCACTTTCTCTTGTTGGGCACCCTTCCCCCAACGCACTACTAGCGTAATCCCCCTCCTTGCTGTCTGGCTGGGGCAGCTCAGCTGAGAGTTGATCCGATTGCCTCAGAACCTCTGGGATGATGGGACACACGCACACAATTTAATCATCATTTTCTGCTGGATGTTGAAAGTCCTGGCGTTTGTGGTGATGATTTGAAATAGCATAGTGCATACTGATAAAAAATGTAAAAAATAAAAAGAATTGGCATGAAGTTTTAATGCTGGTCCAAGCTGGTTTATATTATTGTTATGGTTTTTGTTATAAACCCTGCTGGACACCAGTTCACCAGCATCCCATGCTGGGAAGTCATTTTTGACAAATTGCTAAGGGTCATTTGTCTGAAATTTGCTAGAGTCATAATGCTTTCCTACTCATTTTCCTTCTGTCGTTCCTGCTGTTTTTAGAAATGTAATAATCCAGCCATACTACAGTAGCTAGTCGATGTTGGAATTCACTTGTGGATGTTAAACGTCCTGAAGCCCTTTTACAGAAAGACCATACATAATGTTGATCACTGCCAACTCGTACACATACAAACAGTCTGCCAGGTTTTAGATAATCATTCACCACTAAATGGGATGAAAGTGCTTGGCCAAATTAAAGAAACTGGCTTCCGATTCACTCTGTCAATGGCTGAGACTGTATTCAACTGATGCCAAGAAACCAAGCTATAGTGACGGATGCCAAGAGGGTAATTGTTAAAAGAAAAGAAAAAGATTGGAAATTATCTTTATGTGACATTGGACTATGTGGATCTCCAGGTGTTGCCCTTTAAAGCATACTAAGCGCATTATAGTTAATAATAAAAACAGTTATGTTTGCACTTTTACTTTGTAATATATTTGGCTAGAAACAAACTGTATACACATATGCCAACATATAATTTTTATTTATACAGTACTGTACATGAATATATGATCCTATAATATCAGATTTCTCCACTTGCCTCATTTCCTTCTCTAGTACTGAACTGGCCCACAGATTATTTGTCTTTTTTTACAAGTGGTGATTTTAGTTGTGTGCTGATCTGACGTTGCTGATCTGTAAAAAAACAAGTTAGACATAGTGGAATACTTTAATATACTCAAACTCCAAAAAGTTTGACATCCTGAGCTTCCTTTCTTTTATTCTCCATTAGTAACCCTTAAACTAGATCTGTGTGAGATGAGTCAGATTCTCCATTGTCCCACTGATTTTGTTTACATACGTTAAGTGGGTCATTGCACTCGAGCAGAATATGCTTTGGGTTGGCATGGCAACATCACTGGCCGATTAAATGCGTAGATGAGTCGGTTCATAAATCTGCCAGATGCTCAATGCAAATATAATATGCATTTAAATAAAAAAGTATACATGAATGCCTGAGCAACTCATTTGCATTTATGCAGTGGGACATTTGTTTCTATCATTGAGGTGTTGTTTAACTGAGCTCTGGACTGTAATGATATTTGGCTCTTGTGTTTCAATACTTTACATGCCCCCAGCGTTCATATTCAACCTGGATTGGTCCTAATGGGGTTAATGGGAGAAGCTGCTCAGTATTTTAATTAGCCACCCATGCGGCACTTTACAGCCACGACTGCTCTGCTCTGCTCTTTTTCTGAGAGCTAAAGTAACCATTAGATAATTATGACCTATGACCTCATTGGGCAGTGGGCGGGGGGCATAATCCCCTCATGACTGTTTGACAAGAGTCTGGCAGATGGAGCGAATGAACGAGAGGGATATGGATGGGATGGCTGGGTCAGAGGGACTGCCTTTTGTTGTTGTACATGGTATATGTCCCCATTCAAGCGCTTTATTGATATGGGTTAGTCAGTTAGTCCAGGCCTGCTTAGCGTTTCCTTACCCAGATTTGTCTTTGTAAGCAACATACAGATTAACATTTACATTATTATTTTATAATAGATAAATACTATGCATAATCATTTTGCCTATTAATTTCAAGATAAAGATAAAAAATGGTCTGTTTATTTTGCTCTGCCAAATGATAGGCTTCATGCTTAGTTTTTTTTGCATATTGCATTGTTGTCATAAACCCTCTCACAACCTAAAGCCCATTTTTGGGTGGCGACCCACCAGTTGAGATTGCTTTACCTGTCACAGTCCTTTCAGACAGACCCTGCCAGAAGTGCTAATAGACTTCTTTTGCAAGGCTCACACTGTTCATTTATAGGAGACCCAAGAAAGAAATAGACAAAGAGTAAAAAGGAAAGACGGGGAAATGGAGGGGGCTTGTGGTTGGAGAGTTGAATTATTGATAGTGATGGCAGGCCCCTCTCCGCGTCGCGCAGCACAGCTTTTGAATAATGGATGCCGCCTCCTGCATGTGCTCGGCTCGTTCACCCATTTGTCTTGCTGCTGTAACGTATGCTCAACCAAGCCCATTGATGGGGAAACGAACGCCAAGCGGTGAAGAATCAACATATTGTCACTGTATGACAGGAACAGACTGGTGATTATAGTGAATCTGAAGGGAACACCGGACTGGTGACAGTCACCTAAGTATTTAAGTTTAGCCAGTAAGAATAAGCAAGAAATCGTGAGCAGACTGTTTGGGTTTCGTGGCCCAAAATGAATGCGCAAAACATACAACTGTGGTCACAAAAGTCTAAAATAGGCAAAAATAAACAGACCATTTCAGGAAACAGACACAATGGAGATTACCATGCTGAGCAACTGATGTATCAAACGTTGTCTTTTTGTTTTATCCGGTAAGCCTGTTAGTTGGGGATTCTGTTGTTACAGTCACTCAATTTGACTGTAGCAGCTGCTCGCCATATATAATACAGTTTTACCCTTTTATGTATCCTGGTCAAAATTTTTACAAGGGCTTTAGAGCAGAAATGCCACTGAAAGAGAGAAACATGCTAAAGATGTTTAATTTGCGGCAAGGAAAGAAGTACCTTTCTTTTTAACATTTGTTATTAATTTGTTATATTTCTATTTCAAAATACTAGTTACGGGTTTAGCACATCTGCAGTAATAGTACAATAATAGTGGTTAGTGTAGTATTTTTCTTCTATATTGACCACTAAAATGAAAGTCACTGACTAATAAAAGACAAAGAAATGTATATATGTTCAATTTATTTATCAGGATTATCCCCTAGAGATGTTCCAACATGTATTGAGGGGGTCTCAACATGGAACAATATGGTAAAAAAAAAAAATACTTTTGAATTAAATCAGCAAAAAACAACACAAAGTCATTAGTTAATGAAAACATAACACAACAAACGCTCCAAAATGGATCAGTATATATAATATCCCTACAGCACAGTAGTAATGTTAGTAGGCCGCATATTATATTAGCTTTTAATGATTGCTCAGGTTAGATAAACAATCAAAATATGTACAAAAATATAGTAAAAAATTTTGAAAACTGCAAA
Source organism: Triplophysa siluroides (assembly GCA_006030095.1). Taxonomy (NCBI): domain Eukaryota; kingdom Metazoa; phylum Chordata; class Actinopteri; order Cypriniformes; family Nemacheilidae; genus Triplophysa; species Triplophysa siluroides. The sequence goes on along the minus strand of VCII01000042.1, from coordinate 1,482,305 downwards.
CTTTTTTCTACTACAAAATGATTTGGCAAAAATGTAACTAAAGCAGTATGAGAGAATATGGGTTTTATTAGAAAAACTCACAGTAAAAAAAGCAAACAGTTTAATTTGTTATTAATATCTGTTGATCCAATCGTGTATTTTTTGCCAAGCTTCCATAAGATTAGAGTATAATCAGAGTATAATTAGAGTATAATTAGAGTATATTCCATAAGCAGAGTTTCAGTGTAGGCCTACACTCCAAACAACTATGCAACATAAATGAAATGTTTTTAAAACATCATTAATAATATGCACTGCCTATCCAAAAAAAGTCACACACACTAATATTTCGTTGGACCGCCTTTAGCTTTGATTACGGCACGCATTCCCTGTGGCATCGTTTCGATAATCTTCTGAAAAGTCACAACATTTATTGCCGTCCGGAGTTGCATTAATGTTTCGCCATCATCTTGTATTGATGATGGGAGAGTCGGACCGCAGTGCAAAGTCTTCTCCAGCACAGTCCAAAGATTCTCAATCTGTTAAGGTCTGGACTTGATGTCTCATGCTCCCTGAACCACTCTTTCACAATTTAAGCCATATGAATCCTGGCAATGTCTTGGAAACTGCCTATGCCATCAGGGAAGAAAAATCCATTGATGGAATAACCTGGTCATTCAGTATATTCAGGTAGTCAGCTGAGCTCATTCTTTGGGCACATAACGTTGCTGAACCTAGACCTGACCAACTGCAGCAACCCCAGATCATAGCACTGCCCAGGTGGTGACTTATTTTTGGACGGGCAGTGTATGAATATAATTAAAAGTAAGCAACAAGTTCCGGAAGTTGGACATCGCTTTTGGACACTTGTGTATAAAACTCCAACATAATATGTACAATAAACAATGCAAACACGAAACGTCTCGGTTACATATGTAACCTCAGTTCCCTGATGGAGAGAACGAGACGTTGTGTCGAGAACGACAGATGGGGTTCGCCCTTGAGAACCAATCAACTCTGACTACTATAGAAAAGGCCAATGAAATTTGGCGAATGAAATTTGCATGCCGGTCTCCGCCCCCGGATGCCCCCTCGAAGGGGTCCTGGGCTGCCGGGAAACAGACATCACGCGAGATCTCGGAGGCCTCTGGGCGGCCGAGTCGCAGCGTGGCAAAATGTGGCTAATCGCCACTGTCTGCTTCTTCACCGTCAAAAACTGCTGAGCGCAGTCCTCGACGGTGTTACCAACAACCCAACCTGCGAGACGGGTGCATCAAGAAAGCGGACTTTCTCGGTGTCACTCATCTGCGCAAGGTTCAGCTGGGGGTGTCTCTCCTGGACCACTACCGTGGACATCGTCCGACCCAGGTCCCGTGCCGCCACCTTGGTTGCCCGTAGAGCGCTGTCAGTGGCGGCACAGAAATCCTGCATTATACCTGGGTCGGCCTTACCCTCGTGGAACTCTCTCAACGCCCTGGCCTGGCGGACCTGCAGGATGGCCATGGCGAAGAGAGAGGAGGCAGCCTGGCCCGCGGCAGCGCAAGGCTTCGGCACCATTGATGCCGAAGTCCTACTCGCCTTGGACGGTAGGCGTGGCCGATTCCCCAGGCAGCCGTCTGCGGCACAGATGCACCGCAGCCGCACGTTCCACCCGGGGGATCTCGACGTAGCCTTTGCTGCCCCACCATCGAGGAAAGTGAGGGAGCCGGAGCTGGTTTGACCGGAGCTGGCCGTGAGTGGAGCGCTCCAAGTTTTACACAGCTCCTCATGCACCTCCGGGAAAAAAATGGCACCCGGGGTGGGCGCGGTTTGCACCGCGCTCCGACCCCAGGAACCACGTATCCCCGGGTTAGCATGGCTGACATCACTTCTGCTTCCTCCTGAGCTCGACCCCCCTGGGGGGGGAGCTCGGATTCGTCAGAGTCGGATGCCAGTCTCCCTCCGATGCTGTGAGCGACATCTCATCTACGTCACACATCGTTTCCGATTGCGTGCCTGAGGATCCGGACGATATGCCACCGCCGGTTGGGGAACGTTCAGAAGAGCGAATCGGGGTGCGATCGGCCCGTGAGCACTTGGCTGGCGGGTTTACGTTCGCAGAGTTCCCCATATCACTAACGCTGCTAACGTGGGTGGTCTTCGGGGCCGTAGCCACAGATGTCACAGCCCGGGTAGCAGACGAAATGGTGGCTGGTTCCCGTAGGAAGACAGCCACCCGTGACCTCAACTTCTGAATGACAATCTGCCCGCAGTGCGGGCAAGATGTGTCAACGAACGCTGCTTCAGCGTGCTGGACGCCCAGACACCTAATGCAGCGATCGTGTCCATCCCCCTCCTCGATGAGGGTGCCGCACCAAAGAGAACAGCGGGACATGCCGCGCTGGAGAATGCTCAGTCCTGAAAAGGACCTTTTGGAAAAAATCTCTAACACCTCCGGAACCGCCGAGACGCCCAGGGGAAGGTCGCTGCAGGTAGGGACGATCCGCTGCTCTACGTCGTAGATCCGGCAATGTAGAAGAAGAAGAATTCATTGAATTCGTTCTGTTCATAGTCATGAGCGAAGGCTCTGAAGAACAAAAGTAAATGAATGCTGCACGCCGGCTTCCTTTTATACCGGACATCCGGGGGCGGAGACCGGCATGCAAATTTAATTTGCCAAATTTCATTGGCCTTTTCTATAGTAGTCAGAGTTGATTGGTTCTCAAGGGCGAACCCCATCTGTCGTTCTCGACACAACGTCGAGAGACCGACAGAAAGGGAACATATTCATCCCAAGAATGGATGATGATTTGAATGCAGGAGACACTGAAACACACAGGACTGTGTCCCCTGGGGCTGAGGTAACATCAACAGAGGTCAGCTTTGTAGAGCGGTTTGTGACCCAACGTCTTCTGAGTCACACTGATACCTGTGACGGCTGACAGCTGGCCTGTCATCTCCACTGAATGAGAAAACAATATTCAGCTCATCTGCCCTTAAAGCAGCAGTAAATATCTCCCAATTCACTTAGTATACTTGTAAACATAAGTAAATTGCATGTGAAGTATAGTCATCATCAGCGTTTATGGCTTGTTATATCAGAACAATTAGTCTCTGTAAATTGTTGACTACTGTTTGTCAAGCACTCCTCTGAAACTGTCATAATGTTTATAATGCATGCAATTAAAGGAGGTTCATCCAGGAACAGATCGATAGTAAATTTGGCAAGAGCTGCTCTAATACAAATGCATTTCTGCTGCCGGTCAACAGCAGCTTGTTAAATATATTTCATTAATTCATGTAATCTCAGAGGACGGCTGTATTCAACCTTCACTTATGAAGCTATCCAATTAACGCCTTTGGTGTGAAACTGAGAAGCACAAGAAGCAATCAACACAAAGACTTCATGCTAATTCACAGGTTTTAATGAAAGCCTGCCATTTTTGACTGTCCTTGCCTGTCAACCCAAAAAGAATAATGGGGCATATTAAGCCATATTAAGCTACAGCAAGCATTTTGCATGCTGTAGCACAACCTTGATATTATTTCTATTGACAATACTGTACATGCAGTATGCCTGCAAGCAGGTCTACCAGCAGACATGTCTTTAGTACTCTCAGACCACATTTACACAATAAATAACCATTAGATGGCCATTAGATGGCAATGTTGCTTTGTAAAGAAACACATCGTGTCTGCTCACATACACAGTTTTAAGCCTTTTAAATACCCTTGGTCGATGTGTGTTTAAAGTCCGCAGAACGTAAATAATGTGTCTCTGCTGGTCTTAGTGGTGCAGTAAAACCACTTTTTGCCTGAGAAACGTTAAAACATATGTCGAGAAGCTCAAGCACACAGTACTGGAGGCCGCAATATTGTTTTGGGGATACTTGGTGCGACTAAACACTTGGTCCCTGATTAAATGTTGCCTTTGATAAGATGGTACATTTGTATTTCACATTTTTATTTACTTAAGGTTTGAAACATAAAAATGAATCTAGTTCATTTTGTGTAAAATGACAGCTTATATTTTCCTGATATGGCAGCAATAAATGAATGTAGAGAGGGTAAGCTGGGTGAACACTAGAGGAATATCCCAGACCATTTCTATGTATAAACACATTCCTAGGACTCTGTGGATTTAGCTGTCAGCTGATAGAGTATAAACTCCAGCAGGGATTTAAAACCCTTATTCAGAAAAACTATCTTCATACAATGTTTGGTTACAATCCAGCTTCAACACACCTGGCCCTCTAGATGGCTTGACACTCCTAAACTAGAGCCTCTTGCCGCAGTCAACAAGAATTCACCCATACAAATATCAATGTAAAATTTAAATAACTTTGAAGCCCAAATATGATATCTGATCTTATCTATATTAATACACAGTTAATTCTATTAATTCAGTTGATTGCCTCTTTAATGGCCTCTACCAATGTGATTCAAGAGATCCCCCAATGTGATTCCCGTCATTCCAGGGCAGCCCTGTGTGGCTGATTTACTGCAGAAATAATGGGCCAATGGAAAGACTTTATAGTGGATAAACACTGGCAGGTCCCTAATGGCTTTTGAGTGGTGTTTCTGTTTTCCAATATGTGTGGTTAGGACAGAGCTTACTATTGGACAGGGATTTCTTATGCCGCTGTGTGAGATGCGGCCAGCCATAATTATAGATAAAAATAAATGTATATAAATTGGAGATGCCCATGTCCATAATTCTTTAATCACTATACACACACTATACTATAATCTCTAACCAAGCTGCCCAGGTGTTCCGGATCCGTGTGGCTAATTGAAATGCCATCGGTGTCCTTTGTAATCCATCAAAGATGTTCATGCCAATCCAAAAATAAATTTTTTGAACTGGTCAGTGCTAATTGAGCAAATGCAATCCAATGCAATCTGTCAAACACACGCAGCTCAATGTAAAAGATAAATCATTATTATGGGAGTTAAATCATAAATGAACTATGTCAATGTTGGCAGTTATGATGTGCCGTGCACAGGTTCTCACTTACACAGATGTGATGCTCAGCTACTCCTTCTGTTTCTGGTTGATCTGCGGTCACTCAGCGTGCCATTAGTAGCACACTGGGAGCTGCTTCATATTCCAGTCAGGCCAGCAGCTGACTGCAGCTAACAGAAATGCTCGGAGCTCTGCATCTGAACGATGGTGGCTGCTCTCTCATGTTTTTTCATTTGAATGTATTTGTCGGCATTTGGGCATAAAGACGCTTGTTTGGACCCGATGTTTTGTGGGCTAAAAAAGAGAAGGGTAGATTATATTCTGTTTGCTGTGAGTAGAGGGACTTTGTCAATGGCAGGAGTGCTGTTGTGGTTCATTAGTGGATTTTTACAGAACATCATCATGAAGTGTCAGCTGAAGCGACACAAGGCCGTTTGGAATGTATAATAATCGTTTTTGTAATTATTTAATATTCTTTATTATATGACATCATGACATCATGAAAGGCGACTTTTTAATAATTTCTGTGCTATACTATGGTATTTTTAAGAAGTTATTTAAATATACTAATTTAACTGAGGCCTTGTCCGGGCTTAAGCTAAGACCTGTCTGGGAAACCAAGCCATAAAGTTGCAATTATTGCAAGTATGCTTCATTGCACAGTCAATAATAAAGGTCTGTTGGTTTTTCTTCAGAAGCCGTGGGTTTGTTTTCATCCAACTATTCCTACTATAAGGGCCAGGTATTCCAAGATTCTTACACCGTGTCTACACCGATGCGCCGCATCCAGTGTGTACAAAATGTAAAATTGAAAACGGTTCTAATGCGTTCTATTGTCTCTTGTCCGGTGTAGACACGGTGTTATACTTTGGAATGTTGGCTGAAGGTGCAGGATGCTTTTCCAATACCAAAGTTGCCAGATAAAAAGTAGAGAGATGCCAGCTGTAAGCTTTCACATCCGCCCAATTGTTATTGGGATAAATGTGACCCACTCACTACAACGACAATGGTTTGAACACATTAGACAGAGGGAATAAGACAGGTGTTCCAGTTGTAAAGCTTCATTACTTCAGCAGTGCTGCACGTGGATAAACCAACGTGTCATCTGGAATGAAACGTGTACATACCAGTACAAACCATATGATTTTATTTTCACTTTGGCTTGTGTTTATCATTAACCATAAAATACTGTATGACCATTCAATTTTGACAGCTTCTTAAAATTCATGAACAGTTTCACCCACCATGTTTATTTAAGAAAGTCTCTATGAGAAAAGGGAAGTGGTTAGCATTTAAATGGGCCGTGATTCAGAGCTTCTGGGCCGGTGGACAAGCAAGCAGAAAGCATAGCTAGCTGATATACTGAGCGCTGGGAGCTATTCATCTGCGTGAGAGACGAGCTGCTTTATACTTGCTATAAAATATATTTGTACTATCTCTCTCAGCCTTAATGTCAGTATGTGTAGGGTTCTTGTTTTCTTCCATTAGTGTTCCCTTGAAAGTGCCATCTAATTATACAATGTCTGTATTAGTGCTTCATTTGTTATTTGAAATTGTAATGAGTTAGGAGCAATTATGAATATTTGAGCTTTTGTTTTGAGATTTCTGTTAGTGTCACATCATTCCGTGGAGTGACTGGCTCATCTTTAGGACTCTTTTTGTAGATTTGTTATGATTTTCTTTGGGTTTTAATAATTCTGTTATTATACTTGGCAGACACAGTCTTGCTCAATTGATCTCAATGCAAATAATCAGTATTATTGTTTTCCAGTAAAAATATATAAACACCCTTAAACCAAGACAAAGTTATATGAGAATTGCAGGCACTGCTCCAACAAACCCCGTCAAATTTGTTCAGTGTGAAACCCTTTGTGTTCTGGTGTTTGTTGGGTCAGTGTACATTTCATATAACAGGGCCCGTATTTATTAAGCTTCTCAAAGTGCCATTTTAGTCTTAAGTTTGGAAGTAGGAGTAAATTTCATGAATTCTCAGCACTTAAGTATAAAAGCAAGTTATTTCAAAATTCAAGTTAAGTTATTAAAATTCGCAGTACGTACATGTGCTCATTTGAGTTATGCTCTATGGATCATCAGTACAGTTGCGCATTCTCGTTATGCTGTATTGTTCTCAATGGTATGTGTGACTTTACACAAAAGAAACGATTTATACCGAAAAATAACATTGTTAAAGCAAAACTTGACTCGACTTAAGCAAATAAAAACTAATTTAAGCACCGGTTTAAAATGGGTTACTAAGAAATGGTGGAAACGTGTTAATCTTTCATATCTAATGTCTGTATCATAATGTATTCTCTGAAAAGTCGTTATTGTCATATGCGTGTTGAATATATACTCTTACACCATTCGACGTGAATGTATCTGAGAATATACTTAAATAAGGAAATTTGTGATTGGTCCATGCCAATGTCGTCATCCAAAATCCCATTTGCGGCACAGCAAAGTGTCGTAAATCATCTCAAAGCCTGACATTTAAGTTTAGTCCTACACTTCACTTAAATTACGACTGAGCTGCTTTATAACTAACGTTTAAGCGCAACCTTGAGCCAAGACTTTTTTACTCTTAAGTCAATTCTTAGCAGTGTTCTTGTGAGTCATTCTCAGAAGCTTGATAAATACCAGCCCTGATCTTGTTCACTTTTAACCCCAACATTCACATTTAACACGTTGAGTAATTCAGGGGATAAACATTTATTATCTTATGCAATTTATTGTTCCTTTTGATCAAATTTGATCAAAACAATGTTTCCTTTTGCTTTTAAATTGAAAAACATGTCACAAATTCTAATGAAAGGAATAGTTCTCTCAAAAATAAAGCTTCTGTTATCATTTACTCTCCCAGAAGTTGTTCCAAACCTATATCAATTCTCTTATTGTGCTGAACACAAAGATAGATCTGGGACACTACTGACTAACATAGCAAGAAGAAAAACTACTAGTAGTCAATGGTGCCCCAGAACTGATTGGTTCTACATTCTTCAAAATATCTTATTTTGTGTTTGTAGAAAAGGTTCATTAAAAGGGAAGGAAGGAGGCGGGAACCGGCAGACATTTAAATAAAGTTTTAATAAAATAAACAAACAAAACACGGAAGTAAATAAACAGCCGGCAGCCCCTCACGGACGACTGCCGGCAACACAAACATAAATCAACTTAACATGTGTTTGGGCCCGGTCCTCTCTCATCGACGGTCCGGTCGCTCGTTCCTTTTATATGCTCCCAATCTCCTACGTGATTCGAGCCCGGTGTGCGCACAGCTGGCGCTCTTTAACAATTACTCACCGGTCTCGAACCACGGTCTCGCCCCGCCTACTCCACTACATACCCCCATCGCCCAACACAGGCCGGGGGGTACCCCCGAGACTGTGCTTGCTCCCCCCTCCCTCGGGGGGGTCTCCCAGTCTCGGAGTACCTTTCCCCTGGGGGTATGTAGCGACGAGACGAGACAACGGAGACGGGAGCCCTCGGAGCGACCGGAAAGAGAGATGGGAGAGAGGAGAAAAAAAAAAAGTCTGGTTCCCCGACATGCTGCCGCTGGATCCTCAACCAGCCGGGGTACTCTCCTTCGCGGTGCCTTGCGGTGGCCCTGGGGCTTCGTTGGACGGCTCGACCGTCCGCCCCCTGGCGGCGGCGGCTCCTCCTTTATCGGGGAGTCGGGGCGAGATCCCCGCCCCCTGCTCCTCCCCTCGGGGGACGGACGCAGGCTCCGGCCTCTGGCGGACGGCGGCAACTCCCCCGCTCCCGCTCGGACGAAAGCCACCCCACCTCGACCCAGGGGCGCGGCAGCAAAGGTCGCCGTCGCACCGAAGCTTTGGCGGTGGCCACACTGTGCACTTCCCCAGAGCCACCGCTTCGGGCAGCCACTGGCGGACGCCTCTGTCCGCGGTGCCCGAACTCGCCGGCACCGCGCGGCGGGCGAGTCTCTCCTTCCTCCCGGGTTTCGGCACCAATGTAGAAAAGGTTCATTAAAAGGGAAGGAAGGAGGCGGGAACCGGCAGACATTTAAATAAAGTTTTAATAAAATAAACAAACAAAACACGGAAGTAAATAAACAGCCGGCAGCCCCTCACGGACGACTGCCGGCAACACAAACATAAATCAACTTAACATGTGTTCGGGCCCGGTCCTCTCTCATCGACGGTCCGATCGCTCGTTCCTTTTATATGCTCCCAATCTCCTACGTGATTCGAGCCCGGTGTGCGCACAGCTGGCGCTCTTTAACAATTACTCACCGGTCTCGAACCACGGTCTCGCCCCGCCTACTCCACTACAGTGTTCAACAGAACAAAGAAATTGATCTTTGGAACACCTTTAGGGTGAGTAAGATCATTTTTTGCACTAAATTCCTGCAACCTTATTTTATTTCCTAACCTTCTACGAACAGCAACATTGTTCCTTGTTCTGGGATTTCCGAATCGAATCTATAAACGAAAGCGTTGATAGCGCAATACATTACAGTTTGAGCTACAGAAATGCCAGCGTTATTTTTACTTGCAGGTGCATATGGCAAGAGAGGGATATACTTGATGAGCCAGGCTTAAGCTTGCGTTTCCCACTGACAGTCTTTTCTAGCAAAGTATTGATCTCAAGTCTCATCCCACTGAGATCAAAGCACACAGACTTTAGCTCGCTCATTAAACACTTCCAAGACTCTAGATTGTATCTTAAAGGGATGGTTCACCCAAAAATGTTTCTGTATCGAATGACTCACTCTCCAAACCTGTATAAATTTATTTATTCGGTTGAACACAGTGAAAGATATTGTGAGAAATGCTTGTAACCAAACAGTTCTTCATTGACTACCATAGTAGGAAATGTTACAATAGTAGTCAAGAATGCCCTAGTACTGTTTGCTGTCCCACATTCTTCAAAATATCTTATTTTGTGTTCATCAGAACAAAGAAATATATACAGATTTGGAACAACTCGAAGGTGAGTAAATGATGACAGAATTTTTATTTTTGGGTGAACTGTCACTTTAAGAACAGAAAAGGGATGTCATTACCATGCTGTTTATTGGCATGGAAACCAAATAAAAAGTGTACATTGTTTTTCAAAAATATTTTTTTCGAAATACTAAGGAATACTAAATACTAAAAACTATACAGTATAGTTTAAACATTTATACTTCTTGAATCTATGCATTAGTGAGACAGATACATGCAGTAATATTCTCCTGCTCACCAAAGAATTTTGCTCAGACCTGGAGGCCGTTCACAAGGTGTTACGGAGGTGTAAGTCTGTTTACCCTGTGACAGCTGGGCCACTGCTGAAAAACACACATTATCCACACTCCTGTAAACAGCAGGTTTTGGGGCACAGCTACAAGCAGTGAGGAGAATGCAGATACAATGCCATTGCACCAACAGTGACAGCTAAGATACGCTAAGTGAGAAGATAGAGGCTGTGAATGTTTAGCCTGCTTGAGTTACTCCCTCATCTTAACCCGAGTTCCAAAATAAGGTCATACTTATTTTCTAAGGTGCAGATTTCTCACATCCTCTGAAGGCCTGATCTAGCATGCTTCCCTAAATGAATCATTGCTACTGTGAGCTGTGGAATATCCGGCGATGGTGCCGCTCTCATTTTGCAATTTTGTCAATATTGTTTGCGTGCCGTCCAGTCGCTTCCATAAATCAAGGGCTGTGGCGGTTATGATTGGTAAGGGTGACGGTAAACATCCTCCCTTGTGGGACGTGTTTGAGATGGATGTTGTGTTGGTCCATTCAAATGGAATTTTCTTTGCAGTTTTCTTCTTGTTATCACTCTGTACTTAAGTTTTAGGTAGTGGATTGACAGTACTTATCACTTGGCATCTTTAAACTGCTTTTTAATTTATTCCATATTAACTTTATACAACTCTGAATGAATTATGTTACTGCAAGGACAGGTTTAATTTATAGGGATTCATGAACAGCATTACCGTACCATAAGTTTATTTATTTGACTTTTACTTGTCTTTCCAGGGTGCTCTGAATGCTGTCTTAAATGTCTGAGTGGGATACCCTACGCCTCTCTGATCGCAACCATCCTGCTGTACGCTGGGGTGGCGCTGTTCTGTGGATGTGGTCATGAGGCTCTTTCTGGCACCGTCACCATCCTGCAGACCTACTTTGATGTTGTACGGTCGCCCGTTGATGCCCTGGACGTCTTTACTATGTGAGTCTCACAGTACCAAAATGATGTGATAATGTACATGTACTCAGAGTAAGATTTGTTTATTTCTAACTTATTCTTCATATCATGTTGCATGAATATCTGAATACTCAAATGTGATAAAAGCCTTTAATGCACCCTAATGTGACTCAATATTATTTTGGGATTAGTCATGTGTTGCCTGATACATACTGTTGAAGCTATTAAAGGTCCCATTCCCCGCGATCGCATTTTTCAAGCTTTAGTTAGTGTGTAATGTTGATGTTAGAGCATAAATAATACCTGCAAAATGATAAAGCTCAAAGTTCAGTGCCAAGCGAGATATTGTCTTTAACAGAATTCGCTTTTCAAGGACTAAAGAGAACGGCTGGATCGAACTACAGCCCTATACTTCCAGGGTATATGATGTCACCATTCGTGCTTTTAATAACCTCCGCCCAAAGGAATACGCCAAAAAAGGGGCGAGGCCTTCCTTAGAGAACAGGAAGAGATGCTGGAGTAGTGTTTGGTTATCAGAGATTGTAAACATTTGACTGAGCTACGCGCTAAACTACTTTCACTTTCATCACAGTCCTATAGCTGGTAATAAGAATTTAGCTACACACATTCTAAGATAACCAACAGTCAAATAACAGTTTTCATGACTTTAACATTGGCTGTGAATGATGTTTGTGTAATATACTGATATTGTGTGTCTGTGGGCATACCTCTAAAACACTTCTATTAAACTTCCTTGAAGTCCTGCTTGCAAATCTCTCCTTGTCGATCTGCTTGTTTTATTATCCATCTTAGGTCCAATATAAAAAGGCAAAACTGACGATTCTGTTATTAGTGTTAATTAATATAACCGGTCTGACGCCATTCGGTCCGGTGTCATTTCCCTCGCCATAGCAGACCTCCATTACACTTTTTATTGCTAAAAACCAAAGTTTATGAATACACGTGCACTGAGAGGGGCACCGACCACAATCACATCACAACAGCCCGAAAAGCAGAAGCTCGCTGATATGGTACAGGTGGAAGATCTTCACACACACTCTAAGCGGGGAACCAATCACGACAGACCTGGTCAGCTTTACCAATCAGACTGTTTCAGAAGGAGGGACTTTATATAGACCAGAAGAAATCCAGTCGTTTTGTTAGAAGAGGGACAGCGGTGAACAATAGACTTGAAATATGTGAAATATAAAGCGTTTTTTTAAATCAGAAACATTAACATCCATTGTTAAACACCTAAAAATCATAATCAAAACCTCAAAAACAGCAAGAAATGGCTCCTTTAAAAAAAAGGACCACACAAGTACTTCAAGTAGTTTTATTACCCCTAATTTACTGTATAGGATAGGGTTATTTCTGGATATTTAATGCACCTTTGGCATAGTTTAGCCATACCAGGATATTGAGGAGGGTGCAATTCTTGAATAATACAGTATATGTGCAGATATGTTTGCAGACACAGTGACTGAGCAACGTTTTCCAATGTTTTGATGTAGTTATGTTATTACAATTATTCATGTACGTTCAATGAGAATTAACTTATGTCACCAGTTAAAACTGTCTAATTTAAAACAAATAATTTGTAAATGGTAAAATTAACATAACCTAAGATTAATAAATGCTGTAAATAAATATTGTAAATTAGCTTCATGTCTTATATTTTAAAACGAACATTTATGTTCAGTGTTTATGAAAATACCTCTTGTGTGTATGATTTTGAATTAAAGTTCTGAATCCAATTTGCTTCCTTAATTCAAATCAAGGAATTCAATTGCACATTAACATTCAGTTTAAATGGTAAATCTGATATGAAGGATAGCAGACGGTAAGTAAATTGAGTAATCAAAGGTGATAGTCATTACCTTTATTATTTGATATTATATCTAAATCTTTCTCTCCCCCAGTTCATCATGCTTACCTATATCTTCCTGTTGGCTTGGCTGGGCATCACAGCCTTCACCTCTCTTCCAGTATTCGTGTATTTCAACATTTGGAACATCTGTCCGAATGTGACAGTTATAGGGAACACCGATATTTGCTTTGATCTGCGTCAGTTTGGTGTGTAGCTCTCTTCCTCTAGATTAGTAACAGTGATAAAGTTTCCAGCGAATAAATCCAGATCTCACTGTTTCATTTCAGGAATTGTCTCTATCAATGAGGATAGAAAAATCTGCGCTAAAGATGCTAACTTTACCAAGATGTGTGAATCTAATGAGGTCAGTTGGCAGTTCTGAAGCTTCAACGATGATCTTAACTCAATTTAAATTCCATGTTCTAAATTTAGCTTGCCATCTCGTACAATATAATTTGAGATAACACTTATTTAGCAAATCAATGTAGCGATCATTCTGTTTGCATGCTGCATTGAACCATATGAAATCATAAAATCTAGAAAAGATGAGATTATTTTAGAGATGTTGATATTTGTAAAACACTATATTGACTGAATAATTCTTGTCAAAGAGAAACATCTGCGTTTTCTTCTCCCGAGCATCTATTTTTTGTCTTTTCCTCCAGCTGGACCTGACATTCCACTTGTTCGTTTGTGCACTTGCGGGGGCTGGAGCAGCCGTTATCGCCATGGTGAGCATTCCCACTGCTTCCTTTACGTTTTCTTTTCTTTTATCATTTATTGCTTAATTTTGCATACAGTTTCCTTGATTTAGAATTTCCATTTTAGACATGGGGATTCATTTAAGTGTGGCATTAATCCTGTGGCTTTGGTAACAGGTTACAGTATGTTACATGAAACCTTAAGAGTATGCTATAGAAATCAGAGGCTCTGTTTAGACAATATATTGCAAATCATTTCTGTCTTGAATGGAATATACATTCAAGGCCTCTTGTAAAATAGCAAGCGAGAGCAAAGGATAGAAAGGGAAGAGTACTCATCACTGAAAATGCAGGAGGTGTTGTTGCCATGGAAACAGAAGAGAAAAGGGAAGGAAGGAGTGTAGCTTGTTTGGATCAGCGATAAGTGATTGTGAGACACCATTTTCGGCGAGGCAGCTTTTCCACATCTTGGTCTTTTTTGTGGGTTGATATAAGAGCTTATGTTAAAGGTACATTAAAACGCATTAAAATGACATTGATGCTGTTTAAATCCTTCGTCGGAAGAAGTATTTTGCTCTGTATTGTGCATTTTCTTCGTTGTAAGCTTCAATGCAATGTGTGTGTGTGTGTTTGTTGGAAAAGCAACAAACATTTATCTTCAAGCAAGGCAAAATACTTTGAGTTAATTACATTCCACACGGTTCACAAATGAGACAACAGCTTGGACATTAAATACTCAGGAGTCACGAACAATGGGGCCGCTGAATTGGATCATCATTTTTGCTCTTTTGATTATATAATTACATCATAGCTTGTGGAGAATATTGCTGCACACTTGAATTTTTCTGATTGTGAAGCAATCACTCCACCCACTGGTTACCAGAGGAATTCCAGCAATAGTAATCTGAGCATCTCAGCCCATTGACAGTCCTGTAACATTGCACTAAATAAGCAGGAGCCATTTTTGTCATGAAAATGCATTAAAGATTGCATCATAATAGCGACGATCTAGTTGTGCAATATTTCAGCAGTTGTTGAAATAAATGTGTATTTCTAATACATGCAACACCTGTTCACACTCATAAATGAGTCATAAAAAGAATTTTGAATGAAACATATTTATAATTTGGTGACTCAGAATGGTCACTGTGTAATAATGCCATCCATAGCGGTTTTTGAACTAATATGTTTTTTTTCAAATCTAATGGAATGTAAAAAAATAACGTTTAAATAAATAAATGTTTAACCATTCATATTTTCAGAACATTGTGAAAACACTGAATTTACATATTTAATTGATCTGTAATTTAGACAGTAAAAACATAAGTGTAGCTTGACATTTACTCTGAAAAATTATTAATGTGGCTTAGTAACTATCACAAAAACAAACAGTAATATTAACTCAATCAAATCTTTTGAGATCATTTAACAGATTTTTTCAGTAGGACATATTACAGAAATGGATTCAAAATCCAACAGTTCCTTTTCTCTAAAATGTACTTACATTATTTAAGTCAGGGAGATTTTGGCAGGACCCCACGGACCCCTGCAACCTACACACATGAGTAAAACTCATTCAGTAAATTTCCGAAAAATGTGCATAGAACTGTGCAAGTTTTATTATTGTAGTGACATTTGGTCGAAAAGCTATTATTGCAATTTTTTCGTTCATGTTTTTTACCCTGAAACTAAATATATATATTCATCAATATCATCATTTTTATAGCCAATGTGGCTTTCTACAGATACAGAACAGAAACAGAAAAGGAGAAAAAACGTGTAACATGTAATAGCCTCATGTACAGAGTCATATATCTTCTTGAATGATCTGCAAAACTTGTTAACGGTTGTATGGTGCCAGCTAGTAACCCTTTTCCATTCTCTTTTTTTGCTGTACAATGATATGGCTACTGTAATAGGTGATGGCCGTATCTGTCCTCATCCATAACCACGTCACTCTGACGTCTAAGAACACGGGGAGGTACTGCACGCGCTTCTGAAGCGTCTCCGGTGTGGGACGGCCCTCCCGACACTCTACTGTACATTTACCGAGGGCACCACAACCATCCCCCACGACTGCGACTTTTTATAACTACGTTCCTAAATCGGCTTTATTAAAATCACACCCAAGCCTTTTGCGACTTTAAGTTCCTCTCCTTCCACTACCTCCCCTCAGCTACGTTGAGCCTTACGACAAATTAACCCTCTAGTCTTTTAACACGTATAAACACAAAGCAAAAAATAAACTAACCTGGCTTATTTTCAGCTGGAGCCGTTCACCATATTGACCGACAGGGGACATAACTGAGAGCCACTTTCAATGACTAAATGACCCCCTAAGTCTTCCAGCGTATTCTTTTTTTGATTTAAGATGACTAATACCAACCCTCCCCTCTAACCACTGTGTTGCTGTAGGTTCACTACCTGATGGTGCTGTCGGCTAACTGGGCTTACGTGAAGGACGCCTGCAGGATGCAGAAATACGAAGACATCAAGTCCAAGGAGGAACAAGAGCTTCACGACATCCACTCCACTCGCTCTAAAGAGCGTCTGAACGCGTACACATAAAGCATGCGGTCCGGCGCACGCATACACATATAAATATGTATACACACACACACAAGCATGTCCTTTCCCTCCCTGAAGACACACGTATAAACTAAACTATGTCTGATATCATCGGTTTCCAGGGGTAAGGGATGGCCGGGTGGTGGGGTTGGGATGGGGAAGTAAATAACACTTGCTACGTACGGGTGTGACATAGAATGTTGGTCAGGGAGCGCGCTTATCGTCTCCATGGCAACGTCTCTGACTACCCATGATCCTCAAGCATTTAGATTTTGTTTCTTCATCCTCGTTGCATTGTCCTGTTCCATTTCTCCTCTACCTCCCTGTTCCACCTTTGTGTTTAAGACAGCACACCCTGATAGCACACAAAGTTCTCTTTTTTAACATCCCATTGGGATTGATTGGGTTTCGGGTTCAGCCAAAGGGATTACAGCACACTTTTTTGTATTTACATCTCTCGAGTTCACCCCAAACGGTTAGTCGTGGTTTAGATTCACCGATCATTTTGATTCTTAAAAACTAAATGTGACCAAACTTGCAATTTATGATTTACAGGTTAAGCTGCCAGACTTAAAGCGGCAACAGCACAAAAAATGTACAGATTCTTTTTCAATTTCTTTATCAGTTTTGGAGTGCCAGGGATTCAAAAGTACCTTAAAGTGACTTTTACTGCTATACTGTAGCTTGGCCTAACCGTTTACGCTAGCTGTGCTCAGTATTAATGAAAGGTTGTTAACCGCTTGTTAAGCTTTGACGAAAGGGAAGATATCGGAAAGAAAGGCCAAGAAGTCTTCTCAAACCAGCTCGAGCAGTCACGTAAGACTTGCCTTGGGAGACTCGGTGGCTATTTGTTTTCACTCATCCATTGCAAGCCATACTGTCACATGCAAATAACATTTTCAGGTGTTTTATTGCTTAGTTTAAGCTTTAACTTTTTAAATGCAATTAACGCAAATGTTTCTTTTGTCATTTCTATAAACTGTACATATATCTATAAATGTATACATATTTCATGTCAGTTTTTAAAACACGTCAGTGATGGGTGATGTTTTAAACATGCTTGTTCATACCTGAAGGAAAACTAGATCGCAACGACTCTGCCAAACACTGAGGAACGTTTAATATGACTTTTGATTTAGAAAAAGAACAAGAAAGATGCCTAGGCATGTATTACTCCAATACGGACCAAATTCTGTGTTTTGGCTTTGTTCTACTTCAGTTGCCCTAGTTTTGCAGTAACGTGTCTCATCATTTGTTTTCGGACAGTTGTGCTTTTAGTGAGTGTCTCAAAAACGAACAAACAAACAAACAAACAATAAAAAAAGCTAGTTTTTGTGCACTTATGGGCCATCGTGAGCTTTTGGTGCAAGTGAATTTGGAATCACTACATTTGGAGTCGCTGTACACTTGCTAGTCACGCAGCTTTTTATAAACCACAAAAGAAACTTGTATTAGGAAAAAACGTAATTCTAGTTGTTACTTGTGGCATGGTTATGAACGAAAAAAAAGATCCTATATTTTGATTTCCATTTTTACACTTCTGACTGTCTTGCTGGGGTCAACTCAATTTTTTTCTAAATGTGCAGTATTGTAGTTGCTACGCTTACAATATTTAGCTAAATATCTTATTAGATTGTAGTGTTTGAGTTTTGTCCTTTATAGTTCGTGATGATTTTCCAAACCACGTCTTAAACCTATACTTGTTATGGTGTTGCGTATTCAGTATTACCCTGAAATTGCTTTCAGCTCTATCCATGTACTAGCTTTTTGTATTTTCATTGAGAATGCTTGTAGCAGGCAGTAAAATTAACTGGTTTTGTACATACATGTGCCAACAGCTTGACAGTGGCTTTTTTCTTTTTGAACTGTTATAGAGACAAACTTGCTTGCATAAATAAAGACACTTGTGTACTTGTTAATAACTTTCTGTTGTATTGTTCATGTTGATTATGTGTGGGTTGCGTATGTTCTTAATTTTCCAAGTTGTGTCAGTGCCCTTCTGTTAAAAGCATTGCGAATATACAATATTCCCCAGTATTACAAGGGTCTGTAAGTGGCATTTCCCAATGTAAGTATTATGTAAAGGCAACACAAGGGAATGCTCTATATGAACTTAATCATACTTACAGGAACGGAAGTCTGTGAGGAGGCAAGAAAACAGGCAAGTCAATTCAAAACCATCCAACTGTAAATGGTTGGCTCTTCAGTTCTTCAACAGGAAAATGTTTTTGCCTAGAGGAGGTTTTCCCCAGTTGCGTTACATTTAAGTGGCAACTTAAAAGGCATTAAATACACGAATATGGCTAAATACATTAAGAACAGAACTGTAAAATTAATAAGAGGATTGAATTGGGTCAATTAACTGAAAAATCCAATATGCCAGGCTAAGGTTGGTTGGTGTCAGATTTTTTTGTCAATAGAAGAATGGGTTTGGTTCGGTTACCAACTTTATCAAAATATCTTATTTTGTGTTCTGTGGAAGTAAGAAAGTCATAAAGATTTAAAATGACAAGACAGTGAGTAAATGAGCACAGAATTTTCATTTTTGGGTGGGTTATCACTTTAAGCAACGTTTCCAATTTTAGCTCATTGACGTCTTGGAGAAATAACTGAGATATTAATGAGATACCATCTGTGATTTTTCATATGGAAAGCCAATTTATGTAGCACCCTATATATAATACAAGCAAATATCCAGCAGGGGGAGCCAATCATCATCTGGTCGGTACGTTTTTAATGTCTGTAGCTGCGTCTGAATTCGCTCACTTGTTCACTAATTCACTATTAGGCTACCTATATAGCGAATGCTGAATAGTCTATATGGGGAAGAAGTGAATGAAAATGAGTGAACAATTTCGGACAGTGACGTAATATCCTGCGTCTGATAGTAGGCCTACTGTCGCGGAGATTCGTCATAACGCTTATTTTACACCTGTGTGGCTTTATGGACTGTCTTGTAAAATTGTAAAGTCCATTTTTACATTATTTGTCACGTTATGTGTAGGCTATTAGTTTTTAATAAAGAGAACAAAACAAATGTTTGCCACGTTTACTTACTTTTACATTTATTATGTTTAATCAACGATTGACAGACGGATCGGTGCAGCTTCTGCAGTAATGCGGTCGCTGTACCGGTCTGTCGTGGTGAAGAAGGAGCTGAGCCGCAAGGCGAAGCTCTCGATTTACCGGTCAATCTACGTTCCTACTCTCACCTATGGTCATGAGCTGTGGGTCATGACCGAAAGGACAAGATCCCGGATACAGGCGGCCGAAATGAGCTTTCTCCGCAGGCTGGCTGGGCGATCCCTTAGAGATAGGGTGAGAAGCTCGGTCACTCGGGAGGAGCTCAGAGTAGATCCGCTGCTCCTCCACATCGAGAGGGGCCAGCTGAGGTGGCTCGGGCATCTTTTCCGGATGCCCCCTGGACGCCTTCCTGGGAAGGTGTTCCGGGCATGTCCCACCGGGAGGAGACCCCAGGGAAGACCTAGGACACGCTGGAGGGACTATGTCTCCCGGCTGGCCTGGGAACGCCTCGGTGTCCCCCCGGAAGAGCTGGAGGAAGTGTCTAGGGAGAGGGAAGTCTGGGCGTCCCTGCTTAGACTGCTGCCCCCGCGACCCGGCCCCGGATAAGCGGAAGAAGATGGATGGATGGATGGATGGATGGACGTTTAATCAAATTAATAAATATATTTAAAGTAAAACACTGCTATATATAGCATTCATTTAAATTGTTTATTCTCAAAAACTAGAAAATAACTATCAACAAGAACAAACACAAGTGCATTAAGGTACATTCGTGGCATTAACGGCCACTCTCCTACAGCTGATTCTAATCAGACGGTTGATTCGCGTTGTATCATGGGAGATATGAGTGAGCGTCAAAATAGGCCCTTCTCGCAAAGCAGTGTATCATGACTAGTGTATTTGTGGCAGCTGTGCAACGGACCTGGTAAACTCCATTCTGAGGCGCTAGAGGAAGTAACGATACACTGCTATCCGGCAGAACGGAAGATGCGTGACGTCATGTGAAAAGGGCCTATACCCCCTGTGGTCTTTGCACTTGACCATGTCGGTACATGATCCGGGATGCCTGCACGATCCGTTCTGCGCATGCGCGATGAAACACTTGGCCTTGCGGCATATTTTTGTAGGGTACATTGTGTTTTTCATTTAACAGTTCACGGCTGGTCTATTTTGATGTTTTTAAATGTAGCTTACGCTACGCATTACACTGTGTTTTCGTGTTTGACAATCCAAAATAATAAAGGAGTTGTTACATGAACATACACGATTTTGGTTACATGTGGATAAAGTCTGAGTCTTTCTGTCACTGCAAACCTTCAGTTTCCTCCGTACTCCCCTTTGCGATTCATTGCTGTATGGCATTAGGCCTACTTAATTTGCCGTGTTTCGATCTGAGGTCAGTAGCATTGTCAAAGACGGTTTGTGTCGTTTTTTTAATAAAAGCTGCTAATATTAGTTAACTTTAAATTGAGTAATTTTGTATTAGTATGGGTCTATATAGGCTAATATATCTATCTATATAATCTAAATGAGGAAAATAATCCCTTCAATGGTGTTGTGCACACAGAAGTGACATGAGACCAGAGGTGGACAGTCTATTTTATTTAGCTGTGAGTGAATGAAAGTCTTGCGGTACAAAGGTGCGTATACGTGGAACAAAAACAGAATTATCTTTTGCGTTTTCAATACGTCATTATGCGCATGCGCGGACGGATCGTGCAGGCATCCTGGATCGTGTACCGACAGACCGCTTGACTACTTTCATGACGTATTTCCTGTTTTTGGCCCAAGTGTTCTAGTGGGGGTGAAGATCCCAAGTGAGCATGTAGTATTTCTAACCCAATGGGGCAAACATACAACGTTAATCAATGTGGTTTTCTAATTATAAGATTAAAAGCAGTTTTACAAAATACATAACTCTGGAGTTTTCACCAATAAAATATGTAACACTATATTTTATTACGAAATTATATGTAATTATATAGTCAAGTCAGATTTATTTTTATAGCGCTTTAATAAAAATAGAAAAAATTGTCAAAATGTCATTTAAAAAAAGGACGAAAATGCAGCAGAAAAAAATAGTGCACAGAGCCACATTGTGTCTAAATCTTATAAAGCTAAATAATTGTTCACATCTCTTGCAGTGTCATTGTTTGCCAGAAGGTGGAAGTGAAGCTGTAAAAACCATTCACTCATGTGACCTGGACCTGGCCTTCAGCAGATGGACCGGCAATGTGACATTCACAGCAGAACTGACATTTATCTCTGACATTTTGCATTTGATGTTTGACATATCTGCCACAGAGAAAATCATGTAAACATCAAACCAAACGTTTTTTCATCTCATGTTTTCACAAAAGAGGGTTATCTTAAATGTATGAATTATAATGAGGCATTTTATTAACAAATAACAGATATGAGGCCTTAAATGAAACTACAATCTCTGTGTGATATTGTCTCAAAATGTCGCTTTTTTCTAAATAGAGTTACAACCCCCCAAAATAGCTTGGACAATGCAAAAAAACAGAATGCAATGATGGAAATCTAAAAATCTAAAACAAATCTTTATTCACATATGGAAATCATATTAAATAAACTGAGCTAATGTATAATTATAAGAAAAACTGGACATTTCGAATTTGATGGCAGCAACATATCAACATACTGTAAGATTTATTTAATTTCTGTTTTGAACAACATGTGGATTTATGAGATTTGGCATTCATTGCATTCAATTTTCATTCATTTTACATATAGTGTCCCAACATTTTTACATTTTGGGTTGTAAAATGGTGATGATCATGGCTGTCAACAAGACTTTCAGTAACTTAAATGTGTTTTTAATTTATACAAAGCTATTATATGTAATTATAATAATTCACAATCCATTATATAATTATAATCAAAATACAGCAAACAACACAATTTTTAGTTATACAATGGTTGGAGGTCTAAAATTTTAATCAAAAGACTCAGTAAACAAACGCTATGTGCATGCACGCTTTTGTGGCCCAAACTTAACTTGTGGCCCAAAAAGAACTAACAAGTATTAGCCAGCAAGTGTACACTCAATATTATTTTGGGTTACCAGTAGAAGAACCATTACTTGGCTAAACTAATATGTGACAAGGTTGCATGATCCATTCAACAAAGTGTTAATTAATTAAAATAAACAAAATAAACAAATAAAATTCAACAATTTGTTTATTTAATACAATTGTTAATTACACATTAATATTAATATAAATAAAAAAAACATAAATAGTTTTACATTTACATTTAGCAAACGCTTTTATCCAAAGCGACTTATAGAGAGTTCAGGATGTAATAAGCAATATGTCATAGAGGAGCAATAATACAATAGGTGCTAATACAAAGTTACTAGTTTCAACAAAAGCCAGACCAATACCACGTTGAGAGAAAGAGAGAGGGGTAGTGTTTTTTTCTTTTCTTCATTTGTCTGTAAAGTTTTCACAGAAGAGATGCCCGACCCGACCAATCAACAAACACAGACCAGAACTTAACTTTGGGCCAGGTTTATGTCCCCGATGAAACCGTCTATACAAGAAAAACGAGTACAGTAAAGTGAATGGGTTAGTGCCCATCACTATCCAAAGTGTAAGTAACATACGTAACATAAACATCCCTTGATCTTGCCATTTAAAAATGCCGGTGTACTGGTCCCAATACTTCACTTTTACAGCAGCCATTTTATGGCCATTATGGCAACAAGAGGGAGAGCAGAACTGCACAAGATGAGTTTTCAATCATTAAACAGGAGATTACAGTCTGTAAGTGTCTTTGTGCAACTGAAGCCAGCAAGAACTCCCTGATGAACAAAACACAGTCCTGAGTGAAGAAAACAATATTGATTGTGAATGTGCCAAACCTGTCAGACAAACACTTTTATTGCAGTACTAGAGAATGCCCAATCTTTTTTTTTATTGCAGAGCCAATATGGCATCTTATGGTAACAAGATGGCCTCTTGTGATGGTGAGTTCAAATATGTGTCAGTCTGATTAATCATGAGTTGTTTGTTGTTTGCAATAAAACCATGGTTCCTCAAATAGCAAAGACAATCGACTTAAAATTGATTGAATTGATGCTTATTCTCAACATTGATTCAACATGAATCAATATGATTTGCTTTCTGGGTCATTTTTGAAGGTGATTGGTAGTGTCATGGAATTTCAAATGGCCTTCAGTCAATAAATAGTCATTCAAAAAATGCAACGGAAATTGAGATTGGTCTATAAACTTTTAGATGAGCTGTTAGCGTCCTCTGCTGACGGATAGGGGAATTTACAGACACATCCCCAATGTCCCCGTTATGTAAACGCTAACTGTTTACTTGGCCTGTAGTTCTGTCCCATGTGTATTTGTCACATAAATAGAGACTTCATGCTTCATCTTTAAGACAGCACTATAAAACAAGTATTAGTTAATCTTTTCTGTATCTATTTTATACGATTTTTCTTTAACGTGTGATGCATAATGCAGAATTGGGGCTTGTAATCTTGAATTTTTTGTAAAACACAAACTTAAACAGTCCTTGAATAAGACCATTGTAAGGTGTCAAGGTGGCTGGTGTCTCATCTGCGCATTTTGCTTCATTGGTGTTTAGATTGGCCATTCACGCCTTAGACCCTCCAGGAAGACACGTATATATTCTGAGCCAGAGGAGAGGACATGTGTAGTTTTCCAATATATCACCAGTAAGCAGAAGTCACCATAAACATCAATCTTTGAGAACACAGAAAACTTCCCAATTAGCATCTCCGGTTACCTGAGATTTCTAACAGTCTGTGTCAGAGAGAGAATGCTGAGAACCCTGGGGTGACGTTTGAGCTATTGGCGTCTGGAGGCCTCGAGTTTGTCTGACTCTCAAGCTTTAACTTTAAAGCAAAGCTATCATGCTATGTCATGCATTCTGACTTCTTTACACTGTTAAACGTGCTGGCTTCATGGTCAACTTGTTAAAAAATAAGTTGGACGTATGACGTAGTCTTTCTGTACTTCATACATTCCCCCAGCACTCAAACTTGTTTCGGAAATTTTGAACATGAAGGGATTAATGTGTTGCTTGCTCGTGCTGTATGTTCCATCCCACTCTCCCCACTAGTCCCTAGAGCAGCTCGTGTTTTTCCAGAAATAATCGTACAGCTGTTTCTCTCTTTTATAAATTTGATCAAACTAAATACTCTTCGAAGATACGACGTATGCAAGACTACTTTATAGGCACTCAAGATCAATATGAGATTGGCAGAAACTGAGTCTGTTACGCAATCTTTAATAAAGCCATTTCTATTACAAAACTGTTATAGGCCCCTCATATGCTTTACTTATTGAATCAGGAACATAAGAAGTGAAAGAAAGAGAAATATGTGGTTTGCATTTTAGGCTAAGCAATTGCATGTGGCTGTTGACTCATAAATACAGTATTTTATTCATCATCTAATATGTCCATATTGAAAATATTTTCTTGAAAAAATGTGTGTGCATGAATATGTATCTATGATAAACACAATTGCTGTGAGGCTAGTGATATACAATTTTGGATTTGTATTTTACATTTCTGCCTCAGGGTTGTCATGCATAAAACATAACAGAATATGAATCTGCTTTTTCATTTTGAACAATAATTGGCTTTCTAAGGGGAGAGACCTCTCAAGGCATACTGTTGCCCACTTCTGAGTCCAAGCCTTCAGACCGAGAGCGTCCTGTAATTGAGGCCAGTTGCCCATCTTATTGAAGCTTAATGTTTAACCACAGCCAGGCTTCACACATCTCTCCCCCGTCTCCAATTTTGTTTTAGTACATTTCAAAGGCCAGCTCTTCTTTTTGACAGTGCATGGATTAGCAGCCTGGTTTATAGAAGGGAGACTGTTATTTTTAATTCCCTGTCTGTTGCTAGGCAAAGGCTGTATGCATTGCTAGATTGTTCTGCTTGAGTTGCAGCACGGGTAATAGAGGATAAAGTGGCCACGTTAATTCTTATGACATCGGACACATAAAAAAAAGAAAGAAAACGAGTTGGACAGATTTACCATCATGATTTTTCATCAAAGCTCAACATTGCAGATTAAATGTGCACTCTATAATGGTTTTTGTGCTGGTCACTTAAAAAAGCTGATATTAAGACTGCCTTGGTAAACCCCATAATCTCATGGCTACGTAGCCTTCAACCTAAATGGTCGGAATAGGTCAATTAAGCCACAGCGAGCAAAATTTAGTGGAATACATCTATAAATGTATCATTGTAACATCTTTCACAATGAATGTGAATATTCAACACATAAACAGCTGTAATACACAGTACTGTAATGAACAGCAAACAGTTTTTATCACTGCAGCTCAGCCGTGAGTGTTTTAGAGGTGTGCAGATTGGAGAGAAGGTGAGAGAGAGAGAATGTGTTCTGACAGGCTGGAACACAGACACTCTGCAGGTAGCTGCCACAGGCCACATGGTCTGACAAATGCTACATCACGGAACAAGGAAATGAGAGGAGGATATCCAGGAGAGAGCCAAAGAAAGAGAGAGTACCTACACTCTTCCTTCCTGCTGTGGTGAGCATCTATGTTTATTATATGTGACAGGACACTTTTCTGTGTGTGTGCGCCCGTGCATGTGTGTGTGTGCACACTGTGCATTGCTCTTAAAGTCCGGGTGAAATAAAAAAATACAATGCCTATTATGAAATATTGCAGCGTTTATTGTATCAATGTGGGTCATTCTCTATTTAAAATTCGTGTGCCCTCATAATCTTTAGTTAAAGTCTGAAAATACACTTGCTTCCTGTAATGACTATACATCTTAAATGTGGTATGTTAGACGGCTTGGGCGGAGCATCCGTTAACTCCTCCCCTTCAACTGTAACTCTGCTGCCAGTTCCATTTCAAAATGCAACGGCTGTTCTTATAGATCCAATCAAGCCACACCCACTATTTTTCTCATTAGAAATTCCATTTCACTCGGAAATGTCTCAAAATACATATATAAGTAAAAACGATCGCAACTTCCGGTTCACAGGGACTTTATTAGATTAAATGCGAATTATGTTATGTTTGAGGCAACAGATCTAGACGCTTAATGTAAAAAGCTAAATTATAGCAGTTAGACCTTATCATTATTATATTGATATAAAAATTCCTCAATGGCAAGTTAACATCAAAATTATGATTCTGGCTCAATACAACACACGTCACATGTGAAACAATCAAATACATGTATAAAGCATAAAACGGTGAGACTTGAAGATGATATTTACAACAGTTTTTGTTTCAAGAATTTGGTTTCTTCTTTGTTTTTAAAGTTATATTTATCAGATTTTTGCCTTTGTTGTGATATGACAGTGGAGAGGTGACAGGAAAGTGCTGAAAAGAGACTTGGGAAAGAACCGCACGAGACAGGAATCAAACTCGGGTCGAAGCTTACAAGCACTATGTGTCGGTGCACTAACCACCAGGCTATTGGCGCCGACAAATTTAAATTCTTCTTAATTCTTTCTTAACATCAATCTTGAGAATTTGTTTTCTGGAATAAATAACCTCTTTCACAAATTAGAAATTAAAAAAATATATATGGCAATTTTCTTCTTATGAATGTTTTGGGAATCTGGCTTGTGAAAGACAAACAAGTTTAGGTGCTTTAAGCCGTGTGTCCACCGAGGCGTTTACGCCTGTGGCCGACATGTTTTTTCAATTGTTTTCAATGGAAACGTGCTTTTAAAAAAGCCATCAGCTGACGATTTCTTTTCGCGCTCAGCAGCGGTGCTCTGTGTTTTTCCCACGCTCATGCTCAACTTGGAGTGTTTTGCTGCGCCTGCAGCAGGCGTTTTCAGCTGAGCATCAGGCATTTTCAGCCGCATAAAAGCGCCTCGGTGGACGCAGCCCCTTAGTGAAGAACACAGAAAAATGTGTTTCATTATTGGTATGGTAACTGTTACCATGGTCACTATACATAAACTGTAACGCTAAATGTTATCCATTAAAATATAATTTAAGGGAAACACAGATGTGATTTGTTGTTAGTGAAGCGGATTTTAAGCCATACTCCTGGGCCTGTGGCGGCACATTGGGAAACACTGTCACAGATCACTTTAATCAGCTGTTGTTGATATTGTCTCTGAAAGCGTCTTCCAGCTCGCTGGCAATTCTGCCTCCCATCAACAGCTGAATAAACTGCCCCATAATAAGCCACAAGCCCCGTCCCAGATGGGATTCATGCCAAGAACATCAGGCCGAGCTGTAGTCACAGCTGAACAACTGAGATCTCTCGAAGAGGGACAAAATGTCCCCTGCGGAAAAGCAAAATCAAACATGCTTTCACTGAGGTTAGTTACAAACTACCTGCGCTGAGGTTGAGAGGGGTTTATGTGAGGCTAGCTGAAGACTGACAGACATGCTAAAGGAGGACTCAGGACAGAGTGTCTGTGATTGTATGATTATCATGCAGGCCGACAGAACGGATGGACACACACCTCAGACCAGCAATCAGCTGCCAAACTTAACCACATTTCAAACTAAATTCTGCTAACAAAGCCTACAGAGATAGAGAGAGCATAAGGGAGAATGTGGAAATTGTGAAAATAGAGAAAAGTGCAAAAAAACGGAAAATGCTCCAAATCTGTTTACTTGAATTCCAGCCAGCTGGACAGAAAAAGCTAACGCACAGCATCTGTTGCAATTAATGCTCAATCCGTGATTTCAAACGCTCCGGTTATATAAGCTCGTTCAAAAAAGGTTATGGCGAGAAGGCTTGTACGCCCCGAGAGCAACATTACGCAAACAATCGTTACTGACCCCCGAGCCGATGAGCAACTATGACACACTGTTTATCGCCTTATTTAGACATATTTACAATCTGCTCCCAGTCATGCCAACATACAGACATTAAAGTTGTATGATGTTCATTACTTTCCCAATTCCCAGTGGTCATGAATAGTCATAATTCTCCAAAATGTATTTTCTCGAAGAAAGCTGGAAGGCCAGGGCTTGGGGCTTAGACGTTCATTATAGAAGGTCTTCTGTTCATATCATGTTACGTCCTTGTTTTCCTCATTGGTTGCTAGAGGGCATGCAGGGGATCATTCTGGACTTAATGAGGATGAGGAACGCTAGGAGGGAAACTACAGCACCCCGTTCACACGTACACCTCTGTGAGTTCTCTGCCAACTTCATTAAAGTGGATTTGCTTGCTTGGGACATGCATTAGAACATACACATGAGTTATTGCCTGACATGTGATAAATGTTTTTAGTCACAAATCTTATAGTTCAAATCTTTTTTCAGAAGCCTAGAATCCTGCCTTACTTTAAATTTTATTTCCTTCCCATTTCATTGTTTCATACATGTGGTGGTCCATCACTTTACTCACTTTTTTTTTTCATTTGATTTGTGACTAAATATAAAATACATGGATTTTTTGTAAGGTACAATTTCTTTTTAAAGTGTAAGTGCCTTAAATGCATCCTGAATGATTCACCCCTGACCGCTATAGGACAAATCCTTGTTGTTTAGTATGTACAGGCCTACATGTGTTCTGAAAAGAAAAGAGGGCATGTGTATAAGAGCATGCAGTGAATCGATAAAGATTTATAACGTTTGAGTTGCCAGCACACATTGTTTGCCCTTAGGACAAATGAAATGAACCCGGAATACAACCAACCATTTTGTGTAGATGTATAGCAAATGAATACCACCGAGGTTATTTCAAAATCAGATGTGCTCCCCTCGAACAAGCAATATTTCACGCTTTACCCTGTGGATGCAAAACCCTAAAATAAATAATTTTGTAAGAAAAAATTGTAAGGGTTGTAGGCCCTATGCACAGATGCACTGATTGACAGGTGCACTGACCCTTTTGTAACATTACATTTACCATTTGCAGTAGTCAAGTGACAGATGGAATCACGTCAGCGGAGATGACTCTTCAATGTCCACAAGGTCTAAAACTCATTCCCATTTGCCGTTAAGACAAGAAAATGTCAATGGATGTACATGATTAGATTTTTCTTTTGCAAAATGTTAGGACAGTTTTTGGACTCAAGAAAATGATGGGGCATATTAGTTCCAGTCATGTGAATGGCTGTAGGTGTTCTGATATGGAAGGTTTGACATTATAACCTCTTCCTCTGAGGGCCACAGAGCAGATTTACATATCATTCCAAGTGTGTGTTTGAGCCTTCTGATTGTGTAGCATGTGCATGGACTGTTAAATTCTCTGGGGCAGATGTTCGGCACATCACTGATTTGTTTGCATTTGCTTTATAGGTAACATTTGGTTCTTTTTACAGGGAATGTTTGAAAAATTTGATTGTAACCGTTCGAGTCTTTGGTCTTCTGTTGACAGTTCTGCAGTCGTGGACTTGGGGAAATTTTAATATTTGCGAGATGCTCCTAGGATGCTAGATAAAAAGCTTTCGTGCTTTTCTAAATGTATCCTGTCTTTGGAGGTGAGACCCGGTGAAAAATAATAAAAATCAGTATTTTGGTCTTGTTTTCCAGTAACCAAAATTAAAGTCAGCATCAGCATGCTGCCACTTTATCAGGCATCAGCTGTACAATACACATCATAGCCATACATTGGTCCCAGTGGTCCTGAATGGAACCTGAATCATGTGTTGTATGTCAGTAACAGTAACACTACAGAATTACAACCTAAATTTGTCTTATTTTAGCAATAAGCTGACTTTAAAGTGAGCTACTCTAAGTGATCAAAGCCTAGTGAAACTAGTGAATGCAATTGATATTTTGAAGAAAGTTGGTAACCGAACAGCACTGGCCCCCATTCACTTCTATTGTTTGGACACAAAACAAGTGCAAGTGAATGGAGGCCAGTTTACAACATTATTTCAAATATTTTATTTTGTGTTCTGCGGAAGAAAGAAAGTCATACAGGTTTAAAATGACAAGAGGGTGAGTAAATGATGACAGAATTTTTATTCTTGGGTGAAATATTACTTTTACACGGGCACGTGCTTCAGATCTTGTATCTTAAATAGGCCTACATAAAATACTGAAGCACTCAGCACATACATTTGGGACAGACGATTTACTGTCTTGTTTGCTTGACTGCCAGACAAAAAGCATCTGAAAATCGAAAAACATTTATAACAATTTCCCTGATGTGATTTCTGAGCTTTAGACGATCTCTTAAGTTATTTCAGAAATACCATTTATTATTAGCGCAGTGTGAATGAAACTCCTACACTAAATCCCAGCGCAGAGAGAAAGGCAGGATTTGCGAGGTGTTAAAAATAATCATTGATAGTGCAGTCAGGCACTTCCATATAGGACCAGGAGGTTCTGCTAACATGCCATATGAACGTTATCAAGCTTAAACTGCATTTTCTGAGACATGTATAGAATATTTATTGATGCACTCAAAACAAAGTCTCAGAAATTAATTGTTTGATTGAATCTGTTTAATTTAAGATTTTTTGTAGCATACATGTGTCTTGAAATGGAACATTATATGATATGACTTTTTCCAGTATGCATTCCTTCATAGCAGCTTTACAGAAAACATTTTAGTACAAGAAAAGCAAAATTAGGCAAAAAATATTATTTGTGTCAACCCTGTGAGCTAACTCAGGGTCAGTTAAACAGGCCAGTTCTCTTCTGTCTACACAGTGTGAATAAAGTTACATTGCTAGTTATGTTCTAATAAAATTGGTATGATACTTTAGCCATGATAAACAGTAGTATTGAAGAATAAACTGTAACTGTTACAAACTGTGTAAATATTTAGGTGTCCATAGCACGTTGCATTGTCAGTAACATTAATAGATGTCAATAATCCCACAGTGAGCAAGCCAGAGGCGACTGTGTCAGATAACAAAGAAATATGTGTTTTCTCCACACGGGTAAAATTGAAGAGTCCTGAATCATTGACATTTTATGTAGACATTTTTGCTCTCACTGAGAGACAATCCTAGAATTGCCTCCCTGAATTTTTCAATGACTTGCAGCTCTTTCTGGAATGCTAATGAAAAAGTAATCATTAATGTACTACTAAAATCTTCAACAAGGCTAACTAAATATTTTTTTTAGCCACAGCAACATTACAGAGGAGACTAAGAAGAACTACAGAGTTGTGAATTGAGGTTCAAAACAGGAAAAAGAGACCAAAACAACATCCAGTTAATATTTTGTGTCACAACCAGAACTTCCAGAACTTAATCCCAGTATGCACACTTGGGCAGTTTAAAATGATTGAATGAATAATGATTTATTTTATTATAAAAAAGAGAGACAACAGAGTGGAATGACAAACATGTCTGCCATACAAATAGACAGGGGATCCTTATCGGTAATAAACTCACAGTTTTATTTTCTGCAGTATAGTGGCCCAAACGTTATTCTTCTCTCTTTTTGTTTCTATGTTGATTCACTGAA
Organism: Triplophysa siluroides; assembly: GCA_006030095.1. NCBI lineage: Eukaryota > Metazoa > Chordata > Actinopteri > Cypriniformes > Nemacheilidae > Triplophysa > Triplophysa siluroides. Next base: position 1,450,665 of record VCII01000042.1, on the reverse strand, counting down.
TCATATAAGAGCAGTCTGTTCTGCTCTGCTATTTCTGTTCCTGTCATTGCTAATTGGATCAAAGAAGGATGCTGCTTTTAACCTTTACAACAGCTGTTAAATCATTACAGCAGAAGTATTCCCAAGCAAGAAGTTTTGTATGAGAACAGTATCAATGCACCACTTTTATAGTAATAAAATACATTTTTAATGGTCTCATTGTCCTTAACATCACAATGCACTACAGCCTTGCTTCTTATGCAACACTGAAAATACATATTTCAAAAGAATCTGCTAAGATTGTATCCTTTCGATTTAAATATTACCATTAATTTTTCCTTTGGTGGAAAATTGAAGTGGAAATTCATATTTTGATGAGAATCAAGTGGAGAGAAGAAAGGAAATGAGTCACTCTTTAAATCATTCAGTCTAGCAGATCATAAGACTTCCCATGCTTTCCCGAGAAAGATGTAGTTTGGGGTGTAGAACATGTGGATGGCGCTTTACTCATCGTGTAGGACATTCATTCTATTCTCTTCCTGGTGAGAGAGTCTATGACAGACAGGAAGGAAAAACATAGTCCTTCACACTTCACCTCCTGAAGAGCCCTCATCCTCTAGCTTTTGAAGGTCAATCAAATGGGGATACGGCTTATGCAGAGGCTGTGAGCAGTTGAAATATCTGAGTAGGTATGCTCTATGCTGTGATCGATTTAAGCGCATTGAAGAACGCTATCACACTATCATAAAAAATCATACCCATGGATATTTTTTATGTTTCAGTGAATTATTTTATACAGCAGTAACACGTTTGCTTGCACAGTGTCAATTCAGATACGTGTGAATTATTATACATGTGTCTTTGTAGTACTCCTGTAATGAGGAGAAGGTAAGTGAAAAGAACGAGACGAACGCAATGCTTTCTCGACAGTGCTTTTACTGTGAATCAAGCGTGTTACGCCCGTACTTCCCCATTACGCCCGTTGACGTCATTACGCAGGTAAGCAAACTTGTTACGCAACATACTGAAAACTAATTACTTTTCTTAAACTATAACACGTATACATTAGAAAAGTATATAAACAGCATTATTTTAACATGAACTTAAATTAACAATTATTTTCAGTATACCACACTCGCCCCCACGAAATAAGATGTCGCCCCGACATCTAGGCACAGATTTTAAAGCATCAATACTTTGTTTATCTCCCTCTTTATGACCCTTTTCTCTTGTACAACAGTAGAAAGTCACATATGGTGGTAAATTCCTGTTCACATTTACATATCTCCACATAATTATGGATTAAACACCCAACAATAAGACAAGACAGCAATAAAACTTCAACAACGACACATCAAGGAAAATATGTTGTATTTTTTCACTAATTAGTCTCACTTCACTTACTATTACTATCATTACCCCACTCATACGGTTTCAAATGTAGGAATGTATGCAATGTGTCTTAAAAGTACCAAGTCCATTTTAGTGTCAAAACACCAAGAAAAAACATCTTCGATCCAGGCTGATGCACAACGCAAGGGATCCCTTTACATATATAATAAAAAAAAGAAGAGAGTCCACAGAAAAATGTCATGAAAAAAAAAACACATAGTTCCAAAATATTTACGACAGGTTCCGTTTAAAAAACTCTTTGGGATGTGTTTATAACAGTCCATGTAGGTAGTCCCACGAGAGTAAGGAGCAAATGCTAAAGAGGTCTCAAACTGCCAATAACCAGTCCCAAGGCGATTTAAGTTGTAACAGTATAGAATTTCCAAAAGTAACCATCCACCAACAAGAACTTCTTTGCGGAAGGAACAGTCCATGTTCTCTAATTGTGGCAAGTTCACACAGTACACAGGCTATAGTGTGACTATTTAGGGACGAAGTTCAAAGAACCTACATTTCCTAGTCAATAAGACATATGTGGCTGAGGATAATGAGGCGGCATTGGTCGCCAGGGGTTTAAAGTGGTTGTACCAGTGGCCATTACTTGAGGATAGTATGGACTGCCCATTATTTGCACATTGTAACATGATGGAGTCCCAAAATGATCATAGGTAAATCTTTTTGGTGGCCGTCGTTTCCTCATGACAGACTGGAGCCCATTTATTCCCTCCGGTGTCCTGTTCGTGGATTCAGGTGTTTCAGCTACTTCACCAACAGGTAAGTCTCTGTCAACGTGTTCCACAATTAGTTTGCGTGCCTGAGGTTCTTGTCTCGTTTTAGGTATGGAGGCAGGCTCTACTAGCTCTGTTCCTGGCTCTCTCGACTGTGGCATTGGCCCTGCTATCAACTCAGGAAGACTTGGAAGACCCTCACAGGGTACTGATTGAGGTGGTAACATATCTCTCTCCATTAGATGATCACTGCATCCATTTCTCATTTGACTGGGTCCTACATGAAAGTGATATTCCTCTTCCTCACACTCTCACTCTCTGGGTCTTGTTCTCTCTCCCTACCAGGCTGGGCACGTCTCTTCATCTGTTGGTGTTCTGGTTTTGATTTGGAGGTCTGTTTTGTTGCAGTGTCAAAGGGTAAATGATCACAGGGAAGGAGAAGATTGCGGTGCAAAACTCTTGATCGGCCTCTACTCTGTTCAGATTTCACTTCGTAGACGGGTATATCAGCAGCAACCTGACGTATGACGACATGAACTTCGTTCTCCCAGTAACTTCGAAGTTTCCCCGTACCCCCTCGCGGAGTCAGATTTTTCACCAGAACCCTGCTCCCTGGAGTTAGATTTGTATACCTCACTTTGAGATCGTAATTCCTCTTGTTCCGCTCGGCACACTTTTTAGCATGTTCTCTTGCAATTTCACAGGCCTCTTGCATCCCCTTGGTCCAACGTTCCATATATTCACTGTGGCTCGCAGAGCTGGGGTTCGGGTCAAGTCCGAAAGCAGCATCGATGGGAAGTCTTGTAGAGCGACCGAAAAGAAGTTGGAATGGTGAGAAACCAGTAACTTCACATTTGGTGCAATTGTATGCGAATATTAGTTTGTTGAGTGACTGCTTCCAATTGGATTTTTGTCTTTCGGTGAGGGTTTTCATCATTTGCAGTAAAGTACGATTAAATCTCTCCACCTGCCCATTTCCTTGCGGGTGGTAGGGGGTGGTCCTTGAGCCGGCAACACCACTGTACTTTCTGAGTTGATTGAACAGCTGATTTTCGAATTCTCCCCCTTGATCGTGATGAATACGGGTGGGAAATCCAAACTTGAGGGCGAAATCATTGAACAACTGGTCGGCCACTGTTTTTCCCGATTTTGAGGTGGTGGCATAGGCCTGTGCAAATCGAGTAAAATGGTCAATGATTATCAAAATATACTCATATCCACCCTTACATTTGTCCACATGGAGAAAGTCAATAGATACCAGTTCAAACGGATGGGTTGTTGTTATACTTTTGAGTGGTGCCCTCGTTTCCCGACAGGGTTTTTTCTGTTTTATGCAGGAACAGGTTCTCAGGACATAATGTTCGATGTCTTTCTGCATATGGGGTCAGAAAAAACGATCCCTAATGAGACTGGTAGTGCGGTCCAGACCCTGGTGACCCATTTCATCGTGCAACTCTCGTAAGACAGTTGTTTTGAGTTGAGTTGGCAAAACCAGCTGTGTCCTCTGAGGTGTTTTACGAAATAGAACTCCATCTTCATCCACCTTTAATTTGTCCCAATCTCTTAGGAGACCTTTCAATTGTGATTTGGTTGAATTCCATCGCTGGGGAGGCCTGAATCCCGATTGTAAGTGTTCAATGACTAGTCCAATATCCTTGTCATTTTTCTGAGCTTGTCTTATCTCCTCTTTTGACAGGGGCTTGAGAGTTTTCTCATTTTCCTCCACACTTGTAGATAAGTATTGACAGGCTACAGCAGAGGGCATATCCAAATCATTTTGAACTTCCACTGCCTGGATCATGGTTCCCACACAATCTGATGAAAGCTCCTCAGTGCATTCTCCGATTATTTCCTCCAAATCGGCTGGCATCCTGAAAAGCGAGTCTGCATCAATGTTTTCTTTGCCAGGGCGATAGCGAATGGTAAAGTGAAAATCTGCAAGCTCAGCAACCCAGCGGCAACCAGTGGCATTTAACTTGGCAGATGTCAGGGTGTATGTTAGTGGGTTGTTGTCACTAAACACAGTAAAAGTTGGGGCGTAATAGAGATAGTCTAAATATGCATAAATATGCATTCTGTGAGTTGCTGCTTACATATGTATGTCTATTAAAGTGTACCAACAGACTAACAGGGTCCATAATGCATATAGATGATTCTAAAGTGTGTCCACCAACTTAATATGTGTTGCCTATTCTCATAAACTGCAGGTGGACATTTGCCCCGTTTTTCACTAAGTCATACAGGAAGTGTCCACCTGCAGCTTATTTGAATGGACCACGTGTAGTGAGTTCGTGGAACTTCATTTTTTAAGCATAAATATGCATTCTGTGAGTTGCTGCTTACATATGTATGTCTATTAAAGTGTACCAACAGACTAACAGGGTCCATAATGCATATAGATGATTCTAAAGTGTGTCCACCAACTTAATACGTGTGGCCCTTTAAAATAAACTGCAGGTGGACATTTGCCCCGTTTTTCACTAAGTCATACAGGAAGTGTCCACCTGCAGCTTATATGAATGGACCACGTGTAGTGAGTTCGTGGAACTTCATTTTTTAAGCATAATATGCATTCTGTGAGTTGCTGCTTACATATGTATGTCTATTAAAGTGTACCAACAGACTAACAGGGTCCATAATGCATATAGATGATTCTAAAGTGTGTCCACCAACCTAATATGTGTGGACTACTACTGTAATCTGCAGGTGGACATTTGCCCCGTTTTTCACTAAGTCATACAGGAAGTGTCCACCTGCAGTTTATATGAATGGACCACGTGTAGTGAGTTCGTGGAACTTAATTTTTTAAGCATAAATATGCATTCTGTGAGTTGCTGCTTACATATGTATGTCTATTAAAGTGTACCAACAGACTAACAGGGTCCATAATGCATATAGATGATTCTAAAGTGTGTCCACCAACTTAATATGTGTTGCCTATTCTCATAAACTGCAGGTGGACATTTGCCCCGTTTTTCACTAAGTCATACAGGAAGTGTCCACCTGCAGCTTATTTGAATGGACCACGTGTAGTGAGTTCGTGGAACTTCATTTTTTAAGCATAAATATGCATTCTGTGAGTTGCTGCTTAAATATGTAGGTCTATTAAAGTGTACCAACAGACTAACAGGGTCCATAATGCATATAGATGATTCTAAAGTGTGTCCACCAACTCAATACGTGTGGCCCTTTAAAATAAACTGCAGGTGGACATTTCTCCGTTTAGAAAAATGCATTTTTTAAGCAAAATAAAGCACTCTGTGAGTTGCTGCTAACATATGCATGTCTACTTAAGTGTACCAACAGACTAACAGGGTCTTCATTGCATATAGATGATTCTAAAGTGTGTCCACCAACTGAATACCTGTGGCCCATTACTATAAACTGCAGGTGGACATGTCCAAATTTAGTTTGTAAGTGGTCAAATAGTGCCCCCGTGGTACGGGGGGGGGGCGGGGGTCGACCCCCGTGGTCACCTGACCACTTTGGCAAAAGTAGTTGGTTAGTGGTCAAATAGTGCCCCCGTGGTACGGGGGGGGGGGGCGGGGTCGACCCCCGTGGTCACCTGACCACTTTGGCAAAAGTAGTTGGTTAGTGGTCAAATAGTGCTTCCGTGGTACGGGGGGGGGCGGGGGTCGACCCCCGTGGTCACCTGACCACTTTGGCAAAAGTAGTTGGTCAGTGGACAAATAGTGCTTTGGTGGTACCAAAAGAGGGCCCACCTGCCAAAGATAGTCTGGTAGTGGGATGAATATCACGTTCGCGGACATCCGGGGGAAGCGCCGACGGCCCACCCCTGGACTACGCCAATGGGACGAGCCCCATTGGCTTTAGTTGGGCCGCGGACGGGCTTGGCGCCACACTGTGGTCGACCGCCGAAGCGTGGCTGGGGGGCTGTCCGCTTGGCGCGTCTCCCGTCCGGACCCCCTCGGGTGGGGGGGCGCGCTTTCGCCCCAGGTCCGCTCGGGGCCGCCTCCCCTTCGGTTGACCTCGGCGTCGGACCCCCGAAAAATCCGGGGTCTTCCCCGCGCGGCGTCCGCGAGACCGTTTCCTCGAGTCTGTTAGCCCGATGGCGACGTGGACTGCTCGCGAAATTGAGGGGGCTACCTAGAGATAGTCTCTAAATTTTTCAGTTACAGCCCATTTAAGGGCTAAAAACGTCTCGGTTACGTATGTAACCTCGGTTCCCTGATGGAGGGAACGAGACGTTGTGTTGAGAGACGACTGGGGTTTGATCTTGAGAACCTATCATCTCCGAGAGGAATTTCTAAACGCCAATAGGATTGGCGAATGGCCCGCCCACGCCAGTCTCCGCCCCGTGCATACGGGTATAAAAGGAAGATGGCGGCGGTCATTCACTCACCTTTGTGCTGAGGAACCTGAGAGAGAGTCTCCCGGTCCCTGCAGCGGATCGGCGCAGTGATGTGCATGAAGACACAACGTCTCGTTCCCTCCATCAGGGAACCGAGGTTACATACGTAACCGAGACGTTCCCCTTCAGTCGGTCTCTCGACGTTGTGTTGAGAGACGACTGGGGAAGTATCTACACACGCCACGGCACTACGCCGCATTACGATCTCTAGCGGAGCGACAGTGACTGGCCCTGCGAGTCAAGACTGAACGCTATCGCGAGATGTAATCTTCCAGTGGATTCAGTATCAGACATATGAAGAAGCTTCTACTGACGGTCATCACAGAAGGTGGCGTTACCCCTGTAACGAGGTCCCTTCCGGGCCGCACTGGGAAAAAAAACACTACTCTTCTTGAAGAGTGTGTTGCGGAGCCCACATCCTGCCACGTGGGGAGGTATATGTGGAGGTATAAGGCATGGTCTTCCCATGGGGAGAGCGCATGCAGGAATGTGTCAACCCGACTCGGGGGACAGTATACTCGGTGGAGCCACCGGAGGGGAGGTCACAGATTCGCCTATAGGGGAAAACGTGAAGAATCTACATACAGGACTACCTTGTAGGGGAGTCACTACGTATGGGGCATTAGTCCAAGTATAGGGGTCCGCCTGACTAGGGGTGACTCTACCAGTACTGGACTTGGTTCAAACAGATCGCTCCGCCCGATCTATTACCAAATGCCATGCTAATGATGGATGGAAGCCTATACTTCACCCTAAGGGGGGAATAGTAGGGAGGCTGATAGCGCACGCTACTCGCCTGAAGAGGGGAGAAGGCGCTTTCGCAGGCGTACGTCCAGGCCAGATGCCGGCCCCTATCCTTGTCGGACGCGGGCTGACACCTGTTCCACTCAGAGGTTGCAAAACCTCATGAAGGTACTGGGCGTAGCCCAACCCGCAGCACTGCATATGTCTGCCAGAGTGGCGCTCTTGGTCAATGTCCACGAGGAGGCCACGCTCCGTGAGGAGTTGGCTCTCACTACAAGTAGGCATTGACCAGGGGATTGGTACGCCAAACGGCATTCACAATCCAGCGCGCCAACTCTGTTTGGAGACAGTCCTCCCCTGGGGCTGTCTCTGGAACAGACAACGGCTGCTCAGAGCTCTAAGGGCTCTGTGTGCGGTCATGAACAACGCGGTATGCGCGTAGGACACAGCACGTAGAGGTTGGGTCTTTCTCCCGGAGGGGAGCGCCTGCAGGCTCACCATCTGACGGAAAGAATGATGGGAACCTTGGGCACGTAACTGGGCCTGGGTCTCAGGATCCCGTGAGAGTTACCAGGGCCAATTCTAGGCACCCCGAGGACACGGAAGCCTGAAGGTTCCCCATCCTCCTGATGAAGCGAGCGCCGTCAGGAGCGCAGACTTCATCGTTACCGAGGAAGAGAGGCGTCTCCGAGGGGCTCGAACGCTCAAGAGGGTGTGCGAGGTGGAATTACCCTCCTCGCACCTAGAGGAACCTAGTGACCAGGTCGAGGTGACCGAGAAACTTACCCTCCACATGTCGTGCTGAGCGGCTAAGCGGCTACACACACTTCAATGTGGATGAGGAGAGGTTAATCTCTAGTCTCTGCTGTAAAAATTTCAACACTAACCTGATCGGCAACTCTGTGGGTTCTCTCCTTGGGAGGAACACCAGGATGAGAAGAGACGCCACTTGTAAGCCATAAGCTGCATGGCGGGGGCTCTAGCCAGCCGGATGGTCCTATGGACCGTCGGCGGCAAGCCGCTCAAACTCTCCTCGTCCCATCAAGGACCAGGCATGGACGATCCAGAGGCCTGGAAAGGGGGCCACACCATGCCCTTCCCCTGCGGGAGATCGTCAGGGGAATCGGTCAGGGGGGGCTGTCATCAGAGCCATCAGGTCTGGGAAGTCTGGTTGGGCCAGGACGGCGCAACTCGCAGGACTTGGTGCCACTCCTCCCTGACCCTGCACAGGTCTGTGCAGGGAGGCTCACTGGGGGGGGTTCTCCTCTTGTCTCGCGGTCAGCTGTGCGCTAGGGCGTCCCTGCCGAGGGAACCCTCGGTCAGGGAGGCCCAAGCGAGGATGGGTGGGGTTCAGGCAGTGTCCTGCCGAACCGCTCCCATCAAGCCGAACTGCGCGGAGATGGAGTCGCCATTCTCCACGGGGAGTTCCCTGCCGAGAGAGCGCATAGGCTGTCCGGTACAGGTTCTCCAGCATGAATGTGCTTGCAGAGACTTGTTGACTCCATAGGGGAAGGCGTCGGGCGGGTTGCGACTTTCGCCGTGAGCGTGTGCCGCCCTCGAATGAGTACGCCACGGCAAAAAAGATGTGCTGTCCGACCGGACTAGCATGTATGTCCTGCACTAGGGGCAAAACCTCCTCAGTGCCAGAGGACAGTCGACAACTCCAGGCACTATGTGCCGTCACAGTTGGGACCCGTCCCAGTCCGCTACTGCGTGCCCGTTGCACACTGCCCCTCATCCCTTCAGGGAGGCGTCAGCCGTACCACGACGCGCCTCGACCTGCCCGAGCGGAACCCCTGCTCGGAAGGGTCAAATCTGACCAGGAATGAGGGTACACCAGCACTGAGCGTAACCGTCATCCGCCTAGCGTTGGGGTGCTACGCCGTTCCCGGAACCCGACTCTGAAGCCAGTGCTGAAGCGGTCATATGGACATCAACCCGAGCGGGAACCCCTGCCGAGGATGTCACATGCCCCAGGAGCCTCCGAAGTGTTTTCGGTGGGACCGCTGGACCCTACCTGATCCGTGTCAGGTAGTGCAGCACTAACTATGCGCGCTCGCAGTGAGCCGCTGGTATCCAAAAACAGAGTCTAGTTCCATACCGAGAGAAGAGGTGCTCAGCGTTGGGTGAGCAGGCTCTTATCCCAGTTGACCTGAGGCCCGAGACGGTCTAGGTGCCGAAGCACGAGGTCCCTCGCGTACCCAACATCTCACGAGTGTGCCCAAGGCAACAGTCGCCGAGACAGCTGAGAATTCGCACGCCTGTACCCAGAGGGACAAGGCGGCCTCACTGAGTTTATACAAACCCGAGGAGGCAGGGCCAGACCGAAGGGTTGGATGCTGTATTGCCACGCTCTTCCCTCGAGCACGAACCGCATAACGGCCAGTGTCGAGGGAGGATGACATACGCATCCTTCAGGTCGATTACCACGAACCAATCCTGGTGACGAATTAAAGCCAAGATGTGCACCTGCGTCAAGATCCTAAACTGCAGCCGGAGGTGCCTGTTAGGAGATGCAGATCCAAGATGGGGCGCTGCCCCGCCCCCCTTTCTTCAGGCACTATGAAGTATACCAAGGACATCTCGGTTATCAGGACGGAATCGACCATATGTTCGCCGCGGGGGCGGCGACCTCCTCCCGAAGTGCGGGGGCATTCCCTCCTCGCACCGAGGTGAACGGAATGCCCCGAGACTTCGGTGGGCGCATGGCGAACTGGATCGTATAACCGAGATGGATCGTCCTCTCCAGCCACCGAGACGGGCTGATGCACCGTGACAACGGGGTCAGAGAGGCGATCTCCTTCACCATACCTGAAGTGAGAGCCACACCTCTCTTAATGAGGAGGTGGGTGCTGGGCCTTGGAAAAGGCCCGGACTTGATGGAGACGCGGCAGGTAGCGTCTCGTCCCGACCCCGCAAAGAATGGCAGAGTCGGACCCGATGTTTCCCCCGGGTTCATCCCGTCAGGGCCGCTTGGGGTCCTCCCTTACGAGCTGCTGACGGGGGGGTCGCTCTCCTCCATGTTGGTCTGCGTCTCGGGCGGGCTGCCCTCTGGGAGAGCCCTGCGCCGGAGGCACCACTGCGGAGGGGCGGGGCTGTCGGGAAGCAGGCTGCGCTCGGGGACGTGACGACCTGTGGGTGGTCATGCCGCGGCGAGGCAATATCTGCGGTATTGCCCTAGTCTGCTTCTGCACCGCGGAGAACTAATGACGTCCTCCACGGTGTCTCCAAACAGCCCGGCTTGCGAGATAGGCGTGTCCAGAAGGCGGGCCTTCTGGACGTACCCATCTGTGCAAGGCTTAGCCACAGATGCCTTCCTTAGGCCACCATAGTGGGCATCGTCCGACCCAGTGCTCCTGCCGTGGCCTTCGTCGCACGGGGCGCGAGGTCTGTGGCAGTGTGCAACTCACTCATGCGAGTGGGGTCAGGCTTCCCTTCATCCAGGTCCTTCAGGGCTTAGCCCGAAAGACCTGGAGGATCGCCGTAGCGCGGAGAGTGGAATCAGTCTGTCCAGCAGCGTTATAAGCCCTCGACCCGAATATCGAGGAGAGCCTACACGCTCTGGACGGGAGTCTAGGTCGACGCCCCCCAGGTGGCAGCCGTCTGCGGGCACCGTTGCACCGCTACAGCACGCTCCACCCGTGGGCTGTCAACATAGGCTCGGGCCGCTCCGCCCTCCAGGGAAGTCACAGCTGCAGAGCTCATGAGCGTGTAACGCGCCGAAAGGGGCGCATTCCCCGACCTCGTGAGCTCCTCATGCACCTCCGGGAGAACGGCACCTGGGTGGTTCGCGGTTTTCACCGCGCCCCGACCCCAGAAACCATTCGTTCAGCCGCGAGCGCTTCAGGGAGGGCGTGACGCACCTCAACCCGATGCTCGCGGCCGCCTGGGTTAGCACGGCCGACATCTCCGCGTCGGTCCCATCACGAGCTCTACCGCTTGTGGGCGGGAGCTCGGAGAGATCGTCCGCGTCAGATGCCAGTAGGCAGCCGTCCGATGCCGCGACAGAGATTCGTCCTCACCCCGTTTACGAGCCTTCCCGCTATGGAACGGTCAACCGCCGCCCATCGGGGACGCACCAGGTGAGCGAACTGGGGTATGGGCGGTCCGCCGAGCCGGAGCTGGCGGAGCGACATCCATAGAGATCCCCATATCACCCCCGCTGCTCGTCGAAGCGGTCGACCTCGCCGAAGCGGCAGTCAGACTCGCCTGACAAGCGAGCGGGTTGGCGGCAACAGTCCCGAAGAACGTCGCCAGCCGTGACCGCAACACCTTGATAGACATGTCCTCGCAGACAGAACATATCATATCAACGAAACCGGCTTCAGCATGCTTGTTGCCCAAACATGTGATGCGGGTTTCATGGCCGTCTGACTCGGGGATGAGTCTGCCGCACCTAAGAACACAGCTACGAGACATGCTCAACAACTGGAGAAATATGCTCTTTTAGAATAGGCTCTGTGGTAACTTGCCGAATGTCGAGTGGAAGGCCGTCATGAGAAGGGATCCGCTGCTTCCGCGTCGCACCGGCAGGAGAAGAAACACTCTCGAAGATAATAACATGCAACATAATTGCACTAGTTCCGAAGAACAAAAGGTGAGTGAATGACCGCCGCCATCTTCCTTTTATACCCGTATGCACGGGGCGGAGACTGGCGTGGGCGGGCCATTCGCGTTCCTATTGGCGTTTAGAAATTCCTCTCGGAGATGATAGGTTCTCAAGATCAAACCCCAGTCGTCTCTCAACACAACGTCGAGAGACCGACTGAAGGGGAACCCCAGTCGTCTCTCAACACAACGTCGAGAGACCGACTGAAGGGGAATTCCAATTTCCCACTGTGTAGATGATAGTTTTTTTCTGCAGTTGTCAAAGTCCTGGAACCGTAGGCTATAACTCTTAGCTTTCCGTTTTGCTTCTGGTAAAGAACTGCTCCCAGACCTTGATTGGACGCATCTGTGTGAAGTATGAAGGACTGCGAGAAGTCAGGAAATCCTAACACAGGAGGCTGAACTAAACAATCGATTAGTTTTTCAAGGATCCCTTGATGGTTTTCTGTCCACTGAATCAGTTGATTTGATGGTACCACCTGGTTCATCCTGCACATTTCCTTCTTTCGTTTTCCTTTTCTCTGGTCCTTCTTCAGATCAGTCTTCCCTTTCAGCAGATCATAAAGAGGGTTGGCAATCCGAGAGAAGTCCTTTATATACTGTCTATAATAGCTGAGCAGACCCAAAATCTTACGTAAGTCCCCCACTGTGTTCAGTTTCTTTTCTTTGAGTGTTGTCACAGCGACTGTGTCCGCCGGATCTATGCGACTGCCTTCGGCGGAGACGATCCTGCCTAGGTAGCGAACCTCGTTCTTGAAAAGCTCACATTTTCTTGGCTTTAACTTCACTCCATGGGCTTCTAACCATTGCAAGACTCTCCTTACCGCTTCCACCTGTTCGCCAAATGACTTAGTGAAGACCAGGATGTCATCAAGGTAGGGTATGCAAATTTCATCCCTCAGTCCTTCCAAACATTCCTCCATAAATCATTGGAAAGCTGCTGGTGCATTCATTAGGCCAAAAGGGATGCGGTCCCATTGATACAGGCCCCACGGTGTGGTGAACGCAGTTAAATGTCTGCTCTCTGGACACATAAAGCCTTGGTGGTACGCCTTCCCCTGGTCTAATAGAGAGAACCAGGTATTTCCTCCCAGGCCATCCAATATATCCTGCACTCTCGGTATCGGCTGGCGATCAGGAACTGTCTTGTTGTTCAGGTCCCTATAGTCAATGCACAATCTGAGGTTTCCATCCTTTTTACGGACACACACAATGGGAGATGAGTATGGGGAATGAGACTTTTTCACCCACCCTTGAGCGATCAGATCACGCAGATAATCCTTAATTTCCTGATATAAAGGTTTAGGAACTGAAGTGTATGTGCGGGCAACAGGTGTGTTGTCATTCAAAGAAATACTCAATTGTAATCCTGGAACACAACCAATGTCGTCATCTGACTTGGAGAAAGCATGACATTCTTCCCGTAACATCCGTTTTACTTGTTGTTGCTGGGGTAGAGTCAAATGACCCACATCAACTGGAGGATCCCATGAATCCTTATCCCCATCCACATCCGTGGTTTTTAGTGGAGGCTGAGTGACAGAGGCCGTTGTTGTACCTTGTGGGGTTGGCAAAATAGACTTAACTGACTGCATAGTCCCGAGTTCTGTTCTGCCGATGAGAGTGATGTCATGATCTGTTCCGTTTTGTACACTGATGGTAACCTGGGGATGAGCCCCCTTTTTTAGAATGAGTAGTGTCTCAAACAGTTCAAGGCCCTCAGGATGTTGGGGATTAACATGTGGCTCAAACAGTAGCACAGTATCTTGTTTCAATGACGGCACCCTTACCTGACATTGAAACTGCATCACGGTTTGCTTTGGTACATTTACCCGTCCCTTCACTGTCCTAACCACATACGCACCAGGGTCTTTGGCTGACACCAGATTGATGAAGGTATGTACTTTATTTTTCTTAAGGCCAGGGAAGGCATTTCGAACAGTTTTGTACAGATTTCCATCAGTCCCATTATGAGATCCATCCGAATCACACTGCCTCATTAGTTGCCCTATTACATTGTACCCTATGATGGGTCTAGACAACTCTTGGTTCTTTAAGACAAGCACAGGGATGCTTAACTCTTTCCCTTTGGCTACAGGGGATGTCAACTTAAAGGTAATTTCCACCCACCCACTGTATGGTATGTTTGTTCCATTGGCCGCTACCAAATGCAGATTATCCGGAGCTCCTGTTGCATCTTAAATGTTTTTAAGAGTCACATGAGGTGCGTACTTTGTTTTCCAAAACTCATCTACAATAGATACTTGGGAGCCTGTATCCCATAACGCTTCTGTCCTTTGTCCCTGCAAATAACAGGTCACCAGACATTGTTTGCCTACTAGAGGTGTGACAGCAGAATGACAGTTAACATCGCAAGAGGTAGGTAAGATACTGTTAAGTGACTGGGATTCAAGATCATGCTGTACCTGCTGATTTGGACCACTTCTTTCTTGTTCTCGGGACCTTTTCACTGTTTGGGTCACTCCCTGTCCCTCGGGGGTAACCCACTCCTGTTTAACGGCGCTCCTGCCTGCGGCCTGGTACCCTTGCTTTTACAACCAGCCGAGAAATGCTCGCTGCTACCACACAAGTAACAGTGAGTACATGGTTCCACTGATTTGCATTGCTGTCAATGGAAACATTGTCTCGCTCGTGGATGGCGAGGTGGTCGGAACTGATGAGGGTATGGTTGCGGTGGTGCCACATACTGCTGAGCATAATATGGGGTTGTTGCAAAATTTAGGGGCTGACTTGCATAACTGATCGGCATTGTTAAAGGAGGCTGTGGAGGTGGGTACACATAAGGCTGTGCATAGTGGTTTACATGCTGTTGGGGCTGGATCATACACTGTGGAGTTTTTTGTTGGGATGACTGCACAAGATGTTCTTGTGGGACAAAAGGGAATTGAACAGGGTTGTTGTGCGGTATGTATTGTTCCATTACTGGTTTTCAACTTTGGGCAAGCTGGTGTGAAGACGAATAGGGGTCCGTTCTCTGTTGGCATTTCACTGTATCGGCACCCCAGGTCTGACTCTCTCGGGTTGGTGTCCATCCAGAGGCCGATTGGAAACTTTGGAAGGAGCCATGTTGCTGTGGGGCAGCAGTCACTACTGGTTCCTTGTTATAAACTGACCAGCATTGCTGAGAAACAGGTAAGGGCTGCTGCATTGTTTTTTTCAGATGCAATACGTCCTCACTCAGACTTTTCAGTTGTGTCATCAGATCAAACTTAGGGTTTTTAGGTTGGCATTTTTGTTCAGGGTCATCTAGCTGCACTACATGAACTGTCCCGGTTCGTTCACCCTTCCGTTTGCTTTGCCGTTTCGATTCATTGGAGCAAGCAACATTGAGTTTCTCCAGTAACACTTCGTCCGTAATAGTGGGGTTGGACAGATATTGTTGATAGGCACTTTGGATGCGATCATTTTGTAGTCCCGTTAGAACAGTGTGCAAAAACATATTTTGGACTAGAGCAGGGTCATACTTTAACCCAGAGTCATCTTCCTGAGAGGCGAACAAAATTTTCTGTCTAAGGTCAAGGACGCGGATTAGAAAACTTTGTGGAGTTTCTTTTGGGCGCTGAACTTCCGTAGTGAGTTGTTTATATAATCCAGTCGGATTTTTCTCCTGATAATGAGAACGCAGTATATGTCTTAGCACTGGGAGTGTCAGCCCTGCCTTTCCCTCAAGATAACTTCGCAACTGAAACCCTGGCGTGATAGCCTTGATGACGGAATCGATTATTTCCTGTTAGGGGTATCCTTTGGTTACTCCACTTTCTATCTGTCGTATAAGACTGGAAAAGGAAAGCCGATCCCTTTGACCTGGCTCACCTATAAGGCCTGATATTTTGATGTCTTTATGCCATATGGAGGTGATCTGTCGCTGTGGTACATGTACAGAACTAACTGGGTTATGGTCATTATGTCCCTGTTGGCCTTCCGTATTTTGAGGCATGGCATGACCGATGCGCATGGAGGAAAATGACTCTAACATATTTGCATTTTGTCTTATTTCCTGCATCCTGTTACCCTCTTCTCTAGAAGTCCCTTCCTCTCTCTCAAGCCTGTGTCCAGGGTTGTCAACATTGATTCCCATGAGCACACTCAATTTCTCATTAATTGTCAGCAGCTCAGCCATCCCATCATCCTCAAGCTCATCTAACTCCGCTCTCAGCATGTGGTTACTGAGAGTGTTTAACAAGGACAAACGAGTTGCATTTGTTTCAACCTCTCTTGTAATGTGAAGAGAGACACAGAGTTCTGCCAGTTTTTCACGTGAAAGTTTGCATAATTTCTCCCCGATTTCCTCCTGTAGACTTGTAAGGGCATCCATTATTAGCAGTCGCGTATGGATTATTGAGAGTAGCGTTTACCTCACTGATTTGACGTTGCCACTACTGGTTATAACTGAACCTCAGCACGTGCACTGTTCAATCAGATTATCTCACCACTCGCTCTTGTTGCCTCACACTACTTGTTATCCAGATCACTGAGAACGGGATGATGTTGCTAGATGGGTTCTACCGGTCAGGAAGTTAATCCACCCAACATCCATCCCAGCGGAGCCTCCAAAATTGTAGTACTCCTGTAATGAGGAGAAGGTAAGTGAAAAGAACGAGACGAACGCAATGCTTTCTCGACAGTGCTTTTACTGTGAATCAAGCGCGTTGCGCCCGTACTTCCCCATTACGCCCGGTGACGTCATTACGCAGGTAAGCAAACTTGTTACGCAACATACTGAAAACTAATTACTTTTCTTAAACTATAACACGTATACATTAGAAAAGTATATAAACAGCATTATTTTAACATGAACTTAAATTAACAATTATTTTCAGTATACCACACTCGCCCCCACGAAATAAGATGTCGCCCCGACATCTAGGCACAGATTTTAAAGCATCAATACTTTGTTTATCTCCCTCTTTATGACCCTTTTCTCTTGTACAACAGTAGAAAGTCACATATGGTGGTAAATTCCTGTTCACATTTACATATCTCCACATAATTATGGATTAAACACCCAACAATAAGACAAGACAGCAATAAAACTTCAACAACGACACATCAAGGAAAATATGTTGTATTTTTTCACTAATTAGTCTCACTTCACTTACTATTACTATCATTACCCCACTCATACGGCATTATTTTAACATGAACTTAAATTAACAATTATTTTCAGTATACCACATCTTCTCTAATTAACAATGTCTGGAGCTGTCAACGTTGCCAAGATTTCAAAATCTGCCAACAAATCTGTGCGATTTCACCGCATTTTTTTTATAAAGTTTGGGGCCTCTCGTTGTGTGGACAGTGCACAAAACATCGGCTCGCCTTTGGGTGACCGGAGTTCAAGTTTTAGTCCTTTCCCGAACCTACTGACCTCTCTCCTCCCCTACAACCTCCTGTCCATCCTACATTACTGTTACACTTTTAAAAATAAAGGTGCTTCACGATGAAGAACCTTTTCTGTGTAAATGGTTCCATAAAGAACCTTTAAAGGGGTCGTATGACACGGCTAAAACGAATATTATCGATTGTTTTAGATGTAATGCAATGTGTATACACAATTTCAGGTTAAAAAACGCTGTTTTTTTCACATAACGTGCATGTTTGTATCTCCTCTTTGCCCCGCCTCTTTGAAACGTGCAGATTTTTAACAAAGCTCATCGCTCTGAAAAGCGAGGTGTGCTATGATTGGCCAGTTAACCAGTGCGTAGTGATCAGTGGCGGCTGCTGATCTTTTAAAGAGGGGAAGCTCATTTTCGGCCTAAATCATAAAAATTGTCCATTTATTTATATGTAAATATATATATATATATTTAACTCAACGGTAGGAAATGTGGGAATTATGTTAAACTGAAACAATGAATGTGGTGTGAAATTGGTGTGAAATATACGATGAAGGTTGCAGCAGTTTGTCTTTCGACTACACATGCAAAATCCGCGATGGGACTGAGTTGGAAATGGAGACACAGAGTGATACGCGTCATAATCTGAAGACCACGCCCACACCAACCGTCTCTTTGCATTGCGAGAAGCTGCCGCCTCCTTGTCATTTATGATTTATAAAAATAAAAATAAAAAATGTCTAAAAGCTGATATGTGACAATGTGTATAGCAAACAAGCTAAAAAAACAAGAAATACGTTTTTAAAAGCTGTCGACCCCAAAAAACGAGCGTTTTAGGACATAAAAGTGGATTAAAAAGAGATGACAGACCCTCCAATCATCACGCAGACACTCGGAGTCCGGGCCAGCCCACTCCTCCATTCATCCCAGAGACGCTGAGCGTCCGTGGGCGGGACATAATCGCAGCATTATCCAATGACCGTCTTGTTTCTAAGCACTGAAAAAAACTGTTTAAAGCAGCCCCATTGAAGTCAATGGGCGCTGGGCTTCAACAGAGTAATGCACTGTACGCTACGGGAATGAATGAGAAGGAAATCGAGTCAGCCGACCTAAGTAGCTGATTCTGAACGAAATTGTTTTCGTTCGAGATGAACGTGTTTAACGCATTTTTATTCAATAAAATGTTAACATAATAGTACATATATTTGACCATTCATTTTTTGACAATTATAGGGGAAGCTGAGCTTCCCTTGCAGTCTTAAAGAAATCGCGACTGGTAGTGATTGGTCGAATACTGAAAGTGTGTGATGGAAATGTAATGCCTCTTACCATATTTGAAACCTCAGGTTCCAAAGCAATTGTACTGACAGGTACAATTCTTACTTGCGTATACATTTGGGCGGTCTTAGTCAACTCATTCCACGAACTGACGTGGAGTGTAGTTACACGAGGCGTTTCAGGGTGGTCTGGGTGAGCATTCGCTTTTAAATAGAATGCATCTTTTGTTCCGACCTATATGACCTGTGGTGGAAAGAGTACTGGAAATTTGTACTTAAGTCCATTGAAAATTTAAATTACTATTCTCAAAAACTACTCAGAGTACAAGTTATTCGATACTTTTTAGGCAGTTTTATTTAATTTAGGCCCCACAATGCAGATATTTATAAACAAGAGCCCCAAATACTGCATGCTAAAAATGCAAAACATAACCTAATTTGCATTGGATTAGCATTAAAAGTCATATCTGTAGAGGAGCTGGTTGATCAATTACTCAACCTCAAGCCATCCAAGATGTATGTGACATTATCTCTTAGGCAGAACGATAAAGATTTTTACCTGGAGTTGTGGTCCATGGTTTTTCATGGTTAATGTCTTCAAAAGTTCAAAATACAGATAGAGGCAACATAAAAGTAATCCCTGCGGCTTCTTTCGATGTAATGACATTTTATTTAAGCGAATCGATCGAACTGTGCGATAAACTGAACGTTACTTACAACATTATCAGTTTATAACAAACACTTAGGGACAAAGTGTAGACTTTTAATGTCAAATATACATTATTTTTCAGAATTCAAATAAATTGAAAATAAAGTTTTGCAAATCTTATATGAATAAACGTTTCAACAAAACACATACTTTTTACATTTGAATAGATGTATGGTACATGAATAATTGCAACAGAAATAGTAAACACGTAGAAATTTAAACTCTTAAAAAGAAGTATGAAAAAACAAAAATGTAAAGGGCTCATTGGAACATTCCAGGTGTTCCATGAGACAATGAGGGCCCTTTCCTTGTCCTCTTCATCCACTGCCAATGCTGTGCAAACGGGGCACTGTTAAAGGCTACATTTAAGGCTACACGTACACATAATAGTTGCGATAAACACATAACTTAATATATACAAAAAATGTTCACAAAATAAACAAAAACTGCACAGAACTCACCCTGCTCTCCGCCATGCTGTTATAATGCGTTTGTTATAATGTTATAATGCGTTTTGCCCTGAGACTGGTGGTTTGGATCGGGTGTCTTAAAATGAGTGGCTGCGGCTTGCAGCTGGATACTATTGGGAAAAATAGCGCAGTAAAAGTACCGATACAGCACAAAAAATGTACTCAAGTAAAAGTACACTGTTTTAAAACTACTTAAAAAAGTACAGTTCCTGAAAAAAACTACTCAATTACAGTAATTTGAGTTTTTGTAATTCGTTACTTTCCACCACTGCATATGACCCCCTTAAAATCAGAAGAACCTTTTTGTTTCACAAAAGATTCTTTGTGGTTAAAAACTTTCTTCAGATTGTAATAAAGTAAGAAAGTCATGGTTCATTTAAAAACCTTTGACTGAATGGTTCTTTGTGAAACCAAAAATGGTTCATCGCTATGAAGAACCTTTTTAGCACCCTTATTTAAACAACAAGGCAAAAAGGCCCAGAATCTGATTTCATCTGATATCTGATACATAAATGAAAAATGAATAAATAAAAAACACTTTGGAAAACATCCAGCCTCGCTTTCTTTTTAAGATTGTTTCCCACCCCACTATGATTCTTAGAATATTTTGGATTAAAATTATGCAAATGTTCAGAGGGAAAACATTTTATAGCCGTTTTGCACAATGTGCCCAACATACTCTGTTTTATATTCTAATTCTCTGTTTAAGCCATTACACCTTTATAGTAAATATTTGTTTTATACTCTTTGAGATGAAGTTAAAAAATTAATACTTATGAAAATCTAAACAAATTTTTGTGTCAAATTGTAAAATTCTATGCCTGCAGGTATAAATTTAAATGTCAATTATTCATGCGTTAGATTTATTTAAAAATCCAAGGTTTAAGACAAGATTGCAGGTGTTACACTGATTAAATTATGAGGGCAAAATTCTCTTTAATACTTACAAAATGTTAATGTTTTCATTGCTCTCCAGCAGGAGGAACAGCATGAGGAGAAAGTGACTCAGTCTCTGTCAGTTGCTGTCAATAGCTTTGTGTTGACACTTTGCTTTGGTCTCAAGGTCCCTGTCAAAAGCCTACTGCAGAATGTACGTTTCTTTGTCTTGACAGCCCGAGCTTCTCCTTATATTTCTGACCATGCTACCATTTCTTTCCCTGCACTGAAGCCCTGATGTCATGTCAGGCCACAGATTGTTGTACTTTGATGTCATGTCATTGCAATGTGAAAATGGTGCTGGACAAATGCGTTACATTTATTGCACCAACTATTTATACCTAAAGATGCCTGAAATTAAATGACAGGGTTTCCCAGTCAGTCTTTAAGAATGACGCATGTGACTGCTCTTTTCACATCCATCAGTGGGCAAACCTTGTTTTTGCTGAACTGAATGTGTCATTTCATAGACGTTGTTTGCTTGCTGTCATACTCTGTCAGCTGGTTTCGTCACTCTGTGCCGCACCTGAGAGGAAATATTGCGTTTGGCACTGAATAAAAGCACTGATCCTAATCAGCAACATTTTAGCAATTCAATGTCTTTTGAAGTATTTAAATGCCTTTCTTTTCATTGCACTACTATATATATAATTATTTTTAAGCATGACTGACTTGTACATAACTGACTGTACTGAAAAGTCTCATCACATCATGCTGGATCTTTCACAATATTCATGTTCTTTTGATTTTCAAAAATTCCAACGGGAAAAACTGCTTGAAAAAAAAATGCAGAATACATGCAGAAATGCTGATTAAAGGCAAAACTTAAGTAGTCAGTATATCTATATTGACAATATTAGAACCACCAGCCATTAAAGGTCCAGTGTGTAGTTTTTTGGAGGATCTATTGACATAAATGCAATATAATATACATAACTATGTGTGTAGGGGTGTATGAAGAGCTTACACAATGAAGCGTTATGTTTTTATTACCTTAGAATGAGCTATTTCTGTCTACATACACAGCGGATCCCCTTGCATTTAATTCGCCATGTTCTGTCAACCGTCATAGTGTTTCGAACGGGAGGGGGAGGGGGGTGGAGTGAGCGGTTGGTTGCAATTCGCTACCTTGCCGCTGACTGGACCTTGAAAATGAATAAACTTATAAAAAATGATGTTTATTGTAAATTTGAAGATGTTAAAGCTTCAATTTTATTTCAACCCGCATCCCAAATATGTAAAAAAAGACTAATTGATCTACATACATAATACACTTTTCTATAAAATGATCCATCTGGTAACTTGAACAAAAATAAAACTAAAATGAATATGATTATTCAGCCTCTTGTCCTCATCCGCTTAAACTTTTCCCCTGCTGGTTTCAAATGCAGTGATAATTGTGCAAAGGTTTGAATGTTTTCTTATTTTATTTATAGGCCTCAGAAAAAGCCTGTACATCCCCACACACTGGTTTTAATTGGTGTAGCAGCTGGGACTATAATATTCACTTCTTCACAGCTACACTGATGTTCTTCTTATCTCTGAAACTAACAAGTGTTGACATACTTGTCAAAAATATATAAGATTGTGCTTATTATGTACATTTCATACATTTCCACCATTCCTTACTATGTTATCGTAGATTGCTTTTTACATTTTAGTGTTTTGAGCATCACTGTGACTACTGAGGAAACCAGTTACATTTTGAGTGCATCAAATTTCCACAGTGTAATTACATTCTGCTGCTTCCTTTTGCAATGTTCTTGTCACGCCAGAGTTCTGAGTGTGTCGTTTTTATCTTCTTGCAAGCACTGTGTAAATGCAAGACCTGTGTTACCAAGCCAATGCTATAAATAACTTATGGACCAGGGTACATTTAACACGCAAGAGAATAGCAGTATAAAGGTATATTTAGTGATCAGGATTTTGATGTGGAAGTATATGGTGTTTTTTTTTTTACATTGACTTTTTTTTGTCAACATAATCTGTTTGTTTCACTTTTTGCACTTTCTCAAACTGTATGTTCTGTGCAAAATCCGAAGTGTAATTTTCTGTCTTCTAAGGGATGTATTTGGAATAGGAATGAAGGGTGTTACTGTTGGTGATAAGAATAATTTAACCTTAGAAGTTAAGAAAATCACCTTAGAAAAAAAGCCTTGGTAATTAACTTGCACATGCGAATAATTATCCTAATAATGGTAATCTTAAGCAGATAGCACTTTCTCTATTTTTATGCTAAATTAAATTAATGTTTCTTTTGTATTACTGTCTGACTGAAGAGAACATTGAGGTCATCATATTCTTGTATAACGTTTTCTAGTGGGATTGAAAATATTGATTTTGAGAACAATTGACTTACACTATAGGAACACCTTTACCTCTGTTCAGAGATAAAAAAGAGAAAAAGAATTGAAATTGCGAATGTGTCCATACATATTTTCACTTATCAAAAGTTCTGGGGGAGTGAGACATTTGCACAAATTGTATTTTAATGTGACCTACTTTTGCTGGCAGAAAGTGCATAAGTCAAGGTCCAGTATATGAAAATTAGCAGCATCTATGGCGGTGAGGTTGCGACTAACGACTCACTCCTTTTTCAGATCCACTTGCTCCTCAGACTTTGCGGAAGTGGGTGGAGTCGGTGATGCAATGATGTAAAACTGGGGGAGATGAGGTGGATGGAGGTGCCGAGTTCCCCAGGGTAAGGGTGGCCAAAACACGATCCTCCGGGACGGTAGCCAAGGGAGTGGATACCCAGGCTGGCACTAACGGCCAGGGATCATCCCGGTTGACCACATACCTGATAACGTCACCCAAACACAGGGAACTCAACATCTCCATCTCAGCCCGCTTGAGAGGCACGGTGAGGCAGCAGTTAAAAATAACCTTGAGCTCTGCCTCACCGAACTCAGTCTCCCCCGCTGCAGCCACAAACTCCCGGGCAAAGTCCCTAATCCCCTGCTGAAGCCCAAAAAGTAGGCGGGCCTGGTGGGATCGCAAGGAGCTGTCCATGGCTGCAGTTTTGGGGTTAACAAAAAGGTTATTTATCAAAAACACAAAACAAGAACCCACGAGGGGGTAAAGCAATAGCACTAACTAGCACTAGACTAACCAAACACTAGACATGAACTCAACACTTACTGAGACAAGACGGGATAATCCAACAACAGGAACAGGTAAGCACAAGGGTAAACAGGTAAGCGTAACAAATACAATGAAGCACAAGGGCGCACAAGGGCGCACAAGGCGCACAAGGCGCACAAGGGCGCACAAGGGCGCACAAGGGCGCACAAGGGCGCACAAGTAAGCACAAGTAAGCACAAGTAAGCACAAGTAAGCACAAGTAAGCACAAGTAAGCACAAGTAAGCACAATGACCGAACACAGGACAATGAAACATGAGGACTATATAAAGGGGAGCAAATCAAGAGGGGACAGGTGCGGGGCATGAACCAATTAACAAGTAATAACGAGACGAAAGGGCGGGAACAGAGACGAGACCAGAGAGAGAGTATGGAAGGCCAAATAGGCCAAAACGTCTATCTCACACAAAACAAGGGATTTGCCTGAGGACCAAGGGTTGCCTGACATGATGAGGCAGAATCATGACACAACCTCTGTGGCGCGATATACATGACAACCTAAAAGACCAGCTGCAACACACACACAGTTCATACATTGAATCATTATATCAGTTTTATAATACATATTAAGTCGCTATTAGGTCTATAATTTGGAACAAAATTTTGTCCAAAAAGCGTGGCAGTACTATGCAAAGTACCATGTTATTCTAAAAGTTCCTTGTTAATACCTACACACATTTTCATGGTAAAGTATACCACCACAGTAGTGTTCCATAAAGTAACTTATAATTAAAGGGAACCTGTATATGTTTGCTGTTTTAGGGAATAGCGGGCATGAAGATTATTTTAAGTGATGAACAGGAGTGTTCACCCCATTTGTTGCACTCTGAAATGGCACGCAATGTGTTAATCTGAATTCATCCACCCACAATTAGTTGACTGTTGTTGCACTGTGGGTATTAATAAAGAATAAGGCGTATATCTTCACGCCCTAGTGGTTGGGCATCGTCATAAAGATCGGTCTCTTCATATTACCAGCTTTTCATATAATCGTAATAAACAAGACCTATTAATATTTATAGCAGACACTGAAGTTCTCGAGTTGTTCAGAGGAGATGGGAAGCAAAAGTAGAAAAATAGAACACAGGAATGAGAACCAAGAGTTGCTCTTCCCATGCGCACAGCCTGAAGCATTTGTTAGAACTTTGAACTAAAATCGTAATGAATCTGCTCTGCTCTACTGTGACTAGGTGTCTTGGGTCTTTGATGTTTGTCAAAGACCCATTACATTTCCATGAAGGTTTCCTCGATGAATATAAAGACTCTATTTCGCATAGTTGTATAACAAAATATACTCATGACAGCTGGTGTGATATCCTAGATGACAGCTGGTGTGATATCGTAGATTCCAGAAACGTAATGTAATGGCTGCATAGTCAGGGTCCTGTATGACATAGTTATGTGTCATCATATCTTTATTTTGATTTGCATTGTATTTTGAAAAGTCTCTTGATTCCTGGAAGGATTCATAGGTGGATTTTGATTTGTTTATTATCTTGTCTGTCCTGTGATTTTTAAGCACTTTTATTTGTCTTATACTTACTCAAGTTGGTATCCTTTATGATGGTATTTATTAAAGGAGTAGTTCGCTTTAAAATAAGATCCCATTGACTTTCCATAGTAGGATTAAAAATTACTATGGAAAGTCAACGGAGGCTTATTTTGAAGTGAACTACAAATTTAACAGGTTTGTTTATGCTGAGAGATACTTTGTGTCAAGATCTGAGTTCATAATAGCTTCAGTCAAGCTCTTATGTTGTGTGTTTGATAAATCCACATAATAAAATCACATTACAGGTGTGTATAAAATGTATAATTTTGGAATATCTATGATGTGTACCCTGAAAATCTCTCAAGTGGAAAGCATGTTTGGCTGTATCTCTCCTGTATTTGCACTAATCTGTGTGACATGTTGTACATTACATGTGATTTGGGCTATGGAATGCATCTTAAATGAATAATGTGAATATTTGAGAGGATTAAAATGCATTTGATGATTTAGATGATTTATTATGAGCATTCATGATAAGAATTGTATATGCAAAACAACCTTAGACAAAGGTTAATAATATGTTCTATCATATATTATAAATAGCACTCTGGTTGTTAAGTGGTAAAGTTAAAATTAGGAAGTTTGGAGCAAACTGCTTTGGCAATTTTATTAACCAGAAACATCTGTTTCTTCACAGTATAAGAAAGAAATGACACCATATATAATTCAACAAAAAGTCTATTCTATTTAGGCTTTTTTCATAATCTGACATTATACAATTTCATAAATTGTTCCAAATGTATTGATAATATAATATAATATGTATAAATACATTATTGTCAATTGAGTTTGTGCTTTTTTAGGCTAGTAACGAGTGTTTTGGATAAGCTATGTGATTGGAAAGGAAAGTGTGGGGACAGTGTACACAGGCTTGAGGTCATGTGATACATCGATTAAGAATAAAAATATATTGTTTGTCATTCAAAATTTTGTTAGACAACAGTGTCACAAATATTTGAGTTAGTTCTATCAACTCTGGGTAGATTTACCTTGAGTTAAGCGCATGCACCACAACAACGACAAGCCATGATAAATGGAGGTCAGATATTACGATTCACCATGGCAACGGCACCAAAAACAGCAACATGGCGGCAGTAAGCGCTTGAGAGCGAGACACACTTTCCGCCCTGCATACAGTTGATTTACTTATGTGCGGAAAATGACTTAAGTTTCAATTAATAAATAGATAAATGTACCAATAAATAAATAAATTCATCATTAAATGAATGAAACAACAGGAACAAGACAGAAATAATACAAAGAAAAGTTATGCTCTCACTCCACATCAGTGCTCTAGGTTTAAGCGTGAGCTGTAATGGTGCATGGGACAACTATAGGGTGTCAGACTCTTGTATCAAAGTCAGACTGATCATTGGTTCGAACCCTGCTGGGAGCAGATTTGTGTAGGAATAGCTGCACGTCTGAATTAAATATTTATTGCCTATAACGCTTCATTTATGCATTTTGTCTGTATTTATTAATTTCTTTATTCATCCACTTTATTTATACACTTTATTTAGTAATTTCTCATCGTCCATAGAAAACTATGCTCTGATGTAATACACGCACGATGGCTGATGTTATTGATGTAATGATGGATGAGAGATGTTTTGATATATCTTATTCACTATTAAGAAAAATGGTACAATTTTAATAAAAATGCACAGGGAAATGACAAAATTCCACTCGGGTCCTAAATGGCTCTCCTGAAATCAAAATACATCCCAATGAATAAATGCAGCCTCTTCACATACAGGATCCTCTATAAAAGCACATTTGACATACAGTATAAGTCACTGAGATGGTCTCTGTGTGATCAAAATGTGTGCCATGAATGATTGTATTGATGAATGAATGAATAAGTTACACCACTTTTTAAAAGGGGGAGGAGATCAAAATAAACTCTGGGTTTACCAAGGAAAACCTGCTCCCTACTAGGTTAGGTTCACAGAGTAAGTAACTATGGTTACTGACACTGAGTTTAAGTTACCTCTCTTCAGAAACGGGCTTGAGGTACCCCACTTTCTCGGGTTTAAGATACCTCGCATTCTGAAACGGAAAAATGAGTTTCCCTCATTTCAGGGTTAATAATATACTCCTTTCTGAAACGGGTCCAAGGTGAGGCAGGATCATGACAAACAGGGTCTGGATTCATAAAACATCCTTAAGAAAAAAATTCTGCTCAACTGCCATATTTTGTATATATATATGTAGTTTCAGTTATGATTCATGTTGTCCCAACACAATTGGACTAAGTTATGTCAAAGAGTTGCCTATTTAAGTCACTATTACACATTGAACTTGTGCTTGAACAAGAAACTAATACAAAGGTGTTTTAGCAAACTATATTGATTTAGTAAAACAAACAACCTTTAGAAAAACTAACTAACTTCCTATAATTTATCTTAAGAACAATCCTATATTTTGTCTAAAGAACAGTTTCGTGAATCCGGCTCTTGGAGAGCTGAACTTTTAAACATTTATGATGCTTGTGTCTAAAACAGCTATTAAACAATGCCTATGTTGAAGCTCTCAGTATGATTTAAAATATGGTTTAAAAAAATCTAAAGAACATAGCAAAATAGGTATTCAAAGCATTTTATGTTTGATCGTAAAATACACATTACCACATTGTGGCATTACGAGAAAATATGTTTAGACTCCACTGTTTCATTTGATTGTTCTTCACCTTAAAAACATTTAGCATATTTTTGCACAAATAACACTGCACATTTCTTTCAGCTGACAATCACACTGTAGGCATATACTATAACTTTCCCAAATGGATGCATCATTTTAGCAGATGCTACACTGTATTCCTCTCTAGAGTAATCCAGATATCTGCAGTGGTGGCTGTATATTGTCTCTCAGAGACAGAAGCTTTTGTCATTGTCGACATTCTAGGGAGATGATTTGTCTCCATTGACCTCTTTTTACAGATTGAGCTTGCTAGACCAACATTCTCCAACCTTCTGGTATAATGGGGGTGCATATTATGGGAAAAGAAAGGAATCATGGGTAAATTTAAATTGCTCTGGCGGTCTTAATATATATGGGGGCAGATGTATATTAAGATGTGCAGATGGGTGCATTTGCCTATACTATGTGAATTTTTTTCTGACATCAATGGATGAAAATTTACATTTTATTTGGAATGTGCCAAGCATAGGGTAAAGTTCAAGTGAAAATGAAGCCATGTTTATTTATATGTTGTGAAATGTACAATAGATAACCACTGAGTAACCACTTAGACGTTTTAAAGCATCTGTCACGGGGTGACAAAAACCAGAACGGGACTAAGATCCTGGTGAATGCAGTTATTCAGGATTTTCCAGTGAACATCCATTCTATGCACTGTGAATCTGTTGCCGTGGCAGCGGGGCTGATTGCCTGAGTGACAGCAGGTGTGGGGCAATTACAGAGAACGCTGTGAGAGGGACACACATTCAGAGGGGGCTTTAAAAACAGAGAGAAAACAGACTGTGGGGTGGATCTCCTCCCGTGTGATGCTGTGTTTGTCAGCGGGCTGTTCTTTTTATTGAGGCTGGGCTGTGGAGTGGTGAAGATTGAAGCTGTGGAAGAGAAAGGAAGGGCTGAAGGATTTGTTAGCGAAGACTTGAGGAATATCGTCAGCAGTGAGAAAGACGCAAGTGATGAGTATTGGATCCGTTGTTTATATACACTAACACTGAAGTGGTGTGGAGAGTTTGGAAAATGTGTGGCACGAGCGAACCATTACACCGAGTGAATTGATGATCTGTCTCCAACTTCTGTCCTCTCCTTGCCGAATGTGATGATCGCTGCACCGTTCTTCTACCTTCCCGGAGTGAAGTCAAGCCCTGATCGAGGACGAGATCCGATCTGGTGGGAGAAAAGACCGGTGGGTGAGTGCTGGCCCGAATACACGGTGTGCGAGTGGAATTGCAGTGCCTGAAGTGATGATTCACACGGTTTGTGCTGTGAAGTGAAATTGGTGTGTGGAGAAGTAATAGAAGTCTGCCGTGCACTCTCCTCCTACAGTCTTCTACCCGCTGTCTCTAAAGAAGGGTTTTGATAAAGCAAACGCCCAACTTCCTGCTTTGAGAAGACCTGGCCCTGTTAATGCTGAGTGCTTCATATATTATCGAACTGTTGAAACTGTGCTGTGTCTGTTCCAGTGCTCAGCCGAAGGGAGCGTCCCGCTCAAAGCGCCCTCCCCGCCTGGTGGTCTCCACACGCCCCTATTGGACACCTTTACCCTGTTCAGAAGAAGAGAGAAGGTATATCAGTTGAAAAGCTTCATGTACTGTTGAACCGTTGAAACTGTGCTGTGTCTGATCCAGTGCTCAGCCGAAGTGAGCGTTCCGTCCAAAGTGTTCTTCCCGCCTGGTGGTCGCCACACGTCCCTATTGGAAGCCTTTACCCTGTTCAGAAGAAGAGAAGTGCTCAGCTGAAGTGGAGCGTCCCGTCCAAAGCGTCCTTCCCGCCTGGTGGTCGCCACACGTCCCTATTGGAAGCCTTTACCCTGTTCAGAAGAAGAGAAGGTATATCAGTTGAAAAGCTTCACATACTGTTGAGACCTTGCTGTACTGTTCCAGTGCTCAGCTGAAGTGGAGCGTCCCGTCCAAAGCGTCCTTCCCGCCTGGTGGTCTCCACGTCCCTATTGGAAGCCTTTACCCTGTTCAGAAGAAGAGAAGTGCTCAGCTGAAGTGGAGCGTCCCGTCCAAAGCGTCCTTCCCGCCTGGTGGTCGCCACACGTCCCTATTGGAAGCCTTTACCCTGTTCAGAAGAAGAGAAGGTATATCAGTTGAAAAGCTTCACATACTGTTGAACTGTTTAGACCTTGCTGTACTGTTCCAGTGCTCAGCTGAAGTGGAGCGTCGCGTCCTTCCCGCCTGGTGGTCTCCACACGTCCCTGTTGGAAGCCTTTACCCTGTTCAGAAGAAGAGAGAGGTATATCAGTTGAATGTTCCATATACTGTTGGACAGTTAAACCTTGCTGTCTCGTTCTAGTGGCTCGCTTGCCCCCACATCCGAGTACCTCCCTCCGGAGTAACACCAGTGACTCGCTTCGCCTCCGCATCTGCATACTTACCTGGCGGCAAGAAGAAGATTTTAATTAGGACTTATCCAATTCACCAATCTTTTAATTTAATAAATAAACTGTATTATTTTATTCCCTTGTCTGTCTGGTCCTTGACACGTTCCCCGGGTTTTTCAGGGGTGGGTGCAGTCTGGCTTGGCCCGCCCCGACCTGTGACACATCACTTATACTTAAACATCACTACATTGTCTACTAGATGAGCCATTAGATGAATAATTTAGTGAATAAACTTGCCAAACGATTTAAAAAATAAAGAAGAAACTTGAGTTTCTTAAAGACAGATGTACAGGCAAAGTCCATTTACGGAAGTCGTGCCACTCGGTGGCAATGTTTGCAACGCCTAATTGGCAGTTATTTCGTCATAGCAAGTCAACAGTCCTATCTATTTGAATGGTGGAAGGCAGATATTTCTAAAATCGCTGGCAAAAATCACAATTGAATAGCACATCTCCGATCACTAAACCTGATATTACTGTGTCTGAGTGAATTAGTCTGCAGTATCTTCAGTTAGACTGTCCCAAAGCCTGATGAACCTAAGAAGATGGGACGTCCACCTTCCCAAGAGAAACAACAGACCTTTTAGCCCATGGCTGTGAGCAGACATTGACACAAACACACACGCTTGCACGCACGCGCACACACACAGTATGAGAATTCACTTCACCCCCTTTAAACCTATATTCTACTCTGAAGGATCAGACAGACAGGAAGCCCATGCAGCTAAGCCTCTGTATGGAGTCACCGTTTGTCAATTCTGTTTCATAGCTCGGCTTGAAATACAAAAAAACCTTGCAGCTCACAAGGAACCATTTACCTTTATTATCAGCAAATATAGGGAGCTAGGGAAAATGGAATATTAATAAGATTCACATTAATAGGATTCCCAGTTTCCCAATAAAGTCTCCCAGTGTCTTGAAGATTTATTGTTCATTGTATTAAGTCATTTTAAGTACTACCCCGCTGGACCTCCCCTGCATGCCTGTGAAATCACATTGAAAACCTTTTCTCTCAAATTACGTTATTGAAGAGCTTCAGACCTTCAATTACAGCCTCAATGCTCCTGCCACCTCCACGATTTCACAACATGCTCCCCTTTTCTCCTAAAGCCCAGCTGATCTGAATGCAGGTGGGGGTTGAGATTGATTGGGCTTCTGGTGGGAGCTACGATGAGGTGGGAGGCAGATGCTGGTAATCAGACGAGGCCGTAAATTGCCATGACAGATCTGAGCAGCCATGATGACCCCAAGGTAACAGGCTGCTTAGAGCCAATCCATTCTGATGTTGTTGTCCCCCACCGCCAAAGCACCAGCAATTATTGGTCATCTTCAAGCTTTTGTTGCTTTCTGTATATCTCTTTGTCTGGATGCCAGCGTGCGACTTGAAACTGTTGCATCTGTTACAGCTTTACTTTCACAGCTTATCTTTAGTATATTTATCAACATACATGATAAACAACCGCCCGCGATCTCTTACTCTCGTCTGTTTTTCCTCGACCTGCTTCACTTTGAAGTCTCAGGGGGTACAGTTGGCTGCTAATCATATTTCAGAGGGCTGACAAAAGCTGTTGTTTCTTGTGCAGATTGCCTGCATGAGCCAGGATGTTTGCTTTTCTCACACAGCGATGAATGGAGCATTCTGTTCAGGAAGAAAAGCTACACTCATGTCTCAGAATGTTAAAGATTTTGCTGAAAAAACAGTTAATAGGACGTGAAATGATTTAAATACCTGAAAGTGAACCATGATGGGTCTGTTTAATCATGCATTGCAATTTATTAGGGATCTTTCATTTGAAATGTTTAGTTTAAAAGTAGAACAGTGACAATGCACGTGCATTGTATAAAGCTTGTTTGATCAAAATAGCATCACACAGGTTTGATTTTTTTTCAATAAATGTCTCTACAATTCTTTTAACTGCATTTTTAGACCTAACCAATTCAGAACCCACAAAGGGCATACAATTCTATTCTTATTGTCCAATGTGCCTGCTATCACACTCTCCACACCTGGTTGAACACTAGGATAGCTCCACAGTCTCACGGAACATTCAGCAACCACCAGTGTTTTATATGCTTCAGAGTTGAACCATTGAGAAAACAATTCTTGTCTGAAAAGCCAGAGAAAATTGCACCACATTAGCACTTAAGGTGCACCCCCTGGGTTCGATTAACGTCAGAGTTCGGTTCGTTTGGGTGATGTGAACGCTGCATGTCTTCTGAACCCGGGTGCGCATCCGCGAACATTACCCGAGTCTGCTTAAAAAGGAAAGTCTGTGGTGCGGTTCATGTGACATTCCAGTACACTTCGCTACTGATATGAACGCAATCGTACCAAATCGCGGAAGTGAACTTTAATGACGTATTATTGTTTAAAATATGTGCTTATGTGAGTGTTTCACTCACTTTTCTGACTAGCTCCAATCAGAGAGCTGTATATCCCATTTCTGTTTGCTTTAAGAGCATTTGCTCTCCGTTCTTAAGAGCATTTGCAGTTAATTCACAGACGAAAGTGCCGTTATGTACTGAAGCTTTGGAAACAAAACTAACGGTTCAAAAACATAAATGTATAAAAGTGAAGCGAGCAATGTTATGCATTTTGCCGCCTTTGATGGACTTTAAAATGTCCTGCATGTTCAAAATTGGAGAGAAAGGCCGCTCAAATAATCGTTGAAATTTATTGATCAGAAAGTTTCAAATACAGCGCCGGGTTGTCTCGGACACAACGTCTCACAAAGAACCAACCCCGGAAATCAGTTTTACAGCCTATATATAGTATTTGTCGACATGTCTCTTCTTCCTGCTGCGAGGGGAGGGTCCTCCCTGTGCTCATCCAATCAGCTTTCACTCCTTTGTTCTCCTAGTTTCTGTAAAACATCCCATGACAAACCCCCACCCAATTTCTGCAGTCTGTTCTAAGTAATCAGTTGTAGCTATGTGTGTGCGTGCACATTCCATGCTGCACCCCCCACACACATACCACACCCTGTAGTAAGCACATTTAATATCAGCACAGAACCCCTCACAGTTTCTATTTAAACATTTTCATTAAGGCACACACACACATTGTTTTAATCACACCATGATAAAGAGTAAAGATTTAAACGTAATAAAACTTATTAAAAACTCCTTCACCTTCTCCTGCGTTACAAGAGACAGGGTAAACAGCTGCAGGCTCGATGATGCGACCCGCGGTTCGGACCCCAAACAAATTATATGAACGCAGTCAAGCAGGGGCAGGGGTAGCAATCGAACTAGGGTTCGGACCACGCAATCGAACTTAATGTGAAACCAACCGAAGGAATAAGACAGAGGAGCAGAATGATTGGGGGTATTTGGATGGTTGAGGATGGAGAAAGACCACAGCCAAATCACAAGGCACCCCATCTTGACTGTCTACATCTCTAACAACAGCTCTGAACTTATAGATTTCCAGAGTAGGCTACTTCTATTTTACCTGAATCTGATACAGTATCTCACAGAAGTGAGTATACCCCTCACATTTTAGTAAATATTTTATTATATCTTTGCATGTGACAACACTGCTAAAATGTAAAGTAGTAAGTGTACAGCTTGTATAACAGTGTAAATTTGCTATCCCCTCAAAATATTTTTGCACGCCATTAATGACTAAACCGCTGGCAACAAAAGTGAGTACACCCCTAAGTAAAAATGTCCAAATTGGGCCCAATTAGCCATTTTCCCTCCCCGGTGTCATGTGATTCTTTAGTGTTAGGTCTCAGGTGAGAATGGGTAGCAGGTGTGTTAAATTTGGTGTTATCACTCTCAATCTCTCATACTAGTCACTGGAAGCTATCATGGCACCTCATGGCAAAGAACTCTCTGAGGATCTGAAAAAAAGAAATGTTGCTCTACATAAAGATGGCCTAGGCTATAAGAAGATTGCCAAGACACTGAATCTGAGCTGCAGCACGGTGGATAAGACCATACAGCTGTTTAACAGGACAGGTTCCACTCAGAACAGGCCTCACCATGGTCGACCAAAGAAGTTGAGTGCACATGCTCAGCGTCATATCCATAGGTTGTCTTTGGAAAATAGATGTATGAGTGCTGCCAGCATTGCTGCAGAGGTTAATGGGGTGAGGGGTCAGCCTG
This sequence comes from Triplophysa siluroides, assembly GCA_006030095.1. Lineage (NCBI taxonomy): Eukaryota > Metazoa > Chordata > Actinopteri > Cypriniformes > Nemacheilidae > Triplophysa > Triplophysa siluroides. Next base: position 1,416,207 of record VCII01000042.1, on the reverse strand, counting down.
TCAGTGCTAAGACCATACGCCGCACACTGCATCAAATTGGTCTGCATGGCTGTCGTCCCAGAAGAAAGCCTCTTCTTAAGATGATGCACAAGAAAGCCAGAAACAGTTTGCTGGAGACAAGCAGACTAAGGACATGGATTACTGGAACCATGTCCTGCGTTCTGATGAGACCAAGATAAACTTATTTGGTTCAGATGGTGTCAAGCGTGTGTGGCAGCAACCAGGCGAGGAGTACAAAGACAAGTGTGACTTGCCTACAGTCAAGCATGGTGGTGGTTGTCTCGTGAAAAAATACAATAACATTTACAAAAATGTGAGGGGTGTAATCACTTCTGTGAGATACTGTAAATAGTACTTAACTTGATGGTTGAACTGTCAGACACTGATATTAGCCTAGACATTGAAGAGTCATTGTGGAAATAGAGTGAATATTCTATAACATGTTTTTCTATACATGTGAATAATTTTAGTATTTGATATGTCACAGAGATAAAGAAGGACCCAAAAGCAACAGCAGATGAATGCAACAGTTTATTGAAAGGAAACCAAGGAAGTCTACCGTTTCGGCCGGTGCAGCCGGGTGCAGAGCTGGAAGGAACTGAGGAGGCAAAGGCAGTCTCTCTAGTGTGTAGACCAGCAGCATGGGACGTAGACCTCGTTCACTGCGACAGGACTAGGCATGCACAGGAAGCAGGCCGACTGTACAGAGAACAGATCTGAAGTCACAGACACGGCTGGGCTAAACTAGACAGGATAAATAAACTAAGACTCTGGCAGAACTGAACAGCATGTCACAATAATCTGGCAAACAAACTGCGAAACAGCAGAGTAAACTAGAGAGGATTTAGCACCAACGCCAATGGCGATAGGGAACAGTTGAGTCTAAGTAGCTAAATGAAGGAAATCAAACCCGGCTCATGACATGCCCTGCATTCCAAATGGGATATTTCGACGACAACAATCATGGCCGCCATACTGAAGGGTCGTTCCAAACCGAAGTGCTCATAACTGGCCACTTCAAAGGGCCCTTCAGAATGAAGGATTTCGAAGGGTACAACTGATGGTCACTACGGGCTCCCATGATTATTTGAGCCGATTCTTTGCGTGGTGACGCCGCCTCCTTATGGGCGTGGGATTATGACGCAGAAGGGCACTTCAAGAAACAGTTGATTGGTCCCCTACACCCTTTAACCCTTCAAAGCTCTCACGCCAGAGGGTAAACCATTCAAAGGGTTTAGGGATGAGCCCTTTGAAATGGAACGCAGGGTCGATTTTTATAAGAATTGGAAATGTAGCCAAGTCAGTAGCAGCCTTGTAGTCATAAGTAACTGAACTATATATATATATATATATATATAAACCTGGTCACAGAAAGTTAGTCCAAGAATTAAACATAAACCCTATTCGGACAGGACAAGTTTTACCGGAGGAGGTTTGAGAAATTTGTGTTTCCCAGACGTACTCTGATTTTAATCCTGTGTGAATCTGCCAATTCAGTTTGTTCTCACACGATCTTTGTAAAAAATAGATAGAAATTTACCTACTGCTTTTAACCGAAATCTTACCCGTCTAGGGTTGCACCGATCCGATACTCTGGATCGGAATCGGGCCGATACGGGTCTTTTTTGCTGGATCGGGTATCGGACTCATGGGTTCCATTCAAATCCGATCCATTGCGTTAGTTGTGGATGTTACTCTTAAGCTTCAAAACGGACAAACTATCATGAAACCACTGTAAAAGTTTTCAAGCACTGTATGTCACGTCATGTATTTCGATAGCTCTATGCGAGTAATAAACCAATATAGCATAATTAATAAACTCTGACCTCCACTGATGCTGTCATCTGTCAATCTCCATCCACCATGCATGTGTCCGGTAACAGTCAGGACGTTACATGTTCCAATGTTTTCATTATTCTTCACAATAACTAGATAATGGTCTATGGTTTTGTTTAAAATGAATTTTGCCAGAGACGGTACTCGCTGAGTGTATTAGATTAAAGCACTGGAAGCGGTCTGAATGTTGTGCGTCATTCATACACAATAACTATATTTTTAACTGTGGGATGGAGGCAATGCACTGTGTTAAACACATACAAATCTCTTCTCTTTGTGTTATAACTGTTTTGAACTTGGGGAGCAAAGATCCCCGCGACATCAGAAGCATCATCATCAGGATCCTGCTTGTGAGTGAAGCGGGTGCATTAAGCGCATCATTGTGGGTCCGCAGTGCGCATGGCTGTAAATAAAGTAGAAGCGCCTGCATTAAGCGCATTATTCTGTTTCCAGGATGCGCATGAGTGAGTCTGTTGCACTTGAGACTTTCATACGGTGATAGTTTTAAGCAATAAAAAGAGATTAGTATTAGTAGTATTAAACTCAAGTCCATTTTTTAAGTATCTGTACTTTATGACACAATATTGTAAAGCATTATATCATAGCCCAGTACAATTCAGCTCGACCTGATTTTGCCAAGTGGTTGATGTCCTCAGGACAACATATTTTGTTGACCTAAGGACAACATTTTTATAAATAAAACCTAAACCTAAACCACACCAAACCCCGACCCTAACCATAACTTATCCCTAAAATAAGAGGGAAATGATAAGTGAAAAACAATGGTCTAGAAGCACCTAATCCTGGTTGGAAGATTACATTTAAAATAAACTGTAAACTTAATTCTGAAATCTGATTGGTTGATTTAAATGTTGTCCCAGGGTCAACATGATGTTGTCCTAAGGATATCAACCACTTTGCAAAAACAGGAGATCCTACAATTTATAAATACATTTGTATGTTTTTTACCTCTAATACAGTACTTGATTACATTTAAAAAATCGGACTTTAAAAATACGTAAGTAAAAGAAAGTGGTAGATTTGAATGTACTCAAGGTTTAAAAGGTATTTAAAAGTAGTTAAAAGTATTATGTGCTTTATAATGTAAGGAAGTATTTTTTGTCCAAAGTAAAAACACTTTGTATCCCCTTCTGGCAATAAAAGATAAAAATATATGCAATTCTACGTTGATCAATAAAAGTGTGCAAGTATCGGATCAGGATCGGTATCGGCCGATACTCAGAATTCAGTATTGGATCGGCAAAGTAAAAAGTGGTATCGGTGAATCCCTAATCCCGTCCAAATGCGATTGTGATTGTTGACAATATCTTTTCAAAACAGATTTCTTTAGGTGTTTTGGCCAGTGTGAACTGCCGTAAATTCTTACTAAGGAGCGTCTATACTTCCTGCATCCCATTCATTCAATATTCCTTTCGAGTAGAGATATAGATGCTTTTGCAATTCTGCGAAATATAACAATAAAATGTAGTTTGCTGATATCAGTCCGGAACTCATCTTTATATATCCACTTAATTACTTAGTGGTAATGTTAATTAATACAAATAAGAAGTTATTCCATTAAATAATCATGTTTACTGCTTCATTTCTGTGGGTTTATTATAAGCAGGCTGCTGTTGTTGGGTCATATGACTATACGCAATGCACGTATCCAGAGCACGTGATCTTCTGCAGCGCACAAGTGTACGAAACAGACACTCTTACTGTAATAATCTAATCTGATGTAATCCCGTCCGCATCAGTACATAAACTCACAGACATTGTGTGAAAACAGATGTAACTCAAGACCTCGTTCAGAAAACTAGTCCCATCCGAATAGGTCTATAGGCTAAAAGAAGATAAAATATTTAAGACTGAGGCCTCTAGAATTTCAAATTCCAATTTGATGCATGGTAAAGCCTGTTTAAGAGTTTTATGGATTAGATTAAAAATCATTTTTCTTCTGGAGAAAATGGAACAGGATTTGTACTTCCATAACCTGACTGTTACGCCCTGTACAGCAGGTCATTTGAGGCATCTCACTGTCAACAAGCAAATGGACTAAACAAGGGTAGGTTTAAAATGTTCCCTGTTCCATGCTTCTTGAAAGCCTTGCATTCACACGGTACGCGGCTATCGCGATTGTCTAGGTCATTTCCACCGTTCATGTGAATGACCCGAAACACTGTTGCGATAAATTCTGCAAGCGACTATGTGCCAAATACAATAACGTCCAGGGTGTAATAATTTACTTCTGGCTCGCAATGTCTGAGACACGGTGTTCGCGTTGTGCAGGCAAGAGAAGGAGATCTCTCACTTAAAGGTGGAGTGGTTGATTTGGAAAGGTGCTAATTTTAGCCTGCTTGCACTGAAATTATAATCCCAACCTCTATGCGGTTCTCCGCCCAAAGCCACGCCTCCTCCAAACGCATGTAAATCCACGTAACATATTACAAACTAAATCCATTAAATTCTTCTTGAAGCATGAACATACCGTCCAAAAGAAAGAGAGCAACCATGGTATCGTCTTTCAGACCCTTTGCCTGCCAGAGCTGTCTCCATCGTGTAAAAGCTGAACCGATGTTGATTCGAGTTTTTCCACTTTCATGATCCAGACTTTTTTTCGTCACTGCTATTTCAAAAACTGACTTTCGCTTTGTAGATGTACTTGTTGCCGGTTCCGCAGGAAAGTTTGATTGTTACTGATTGTCCGCCATTCTCCCTAAATTGACACAACTGGCGTGAGCACGCTGCGGCGCTGATGACGTATGATGTCAGTGTGAACAGGGTGCGCAGTGGTATGCAAAATACGTTGGCTGAAAATTTACACATGACCAGTCACAGCAATAGGCCAGAACCTTTTGATTGGGCGAATGTTCTTTGGTTATACTCTTTTCACAGACGAAATATATAAAAAAATTATTTGACCACTATACTTCTTGATTGCCATCAGGATGTAAAGAGATTTCCAACCAACATGACAAAAAATATTTCCGGACAGGATCACCCACCCTGCCTTTAAGCACTGATCAGGTACGTCCTGTTCTTACATAGACTCTATCTAAACAACTTGCGAGCTGCGCCTGCATAGAACAACGGTCGTGGATGGCAATAACAAGTTTTGAGTGCAGCACGATTAAGCAGCTGATAAGGAGTAAAGAAATGCAACATTGGACGCAGTCTAGTGTGTGTTGTAAGACTATTTATTAACGTTGATTTGCTGCACATGTGATCGGCTGATGCAAGCTAGACTAGGCATGATTTTTACTGACCAACTTTCTCTCCAAATCCTATAATTGTCTCTTTGCATGTTACATTGGGAAACTTATCCCAAATACTATGACAACATGCTTCAATTTTGGAGTCATCATGAATGTAGGTCGATCTGTAATGGTGGAAATGTTCAAAAGTTTTATTTTTTGGAAAGACTTAATGTATGTGGTTAAAAAAAATTGATAAATAGTGTAGATTAAAAGGTGTGTCAACTTGACCCAGTCCCTCTTACATGCCCTGCTTATATATTATATATTTAATTATATGTTTTGTTATGTTTGTTTATTTGTTACCACATAAAGTTAATGAAACTGAAACGTGGAGACTTTCTAATTACTATAAGCCGCTCTTTGTAGAATTCCCAGGGTTGACTGATCTACTTACAGGTTAGCACATCTACGCCTCTGTGTCCATCAGGGTCTCTCATTAGTGTGAATTATGAACAAACTTAATTATATCAGGCTGTAACTGGCGTGATAGTGGGGGTGCTATAATGAATTTATCGCTGCAGCATTATGGAGGGGTAATATTGGAACATATGATATTTGTGACACTGTGGGATTCCAGCTGCCCTTACAGCCAAGCACTTTAATTGCCAGACATTGCAATGAAACTACAGCTCTGTATACAGTACATTGCATAAGAGCATTACTTTACTGTAAGTGATGTAATGTACATGGAGTTTTTTCTAAAATGTTTATACTGTTTTATATTGTGTGCTATAATAAAATAATTCCATACATAGTTTTAGCCTTGCATAACAGTAAACAAAGATACATCCTTTATACCCACGTGCGCACATGCATCACTGAATTAAACATACAGAAATGATCTATGAGGTCATAATGTGTGTAATCAAGTGTTTCACTAGATCTGAACTCCAAGTCCATTCTAACGGAAGATGGAATCCCACTGTTAGTTTAAAATAATAGGCTTTTTAGTATTACAGTTCTAAAAGGTTGTATCACTATTTTGGCCATTTTCCAAACAACCAAGGCAGTCGGTAAACACGATTGAACATCTGCTTTGTTTCACCTAATCCAATTAATTCTTTTTCACACCTTTTTGGGACAGATGTTGTTTCTGATTGACAATTATTTTACCCCTTGTAGTTATTCATGATTAGAAGTGTCTGCAAGATCCAAATGGTACATATGCATCCCGGTGATTATGCAAAAATACAATGGTTATCTATCACTTATCCTGTGCTTACACCATCCCATTGTCAGGGTTTTGGGAAACATCCAGGGAAGGATTTACATAATTACAGAATAGAGGAATTAGCAAATTGGGACACAGTTAACTGAAACTCATTTAATGCAACTGCTCTCTGGACATTACATCATTACTGGAACACAACTAGAACTATACCTCATATTTTTATGAAGTGTCACCAAAACCAGTCAGGGCCTGGACATATGCTTTCCAGGAGTGCAATGACCATCCTAAGCCTCAGTGGAGCTTGGACAGTTGAGTGAAGCATAAAGATCATATCAACTGGAAGAAAATGTTCCATATGCCGTCAGGCCCCATAATGCACACGGGAAATCACAAAATGACAAATTCTCAGGAAATATAGCGTGGGAATGGAAATGGATTAAACACAAAGATGCAAAGTGTTTTTCCTGGTTTTAGCATCTTCTTGTGTCTTCTTGTCTTATATTCTTATATAAGGTCACATTTCAAAGCATACAATATTTCTGTATTCCTGTCTTTTGCTATTCAATGCAACATTATTTCTGTTCATTCAGTCATGTATTTTCATGTGAAAATTCAGGATTGCCACTGATTACTACAATCAAATGCGTTTAACTTGTGTTCACTGTACCTAAACACCTTCATACCCATACTCTCGACCAAAAGACATGCCTCTGACATAAACTTCCCATTATACACAGCAAACAAAGGCAGTATTACTTTGAGATTGAGTCACACAGCTTTCCACACCAATCCTGATTTCTAAGGCTTTGTTAACATCTCAACATGCCACAGCAGATTGCATTTCTAATTATCTGCTCTGAACTATTACGTCAGTCATGGCTAAAGGCCCCTCTGATGAATTTGTCGGCCAGATTAAAACATTTTATAGCTGGTGCGACCCATTTGATCAGTGCTGTGCAGCCCATTAGCTGCAAATATCTGAACTATTATCTCTGAGAAGATACCTAATTTAGCATACATGCAAAGTGTTTAATGTGGTGCCAAACTGAATGTTTTTGAATGTTGGATGTGCCTTGGTCATGGCAAAGATGGTTCTTCTCCTGCAGTATGGGATCAGAAGTTACTATATATGCATACTATCAAAGGAGCATCTGAGAATGACTTGCAGGTATTTATTTAGGTAATATTTAAAAATGCAGATAAGAATGACGGCACTTTTGTAAAATGAACAGACTGTGTCCTTTTAGGAAATAATTTGGTTCATGCTTCGACCCAATGGTACTTATGAAATCTTACTATAAAGAAAGTCTCAGTGGATTAACCTGGGATTAAGTGATTTGCTAAAGGGTACAAGCATGACACCTCATGGATTTGTCCGTGCAGGTGTGAACCTACAATTCAAAAGTAGCCCAAACAATTACAGTAAACTCGGTCAATTACGCAAGGAGCGTAATCTCGCGAATAAATGTAATACTCGTGATTTCATGTTAAAGGTCAGTGTGAATTTTTTGGAGTATCTATTGACAGAAATGCAATATAATATACATTACTATGTCTTCAAATGTGTATAAAGACCTTATCTAATGAATGGTCAAACTCCTCTACAAAGCATGTTTCATAAAAACGTTATCTCCTTCGGAAAAGAAGTGAAAACGTGATGACATTTTTGTTCTGTGAGAGCCGCCTCTGTGCTTCGAAAGGGAGGGGGGAGTGAGCCATTGATTGTAATTCACAACCTCACCGCTAGATGTCTGAAACATCTCCATATTGCTCCTTTAAATTATTTCACACATATAATGAGAAGTTATTGGAGCTTGTCTTTGACTTTACTCCTCTTTAGAGACTGAACTGTCCACCAAAGTCTTTGTCACTTCTAAATGAGACCCTTTAATATGCAGCAGGCTGGGCTGAGATTTATAACGACTCGCCACAAAGCCATAATTGAGCAATTTGTCTTTTTCCCAGCCAATATAGGGCAATAATCTCTGCATATAGAACAGATTCAGTAAATGCCACACATCTTCTTGGCTGCAGTCAGAGTAGATGCATTTGCATTATGTGACCCACCTACACAGTGGGTTAAAATATGTCACACTTCTCCTGATCTCTGTTTCATTGCCGGAGTAACAAATCTGTCTGTTATTTGCAAATATCTGTATACACACGCATTTATTTGACGTGTTCTGAGACAAGCTAGTCAATCACAACATAATGAGGTTCAATCCTTACAGTGTATTGATTAAACACTATTTTATCCGTGAAAATCAAGGTTTCAGTGAAGAAAAGCTGGAGGCAAAGTGATTAAACTTACGAATGTGGCAAAATGCCTGCAGAGCTGTCATTGATGGCATTCTGTTACTAAACATGTACAGGTTGGCACAAAATGTTTGCATTTCTACTCAGGGCTCTGCCTCTAGTCCAAAATTACTGTACTTTACGTTTAATTTCTGAAAGCCCTAGATTAAAAATCTGGTATACCTGTATATAAGAAAATAAGGTCATTTAAATGAATTTACGCCTATGTCACAAAGTGTAGCACAATAGGTTTAGCACTTCTTAGTACAACGTGCTAAATTATTTTTAAACCATATTGGGTCAAAAAGGATTTGGATTCCTTTTAAATTAACCAAAAGAATGTCCATATTTGACTCAACAATGGGTTGAAACCATATGTACCCAGCAAACCAATGGTTGGGCTTTGTCCCTTTATGAGCCAACCAGGTTAAAAAAAAAATGTGTGTGCATAACACCTCACAGTATGCCCAAAATGTCTCATTTAACCTGCAGTTTAACTTCAATTCAAAATCATTAATGTTCTGTTGGTGTTAATGAAATGTAGGCTAGTAAATAATTCCTGAATTTCATGACAGCAATTATTCCTTTCAATGAGGGCAATCTGGGGGCTGAACGTGGCGGCCTTTGTAATTGACAGAGTACACATTAGGCTATTATCAGTGCTCTTCACATTCATCTGCCCTTTACCCACCCACACTGCACTGCTCTATAGTGCACATCCAAATAGTACGCAGAGCACCAAGAAATATGCATAGATATGTTTTTAACAGATTATGGCTACGTGCAAATCTGAGACTCTAAAATATAAAATAACGCATGCTACGGAAACGTCTGAAGTCTAGCCTAGCCATAGCTCACAGATTATTAATCTATAATGAACAGCCATCCTCACTGTTTGCAGCACTACATGCTCACTTATTTACCGTATTTCCGTTCTGACTGAACCTTTTAATTCAGAGAAAACGAATGAAAAGACAACAAAGCAGACCCGACCGAGCCCCTTAATGCCACACTTTGGCAGCAGGGAGCGTTTGAGTTTATCGTTCCGTTCCAGAGCAATGGCACGAAGCTGGGAACAGGGTCAATGTGGCACAATAAATAGGAGTGGGAGCACACACACGCTGCGCAGATCCACCCGACCTCAGCTGTGCGCTCTGCCCGCGGCATCCTGTGCCAGACACTGTCACTCACTGTGGCACAACGTTGACTCAATGGGTAAATTAAAAACAGCCTGTTTAAACTGTGTGCATTAAGCCTAAATAAATATACCGTGCATAGGGCCCATGCACTTCCAGATTGGACCGGGCATATCTCAGCATCGGGGGTGTAGCGCATGTGCTTGCATGACTCACGGCAGCTGTTTACGAGTTATTGAATTTAGTTTCGTCATTGCATATTCTGATACATTCAAAAGTTTAATTATCCATTAAACTTGATTCCAGATCATGGTACGATGATTTTCAACAACAGCAAAACTTAAAAATAATGATTGCCTTTTAATATTAGTATACTGGACAATTACACACTCAACACTTGAAAAAAATCAAATTTTATGCGTTTATGTACGTTTTTTTAATTTGAGAATTCTACCATGTTCACGATAATAATATAAAAGTAAATAGTTTGCTTTCTGTTAAATTCATAAACAATCACCTGAGCCGGCCTCATCATATGTGCTGACACGAGTAAGGGGAGGTATTCTCCCGTTTGCTCTAGCTGTAAATAAACCGTACACATTCACATCTACAGTGAGAGTGGAGACGCGCACTGTCAGTCAAGGGCGCTGCGTGGGGCGGTCTCTGCTGAGATGTGTTTGAATATGTCAAGAATCACTTCAGCGTCCGCACGCTCTTTCAAACAGCCCTCCATCTCCTCCAGTGGCGTTACGGGGGAAGTTTCATACGTGCTGCTTAGCTTTTTAAGATTATGAGGGATTGCAAAACTGCTTTCTTTGCCGCGCGCAACGAACCCGCGCCGTATTGGAGTGGATGAAGAACAGCTGGAGCGCTGTCCGGGGTACTGAAGTCGAGAAGAGCGCACAGGCATTCAAAGAGGAGTGTATGTCTACGCCACTGAAGTCTTGAGATGATACGGGAAAGGTTGCGCTCTATGGCTGTCTGGGGAGTCATTGCATGGGAAACGGGAATTTTGCTGAGGTAAGGTAACACTAGAAAAACAACACCTGTTTCGGTGGTGAAGAAAAATGAATGAAGTGTCTTCAGGTGAATCCTGGATTTTGTTTATACAGAACGCGACGTGAAGGTTGTAAATAAAGAGTAATAAATTGCAAGTATGAGATTACCAAGCACGAATTTTGCACTTTCAGCATTTTTAAACAGAAATATTTGCAGGTCTCCAAAAAAGCAAACTCATAAAATATGTTTTGTTGAGCAAATCTGACGCTACACAGTTTAATATTTGAGTATTTAGCGGTGAAAAAACATCCTGTGTGAATATATTTCTCATCAACATCTTGATTGATTATTTTTAGTGTCTGGTAACTAGTGTAACATGAAATGTTGTAATTTTTAATACGGTCACGGGCAAATCACAGAAAGCACCAGATTAGCGTTTTCATTTTAATAACTTGGAACAGTATTTAGAAAACGTTTTTGTGCCCGAGCATTAACATTTTTCAAATATTACAGAAAATGGGAAATGGAACAGACATTGATTTAACCTATTAATCCAAAATAGACAACCTTCGTGTAATTGGTTAACAGGGAGCGAATTAATCTTTCAGCTTGACTGTAAATAGCTAAATTCGATTAAATAAAAAGTATGTTTCTCTACTCCTAAAGCTACATTTATGTGGATCTTTACCTTTCACATTCCTTTGTGTTAGTGTTTTGCCAAACACAATCATCAAACCAAAGTTTTGTCTAAAACACTAGATTATAATTTTTACATTTTAACACAATTTCCCCGGTTTTACAAAACAATATGAATTTGGCAAATAGAAGTGGACAGGTCCCCTTACGCTGCACTAAACTCTAACTTTTCTTTTGGATGATGACATAGTGAATTTTTAATATATCATTTGTCGACGATCCTTTAGCCACACAAGTGTAACGTCTTGAATAATTGAAATGATGGAACTTGCTGTGTCTATGATGCCTTTGTATTGGACAGCATTCAGGTTTAATCTGAAGAAGAGTTTTAACCAAAAGCCTTATCAGAGAAAGATGGCAAAGATGGGTTCACATGATAATTGACAGTAATGAATTACTAAACATACACACATATATTGGTGAGCCAAAGCTAGCCTATAAGAACATTCATTAACAACTTAAATTACTACTGTATGATTTTTAGAGAAAGTAAAGACCCCATGCATAATATAATTGCTGAGGAAGGGGGGTGTAAGAGGTGCTCCTCTCGTGACAACATTTAATGGCTCAGCATTACTCGACAACAGGTGGGCTGTTTGTACACAAGCTGCTGCTGGTTTAGAAAAAAATCATTGAGTTTAATCTAATCGGCAAGCCCTGTATGCTCGATAAATCCCGCGTGAACTCTTTTTTTGTGTGTCGATAGTGAGAATGACCTAGTGCATCCCATTTCTTAGTTCTATACATTTTTTTCTTTGGTGTGCATGCAAAATGATTACATGAAAGTGAGCTAATTGTTGTAGTAAAAGCTTTCTTTAGTATATAAGTAATAATGGGAATAGTTTTGAAAGACTTTCAGTCAGTGCTACATGTTGATCATTGGCAGTTTCAAATAAAACAATGAAATAATCTGACAAAAAAGAATCATAATTAACCACGTAAAGTTAAATGTTGTACATAACTGATTACAATGCCGTTTTTTCACACTGCTTTATCTTTAGACGAGATTGGGGTACAGCAGCCCTCATGTCATAAGAATGTGTATATCACATACAGTATATGAATTAAGACCCTAATCCTTTCTCATATGTTGTTACATTTTTGATAATGGGCCTACATTTTGATTGGATAAGATTATTATTAAAAATGTGTCCATTTGAAATATATGAGCACAGCATTTAACAGGCTAAGAATGTATTGATTCTTATGTAATTCTTAGCGTTTATAAATAAATGTCTCGAAACAGCAATTGTACCCGATTATTTATAACATGCCTCCGTTCAATCTCTCCTCAAACTGCCAAATTTATATCCTACAATTTTATCAAATTTTAGACCAGTTTTTCATTCTTTTATCTCTAAACTACTAGTATACTATTGGGAACTCTGTATCTAGTACAGCGCCACTTACAAGTGGAATCCCCTAGAGTTCCATTTTGGCTCCAATGCAATTTCCATCTATATGCTGCCATTAGGTAAAATTTTCAAGAAATACGACATTTCTTTTCACTGCTAGATGACACTCAAATCTACCTCCCCGTAAAACAACATAAACACTGTTTAGATTCTCTACTAGCCTGCCTTAATAATTTAAAGGCCTGGATGGCCTTAAACTTTCTAAATTTAAATGATAATAAAATAGAGATTATCGTATTTGGACACACATTTAAAAAAAAACAAATTTTAATTTTGGCCCTCTCTCCCCATATATAAAACCCTATGTAAAAAATCTTGGAGTCCATTTGGATAGTGCTCTGAAGTTTGACTGTCAGGTCAGCTCTGTGGTCAAATGTAGTTTCTATTATCTAAGAGCACTGGCAAAGGTAAAGTCTTTTCTGTCCTTTAAGAACTTCGAGAGGGCTATTCACGCCCTCATTACTTCAAGGCTTGACTACTGTAACACACTTTATATAGGGATAAACCAAGGATTACTCGCTAGACTTCAGATGGTTCGAAATACAGCGGCAAGACTCCTGACTGGGGTTAAAAAATATGAACACATCACACTGACGATAATGTCTTTACACTGGTTGCTGATCCGCTCCAGGATCGACTTTAAAGTCCTCTTAATGGTTAATAAAGCACTGAATGGCTTGGCACCTTCATATCTTACTGATCTTCTGTTGGAATATTTCCCAGGGAAGACCCTGAGATCATCAAATCAAGGATTATTAGAGGTCCCAAGAACAAAACTAAAACTTAAAAAGGAGATCGAGCATTTGCAGTAGCTGCGCCAAAACTGTGGAATATCCTGCCGGTTTCTATCAGGACTGCCAGTACTGTAGGTACTTTTAAATCAAAACTGAAGTCGTATCTGTTTGAAATGGCGTATAACAAATGACATAGAGTCATGCTATATCTGTTTTATCATTGTATGTTTTTTTTATCTTATTTTAAGTAGTTAACCTGTCCTGTATTTATTTATTGTACAGTACATTGGTCAACAGCTGTTGTTTTAAATTGTGCTTTTATAAATAAAATGACATGAAAATTTTGGAGATGCTAACAATAGCAACCTAGCTTTGAACAAAACTGCACAGTGACTCAAGTACACTTGACAACAGGTACAATTCAACATACAACCCACAAACCCACACGTTCAGACATTCACACACACAGAATGGGAAAACACAGACATTACAGCTGTCAGTCAATCCTCAGAGAGGATTATGTAACTTTAAGGTGTGCAGTGACCCAGAAGCACATACCAACCAATTCTGCCTGTCATTACATGCCTGCACTGACATGGTTGTTTCACAACAAATCAAAATCGATTCTATTTGTTGTGCAAGATTATATGAACAGCAATTAAAACTATTATGAAATATTGCAAAATAAAATTAATTATTAATTTACTTAATTATTCATTGGATCTATTATTTCATGTTGAGTGCTTTGGTCCTTTATAATTTAGTACACCAGAGTCCAACCGTCATACTTTGTTTTGTTTGAAGTTGCCTGTCATCACACTGTTTTTAACTTGTTGGCTTCATAAATTACTAACTTGATGCTTTAGGAACACAAATACCTCATTTAAATTGTCAACAGGGATATGAGGCTGATATGAACATAAAGCTGAGCACTTAACGATTCATAACATGACACAAGTACGGGGCTGGGTAATAGTAATTTGCCCATAGATTAACAATTGCGGGATTGGCGTGTTTGTTAATAATAGCAGTTTTATTACAGGTTGGTATATTACAGGTCGGTTGGTTTAAAACAGTGTAGGTAAATAATGTGCAGTTACTTAAATAGTTGACCCAATGTGCTTGCTTTTGTGATCAATGTCCACACAATTTAAATGTGATAAATACAAAATAAATAAGAGATTTTATCTTTGTACACATCAGAGTTCTGCCAACTCAAATAACTCACAGACTGATATCAGCACTAGGCCACAGACAGCGAAGGTCAATGTGCATCATAGTGTCATCTGCTACAACCAAAAAAAGTTTAAGCTTTATTGAGTCTCTACAGTAGACTACACACTGCACTAATTTAATGAACAAGACGGTATGAAACAGGAAAGAATATTTGGGTATATTGAATATTGTGGATGGTGAGTTGATTCAATATTGTGGGGAAATCTGAACTCAGGTCACATGCAATGCTTCCACATTATATGCAGATGTTCTGCACCAAAATCAATTCTTAAAATCTCTACTTGTTTGTTTAAGCCAGGTGTGTTTAATTCTTTAAAGTGGAGGTGACATGCTATGTCATACATTCTGACTTCTTTTCACTGTTGAACGTGCTGGCTTCTCATGCTTAACATGGTCAACTTGTTAAAGAACGAGTTGGACGTATGATGTAGTATTTCTGTGCTTGATACACTCCCCCAGCACAAGAACGCTTTTTAAAAGTCTGGATGTTTCGTAACAGGGATCCTATTCCTTTTATTGGGCAATCCTCCCAGAAAAGCACGGCAAGTAGATAGTAAGAGCCCACCCATGCGCCAACTGACGAGCGAGACCCACTTGCCATCAAGATTGTCTGCGCTGCGTCAAGATTGGCTCGTTACTCTTGCGATAGTGAAGTTTAGGTGTGTCTGTTTGTTCATGATATTTCAGTGATAAATGTTATATAAACGGTAGATATAACGTTAGATTTGGAGATAGTTTAAAACGGATAGATAGTGCGTTCCCAATACTTAAAGATGCCGAACATGAACTGCATATGAACGCGGTAAGTGAAACTAAGTCATATGGCAATCGGCGCAATTCATCCATAATTGTGTGCTCGTGCTGTAGTTCCGTCCCACTGCCTGTCTCCAGCAGCTCGTGTTTTTCCGAAAATAATCGTACAGATGCAGGGTTGGATTTAGGAGGATGGGCGCCCCTGGGCTTGAGTTGTTTCCGGGGCCCCTGTACTATTTAAAATCATGTGTTTGTTAGCATTAGTAAACTTTTTTTTCTTCAATGACTAACAATAACACTTGTTCATTGGTTTACACGTTCATAATGCTTTTTTTGACAGTGGAAGCCAAAAGTGGTGCGTTTATAGCATGTAGGAAGTTTCAAACATACTTAAACGTATAATCCAATCAACATATCAAGGGGACTAATATAGTTTTTTGACATAATCATACAGCCTTACCACAATGTATTTTAAAATTACAATTAAACTTATTCATTCATAATATGAAAACTACGAAAAGGAACAAATGTGTGTGTTTTCCCTGTATTTCTGGAGGATCTTGAGAGATTATACATCTCGGATCTAAAAATTGTGAACCACTGCATGAACTTGAAACCAACAGTAAGCAATACAGTTGTCAGCTTTTATTAATCTTGTTTGCCAAATACAATTGTTCATGTTAGTTCATGGTGCATGTTTGATGTTTTTAAAAATATTTGTAAATACTTAAAATAAAGATAAATAAATGCAGACATGTAATCTAATGCTTAACTAATGTTAACAAATGCAACGTTGTAAAGTTTTACAAATACATTAGTATTCTATTGCAATTCCATCAGTAAAGCATATGATAGATCTTCATCATGAGATTGATATGCACTTTAAAATTATATTCATAATAATGAGATGGGTCCATAGTTTTGTAAAGTCTAGTTAACATAGACAGAATCAAGACAATACAAAGAATAATAATAGACTAGGAATAATAATAGGAAGATGAGGGAAAATGAAATGCATTTTTTTATAAAATATTTTTTTTATAAATAAAGAATTGTATATAGATTTTTAATTTTAATTTACATATTTTTTAAGATAGAATGTTTAATAATAACTACAACATTACATTAATTGAAGGATTGATATTATCATTAATGACAATCAAGACAGAATTTTGCACTTCAGTACACTCCAGAAAGTTTAATGTTACGTTTTAGACGATGTACAATAAACATTGTGGAACATAAGATAATATAAACGCTACAGTTATTGTTAAACTCACATAATGTAAAACTATTAAAAACCAACTGGTTAATATGTAATATCATTTGAGCAGCACATAACAATACTTAATGTCTCACACAGCTCCAGCGGTTTCCACCAGTAGGTGGTTGTCCTCTTCTGGATTCTCTACCTAAAGATCAAGGTGTTGTGCCATATGTGTAAAGAATCATTATTTCCATTTTACTAAATGCTGTTCTTTCACGTTCTTGTCTCTCAGTTTTTTGTTTTCAATAGCGCGGCACTGCGATAGCGCTTGTCAGCCATTATAACAGCGTCTTAATGCAGACGTTTAACCTTAATGCAGGTTTCAACTGCGGTAAACGTGCCAGATATAGATACAGATATAGAATCCACAAATAACCAATCAGGAAACGCCAACATGACTGACCGAAAGTTTAGCCAATTGAACAACATCATTCCTTACATAAGGCAGTGTTTTTGAATCGTGCTAGACCAATGAACAAAGTTTAAATGAAAAATAAAACGACTGGCATATAACTAAACAAATCAAATGAACAAGAGGAGGCGGGGCCCCTGGGCTGGAGCCCAGTCAAGCCCAATGGTAAGTCAGGCCATGTACAGATGTATCCATCTTTTATAATTTTGATCAAACTAAACACATACTACCGTATAGGTACTCAAGACTAATATGATATTGTCAGAAACTGCGTGTGATACCCGATCTTTAATTATGGGGCACAACTCAACCCAACAATCCGAGAAAGTGTTTTAAATAAAACTTCAGACATGTTAAACAGACACACCGTCCCAAAATGCACACAAACCATGCACCATGTACAGCCAGCCAGATGTTAGTACATTTATGTGTGCTGCTCTCTCTTTCATTGTCTATCTGCTGGACCGCTCATTGGAGCGGAATGTTCCGATACACGAGAGCGGCTCACCCCGAGCAGGAAGAGTAACTCAGTGTCTGTTTGCTGCCAGTCCACGGGCTGTGTACCTTTGACCATGTGCATTAGGACCAATGGGCCGCCTTGTCCTGCGGCTCTCCTTCTTTAACAAACCACTTAACTCGCAACATCACTAATAGTCTCTTTTTTCTCCCTTTAAGGAGTATTTTAGTCTGTTTCTGTGAGCCTGTTTCTTTTTTTGTTTCCTGTGTCAGCTCACATATCGTAAAAGGCAGATTCGAAAGCTCCTGTTGCATTATTGATAAAGATTTTGTCACAAAGCATTGATTGCACTTTGAGTTATCCTGCCAGCCCCGTTTCTCTTGAATACCTTCTTCAGGCTTTTTGAAAGCTGCAGTAGAGGAAAAAGAGAGACAGAGACGTTGGCCTCTTTGAGCAGCTTAACATTTTTGTAAGGTTTTTTACTGTATCAGGAGGAATATGTCATGGAACAAAAGATCAATGCCAAAACTTTAACTTAAACAAAAAGAGCAAACATTTATCTTGCAAATTTTGTTTTTTAACATTTAACATAAAAATAAATAAAAGACACAGATTACACTGAAAGACACGAGAAAACACATGCACATAGACAGAAATGCACCACACTATCAGTCTACCACATATGGATGTGTTCAACAAACACTTTAAGTGTCAGGTGCTTAAATAGTCAAAGCAGTTAAAAAGAAAAAAAACCTTGTTACTTTTCTTCAGTTTGCAGCTCTGAATATTAACTTTGTACTGTGAGCTTCTGCTTTTGAGGCTGTTACTTACAGTAGGCTGCATGGCAGGCCATGCACGGTTCATGTATAGTGGCGAAAGTAAGTTATAACTGTGACATTTACAGTAAGCCGCCAACGTGGCAGGTGAAGCGTAAAGCGCACATCTCTGTCACGCATCAGTGTCACCGCTGTCACACACTGTGGACTCTGAGGTTTCTCTGCACATGTTAAGTAAAACTCCATCAATACGGAAACCTCTCTGTGAAAGAACGAGGTGTTGATCTGTCCACTTAACTTCTTTCCGGTTTTCTTATGGCAGCATATTGAAAGCTTGGATAAAATTATGTTGTCAGAAGCTGTATATATTTTGATAAAAGCTCTATTTTGTTTAGGAATGTATTTGAGATTTGTGACGTATTTTTTTGTTTAATGCAACTGCTTCATTGAGAGGCAGATGCCAAATCCTACAGTGAACAGTAAATTGTGCACGTATCAGCATGAGAGGATTATAGTTGGAGTCACTCTCTTAAATGCAGTCAAGCACATTAAAAACATTTATTTCTGTTATTGCCATAATAACAGGGTAGACACTATATTTATGACTAAGAACTCAACGTAAGATCCATAGATACAGTATATACTCGAGATGCCCCGATATATCAGCCAGTAATCAGTATCAGCTATCGGCCGATAGTTTTAAAACAACAGATCAGGGCCGATATATCCTGTCAATCAAAAGAGGACAGGAAAATGCAATGAATTTGTGCTCTGTATATAGAAAATGTTAAGAAACATCACCAGTTTGATATTCAATAATATTACTCATTATATGAATTAATAACATTCAGAAAGTTACGAATTTAATCTTCAGAATCAGTATTGGTATTGGCAGATATCACTCTGAATAGCCTTCGGTATCGGTGGAGAAATTTAGTATCAGTGCATCTATAATATTATACTATAAAAACTTGAATTCAACAAAGATTTATAGAGTCTTTTTCACAGTCTCGTCTGTCCCCATGCCTGTTTCCCCAGTTTTCCCCCTTGGACTAGACTGCCCACGATCCTCAACGCTCCATCACCTGTCCCTCGTCTGTCATCACAACACCTGCCAGCAATCCCCTCATCCGCGGACACTTTATATACTCAGCCTGTCCCTTTCTTCTTTGTCGTGTCTTAAATGTAAAAGTGAATGTTTTACCCTGTTAACTATCATTTAAGTGTTTTGTTTGGTTTTCACCGCATTCTGTGTTCCCTTACAGTCTTTGTGCATGAAATGTAATGAATTAAGCATAACAAACACAAATCAACACCGTAAAAAAACGTAATTTCACAGATTTTCTGTTTTTTTTTCTGTTTTTTATTCTTCATGTATTTTTAAAATACGGTCGTAAACCTTAGAGTTACAGAAAAGGCCGCAAATTTTCAAGAAAAATGGGGAATCATTAAATTTTACAAGGGGAAAAAAAATCCGGTTTATTTCTGGAGCCCCAGCTGCAAGAAATTTTCAGTTTTTTTAACGGGATTTTTTAAACTGTGAATATAACCTTGACCTTTCAATTTTGCCTGGATGAAAAAATACTTTTCAACTACAAAATAAGTAAATTATAATAGCATTTTATTACATCAGTTCATGTGGATCTTTTGTCTAAGCTGTTAATTTAAAATCAGGTTTGTTCTAATTTTGTTTGCCAAATAGCAGTCACTAGTGTATATGTTTTGTTGTTGGCAGCCTGAGGTATTATGTCGTAGGTATTATGTGTTGCTGTCCATTATGTGTGTGTGAGATGCTGCACACAAAAGGATATTAAATCACAGCCGATATAAAGAGGAGATGAAAGGTGCTGATCTTGATGGAGACCAGCTTCTGTGGCAGCATTGATCTAAGTATTGATGTAGTCCATCCACAGTGCAGCTTCTGTGCTACATACAATCAGTCTATTGTTAGTATTTGAAACAGAATATTGAGTGTGTGTGTTTGCTGTAATATAGTTCGTGTTGGCGACAGCAGGCAAACATAAAACATTTATTCAGCAGCTGTGGAAACTTTTTTTTCTCTTTGTGTTCCACATGTCATGAACTTTATCAGACTTTATGGCTGCTCTTCAGTCTGTGAATGGCATTCCACAGGACCAGAGGAACACTGTTTGGAGTGCATCTAAGAACAAAGTGTTTTTCCTCGAGGGCTCCCGAGGGAACGGTCACAGAGAAATCACATAGATCTTGTCAATAATGACTGTTGGAAACAAGGCACACCAGCCATACATCAAACATCTGGCAAAGAGCAGTTCAGTGCTCCGAAGAGGGAGAGATTTATGCAGTCAGCGTATTAGTTCGCTGAGTGAAAAGGAAACGACGGTCTTAAATGAAATATGGAGAATGAGACAGAGAATCCCAGGGGACTCTGGTCATTTCAGTTTCAGTGGAGTAAAACTAAAGTATGTCGAGGAATAAAGACAGCGTGCAATTACATAGAAACAGAAGAGTTTTTAAAGTGGGGATATGACCGGGCTAAAACGAATATTATCGTTTGTTTTAGATGTAATGCAATGTGTATACACTATTTAAGGTTAAAAATCGCTGTATTTTCCACATACCATGCATGTTTGTATCTCCTCTTTGCCCCGCCACTCTTTCTTTACAAAGCTCATCGCTCTGAAAAGCGAGGTGTGCTATTGGCCAGTTAACCAGTGTGTAGGGATTGGTCGAACATCCACATCCATGTTACCATATTTGGAACATCAGGTTCCAAAGCAATTGTACTGACAGGTACGCCCCCCTTACATGCGTATACATTTTGGCGGTCTTAGTCAAATCATACCATGAACTGACGTGGATTTGTGGGGGTGTGGCTACACGAGGCGTTTCAGGCAGGTCTGGGTGAGCATTCGCTTTTAGATAGAATGCATCTTCTGTTCCGACACTTAAATTTTTGCAATTTTACATGTCTAATACATGCATGGGCAATTTATAACACACCAAAGACACAGAAAGACACGTATGCGCGCCATATGACCCCTTTAACATTTCGAATGTTAAAATGATGATCTATCTAAGTCTAAGACTGTCCTCCTTAAAAAATCCTGGGAGATCAACAGCAGTGCATTATGGGAAACAAAGAAATTGTGAGGAACTGGGAAACTAGCCCAAGGATGCTATTCAGTTAACCAATATAGACAAAAGGCCAGAGATTAAGAGTATACTGTATGTCTATAACCTTGTGGACCACAAATGATCACACATTGTCCTGACCTTGTGCTTTGCATTGTTTGTGTGGCTGTGTGTAAACTGGATAAATTGTTTTGAGAGAGAAACAAAACCCAGGAAAACAGCAGGCTAACACACTGAAATACTTCACTGTTAACTGAAACTCATGTCATTGGCACAAGTTAAGCAATAAATCCACCAATCGTCATGTCTTCTTAAGGAAAAGAAGAGATGAGCATTGCTTTCTTTCACATAACCAAACACATAGCTCTCAAAAGGTAACATGCTGTTAGGAGCTTTCACACCTGTTTAGCACTGAAACCAGGAATTTCAATTTCAATAAGCACAGACTCCACAGGGTGCATCTGGGAAAATAGGCCAGTTTTCTAAATTTGGCAGATTTCTAAATTTGAAATGAGTCATTAAAAATGTGGCACCTAGTAACATTTTCAACCTGACTGAAATTACATTAAAGGCCTCTTCACACCAGATTATCATTATCTTCTTGTTAAGTGATGATGTAAACTATGCTGTTTCTGGGTTCAAGCCTCTGCTTGTTTTAGGTGAGACAGCCATTCAATAAATCACAATGTATGATGTGTTACTAGAAGAAATGATCAGTTTGATTTCTTTTATTGATTCTGCAGCAAGAAAGACAAGGATATAACAATGCATCGAGATTTATGCATCAAGATTTATCACAACGCAACATGGCACAAAGGCTTGGGAGTGTAGCCACACTGATTGTAAAGCTGTATTACAATAATAAGAAAATTATTTATTTATATATACAATATTTTTAATAGTTGAAATAAAGACTTGGAGTTTTTAATTGGACTTCCATCTGCTCCAATTTTTGCTGGAAACCCTCAGGCGATCATGTCCACAGTTCAACGTCAAGTTATGTGCACTGGTTTCCTGCTTTATTAAGCCGGTATTTAACCCTGTATTTACCCCTGCACATATTCATCGTTTTTGAGTATTTGTAGGGTGACCAAACGCGCCATTTTCCCGGACGTGTCCTGGCCAGGGTTTGGCTGCGTCCACCTGAGGTTGCATTATTTGGCTTACAACTACACCACACTAAAAAAAAGGATTTTTGCTGCTTGTTCAATTAACTGAACTTGCTTAAGTTAAATAAACACAACTTTTGGAAATTTTGGTCACAACGTGATTTTTTTATGTTTAGCCATATAACTGAATCCATTCATGTTGGGACAACATAAAGGAGTTGTGTTGTGTTAACATAAAACATTTACAATTGGGCAGAGGACTTATATTTCCCAGCATGCTTTGCGTATAACTGCATTTTGAGAGTTATTTTCTTAAATAAGTGTTATTTTATTCATTTTTCAGTAAAAATAAACACTTGTTAGGATTTAATGTTCATTTATCTTTGAGATTTAGAGGAGTTTGTTAAATTTTTAAGTTTTGTGGTTACCATTGTTTAGAAAAGCGTTGCCTTTGCTTAGTTAGTGGGCGGTTACATTTTTGAATTAAAATTTCTGTTAAGCTTGGTTAACTTCATATCGTGATAGAGATAAAAGAAAATGTTATGTCACATTAACTAATAACACAAATGTTGAGAACGGCAAATGAACATATGAAATGCTAACATATAAAACTTCTAAAATTCAATTACATGGAAAAGTTTTCCTTAATTGAATTAAGTTTGTTCAACAAGTCTATTTTTGAGATTACAGGAATAAAAACTAGATTGACATCATCAAACTCTTGATCTGATGTGGAAAATCAGTCATTGTACATTGTATTGTTCTGTACTGTACAGTCTGGTACAGTACTATGTATTTACAGTTTGAAAGACAGAACACTTTATTTGTGTTCAACATGGTTGTTTCAATTGGCTACAGGACATGGTGGTTACTAGAAATTAGTTTATTTATGTTTGCTAGAGGTTTTGCTAGAATTTTGTGGAGTGAATTACTGAAATGTTCAGTAACACCCTCTCAAAGCAATAGAAGTCGTTTCAACCAAATTGCAGTTATCTCTACCAATTTTTTGGTTGACCACTCACATGAACACACGCTTTCATGGGTTTGATGTGCATGGATGAGTGTTTAAAATGGGGGAGCGAAGATTCTTCGATCACTTCCAGTTTTGAAGCAATTTAACAAAAATCAAGCAATCTGTTCACAGAGTGTTTGTATTATCTGGAGCATTTATGATTCTTTTATAGAAATACAGCTTCAAATGGCAGAATACGTGGCAGATTGTACCATACAAAACTGTTTTGAAAGATGGTAGTTAGTTATGGTAGATGAGTTGTTGTACATTGTGTATGTACAGTAACTAAAAAAATGAAAATGTGAAACCTCCCCGAACTCTTGAGTCATAACATATCTGAAATAGGGTGGATAAAGGCCAGTCAGTCAAGCAATCTCAAATGACAACCTTTCCTCTCACAGGAAATCAATATATTTTATTCGGAACAACACAATTTATTTTATGGGCAGATTCACCAAGCATCCAAGTCATTGTGGTGATGTATTACACACACATGCAATTGACACCTTGGGATTAATCCACCATCATCAATAGCTTTTTCACATTCGCAGGCATCAGCAGTGAGTATCCCAGCCTGCACTGAAGCAGAATATATTCCTTTTCTAGTGACAAAATGGAATTCATTCAAAACCATTGGTATGGATTTAAAAATGGATATTGTTGATGTTTTGCTTTGTGTGTTGTGTAGAGAAAACTCCCCAAATTAAATTATTAATTTAAATTCTATGTTCAATTTGCACTTTTTCTGTATATACTGTAATTTAATTCTTAAATACATCTATTTGTTTATTTATTGATACGGTGGTGCATGTATACAGTATAGTTTAATTGTTATATACATCTGTTTGTTTATTTTTTGATACGGTGGTGCTAAATTGGTTACCAGGCAACAATGCGTGATCTCCAAACTAAGTTTCATTCAGGCTGGGGTGACAGGATTTATCATTAACATGACTACCAGATGTCACAGTAATACTTGTCCTATAATGACAAACTGAAGCTGACAGTCCCAAAATGAGAATGTGTGAATAGTGTGGCAACACATTCCCATACACGTTACCTCCCTTACGTGTTCCCTTTAAAAAATAACCAGCACTTTAACAGAGAAAGACATATTAGCTTGTACAGCACACTTCAGTCTGATGGCCAGTCTGTGCCCATCAGCTAAACAACGCAAGGTCCATCAGCGTTTCGCACAACGTGCGACACAAAAATGACAGTGGACAACGTTAATAGATGGTGAAACACTGCAAAGCAAAGGAGCCAAATTGTGCCCAGCCTCCTCACATTAGCAAAGCAAGAAAACACAGAGAGCACCGTGGTGACAGGACAGGTCACACAGATCCAGCAGTTTTCCTGTGGAGTGGGGGTGGGGGGTGGCTGTTATGTCCCACAGCAATGACAGCCCAATGAGACTGAGGCCTAGAGGGGAGACAACACATTTGCTGCTAGTTCTGCTCATATTAACTGGATCCGTTTTACAGACATGCTAAGCAGAACGAGATAGAAAATAAGTAAAGCAGCTGTTATATGGTCGTATAGTTATTATGATGCATGCTGATTTGATGCAATAAGCAGCTGGTTGTCTAGGTGTAAATTTATTGTAATGCATGTTTATCGAATGCAATAAGCATCTGGTTGTAATTTTTTTATAATATGCAGCTGGTTGAATGGCTGTATAATTATTGTAATGCATGTTCATCTAATGCAATAAGCATCTGGTTTTGAGTTTGTACAGTATAGCTATTGGGGTGCATGTCGATTTAATGCAGTAAGAAACTAATGAGTCATGACACATTTAACACTGAATAATAAGTAATGTTTGTATATTTTGTATGAAATATCATTTAACAATGTTAACACAGACTACAAGAAATATGTTATACAAGAAATCAATATGCTGAAATCAATGTAATTTGAATAACTTGAAGCCAGCGATTATGAGATTATCAATAAGCAACTGACATATTCCCAATGTTTGGTATTTGTTTGTTTGGTATTTATAGTTATAACTGAGACTAAATGTGAAGTGAACCGCATGCGGCGTGTAAAGGTTTTTGATTAAGTCAGAGCCGTCACTGTAAAGGTGAAGCTATAATTCTTCTGTAATTGCTGTACTGTGAAGTGATGCTTTCAGTTAATTTATCTCAGCTGTCCTGCTATCAATGATTTTCTCCCTCTATCTGTCACATTCATTCTTGCTCTCTCCAAAACGACTTGTGTCTTTTACTGCGCTTTTCACTCATTTGTGGTCAAACTAAGACATCTAAAGTACTGCTCTGTCTTACGCCTTATCTGTCATTTTTATTCTTCCTTTTATCTCTTTTCTCCTGTCCCTCAGTTTTTTTTACAAATACCTGTCAAATTTAAACATAATTTTGACATCTGAGACAAAATACAAGGATTGTAAAAGATTTCTGTTGTCATTGGGGAAATGGTCAGTCTATCATTGCCCATTGCACATTGAGTCCAAAATTTGCGTCCGAAATTTCCGCACGTTAAAAAATAAATACGACCTCACGTTGTGTCAATCACATTTATCACAACCTCCGATATTTTCATCCATCATAAAAAAATTGGAACGGGTTTGATTTTCTAAAATTTTGCATCCGTAGCAAACAACAATTCAGAGGCATCGTTCAAATGAGAGCCAAATACGAAAAAACGCATATAAAAATTTTTGACTGTTAGTGCAAAGACCTTTAGCGTGATGTTCTGATTATTGACTTTGCAATGAATTTTAGCCTTTAAAGTTCTGGCAGATTTGAGAGGTGAATGTGTGAGAGTAGGCCTTTATACCGTCAACTGTCAGTTAACTGTAACCATACAGTATATTATTTTATTTCTTGTTACTGATTCTTCAGTGCACGGAGTTAGAATTCATTCACACATCTTCTCAATCCACTTCGATCGACTCGAGAGTGTGTCTACCTCGCTCTGTTGACCACCATCGATGTCTCTTTGGCCTATGGTTTCCATGGCAACTGTCTCTAGTCCTCCTTCGGTATTAGTGGGATGGAAGTGGCAGAGTGTCAAGGACAATATATCTGGGGCTGGAGGAAACCAGTAAGACATCTGAACCCAGAGGTGATTTCTTCATGGGTTTGGGAAAGCAAATCCATAGCTTAAAGCTTTCTCTGGCCGCAGTGTTTCTTCCTGTCCCCTAGATCAGGACTTCAGAGAAAATGTTTTGAGAAAAAAGTAGAGAGAGTAAGAAAGAGAATGTTGCCTGATGCTTAGATCTCTCTGCTGAGAAAGAGCTTATTAACTGGAGGTTCACAGTTAACCAGCTGTTCTTGGGAACAAAGGTGCAAGGTGCACTGTCGACTCGCTAGAACAATTCTGCACAGTCAGACACAGGGCCCACAGCAGAGACATAATGCTCAAAGCCTTAAGCTTTCCCTCAAACGCTGCTGTCAGTTTCTAAGGCAGCAGCAGTGATAGTGAGTTTATTTTAATCTACCATTTGAGATGTCACAGGTTGAACCCGTAACCTTCTCAATATTCCACGCACTGAAAGCACTGAACCAGCTCTAACAACTGGATTTACAGGGCGGTTTCCTGGACAGGGCTTAAGCCTAGTCCCAGACTAACCTAAATGTTAGAGGTGTCTTAATCGAAAACAACTTGCACTGACATATCTTAAAATATATCAGTGTGATTGTTTTGTCTGAAGATGCCCACCAGTAATGTTTTTTTTGTAAAGTATTTTTTTTTAAACTACTTAAATATCCTGATTTAACCAAGTCCTGTCTTAAACTAATCCATGTCCGGGAAACCGCCCCACAAAGTTTATTGAAAACAGATAATTTAATGACAAAATCTGATAAGAAAGCAACAGTGTATTGAACTCTGCCTCGGAAAGATGCTCAATGTGGGCTTTCTACTTATGGCCGACTGTGATCCTTCTTTGTGGTTAGCTATTGATAGGGTAGAAAGCAATTCAAATTCATCCTCTGTTTTAGTGAAGCCAAGTGTAGAGAAACACTAGGGCTGCATTCCCTTGTGATTTGCTTTGATCTGGTTTGATTTTCTTTTGTTTCAGAGCTTTGAAACAAAGACAACAGAAAGCCACATAAAAATGAGGGAACATGATGATAACTGGCAACAGAAGAATGGTTATGTGAAAAGTGTCTAGGAAAGCCGATCAATGCTGAGCAAAGCAGCCTTAGAGTTGTATTTGTGTGCTCCTGTCAATTCGGATTATGGAGAAAGTGTCAGTAATGCTAGGATCCTGCATCATGTGCCCCGAAAGCTCATTTGCTTTTAGTCTCAATCTCACAGCCTGACCTTTGACCTATCTTAGCAAAAACCATGAGAAGATAATGATGGCGAGTTTCATTACAAGTCATACTGCTTGAGAGAACAGAGGAGAAATGTCACAGATCAAACAAGATGTAACCGCTCTTCCTGCTCAGTTTACTGCCCTGTCAGTTTGTTAGATCTGACATCTAACAATAAAACTCATAGTTAAACACAATTAAAGCGGCCCTAACACACAGGGTTTCTGCCAATCTCATATTAATCTTGAGTATCTATAGAGTAGTATTGCATACTTCGTATCTTCGAAGAGTATTTAGTTTGATCACGTTTATAAAAGATAGACACCGCTTTACGATTGTTTCCAAAAACATACAGCGTGTGCGGGGGGGAGGGGTAGGCTGAACTGAAGCAAGTGCGAACCCATTGTCAACAAAACACAGACATCAGTTTCACTCACCGCATGTGGTTCATGTCCGGCATCTTTTAGCGCTGGGATGGCTCCATATATCAGTTTCAAACGATCTCCAAATCCAGCGTTATATCTACAGTTTATATATTCATCACCCAAATGTATTGAACAAACAAACATCTGAACTTCGTGAACATATGCTCTCTCTCTCTCCTGCATACAAGTGAAAGTGACATCTGCACATGCTCCTTCTCCTGCTCTCCTTTCTTTCTCCTTTCTTTCTCCTCTCCTGCTTTCCTGTAGCTCAGTGGTAAGAGCATTGCGTTAACAATGCAAGGTTGTGGGTGTATAGGTTAATGCAATGTAAGTCGCTTTGGATCTGCCAAATGCATAAATGTAAAATGTAAATGTGCTTTTCCGGGAAAATTGTCTAATAAGGGACTTATTAAATTGTTACGAAACAGTTTTATATGTTCGAAAAAAACGTTCCAAAACCTGTACGATCGCTGGGGGAGTGTATCGAGCACAGAAATACAACGTAATACGCCCAACTCGTTTTTTGACAAGTTGACCATGTTAAGCATAAGAAGACTGCACGTTTAACATTGTAAAGAAATCAGAATGCATGAAACACTGTTGCAGGGCCGCTTTAATAACATTTGAAAAACATCCACAGAGTGAGCAGCAGTACGGATTAACTTTTTTATATACAGTATATTCTTTTTTATCTATTTAGCATAGCCACATTTAGTTGGAAAAAGGCACATAGCTACAGTATAGGTTATTTTGTGACATCTCTCTCCTGATTATTTAAACAAAAAGATAAATAAAATGCCCACACATTCATAGAAATGATGTAGGCAAACAGTTCACTGAATTAAAATGTTAAGGTAGTTTCTTTCTTTCACGTTTGCTTTGTGTCTAACTTTTCCTTGAGGAACAAATGAATGCAACAACTGAATTAAAAGAAACAAAACTGATAAACAATCAGACATAAATAAACTCAGAATGACAACTCTTTTTTATATATTTCAGGGACTTTACATAAATTTAATAGGACAGGATAGAGAACAGAAAGGAAAGCGTTGAGTGGAGATATAGGCGACCGCGGAGGAGCAGAGGACCTTTGAGACAGGAATTGAATCAACAGGAATCGCGAGGCGCGAGCTCACTGCCGTTAAATGTGGGCACACTAACAACGGGGATATCGATAGCAGCAGTTTTGCTTTGCGTCATACATGGTGTTTTATCCACTGTGTTCAGTTTAATCCTTTATGCCTATGCAAACAATTACCTTATATGGATCAGTACAATTTCAATAGGTTGGCATACACGGAATTATACAAGTTTAACTCTAACAGAACATTGTGTACAGTTAAATAATGGCACATGATGCATGTTGCTGTTATTGTTATACAACATACAGCTCATAAATCATTGTATCCTGCTGAATCTAATGTTCAAGATGGTCAATTTGATATATAGGTTCTAACTTAAATGTGCAGACTTAAATCTCATCTGAATGAAGCCCTTTTATTCTTTGTTTGTTTAAGCCTTAAATGGAATCCCTGAAAATTTGACGTCAGATGGCATTAGTATAACCCTTTTCGTTTGTGGCCTTGTTGACTGTCATGGTCGGTTTGCTAAAATCTGTCCCCTATTTTATCTCTCTTATTTTTCAGTCTGGTAGCATCCAAAGAACCAGAACACACTAGAGGAAGAACAGTGCCCATGTCACCATCTGACTTCCTTGACAAGCTCATGGGAAGAACCTCAGGTTATGATGCCAGAATTCGGCCGAACTTTAAAGGTAGTACAAACACCTTATTCTTTTTTTACTTTCTTTTTCTCCTTGAGAGAAGCATCTCATGATATTTCATTTCTCTACTGGGAATGAACCTTTATTTTGTAAAATGTTAATTTCTTGCTGTTCTTCAAAATGATTAGATACATAATCATTGCTGCTTTATCGTTTCTATGGTTCCTGCAAATGGAAGTCGATTTCATGCTATGAAACTATAAACTTTTTATGCTATTACATAATACAATTTCACATCTCCCAGTTCCAGTTGCCTCTGGCTGGTTCCAGTTAAATTGTTCTGCTGTGACCCTGAACACACCCTGAGCCTTCATTATTCAGCTGCAAAATAGCCCTGGACCTAAACCATTAATCAGCCACAGCTTTCCTAAATTATTAAACTGGTAAAGGACTCCCCTCCCTCCAGAAGCTACTACTTCAAACTTGCCCATGCAAAGCGTTTTGGAAAGACAGCACCTTGGAATAATCTAATGCTTGAAGCAAAGAATGATCAGGGATGGATGCTGGACGGTGAATGATGAATGGCAGGGTCATGGGTAAAATGTGCTACCAACAGAATTATTCATAATAGTATCATTTATAAACCCCACCTTCTCCATGTAAACGAACAGGACGTGAGCCAAACCAAAATTAAATAACCATATTAAATTACACTTCAAATTCAAAGTTATAATATGTCATATAAATAGAATTTGACATGGGCGGGATCTTGACACCACAGGTTCAATTTAACGTTCGTTCATTACTGGCTCCAAATGACGTCTTTGGTAAGAAATGTCAGCTGCCATTTCTGGGTTACTATGGTGACGTATGTGTCTATAGTAACGTATATGACAAAGGACAAAAGTTACAGACTTACAGTCTCATTCAGAAATTCAGATTAAGGCTTTCAGCCACATTATTTTAGCTTGTGTTTTTTTTAAGACATTTGATGTGGAACACGATGATGACCTGTATTAATGCCTATTTTAGTGAAAGAAACATAATAAATATTTATTGTGTGCTGACATATGTCATATAACTACCTATCTGCACACAACCAATTGTACTATTTGTGTGACTGCTCTGCTTCTTCTTTGTCCAGGACCACCTGTGAATGTATCATGCAACATATTCATTAACAGTTTTGGCTCCATCGCTGAGACAACTATGGTATGTATTTACAGTCTAGAGATGCATGAGTTTCCACGTATATATCCGAAATGCCACTTAGTGGTGTAAACCCATTATAAATCACTGCAGTAATATCATCACCGTGTTGATTGTTTCTACAGGGTATAATTATTGCACGAATACGATGTCATTAAAATACACAGCTAAAGCCTAATGGACATGGCATAGCAGACATTAAGAGAGGTTATTCTTCGCACAAAGAGAACATTTCTGCTCTCATGCACTTCCTACCACATCTAAATATAGATTATGAACAAGACCTTAGAAACATTGGCGGGAAGCTTGACAAGGAAAAGAGGGGGCAGGCAACAGGAGAGCACATGGCACAACGCAACAAAACAATGGCCATGTGCTTCCACACAAAACACAGCAAGCACAAAAGACATGGCACTGTCACAACCCTGTCCACAAGACTAAAAAACTTGCAAGGAGGATAGGATCTTGACTGTTAAGATTTAATTCAGGACTGTTTTTGGGCTGAATCTGAACTTTGTTCAAAGTAATGCATTGTGAAGGGGTTTGGTGCACCAGAGGCTTAACGAATGTAATGTTTTACATGGTTGATAACACAAAGGCTTTAACTTTCAGCTTTAATCCTGGAAAAGGTTTAAAAGTTATTTGTGAAGAGTGTAATGCAAGTTAACACTGGGGGTTTACACATACAGAGAGGGTGAACAACAGCCTTGAGGGTGAATTTTATTAAAAGGGATGGAAGTTCAGTTTAGAGTTCATGAAAAAAAAGCATCCAAGCAACAAATAAACTAGATTCTGGGACAGTTGTGTATAGGTAGCCATATCTGTAATCCTCCAGGCATTTAGAAAGGAAGTGACAGGCAGCACTTATTGTCTTTACTTGTGTACTTCTCCCCACTGAAATCTTGTTCGTCCATTATATGCCATCTTTCCTGAAACAGACAGCAGGTGTGCCCAGCAATACTACATATGTCTTTTCTTTTTGATGTTTAGACACGTCATATTCTGCAGACGGCCACACACTCACACTAACATTTGTCCATGCACCAGATCCACATACAAGAACAAGGAGATGTGCTTTTAGCAAGTGACCCAACATTCCACTCCGCTGCTGCAAATGCTTGTCATGCTCATAAACACATACACACTGAAAGAGCCCCGTCGCCTTTCTCCCTCAGCTTGCTCTGAATAAGTTATGTGCCGTGAGACGGCACACTCACTCTGAAATAATTATGTCTGAAGAGACTGTGCCTTGCCAAATCCTTTCCCTCACTCAGAATGGACTCCATCCCTTCATAAATATTATTTTCTTCAAGTAGGGTACGAGACTCTTAGGGTGTGTTCACATATGGCATGTTTGGTTCGATTAAAACGAACTCTAGTGCGATTGCTCCATTAGTGCGGATTATTTGTGTAAGTGTGAATACTGCCACCCAAACACCGGAGCACACCAAACAAGCGGACCGAGACCGCTGAAAACTCTGGCGCGATTCGATTGAAATACGAATGCAGCACGGACCAAAGGCATCGAACCGAACCAAAAACAGGAAGTGATAACAAGATATGACCCAAAAATCAAGTGATTTGGTATGGGAGTGTTTATTAGATCTGTGCTTGAACATGTAACTGAGGAATTCCTGGCGCCGTTTGGACTGCTTTAAACACTTCATGAGGTCTTCACGAGTACTCTGCATAATAATCTTTAAACAATGTAGATGAATAAACACCACAACAGCTTAAGCAGAAACTTTGCAAAACTTAGTATTTATGTCACTGCTTATACTTTTGGCCATGACTGTAGGTTGTGCCTTTTTAAATAAGTGCAATTAAAAGGCCAAGTATTTAGTCTCAATATTCTGTATTATTTTACTGAATAAAGTCTCTGTAATGTAACCAAGATGCATTAAGCCATCTTGTTGTCATGTGATAAGAAAACTATAAAACAGGAAGTGATTTCACACTAAGATGTCCCTCTTAGAGCCTCTTGACTGTGCTTTAAGGTGAGGGATACACAGGCACCCATCAAATAAAATTACAAATTGATACTATTTCTAAAGCGTTTGGGTCAGCTCAGTCAGTGTTTCACATGAGTAATCTTTCAAAAGACATTCTTTATGATTCAATATCATTTATTCCACAGAATTAACAACATCTGGGCCATGGGTTTAATTTAAAGCACATGTGCAGTTTTAAACAACATTCCTAATTTTTTGTGTATAGGCTGCACTATGAAGGGGTTAAAAGAGAACCATGTAAAGGAATTATCTCTGTACAGGTTTACCCATACTGTATATCACATATAGATTACAGCTACCCTTCTGGCCTCTTGAGATTGCCTCTGAATTAATCCTGACAACCAGGAGCAAAGAACACTGCATTAGCACAGGGTTTTAGGAAGTCATTATCCCCCATCCATTTGAAAGACACATACTGTGCTGCAGATATTCAGAAAAAGCTTGGAATTATTTTCCAGAGGCCCTAATTTGTGCTCTTCTTATCCTATTGTTCATTCCACTGATTATGAGATTATGAAGGTCTAAAATGATGTTGACGCTGTGTCAAAGCAATATCTATCAGGATGTTGTTGAAGAACACTGTAGAGACTCTGATTACTTTCTGGTCATTCAGAATCCTGACACATCTGCCAGTCAATGCAAAGATATTAAACGCTGAGCACCCAAGTTCACTTCACCAGTTGATACAAAGAATGGATTAAAAAGCTTTGATCACGGGGAGCAGAGACTCTCAGGCATCTCGATAATATTAGTTGCTTCATAGTTTGCATAGCATGCATCCTTTGATCTTTTTTTAACTATGACTCATTTTTTTTTCTCCATATCGAGTTGCTAGTGTCAAAATGTTTTACATTTCTCTTTTTTAGTTATGCTGACAACATGCAGGTTTAAAGAAGTCAACAGCAGTGCTGACAACATGCAAGTTAAGTGCTTCCCAAAGCAGTGAATGTAACTGCAGGACTATCTGTCCATTACAGAAGTCACACACATGTATGTACTGTATAGAGATGTGATACCGCCAGGTAGCTGGCAAGAAGGCTGATTTACCTTCACTGCCAGTGGATTCTGCTTTAGCAAGCAATAACACAGCAGATGTGTGGAGATTACCATGGAGACACTAAAGGCCCACAGCAAGTTAAGCGATCGCAGATGCGCTGCCCGAGGTCCTGATGAGCTCCACAAAGAGCGAAGAGGCAAAAGCTTGACAAAGGGAGAATTTTGGACAAAAATGTGGAATCTAGTACAATAATAGCAAACCATGCTTCAGATGAGATGTCCACTTTTGTGTTTCTGACAAACTACTGTGGTCTGGGAAGATGAGAAGAACACTGATGCATTGACGTCCTGTTTTTAATTTGCGAAAACTGCTGAGGTTGGCCAAGTCACTAACTATATTTCACCAGCTTTTCATGTGTAACAACAAGTGCAAAACTTTTGGAACAAAACTTGTCGTAAACCCAACCACTAATTTTTGCGCTCAGACACAAAGACTTTCAGATGAAGTTCTTTGAGTGTTCAGAAAGACATAGATAGGATATGAAAACTGCCTGGTTCTCCATTCGCCTTGCTGCCTAACAAATTATATCACCCACACGCTGTCACCTTACATTCATTATTAGTGACTAGTGAGTGTTTATCTTATGTGCTCTCAGGCGCAGACAGTCTGACTACGCATATAGTCTTACGTACATTACTGCTTGTTTTAAACAAAGAACCATTGTTTTTCAAATGCTCGTTGCTCAGCTTGTTGGCTTTCATTAGTTTTATATTTTCATGAATCTGGCTCTAAACACTGTTTACAGCATGTAACATACAAAAGTAAGATTTCAAAGGTTCTCATACAAACGTGTATCAAGGCAAATGGAAAGGCATATTATAATATGTTCCCTTGCAATGTTGAAAAAAAAAAAAACTGAAAGACAACAAAAGCAGCATTATGTGTGAATAGTTTTTTTGTTGGATCCTATGTATTTCACAATAGTACCAGCTCTCACCTCCAATAAGTACAATTATATGATTAAATATATGGCATGTCAGAAGAGATCTGATGTAAAAGATAACTTAGTTTCTACAAGCCCAATGATTGCATAATAAACATTTACTAATCTTGCCTTGTAGTGATAACCTGTCACAGTATCATACTGTTGAAACTCATGCCAGAGTCTTGACAGTGCAAAATCCCCATTCTTGATTTATTTAAAGCAGCGGTTGTCAACTGGTTACACTTTAAGACCCATCTTACATCCAGTTATTTTCTAACAAAATACTAAACCTAGTTTCCATATTTAATGTATTCTGGGTCATATTTTCCTCTGCCTCTTCGCCTGTTGTTTTTTCACATGATTTTTGAGGATGAGGGCATGTTATGCAATATTCCCCTGTTGGCATCTGCCTAATTTCACTAGCTTCTACAAAGTGACGGCTGAATTTGTGCCAAGAAGAGGCCAACAACAAAAGATACAGAAAGCATTTCTCCTCCCTTTTATAAGTCTGTTTGGTATCCTAAATGCATGCTTGTATGGTTAGTTGAACTTCATAATTTGCATTTAGAAAATTGTTTTTCCGTCCTGTCAGAACAGACCTGAACCCTCTGTTGAAATCTCTACCTATAAGTAAACAATTATACTAATTTACATATATCTTCCAGCAGCTTTACATGTCTGTATGAAAATAACATTATGTATGATTTACAACTGGCAGAGAGGCATATTTCATCTGTTTCCTTTGACTGATGTTACGACTTGCTTTTCCTCACAGGATTACAGAGTGAACATATTCCTCAGACAGCAGTGGAATGACCCTCGGCTGGCTTACAGCGAGTACCCGGATGACTCCCTGGACCTGGATCCCTCTATGTTAGACTCAATTTGGAAGCCTGATCTGTTCTTCGCCAATGAGAAAGGGGCTCATTTTCACGAGGTCACTACAGACAACAAACTCTTGAGGATATTCAAAAATGGAAATGTTCTGTATTCCATCAGGTGAGACCAGTTAGAATAACTTCTGCATGACGCAGCAATGATACTCTCATACCCAGGTGCCACAAGACAATTAATGAAGGTAAAACTAGTGTTAAAGGAATAGTTTAGCCAAACATGGTGAACTATCATGCCATTCCAAACGAATTTTAACTTGGGCGAACAATCCTTTTAAGGTTATCTTTATGGCCCAAATTTTTTAATCATGATATCTACAGTGTTACACTTTAAAACTTTGCTGTGGTTTTGCAGCAGGTTTGCCAGGAACTTACATTAGATTTAATTTAAAATGTTGTTTTAAACATTAACTTACCTAATTCTTTTATTTTCTTTTATGAAACAAGACTAAGGCCCAGTTTTACAGACAACACTTAAGGCTAGTCCCAGACTAAAGTGAATGTGTGACCTGCCTTAACTGCATGTAACTTGCCCAGTTATATCTTAAAATCAAGGGCGAAAGTTTAATTTTGACATTGGTGGGGAAATAAATAAAGTTGGTCTGCAGAGCCGCATTATCACAACAGTTGATAAAATGCAGTTTCCATGACTTATCTAAAAAATATAATATTTTAACGTTTTTTTTTTTAACCCTATTAATGTTACACAAGTCAAAAACAACAAATATACAACAGGTTCATTTATTTTTATGTTTTTTATTTTTATTTTTTGTGATGCCAGTGAAAATTCTGGCAGGGTAAATAAAAACTGAACCAGCAGATTTCCTCCAGGTCTGCTACAGTAGAAAAAAATATAACGCATTATACTTTTTTGACAGCCATCACAGAACACATGGAATTCTTTACCATTTTTTTTCAGATGAAGGAAACAACAGCAAAAAATATATATAATTGGTAACTACATTCACATACAAAAAGCCTCAAGTGTGCACTTTCCTGTAACTTGTGGCATATTTTGTCAATAAAACTGTTGTTAAGATATTTTTTTCCTTACCGGTATGCACACACACATTGCATCGTGTTGACAGAGCTTTGGCCCTTCGTTCAAACGAAAGCCACTTACGTCACACGTTAGCGAGAGAAGTCAAAGGCTATACAAAGCCATTCATAATGCGACCTGGGTTAGAGAGGCGGGACTTAAAAAAGTAAAACCAATCCTATTGGCGACGTGAGCTACAGAGAAAGCGATTTAACCATTTGTTTTCCCCAAACAGCGGTTACATAAGATGTTTAACTTCAATTTAATTATTTCTGGACAAATAAATGTTGAATAAAACAAGTATTAGGTAGAAAACACAAGATGCAGATGGGATCAGTGGTTATATATAAATGTAGATAAATTGTTTGGTCGAATTTATTGGTAGGGACAAATTAGCGTTCCATGGATATATTTGTAGGGACACGTCCCTACACAAATCTACGACTTTGCTTAAAATATATAATTTGTCTCAAAATGCACACCAGTAATGTATTCTTCTAAGGCATTTTTATAAAAGTGACATAAATAACTTCAACTAAGGCATAGTCCTGCCTAAAGCTAAGCCATGTCTGTGAAACCAGGCCTAAATATCTTAGATCACTTTTCTTGTTATTTAAATGTATTGTAATTTAAGAAGTATTAAATATTTTTACTAGAAAACAAGACAAAAGGGCTTAGGAAGAATGTCATTTTTGCAGTGTTGCTGTGCTAATGCCTGTAATGAGTCTCTTCTTGGACATTTCGAATCTCAAAAGTCAAAGTGTTTTCATTTTGGTTAAAGTAAAGATTGAAAACAGTACTACCAGGAAAGTAATTAAACTACAAAAAACTACAGCAAAGTTTTACCACATACTTATCGGTCACAATCAAATTTCACC
Organism: Triplophysa siluroides; assembly: GCA_006030095.1. Classification (NCBI taxonomy): domain Eukaryota; kingdom Metazoa; phylum Chordata; class Actinopteri; order Cypriniformes; family Nemacheilidae; genus Triplophysa; species Triplophysa siluroides. The sequence continues at coordinate 1,378,085 of VCII01000042.1, read as the reverse complement.
AATTTTCAATAAACCCACTATTTCATTAGCAACTGAGAATGAATATTAATAACAATCCACAGTCCTGTAGTAATAGAATATCTTAAGGAATCCATGTTTGAGTCATAACCCTAAATATAATTTCCCTTTGAACTAAAAACGTGACCAACCCCTCAGAAATCTGGAAATGGCAGGATAAACACAGCATCATTCAACATCAATCTCCATGCAATTCATAAAATGCCACAGGAAGACAATATCGCTTTGGCAGCATGAGGGCAGATGGAAAGTGCTGGAGTTAATAGAGAAGTAAATTACGTCAAGCTTTGAGGAGAGATGACTGAAGGCAGTACAGATGTGAAACGACATAGGATTCACTTCGACCAAAATCCACGTGGCGCCCTGGGGGAAAAGATGCGTAATTAAAACATGGCCAATCTGCAGCAGCCAGACTCGTCTCTCTCCTGCTTTAACAGCCCCGTTCAGAAATCCCACCACTCGGGCAGCTTTAGATGTTCACAGCCCTCCTCTATGATCCCCTTCTTTGTAGAAGCCACGGATTTGTGCATTACAAATTCAAAGGATGAACACTGAATTGCATTAACAATCGCACACATACAATATGAACCTGCACTTTGGTGAGGAATACATTGGCATGCGTTACATCAAGCAACTCACATACTGTATTAGAAACGAGAGAGTTTTTAAGAAGTCGTGCATGATTCATAAGGTCTGCGATTTTTATTTGATTTTCAGATTGACTCTGACGCTCTCCTGTCCGATGGATCTGAAGAATTTCCCCATGGATGTGCAGACGTGCATAATGCAGCTGGAGAGTTGTGAGTAATCTCAGATGACCTCTTCTCATCAAGAGATGGTTATGTAACCCCTCCCCTCCTCCACCTCTCTTTCAGAGCGATGTGGAAGAAACACAGTGTTTCTTTTTCATAATATAACTTCAGCCGGTAGACAAGATGAGGTCAACAGCAGCTTTGATGTAGAGCTTGTTTGGCATTAGTGTTCACCTGGCAGGGTTGTGTTAAATAATGTCAGGATGGCAGGGCGTCCTCCCCTACAGACATCTAGCCTGTTGCCTTAATTTAACATGGAGATGTTAAGCTAGTGTCTTACTGGCAAACTGTATTTTTAAGAGCAGTGTATTAGTTTTTTAATTTGTGTTTTTTACTACTTGCTAGATAAAAAAAAATCTTCATCTGTTGAAACATTAATGATGTGTCCTGGAATGATGATCTTATCATGGCCTCGATAAACCTTCAAGTGCCTTTTGATAAAATGTTCTATTGCTCGATTGTGTGTGTGTGTGTGTGTGTGTGTTTTATTATTTTTGGAGAAAATGTTGAATAAGCCTTGGTTTATTTAAATAAGTATTAAAGAAACAATTTCTTAAATTAGGAAAATGTTGTTTCAGAGCGAAATAAAAAATGTCTTAAAATGTACCCTTTCAATGCCTTACAAATGAGAAAAAGGAACTTGAAAAAGTGAAGTTGGTTGGAATAATTCTAGGGAACTAACATTTTCTTCCTTAAAGAATCACACATACTATGTTCTATTCTCAACAGTAACTCAACAAGTTTGTCTCTACGTCTACACCTAAGTGCAGAGTGCCTGGTTAAAGATTAAGTTTGTGGTCAAAGTGTTTGATAAATCATTCCAAGAGCTTTCTGTCGACTCGAAACATGGCATACTGGAGCTCCCTCAGTCTCCCCATGATGAATACTCTCCAGTGGGGTTGAGGCTTTTAAAGAAAGCTCTGTGTCATGGGGAATCTGTCTTCATAACTACATGATTTAAAGTGGCCATACTGCTAAGAGCTGTTTTTTTATCTCCATAAAGAATGGCTACATAGAAAATGGTATGCATGTTATATGGAACAGAATGATATAGAATAGAATAATGAGCAGCTTCCACCTTGTTCACCTTCCTTCTGGCAAAGTGGCTCACTGAGATAAACAAGTGACACTAGAGCTTTAGAAGATTCCTTCTAATTATATCCACCAACATCACAACATTCACAATTTGGTGCATTTAAAACCCTCTGGATATTGTGCTGCTGATCTTTTTAATGCTTTGTTAAATGCTTTGTCTTTATTAATGCACAGATTTATGCATAACGTGGCATTTGTCTCTACTAACCATAAAGTATAAATAAACCATAAATGTAGAGCCTTGGGAAAGTCAGCTAACAATATACAACTAAGTTGCTTTTCCTTTTGCTTGTTTAAATTATTCTCTTTTTTAAGATTACATCTGTGCTACAGTGATAACTTCCAAACCTAAGTCAATAGGCCATGTTCTAGCTTTTTGCATCATTGGAAATATACTCTTTAGGTAAAGACAGCATTCTCACACAGTTCTAGTTCAATATGAAAACATCTAGATATATAACTAGATATCGGAATGATTCAGTTCATATGTCAGTTCTTATAAGGTTATTTTCAGAATAGATTTTAGTATTACATAATCTATTTCTCTTGGTCATTTTCCTAGTTGGTTACACAATGAATGACCTGATCTTTGAGTGGCAAGAGAACGGACCCGTGCAGGTGGCCGATGGACTGACCCTTCCTCAATTCATCTTCAAAGATGAGCCTGATTTAAGATGGTGCACCAAACACTACAACACAGGTAAGTTTCAAAACATGGCATAAAAGAAAAACTGCAATAATAACATGTTAAGTTATAGCGAGACGCTAACATCAGTTAGCCTTATGTTGTTTAACAGCTAGCCTGTTGCGTTCTACATGTTACTGTACTTAAGTGTCTCAGTGTACTTGTCTGTTGTCTCAGTGTTTTTGTTTTGTTTTCTGTTTGAGGCTCATGGGGCCTGTCGGTTTAGGTGACTAGCCAGGTAAGTTTAAGATTAGTTTGTGGCAACCCTGGGCTTTAAAGGGGTGATTTCATACAAAACAGACTTTTTCCATGTTTAAATGCTAAAATCGGGTCTCTTGTGCATCTGCCATCTCAGAAAACGTGAAAAATGTCAAATCATTAACTTTTGTTATGTGAGCCTATCTCTGCAAGCCTGTGAGAAAACGAGCGCTTCAGAATTCGCTCTCTTAATGACGTAAGCAGCCGTTCTTATTATAATATTTCCGCCCCTTGTTCTGAATGTGTCCACCCATTGCGCCGCCGCCATTTCTGTTTTCACATGTGTGAAGTTCCAACACCATGGCAAAAGTATCAAAGCAGCTCTGCTGTTGGCTGCACAGACCAAAACAGAACAATGTTCCCAGCCTCACGGGAGACAAGAGAGCAATGGATTTATTTAGTTTTCAATGGAAATCATCCACACTGAACGAGACGAGGCAAAGCTGCAAATAATGACATTGTAAGTACCGGTATTGTTCAAGTAAGACCCCAGGGACCTGTGGCAACTTAAACTTCTAGATAAAATGTCACTGTGACACATTTGTCCGTTCACTATTAGAAAGCAATGTCTGTGGCTTGGAAACATTCGACGGGATTGTCCTGTGTAGCGTTAATTTGACTTAGAGAAATAGCGATGCGTTTGTCTCGAGTATCTTCACTTCAGAAAGCTGTGTGTATGGTTTGTAAACACGCGACTCCCGAGAGCAGTCGTGACCGGACCAACAGGGACCAGAGGGGCTTCGCGAATGGCCCCGGGGGAAACAGGTGTGCTTATCGAAAACAATATGTTTGGTGTTCAAAGACGAGACCTTGTTTCTCGTTCGCTTTATGTGAACCTACTTTATTGTTTTGTCGCTGGAAGCACAGGCTCACAGCCCTGCTTGCGTTTTCAACTGAAAAGGGGGTGGAGACTAGCAGCTCACTTGCACTTAAAGAGACACAGACACTAAAAAACAGCGCGTTTCTCCTCATATGCAAAAGTGGGCATGTAGCGCACGGTATATTTAAAGATCTGTGGTGTTTTTTGAGCCGAAACTTCACAGACACATTATGTGGACCCCTATGATTTATATTACATCTGTGCAAAACTAGAAAAAATCACACCTTTACCTGGTTTAAGCCGCACTGCTAACCTGCTCCGGGGCAGGTAATGTCCTGGATAAGAGATCCCAAATAGAAATCAGCAGTGAACAAAGTGACATGAGATACACAACTGTTTTTTATATATATATTGATATGTGTTAAGATATTATTTAGTTCTTGTGTACCCTACTTTATATCATTTCGTCTCGTTTTTTATTACACTCCTATCTGCCACACATTAAAAACGTTAAAATCTCCACAGTCTAAAATAACATGTGACTGGTTTTGTGAATACAAGGTTTGTTGTAGGTCTATTGTGAGGTTATTTCAGTTAAATCAATTTTGTATGAATATATGTGTAACCGGAACGAACTGCACCGCTCTCAGCGGGCCTCGAACCGGCTCGGTCCGGCATGGGAGTCGGGCGCTCTAACGATAAGGCTAAAGATCTCAGCTCTTCACTAGCTGGCCTCCGTTACATATGATCACAAGCTAACATGCCAAATGGCCTGACAAAGTGCAGGACTCACAAATATTCTGTGAGTCTGTGTTGTGTCAGTGCTTTAAGGAAGATAACATAAATTGGGAACTGTACAGAACACTTTAAAGGAATGGATTGTGACAGTAAAACGTCTCGGTTACGTATGTAACCTCGGTTCCCTGATGGAGGGAACGAGACGTTGTGTTGAGAGACGACTGGGGTTTGATCTTGAGAACCTATCATCTCCGAGAGGAATTTCTAAACGCCAATAGGATTGGCGAATGGCCCGCCCACGCCAGTCTCCGCCCCGTGCATACGGGTATAAAAGGAAGATGGCGGCGGTCATTCACTCACCTTTGTGCTGAGGAACCTGAGAGAGAGTTCTCGGTCACTGCAGCGGGTCGGCGCAGTGATGTGGCATGAAGACACAACGTCTCGTTCCCTCCATCAGGGAACCGAGGTTACATACGTAACCGAGACGTTCCCCTTCAGTCGGTCTCTCGACGTTGTGTTGAGAGACGACTGGGGAAGTCTACACACGCCACGGCACTACGCCGCATTACGACCTCCAGCGGAGCGACAGTGACTGGTCTAGCGAGTCAACTGAGCGCTATCGCGAGATGTAATCTTCCAGTGGATTCAGTATCAGACATACGAAGAAGCTTCTACTGACGGTCATCACGGAAGGTGGCGTTACCCCTGTAACGAGGTCCCTTCCGGGCCGCACTGGGAAAAAACACTACTCTCCCATGAAGAGTGTGTTGCGGAGACCACATCCTACCACGTGGGGAGGTATATGTGGAGGTATAAGGCATGGTCTTCCCATGGGGAGAGCGCATGCAGGAATGTGTCAACCCGACTCGGGGGACAGTATACTCGGTGGAGAGCCACCGGAGGGGAGGTCACAGATTCGCCTATAGGGGAAAACGTGAAGAATCTATATACGGGACTACCCTGTAGGGGAGTCACTACGTATGGGGCATTAGTCCAGTATAGGGGTCCGCCTGACTAGGGGTGACTCTACCAGTACTGGACTTGGTTCAAACAGATCGCTCCGCCCGATCTATTACCAAATGCCATGCTAATGATGGATGGAAGCCTATACTTCACCCTAAGGGGGGAATAGTAGGGAGGCTGATAGCGCACGCTACTCGCCTGAAGAGGGGAGAAGGCGCTTTCGCAGGTGTACGTCCAGGCCAGATGCCGGCCCCTATCCTTGTCGGACGCGGGCTGACACCTGTTCCACTCAGAGGTTGCAAAACCTCATGAAGGTACTGGGCGTAGCCCAACCCGCAGCACTGCATATGTCTGCCAGAGTGGCGCTCTTGGTCAATGTCCACGAGGAGGCCACGCTCCGTGAGCAGTTGGCTCTCACTACAAGTAGGCATTGACCAGGGGATTGGTACGCCAAACGGCATTCACAATCCAGCGCGCCAACTCTGTTTTGGAGACAGTCCTCCCCTGGGGCTGTCTCTGGAACAGACAACGGCTGCTCAGAGCTCTAAGGGCTCTGTGTGCGGTCATGAACAACGCGGTATGCGCGTAGGACACAGCACGTAGAGGTTGGGTCTTTCTCCCGGAGGGGAGCGCCTGCAGGCTCACCATCTGACGGAAAGAATGATGGGAACCTTGGGCACGTAACTGGGCCTGGGTCTCAGGATCCCGTGAGAGTTACCAGGGCCAATTCTAGGCACCCCGAGGACACGGAAGCGTGAAGGTTCCCCATCCTCTTGATGAAGCGAGCGCCGTCAGGAGCGCAGTCTTCATCGTACCCGAGGAAGAGAGGCGTCTCCGAGGGGTTCGAACGCTCAAGTGGGTGTGCGAGGTGGATTTACCCTCCTCCCTAGAGGAACCTAGTGACCAGGTCGAGCTGACCGAGAAACTTACTCTCCACATGATAGTGCTGAGCGGCTAAGCGGCTACACACACTTCAATGTGGACGAGGAGAGGTTACTCTCCAGTCTCTGTTGTAAAAATGTCAACACTAACCTGATCGGCAACTCCGTGGGTTCTCTCCTTGGGAGGAACACCCAAGTGAGAAGAGACGCCACTCGTAAGCCCTAAGCTGCATGGCGGGGGCTCTAGCCAGCTGGATGGTCTTAGGACCATCGGCGGCAAGCCGCTCAAACTCTCCTCGTCCCGTCCCAAGGACCAGGCATGGAGGATCCAGAGGCCTGGAAAGGGGGCCATACCGTGCCCTTCCCCTGCGGACGATCGTCAGGGGAATCGGTCAGGGGGGGGCTGTCATCAGAGCCAACAGGTCTGGGAACCAAGTCTGGTTGGGCCAGGACGGCGCAACTCGTAGGACTTGGTGCCACTCCTCCCTGACCCTGCACAGGTCTGTGCAGGGAGGCTCACTGGGGGGGTTCTCCTCTTGTCTCTCGCGGTCAGCTGTGCGCTAGGGCGTCCCTGCCGAGGGAACCCTCGGTCAGGTAGGCCCAAGCGAGGATGGGTGGGGTTCAGGCAGTGTCCTGCCGAACCGCTCCCATCAAGCCGAACTGCGCGGAGATGGAGTCGCCATTCTCCACGGGGAGTTTCCTGCCGAGAGAGCGCATAGGCTGTCCGGTACAGGTTCTCCAGCATGAATGTGCTTGCAGAGACTTGTTGACTCCATAGGGGGAGGCGTCGGGCGGGTTGCGACTTTCGCCGTGAGCGTGTGCCGCCCTCGAATGAGTACGCCACGGCAAAAAAGATGTGCTGTCCGACCGGACTAGCATGTATGTCCTGCACTAGGGGCAAAGCCTCCTCAGTGCCAGAGGACAGTCGACAACTCCAGGCACTATGTGCCGTCACAGTTGGGACCCGTCCCAGTCCGCTACTGCGTGCCCGTTGCACACTGCCCCTCATCCCTTCAGGGAGGCGTCAGCCGTACCACGATGCGCCTCGACCTGCCCGAGCGGAACCCCTGCTCGGAAGGGTCAAATCTGACCAGGAATGAGGGTACACCAGCACTGAGGCGTAACCGTCATCCGCCTAGCGTTGGGGTGCTACACCGTTCCCGGAACCCGACTCTGAAGCCAGTGCTGAAGCGGTCATATGGACATCAACCCGAGCGGGATACCCCTGCCGAGGATGTCACATGCCCCAGGAGCCTCCGAAGTGTTTTCGGTGGGACCGCTGGACCCTACCTGATCCGTGTCAGGTAGTGCAGCACTAACTGTGCGTGCTCGCAGTGAGCCGCTGGTATCCAATACAGAGTCTAGTTCCATACCGAGAGAAGAGGTGCTCAGCGTTGGGTGAGCAGGCTCTTATCCCAGTTGACCTGAGGCCCGAGGTGTCTAGGTGCCGAAGCACGAGGTCCCTCGCGTACCCAACATCTCACGAGTGTGCCCAAGGCAACAGTCGCCGAGACAGCTGAGAATTCGCACGCCTGTACCCAGAGGGGACAAGGCGGCCTCACTGAGTTTATACAAACCCGAGGAGGCAGGGCCAGACCGAAGGGTTGGATGCTGTATTGCCACGCTCTTCCCTCGAGCACGAACCGCATAACGGCCCGGTGTCGAGGGAGGATGACATACGCATCCTTCAGGTCGATTGCCACGAACCAATCCTGGCCAAGATGTGCACCTGCGTCAAGATCCTAAACTGCAGCCGGAGGTGCCTGTTAGGAGATGCAGATCCAAGATGGGGCGCTGCCCCGCCCCCCTTTTTTCAGGCACTATGAAGTATAGGTGTAACCCCAAGGACATCTCGGTTATCAGGACGGAATCGACCACATGTTCGCCGCGGCGACCTCCTCCCGAAGTGCGGGGGCATTCCCTCCTCGCACCGAGGTGAACGGAATGCCCCGAGACTTCGGTGGGCGCATGGCGAACTGGATCGTATAACCGAGATGGATCGTCCTCTCCAGCCACCGAGACGGGCTGATGCACCGTGACAACGGGGTCAGAGAGGCGATCTCCTTCACCATACCTGGGAGGGCTGGTTCGATGGCTGACAGAACGGTCACCTCGCACCATGGGGGAGGTTGACGGTTCTGTTGACTTACCTGCTTTGTGGCGCTGGTCGACCAACGTCACGTGGAGGTTGTGTTCGGCCGCGCTATCCATCCTCACCACCGTCTGCTTGAGGGTGCTGTGGAGGAAGGGAACCCAGGGAAGACAACTCTCTTAATGAGGAGGTGGGTGCTGGGCCTTGGAAAAGGCCCAGACTTGATGGAGACGCAGCAGGTAGCGTCTCGTCCCGACCCCGCGAAGAATGGCAGAGTCGGACCCGATGTTTCCCCCGGGTTCGTCCCGTCAGGGCCGCTTGGGGTCCTCCCTTGCGGGCTGCTGACGGGGGGGGGTCGCTCTCCTCCGCTTGGTCTGCGTCTCGGGCGGGCTGCCCTCTGGGAGAGCCCTGCGCTGGAGGCACCACTGCGGAGGGGCGGGGCTGTCGGGAAGCAGGCTGCGCTCGGGGACGTGACGACCTGTGGGTGGTCATGCCGCGGCGAGGCAAATATCTGCGGTATTGCCCTAGTCTGCTTCTCTCGTCCACTCCAAACAGCCTGGCTTGCGAGATAGGCGTGTCCCCAACCCTGTGCACTTAGCCCTTCCTTAGGCCACCGGCATCCCACCCATGCTCCTGCCGTGGCCTTCGTTGCGTGAGTGTCGAGGCAGTGTGCAACTCACTCATGCGAGTGGGGGTCAGGCTTCCCTTCATCCAGGTCCTTCAGGGCTTTAGCCCGAAAGACATGGAGGATCGCAATGGCGCGGGGCGGAAGCAGCCTGTCCAGCAGTGTTATAAGCCCTCGACCCAAATATCGAGGAGCCTACACGCTCTGGACGGGAGTCTAGGTCGACGCCCCCAGGTGGCAGCCCGTGCGGGCACAGGTGCACCTACAGCCGCTCCACCTGGGGACGTCAACATAGGCTCGGGCAGCTCCGCCCTCCGAAGTCACAGCTGTAGAGCTCACAAGTGTGGAACGCACCGAAAAGGCACATTCCACGACCTCGTGAGTTCCTCATAGTTCGCGGGTTTTTCACCACGCCCGCCCCCAGAACCGTTCAAGCCGGCGGCCGGCCGCCTCCGGCACGGCGTCCGTTCCCATCACGAGCTCTACCGCTTGTGGGCGGGAGCTCGGAGAGATCGTCCGCGTCAGATGCCAGTAGGCAGCTGTCCGATGCCGCGACAGAGATTCATCCTCATCCCGTTTACGAGCTTCCCGCTATGGAACGGTTCGGACGCACCAGGCGCGGGGGGCGGTGCTGCGGAGCGACATCCATAGAGCGCTGCTCGTCGACGACTTCGCCGAAGCGGCAGTCAGACTCGCCTCGAGCCGGGGGTAGGACCGTCCTAGTATTATGCTCCGCACATGGTTAGTTCAGAGATAGCCCAAGAGGCTGAGTCGACAAGCTGAGCGTCTCGAAAACTCGAAGAAGGAAAGAACATTGTATTAAGATAAGGATAACCGGAACTACTGGCGGATCGGCACAAGCAATGAGGCCGTTGCAGCAGGCCATCAAAAATTCAGAGATGACAAGATCAAACCCCAGTCGTCTCTCAACACAACGTCGAGAGACCGACTGAAGGGGAACTCGTTTCTGTTATATGACAGGTATATTAAATGGCCTGTAGGTAGGAAACGGGCTTACAGTATGCATGCCAAAAGTTTTTGCTATCCTGACCTTTAGACAAGACCACAGAACAAACATTTATTTTTATATTTAACTTTCCATTGACCTTAGTAAAAGATTATCTATGTTTGCTTACCCATAAACTTTGTCCTTACAGAAATATGTCGCACTGGATGATTTAAAGTATTACAATCCTTGTAGGAACATTTGGTCCAACAGTGCAAGCAAAACTTGACCAACATGGCAAAACTTGACACAAATACAAACTAGAGATTTGGGGAATCTAAAGTAATCTTCAGAAACAAGCATAATAACATGTGGCCAAAACAATGTCATGAGACTACTTAGACTTACTCTTTTCAGGATAAATTTACAGAATCTCCACGTCTTGGGACGAGAACAATGTTAGAGCCTTGCAAAATTGTCTATACACCAACCAGTCAAATGGGACCTTAGATCAAGCACTCATTAGCCTTTATATATACTTTCTTATATAACTGAATTACCCAACCAGTCATCTTTACCTTCCATATTATCTCTCTGTTTTTAAAACCTAATATTTAAGTCTTATCATATTTAGTCTGTGAATACAGGAATGTATTCAATGAGTGATGTGATGCTTGCTGGCTTTCTGTTCCCTTCCGTTTTTCTGTGATAGAATGAATGACAGATACAGCTGGGTCAAGGTTAGGTTGCCTTACCCAAGTGTCAGTGACTCCTCCATGTAATGACAGAATGGGAGAGAGCATCCCCCTAAAAGTCTTGAAGACCATTAGAAATGTGAAACAGCAATAAAGAGGAGAAGGAGGGGGAGATATAAATGTGTATTTTGACATGAAATCCCTTCAGGGTCTCCTTCTAAAGGGACGGGAGCATTATGTCAGTCAAGATATTCTCTGGACCTCTTTAAATATCTCCCTTAGTAATTAAATCAATATTGGCACACAAAGGCATGTATTGATATTGATTGAGTTAAAGGTTGCGTGTTGATATAAAAGGTTGGTGAATTCATAGTTTTGGAAAGATTTAGTTTCTGGGTACTGTTTTCTAATTTTGACTACTGGCTAAAATATATTGTTTTCAAATACAGTCAAACCAAATACAACGCAAGGACATTTTTGGAAACAATAACATGTACCGGTCCGTATGTGTCTTATCTTAATGCTACAATGATATTCTCACATCTAAAGGAAGATCATTATAATCCTGCATGTCTTGTTTAGTAATTGTGCTTGTTGTGTTACACACCTGCTATCTGCCAAAGTATAAATCCAGCTAAAACCTGTCTTTTTCTTTTACATGTCAGTATGCTTGAACCCTTTAACCTTTTTCTTTTATAACTTCCCCTTATTCTTATTTTCAATACCTTCTGCTCCTCTCTCTCTCTTTGGAACTGTTCTTGGCAAGCGCTGTAAAACACTTTCATAAGTCTTAATCCTGTTTTCATGAAGTTGCTTGCCAAAGAACTACACCTGTGAAAAAGGCCACTGGTCCAACACGGCAAGTATAAACAGCAACCTTTTAAAAAGGCATCAAGGCTTAGTGAACTCTGCTGTTCTTTTAATTTAGTGCTGTTCTTTCTAGGCCAGTAGGGCACTGAAGTGCTAAGGATTTGTAAAAATGCACAGCGATTTAGCATCTTGCTCCAATAGTGCCAAACTACAGTATATTTAAAGGGATCATATCATGCAAATCTTTATTATTTTTAATAATAATGTTTGCAATACTCCTGAGCAGTGTTGGGTGTAACTAGTTACTAAGTAATTAGTTACTGTAATTTAATTACTTTCCCCTTGAAAAAGTAAAGTAAGGGATTACTCTTATTTTTTCTGTAATTTAATTACAGTTACTTTTGATGTAATTAAACTAAATACTTTGTGTAATATATGTGTGTGCAATAGTGGAATTGACATCAAAATTCAAAGTCTAACTTGTAAAATGTATAATTCTCACATCTGTCATACGTTGGTCAGTTAATAGAGTACTTTAAGTAGTTTAATATTATTTATTTGAATGAATTAAATAAGTCGTTTCATGTCTATCCTTGAATCACTTAACTAATCAACGTTGATGTAGGATATAGAAAGTAATTAGTAATAAGTAACTAAATACTTTTTGGACAGAGTAATTTGTAAAGTAATCTAATTACACTATTGAATATGTAATTAGTAACTAGTAACTAATTACTTTTTCAGAGTAACTTACCCAACACTGCTCCTGAGATAGGCGCAGGCTCCCCGTGACCCGAGGTAGTTCGGACAAGCGGTAGAAAATGGATGGATGGATGTTTGCAATTACTTTTCACTGGATTTAGGTACCGCCCAAGTAGTTTAGACCCACAAGCTTTTTAAAAAGAATTTCACCAAAACAAATATTATGTTGTAAGTTACCGCGACGTGTGACTTGAATGTTCTAATGTAGCCACTGTATATCCATTCATCTATTTACTTCTTGGGCCACAGGCAGGATACACCCCGGATAGATGGCCAGTTTATTGCAGACTGTACATCTAATGTATTTTTGTAGTGTTCCACATACAGTACAATAAAATAGACTAAATTGTTTTTTTTAATGCATTTTAATATTGTGGGTTTTGACTCCCTGGGAACGCACATACTGGAAAATGTATAGTTGAATGCACCGTAAATCGTTTTGGATTAAAGCTTTCGCCATATGCATATAAAATATATCAAGCTCATCTGCCGCAGATGCTCTGGTTGATAGAAAACCACTTAGTGCCCAAATGGCTGTGCATTTATTTAGCATGACATCCATCCATCCATCCATTTTCTACCGCTTGTCCGAACTACCTCGGGTCACGGGGAGCCTGCGCCTATCTCAGGAGTCATCGGGCATCAAGGCAGGATACACCCTGGATGGAGTGCCAACCCATCGCAGGGCACACACACTCACTCATTCACTCACGCACTCACACCCTACGGACAATTTTTCCAGAGATGCCAATCAACCTACCATGCATGTCTTTGGACCAGGGGAGGAAACCGGAGTACCCGGAGGAAACCCCCGAGGCACGGGGAGAACATGCAAACTCCACACACACAAGTCGGAAGCGGGAATCGAACCCCCAACCCTGGAGGTGTGAGGCGAACGTGCTAACCACTAAGCCACCGTGCCCCCCTATAGCATGACATCAATAATTCAATTCTTGATATACAGCAGATTTCATGGACCGCATATTTCATGAATCTGTTCCTCTGGAATAATCCAATATGCCTTTTTTCTAATCTCATTACTCAGACTTCCTCCAGTGGGTTCAAGGCTTCCTTGCTATGTAGTAGGTAAACCTCCAAACCAATGATATTAATATTTAATAATCACCATGACAGTCTTTTTGACCACCGGTTTATTGTCACTTCTTTAAATGTGATATCCCCTTTTCAGTCTGACAGGATGGGCATTGGGTGTGCTGCATGGCTGCTCACACATTTCCTTCTCTGCCACATAAGACTTCCTGTTCTGTCATGTGGATCTGCCTACTCGTTCATCTGCTGAGAGCTTTCGCATCTCCGTCAGTTGAGTCACGAGAGAGGGATTTACAATAACCACATGGCACAGCTTTAGTGATGTCACAGTGGGTTTTCATCCTCAGGCTAATGCCGTGAGTGTGGAACAAGCCGTACAGTGAAAGGATGAAAGATCTTTTGGGTTTCTTTAACATGGGCTGAGAATGATATCAATGAGGTTGAAACAGTTTAAAATATGATTCATCACTAACATAGGAGAGGGAAAAAGACAAAATGGAAATCACATGTTTGCTTTTAACCAAATCTGCTATAATAAACCAGGATGTGCAGCTGGGTTGTATCCTGGGCCCGCAGCACTTTCCGGTTCAGCCCTGTGAATGCTAGGTGCCGTGGGGCTCCATAACACAAGCTGTCAGCTGATTCTCCTTCTCCATTCTGCATTTCCCCTTGCTCCCATTTCTCTTGCTTTATTCTCAGATATCTTCAACTACAGCTTTGACATCACCAACTGGCCAAACATCTTAAGAAACTAGAACTGTTTATTTGTGTTTTTATCGGCGTGTTTGTTTGTGTGTTTGAAAAACACAAATTTCAGAGGGAGGTGAAACCACAATTTGTTTAAGCACTTCTACTGTATGCATATGTGTTGTCCAGCAGGGTTTTAATATGTGGCTATTTGCTTTATGGTTTGTACGGTACACTTAGATATTAGTCTTACATTTGTTTTCATGTGGTGTATTCCAGTTGGAGAGTAGGGCAGCGTGGAATATCGCTATAAGTGAAAATCCCAAGGGAGTTTGTAAAAAGAGAAAGACTAAAACATGTCTTCCTGCTTTTCAAGACAAGCCTCTCAGAAATTTGGCTTGAGAGAAAAAAGGCTCAGTAGCAGAGAACAAAAACAGACTGCAGCTAAAAGCTCTCAGAGCGTATAAGTAGGTACTCAGTACCTTTCATGCGGATTATTTGTACAAACAAAACCTTCTGTAATGGTGATGTTCGCCAGTCACATTTGAAACCAATTAAACCAGAGACCTATAATCATTATAATAATATGAATATCACTGGGAACTTCAAGACATTTATAGTAAAAGTAAAGTGCAAAAGTCTGCATTAAAGTCTAGCATTGAAAATTGAATTGCAACCTGAAAAACTACAATGTAAAAAAAAAAATTTTTTAATGTTTTATTTCTGTTTTATTTCACATATATTTTGTTTTTTAATAAAGTAAATTACCGTAAAATTACCAAAATCTGGTGTAAAATAACATCAGCATTTAGTTTTTTTCTGCCGCCCCAGTTGCCGGAATATTATATTTTTTACAGTGTTGGAATCTTGAACTGTAGACAAAGAAATGACAGGAAATAACTATTTAAAATGTTTAAGATTCTGCATTATTTTTAGGTGACTGTATAAATAAGCAAATTTACATGACAACAGCCATGTTCACTCCTTTTTAAAGAAAGGTCAGATTTCCTTGTTTCTAATGAAGTGCACAAAATGCTCTTTGAAACACTGTCAAATCTTTAGGATTTACATGGATCATCAGATTTTGAACAAACTTGTCGATGACAGCTTAAATGCATGTTGTCATTTGATTTCCTTTTCGTTATTTCGTTAGAAATCGCCATACAGAAAATATAATTTGTAGTGAAACAAACACTGTATTATAGCTGCAAATTGAGGACAAGTGGACTGAGTTTTTTTAACCCCCATGTCCTCTGTCTGCTCTACTCCTGCTAGGCAAGTTCACATGCATTGAGGTACGCTTTCACCTGGAGAGACAGATGGGATATTACCTGATTCAGATGTACATTCCTAGCCTGCTCATCGTCATCCTTTCCTGGGTCTCCTTCTGGATTAACATGGACGCCGCTCCTGCCCGCGTTGCCCTGGGAATCACCACGGTACTCACCATGACAACCCAAAGCTCGGGATCCAGGACATCTTTACCTAAGGTCAGATGTTTATGTTAGAAGACACTACACCACTGGTCTCAGATCAAAATTAAATTGTAAGCTTGTACGGCACTGCTATGCGTTCCTTTTCCTCCGTTCATTCTTAGTTATAATTTATTGATACAGCCCATAGTGGAATGTGTAAAGATCATCCATGCATGAAAGTAGGCGGATAGTGTGTGTTGCATATTAAAAACTCATAAATGCAACGTTGAGTTATGTAACATAATTAAGCATTACAGAAAGCAGGCCTTTGCACCTGGCAGAGCGATATCTCTGATTTATAGCGGGTTGGCTGGGTGTTAATGACAATGGTCTTTCATGAATAAATAAAATCAGGCCGATCCCAATGCTGTTCAATATTACAACGACTGAGCTGTTTTTTTCAGGCTGGAAGGCTAATTAAGGCATTTGAATAGTAATGTGTTTATATGTTTATATCACACAGGTCTCCTATGTGAAGGCTATTGACATTTGGATGGCTGTGTGCTTGCTCTTTGTCTTCTCTGCTCTGCTGGAGTACGCTGCAGTCAACTTTGTGTCACGGCAACACAAGGACCTCTTAAGATTTAGGAGGAAAAGGAAGAAGTCTAGCAAGGTACTGTATTGCGGCCACCAGAGGGCTCAATGCCATAGGTTGAGAGTGAGACAGTTCCATTTGTTAACAGTAAATCGATAGGAAGTAATGTGCGTTTGAAAACCAAGAGGTGGCATGACAGACAGCAATATGTGTGTGTGTTGTGTGATGCTTGGATAAGGAGCTCCTTTTGGGGCTGAGGTCACAATTTAGCAATTCCATCCAGCTATTAAGCATTAAATATATATTTGACCATTTCTACAGTTTAAAATGAGCATAGAGAATACATCTGAGTATGTGATACACACAATCAGTTGCACTTGCTGTGTTCTGATCATCTTTTGGCTCTATATCCTCTAGTTAGTATGTGGTGACAAATGCACTTCATTTAAAGTGCCTTGATCTTTCCCTTGTTAGCATTACTAGTTTTTGATGAACAATCAATTTATGTAATTCATGAAATCATTTTTTGTCATCATCATTTTTTATCAAAATTTGAAAATGTACTTAGAGTATACTATGTGCCTAGGAGGGTCGTTTTATTTCTCATGACATCAGCTTGACTGTTTAGGGAGAACACTGTTAGGGTTTCCTCCAAATAAAATGCCTACTTTTGAGATAGCATTCATTCGTAGTGGGGAAAAACTATTCCATAGGTATTACAATTGGTTCCAAAAGAAACAAATGGTCAAGCAATGATGCATAAAACAAAAAGCATGTCTAATGAATTAATATCAGTGGAGTGGAACTAACTGACTAATCTGTTTTGAATTACATATATTTGGAGTTCAAGGGCAGATTAATTTGTTTGAAATATTAACATTATACACAACTGTAATGGTACTGAGAGGACATTTAATGAGAATTTTAATAGTATTAAGATTATGGATTAAAAAACATTACATTCTTAATTACCTATTTAATTATGGCAGATGTACTGAACAAGCCAAACTAAACTGTAACAATGCATGTTTGCAAAAGCATGACACATTTTGTTTAATGAATGCAGCAAAAAGGAAACAAAATAAGTTAGAAAGGTTTAAAGTGAGAACACAAGTGGCTCTTATCACCCCTGAAGACAAAGCCCAAGATTGCATTAACAATTTTTTTTAAAGAAGGGCCTGTCAATTTACAGCCCAGTTAGACTTTGTAGAGACTATAGATCAACACTTCAGCTCAATTTGTAGTTTCTGTAGAAATACAAAGGTTGTGATTTTTAGGAAACAAACATAAATGCAAGCCTGTAAATAACTTTGTAAATCTGCCTATGCATACTGCAGTATTTACATTTAATTTACATGTACATTTAATGTATTGAGACTGAAGCGAATTAATGGCAAAGACTGAGAGATGCAGTTTATTTTGTTTTTGGATTATTTTGTCTTTGGATGCTCTATGAAATACAGTTGAACTGATTGGATGTGAACAAGTGGTCACAAATTGACATCTTCTATTATGTATTTTAAACAGTACAAAGGTGGTTTATGTGCAACTGTAAAAATTATCAAAAAATAAAATGTTAATATATATTTTAAATTAAAATAATCACATTCAACTCTATTAGTTTTAGTCCTGCACAATTATATTACAGTAAAATCCCTGCACCTTAACCCGCATATACCAGAGCCATTGAGAGAGAGAGTTCTGCCAACAGAAGTCCAAAACGCTGGAGCGTCACGTGATTCATGGAGCCTTCAAATAGTTCCAGGAAGTTGTTTTCTCTTTAAATGCTTTAAATGCTTTATTTCTTTAATTTTTTTATTCATTAAATGGCATTCGTCTTTAAATGGGTAAAAAGTTTACCTCAGTCTGTTTAGTCGCAGCTCTATGCATAACTTCCAGGAACTATTAAGCCTGTGTCACGTGATTGATGGAGCCTTCAGATAGTTCCAGGGAGTTATGTTTTCTCTTTGAATGTTTATTTATTTCATTTTTTTATCCGTTAAATGGCTTTCGTCAGTTGGTCTGTTTAGTCGCAGCTCCATGCGTTACTAGTAACTGGAACTATTGAGAGCCTCCATGATCTGCCATTGCTGTGAAAAAACTGTTCCATTGGAGTCAACTGAGTAGACGCATCTCTCTCTCTCTCAATGGCTCTGACACATACAACACTGCCTCCTAGAGGTCAAAAGTATTTAGTAAATCTTTCTAGTGTATTTAACTATTTTGCAAACCAAGCATGTTTATTCTAAAGCTAAAGCCTGCTGCAGTTACAAAGGTCAGATTGCCATTCGGGTTTGTTTATGCGTTATCAGAGTGGATTAATATTGCATGTGCAGGCAGCGATGTTATTTCCCCAGGCATTGGAGTTGGAAGATTAGTGACATCATGATATAGCTAAGACTTTGTGGGGTTTTTAAAAGAGAAAGCTAAACGTGCATTACATTCAAAGAGCATTTTAATAGTATATTTATTTTATATAAATGCATATTCATTTACTTTTACAATGTTTATTTTTCGAATGCCGCTCACAAGTTAATTTCTCATGGTGTTTTTGATTCAGAACCATCAGGCATGAGGCATGTGTCTCGCATGATATCCTGCATGTTGATTGTATTTTATTAGTTTGCATGCTTTGTGTTTCTTTCTTTCTTCGATCCCCTGTGGTGCTGATAGACTTTCAATCAAACATTTGATGAGGAGCTTACCGAGTCACTGCGCCGTGTCAATGGCCTGCGCAGCGCTGAGCCCTTTTACGGATCAATGGGCCAGCTCGACCAATCCAATGACATGGTAAAAAGAGATAGAGTCCATCTCTGTCTCATCTTGATACAGTCTCCTACCTTCCTGATACATGTGCATTATTAGTTACTCCTGAGACCTGTCGAATGAATACAAATATCACCTATTTATGAAATACTTGTTATTGATATAGGATATATATATATATATATATGCTATATATGAATTCATAATCCAATGCCTAGTTTCCCCAAGCGTTTCATTTGATTGGTTAAAAGACTGCTAGGTCTGTCATTTCATATTCAGTGTGACTTATTAGTGGAAAAATAGCTAGGTTTTTTGTATACGTTTTATTTTATTTTATTCTACCAAAATTTCCATATAAATGCAATGGGTACAGAATTTAGCACAATATACCGAAATTGTTTAGCGAAGCAAACATTACACTTAATATTATAATCTGTTAATGGTCAACATCATTGTTATGACATGTAGGCTTGAATAGGAAAATTGACTTTTAGTTTTACATTGTCTTTACATTACAGTGTTTTGTTCCAAATTATCTTTTGTATTTTGGTTTCATGGATTCATGCTATTGGTAGTCAATAATTCACTAAACAAAACACATTGCTGTCAGCAAACATATTGTTTGTTCTCTTCCAAAGTTAATCTTTATTCAGTCAGGGGCATATTTTTGTTTAGTTTATGTAGTTTTGTTCATAGTTGAATGAGGTCATATCATGCAATCGTTTCATTTTGCAGTCTGATAAACATATTTTGTTTTGCTTCATTCTTTAAAAGACTATTCATTTTTATTCTAGACAAAAAAATATTCTTAAAAGCTCTCAACATTTTATGGTTAGCTGCACACACACATGCCGCACACACATAGACCAAATAAGGTCATCTTTAAATAGATCCTTAAATGTCCTGATTTCCTCTCCTTGTATCTTTTCCTGTGTTAAGGAGGAGGAAGTGCAGGAGAGCCGGTTGAGCTTCACGCCCAATGCGAGGAAAGACGGGGCCGTGCCCAAAGCTGCTAACAATGCTCCCACAACCCCCTCTGACCCAGCCGTTGCCCCTGGCAAGAGTCACGAAGAGATGAGAAAACTTTTCATTGATCGAGCGAAGAAAATCGACACTGTGTCCCGTGCTGGCTTCCCTTTAGCCTTCCTGTTTTTCAACATTTTCTACTGGGTTCTTTACAAAATCCTACGCTACGAGGACGTACACAAACCGTAAATGCACACCATGTTGAACCTTGGGAGGTTCAGTAACAACACTTCAGCTGCATCTAAACACTTTCTGCCAAGAACTATTATACACACTCGTAATGACTATGACAAACAGTGATGTCAAGGACAAATGAATACTTTCAGCAGTTAATGCTTTGAATTCTGTTTGTGTTGTATTGAGAACAATGCGCTCACTATGCAATGGATAAGACACCTGTCCCCCACAGACACACCCTAACCAAAAGTGGTTAGCACTTCAACACTTCCGTTGAACGTAGGAGCACTGTTTCACAGTCTAAAGCTGTCTACTGCCCTCAGTAAAAGCAAATGTGTGTGTCTTGCACTGGTTTTGTCAACTATGTTGTTTTCCAGCTTACTGCCAATGTTTTGTGTTGTGTTTTTGATATACAGCTATAGGAAAAATGAAGAGTCTGTGAACAAAGCTGCATATTCTGCAAATTTCCCAACACCTGTTTTGTAAATGTTTTTCATTTCATAAGGAAGCGTTGATAAATTCTTTCTTGCAACTGGTCGGCTTATCACCCTTTAACAAAAAGCTATAATTTTGTCTGAACAAAGACCTGATTGTCAACCAGCTCTATACAAACCAGCATCAAGGCCAGACAACTTTCAGTGTCAAGAACCAGCAGAAAAAACATTGTTTACTGTTAACAACCTAAATAATGTTTTCATCGTTTCCATCTATTTCAGTTTTGAAATTTCTAGAAGAGCGTTGACTTTCAACAAGATTTTCTTAAAAAAATGAACCTATAACTAACTTCATCCATTTGAGACAGCAATTAAACTACAGTTCACCCAAAACTAAAATGTACTCACCCTCATGTATCTTCAAACCTATGACTTTCACAAAAAAAGATGCTTTGAAGAACTTTCCTAACTGGCACCTATTCACGAGAATTGGTTTTGTCTCCATGCTGCCCGGTTACCAAATTTCTTCAAAATAGCTTCTTTTGTGGAATAAAGAAAGTATGCATACATGTTTGAAATGACAAGAGGGTAAGTAAATGATGACAGACTTTTCATATTTGGGTAAACTATCCCTAAGTTTACAACTCTAGTGGTTGAATTATTATTGTATTTACAGTGTAAGGATCCTAGTGAACCAAGGAACCAAGTTCTGTCATGTCTGAAACATCCCACATCAAATACATTTACAAAAGAGAAATGTTACAATAAATAACTAAAATGTATTTGAGTTCACAATTATATGTTCAGTTCTGTGTACCATAAACATTTAATTATTGAAGTTATGAAAACCAGATTGCATTCTTAATTAGATCGTGATTAAGGGAACCTTATTTTGGAAAATTTATTTTTATTTCTTTGAAAAAACAACACTGATGTGCTGGTAAACTGTGCCATATAAATTGCAAATACATATCCAATCTCACATATTCCCGAGCAGAGCTGTGATTCTTAAATAGCATCTGATATCAGCATTTAATATGCACCCTCATCATGGAGAGGACACCAAAAGTTTGTAGGCATTTACATGAATAATGCGAGAGCATTTGTAATTTATTTTGTACAAACATTACTAAATGTTATGCATGAACTCAAGTCTTTTTGATGTACTTAATTTTCAATGTGAAATACAACTGTGCGTCAAAATGTTCTTAATGCTATCAAAAGAGAGTACAAGTGAGAGACATACGTTTCCTTCCAAGTATATCTGTAAATACTGATCACACTTTATGTTACAGGGTTCATGTTACAAATGTAATACATTTATTGCAATAGTCGTCATACTAGTACAATATATTTAGAGGTTGCTCCACAAAATAAATAAGTGGGCAGAAAATTTCATTTATACTGTATCATGAATACTCTCATGTAAAGTGTGACCATTTTCATAGGTTTAATGAAGATCTTTATGAGAATGACTGAAAATAAAGATGTTTATAATGCCTGCTCTGTCTTCGTTATTCACTCACTCCACGTGTGCGTACATTACACTGTGGCCAAGGGCATTACAGAACGAATTGTGGAACGTTTACAAATCTCTCAAGTAATCTCTTGAGTAAATTATAGCTTGTAAAATGACACTGGGTCGTCTGAGTTTACTTTAGCACTACACGCCCCTTTTGACTGTGAGCGCACCAGATTACATAAAGCAGCGCGCTGCGCGCTCGGCGGTGTGCAGCATGAGTTTGGAAGGGAAAGTGGCTCTGGTCACCGGCGGAGCGCAGGGCATCGGACGAGCCGTAGCTGAAGCTCTCCTGGAGAATGAAGCAAAGGTTGTTTTATTCTAGCAGTTGATATTTTATTTTATAAAGCATATGGATTTACGCATTGCACTATTGGAGAAAAGTTTTTGAAGAACAGTACTACTTCAGCACATTTTATTAGGCCTGGCCTACCATTTATATGTCTACTTATTTGGCGTTACTTTATTAATTTGTTTACAATTCAGGTCGCACTGCTAGACCTCAACCAATCTGTTGGCGAAGAATGTAAAAGAGATCTAGATGGACAGTATGGAGAGGATAACTGCATTTTTATCCAATGTGACGTGACGGACGCGGGGAAACTGGAAGGTAAAACCATTGTAGTTTATTCATAACATCAAGGAATCACAGTCTCTGTTTGGTCAAAGGTTTAAACAATTTGTTGAGCAAACATTATTACGCTTATTGATTTCCTTTGTGCGCACCTGTAAGTGCAGCGCATCTTTATTCCTGAAGCCCCATTGTTTAAAAAGTTAATCGGGTCATACTATAGTGATCCATGCTGCCCCAGGCCATCACCGGGATGTCCATGGTTTTTTGTAGCTTAAACACAATGAGATGGTTTGCCTTTTTAAGTTTCAATAACAGTTTAAAGACAAGACTTTAACAATCGGTGGGACATTGTTTATTCCTGTTAAACGTGTTTGTAACGACGCACGTACTGTAGAGTTTAATTAAATGTTTCTTTGTGGAATGTTGCTGCTGGAAGTCAGGTGAGTGCACATACAACCCGACACAAGCTGTAGGCTATATCAAAGTCTACTGAGCTTTACTTGGACAACTCACTTGATTTTGATGCATAGCCACTTTTTACAGCTGCGCTGTTACCAACACTTTGCATTGTTATTATTCATTCAGATTAAAACTTGAACATAAAATAGCGTATGTGTTTATTAAAGTGAAGATGTGACAGCTGTGTGTTTTTAACCTTTGTCTTATTTTAGAAGCCTTTCAAAACACAGTCGAGAGGTTTGGGCGATTGGATATTGTCATCAATAATGCTGGGATCAACAATGAGAAAAACTGGGAAAAGACCATTGAAGTAAACCTGGTGAGCTCACAATTATGAATTTTTTTTGTATAAAAAATATTATTTTAGTTAGTTGATACATGGTTACGTTTTATCTCTAGCCTACGTTAAAACTTCAACCTCATTTCACCGAAAACGGTTCAAGATTTACACAGCTGAGTTTGAATCATTTCACATGTCATGCCTCCAGGCATATCATTCAACCACACAAGACCGGTGTCACAAATTCACAAGAAACAATCCACCCCTAGGCTTTTAATCCAACAGATTTCACAACAGCACTATGATGCTTACAGCACATTGTCCCCATTTGCGCAAGATATATCATTATTCATCATCTCCAGGAAGTTGAACGTAGTTGCTAGACTTAAAGAACAGAATTGACTTAAAAAATGTAAGGCTGTAATAGCAGACCACCTTCCATACAATATTATTAAACAAAACTAAACATGACACCATATTTAAACTGTGTTCTCTTACTCAGACATCTGTCATAAAGGGGACATATTTAGCCCTGGAACACATGAGTAAAGAGAATGGAAAGGAAGGAGGAGTTATTATCAATGTCTCATCAATGGCAGGTACGATGTTTATTATTTCATCATGAGTCCAGTGCTTTATGCTTGTTTAAAAAACTTAAGTGTAAATGTGTAGAACCACGTCTTTCAGAATGGTCATGCTTATGGATGTTACGTAACATTGTTTTTTTGCTCATTAGCAAACTATAGCAATAAACCAAATGTTTGCTCACTGTAAATATCGATACGCTATGTTTGACCTGAAAGTGCTGCTGTTGTGTCTGTTGCCAAGGATCTGAACCTCCTGTTTGAAATGCACAAATATAATAAATTGCACAATAATTACTGTTAATTTATTCAAATCTACAAATAAAAAACTTGAAAAATAGCTGGAAGATTAAGATACAAAAGACACATTTTTCATTAGTCGCTACGACACACCTTTTTTTCCAAAAGCACAGTCATAACAAAGGTGATATGTGAAGTCCTATTAGGGGAGTTGTTATGGCTAGATTTCGACTGGATTGTCCCTTTATCACACAATTTATCTGCTTTAATATTTGCTAGAGCATGGCGCGATGGTTTTAATTTCAAAATGTACTGGTAAAATGCATAACTTGAATGCATAGATAAGAAAATAAGAAAACAGTCCTTTTCATTTCTGGAACACAACATTGAAAGTGTAAGACATAGTGCTCCGACACATGGCTCTGTTGTGCTATGGGCGACCTGAGTACGATTCCAAGCTTGTGGTACTCACACTATACTGTACAAATAAAGGCAAAAAAACTTATCCCATGTGTGTTAGCCCATGTTAGCTTATGACACTTTCCACTCATTTGATACCACCACAAGTTTCTTTCATAGCCCTAAGCATGAGAAATACCACCAGCTTTATAACTTGAACACTACCGTGAATGACATAAAACGTCCTAGAATCCTAAATAGGCAGTATTTGTAACTGTAATCCTAACAAAAGAATGATAGTTATCCATGTGCCATCCGATACATTATGTTAAGGCGCCATTTAGCTGTTGGAGGACTGTGTACTGCATGAAACAAAATATGGTATTGTATGTGTGTGGATGATGAATGGAGGCCATGCCTGACAGCAAACTTGTAATAACTCTTACCGCGCTCAAGGAAGCCTTTTAGAATTTGGAATTGAAACAGGCTTTCGATTTACAGATGGGACAGTGTGAGCAAAATAATTTACTCCAAGATTACAGCTATAAAATCTGTCTTGCATTTGTAACTGGAGATGCTCTGGTGATTTGGTGATTTGGCAGCTCTTCCTTTCTCTCAAATGCTGTAAGCTTGGTTTTGTTGATGTTTAACCACACATGTATTACATTTCTTGTTAGTGTTATGTGATATGAAAATTAGCAAATGAAAACATTTCTGTTGATAAGGTTTTATTTATAATGCAAAGCTTATAGACACAGTAGTTGACAACACACCTATATTTTATCCTGGAATTCATTTAAAGCTTTCTTGCGTACTGGAAAGTCAGATTTAACATTGTGCTCAACAAAGATGAAGTTGTGTGAAGAACAGTAAAAGCAGAAGAAAACTGCGGAACCTTTATGTTAAGACACAGAGAACAGCATAGATTCACAAGTACTTACATTGTGAACTTACATACTTTTCCACATTTATAGTAAACTTGTGAATATTTGGTTAAGGGTAATAAGATCACAAGAAACATTTGAGTCAGATGTAGTATGTAGTATGTTTGCACACATACAATACCACCTTATTCTCTATAGTACTAAATACCCATCATTTACAGTTAATTACAATGCAGTTTTTGTTGGCACATGTTTCTCCAGCTGCGGTGTAGAATAATCCTGTGTATATCCTAGCATCCGGTTTTATAGAGTAGGGAGAGAGTTTGGATAAACAGAACGTTTTTGGCACTTATTCACCGAAAATTAACCACGATGAATGGGAACATGTCTCTGCAGCATGACCTCATTGTTTGGTTTAGATCTTACTCCTCAATTAACATGTTTACAGACAAGAGTCTTCTTTTGTGTTAAAGTGGGTTGTTCACTAACTGGATATGCATTAATGTTTAGAGTTGTTTATTCAGAACACAAGAACTGTTTGATTGTAAGTGCTATCTTATGTATGTGGCCCTGGCACCCTTGGTTTCTCTTTAAAGTTTGTTTATCATAACAAAGTCTGAAATCTAAAAGAAACGTTCCCTCGTTGGAGCTCTATATTAACATTCTACATTAAATAAGTTCATTGCGGAAATTTAAAAACATATTTAGGTGGATTACCCAGAGAAATATACAGCAGTTAAGAGCATTCACTTAAGAATTTGTCCTCAGTTCTTAATGTTTTCAAAAATCTGCTTTATTTTAACCGGTCTCAACAGAAATTCAATTTATCATGCTTGAATTAAAGAAATCCTTGGAAGGCTTGGAAGATTCAAACATTTTCCATGACTATGGTATTGGTAATCATTCAAAGGCTTAGTTTTGTTGCAAAAAGAAAACACAGCTTTTTTAACCAAACAGGCCTTATATAGAAGACCTTGAAGTACAGAGGGGTGGTTAAAAATCTGTGAAGAATAGTTTATTCAAACATTAAAAGGCTATCATCATTTACTCACTATACATGTACAGCTGCAATAATAAAACTCCGAACTTGTTTTACATGTAATGAGAATTTTAGCATGTCTACATTTTTATTTATAATATGATAAGTTCCAAAATGACAAAATAACATCGAAAAGGTCCAGTGTATGAAATTTGTGGCTGACACAGAACTAAGATGTTGTCACGTTTTCACCTTGCCTAAGGAGATATTTACGAAATGCGCTCTGTAGAGCAGTTTGTCCATTTAGGGCTACTGTAGACACAACATGGTGAATTCCATGGGACCCGCGGTGTGTGTAGATACAAATATCTCATTCTAAGGTAATAAAAACATAACGCTTCATCATGCCTTTTACACATCTGAAGACATAGTTATGCATATTATATTGCATTTATGTCAATACATCTGTCACTAGAAAAATTACACACTGGACCTTTAAAGTAAAACGGAAAAATCGTACTCTCCACTGTAGCACGCAAATTTCATGAGGTCTTTAGTGCTTTTGGGATTCTGTCACAGTTTTCATGCGTCAAAATCCGTGACGTCAAATGGTTGCAACCTAAACCCGTTCTCTTAACGCTTTAGCGAAGCACACACGTTTTCCATAACAATAAAATATTAGACGTCAAACATAAGATCAGACATATATAAATAAATACACAGGGACAGTAGGTGGCGGTATGTCCTGTTGACACAAGCCAGCCTGCCTGCCAAAACAAGAATGCGTTCAGTAACCGTCCGTTCAAGGTAAACATGCATTAAATCGTAGCTTTAAACTACTGTCTTTAAGACAGTTAAGACTATTTAAGACATCATCGTCCATCATTATCATATACTTTATACATAATGAGAATATGCTGATAAACAAAATAATAAGATGATTGCTGTTTGGTTATTTATTCTGTATTAGAGCACACGTGGATATTAGCCCCCGTCAGCTAATGACCGAGAGAGAGAAGACAATAGGCATCAAATAAATAGGCAATAAATCAACATCAAAAAGTCAAAATCTGGATAAAATACTTTTTATAATGGCTAAAAACATTGTGTATATCTTAAATTCGCGATGATTTTGGTTATTTATATGTATGTTTATATTGTTTCTGACCTACAATTAAAATGTCTGAAAATACACCAAATAGCGTCTTTATTTTCTTTCTTTATTATTTAAGCATTATTTATATATATTTTTTTTTATCATACAGCACCTTTTATTTACTAAAGA
This sequence comes from Triplophysa siluroides, assembly GCA_006030095.1. NCBI lineage: Eukaryota > Metazoa > Chordata > Actinopteri > Cypriniformes > Nemacheilidae > Triplophysa > Triplophysa siluroides. The sequence goes on along the minus strand of VCII01000042.1, from coordinate 1,350,532 downwards.
AGCGATTAGTATGTCTGTGTTCAGTTTGGCTGCCTGTGCGTGTAACTATTTTATGTCATTGAAAAAGAACATGGCGGCCTCCTTAGGTTAAAATGAGTATTACATTTTTTTTTTAAAGAAATGAAAAAAATTTGATGTGTATCTAAGGACAAATGCTTCTAGTGTAAGGCTATAACAATGTATTATGTCATACATATCTCTATACCCTGGGTTCCCTTTAAGTCATTGCAAGTCTTTATACATTGTTTGGAACAGAGCCAATATTCTAATATTATGGAGATCAACTTCCCATTTTGTTTCATGGAAGACCCTTAAATGGGTTTGTAAAAACTTGAGGGTGAGAAAATGATGACACATTGTAATTTCAAAACAGAATAAGTTTTAGTTACTGTTACTGTACTTAACTGAATTCACATTTGCTTTGTTTCCTCACAGCATTTCTCCATTCTCCTTACCAGCCGGTGTATACAGCAACAAAGCATGGGGTTATTGGATTTTCACGAGCCTTGGCGGTAAGCACACCAACGACGTTTACCCTAACTAAAGTTTATTGCAAACATTTGTAAGTGCTTTTCCTAAAAAAAGGAGTATGTTCCAGTCTGCTGCATTTCACCAAACCGACAGATCCAATGCGGTTTTCAGCATAGAACAAGCACAGCTATTTCCCCACAAGAGAATAGATGTATTTGCTCATAGATTAGATCTCTCACCCCTGTGTGTTGACGCATTCTTTGCGCTGTGTGTGTAATTTAGGCTGACCGTGTTTGGACACGTTTTGTTGTCGGCAGGACGCATCTGAGCAGGGCAATTATGGAGTGAGGATCAACACACTGTGCCCAGCCTTCGTGGACACCCAACTGCTTCGCACAGTCGAGCATGAGGAAACAATGGGCAAGTTTGTCAAGTACAAAGATGAATTCAAGCAGAGGATGGACAAGTATGGCATTCTTAAGTAAGCAGTTTGGCTGAGCTACGTGTTTTTTTACTACTGTATACTGAAGCAAACAACAAAAGCATGTTGCTCAAAAGCGTGTCTTCAAAAAATGTCTAACTGGAAAGTTCTATTTGGGATTGTTGTGGCAGGTTTTTTGGAGACGTTTGTTGTTTGTGTTGTGTTAAGTCTTTTAGGAATAAACAATTTGTCTGAGCGGACAGCATTGGTCAGCTTTTTTATGAGACCTTTTTAATGTGGCATGCAAATAATCAGTGGATCATTTTTAAACCTTCAATGCACTGTAGTTTTTGTGTTTGCTGGAAGGTTTAAGCCCTCAATCTGCACAAATGAGGTGGATTAAAAAGTATGTTTATGACATACATTTAAACAGTCTTAAATGCCTCCACCCTGACTTAAAGTATTATATAGCTTGTCCTTTATTCGTTTGTCATTGAATTGGAAATGTTTTCTACTCAGATGTTTGTTATGTCTTTCTGCACCAGAAATAATTGTTATGTCTTTCTCAAGCTCTTGTTAGGCACACTAGGGACGGGTTGCTTGATAGGACGATACTGTAAGATTGCAAGTGATAAAATTGAAGATAAGCTTGCAAGTGACTCTAGAAAATCAAATGAATTACAGTGTTATGTAGACTGTTTGCCTGTTTTTCAACATTTTATGCGCTGTGTTTCCTCAGTTCAGCAATATTTAACACTTCTTTAATCCTGACTTACAGCTCTTTCGGAAGTTGCACAAAGTGAATTTTAAAGTGAATTGTTTAGCACCAGAAAATCAATCATACCTCATTAAAGGGGTAATTCATCCAAAAATTTAAATTCTGTCATAAATTACTCTCTAGTTGTTCCAAACCTGTATATTTCTTTGTTTGGACGAATGCTTGTAACCAAACTTTTCTTGGAACCCATTGACTACCATACAGTAAAAATTACAATGATAGTCAAAAGTACCCCAGAACTGTTTGCTGTCCTCCATTCTTCAAAATATCTATATTCTTTAACAGAACAAAAAAATATTTCATATATCGTTTTCTGTGTTTATCAGGACAAAGTCATTTATACAGATTTGGTCTCGAAGGTGAGTATATGATGACAGAATTTTTATTTTTTGATAAGCTATCCCTTTAAATATACATGTGCTTTGTCACAGATGTATGGCTTTGTTCTCTGGAATGGAAAAGGCTGAATGTCTGTGTACCTGAAAAAATTATGACAGAACTGTCATAATTGAATTTTTGGGTGAACTATCCCCGTAAAAGAGCAATGTGGAGAGATTAGTGGCACTTAGAAGGGTTGCGAATTGCAACCAATGGCTCTCTCCACCCCTCCCTTTCGAAGCACTGCGGTGGCTTTCACAGGACAAAGATGCTGTTGAGCAGTGTTGCCAGATAGACTTGATGGTTTCCAGCCCAAAACCGGCCCAAACGCACACAAAACCACCCAAAATATTTGTTATTAATATTTGGTTAAATTTGATCAATATTTAGTTACCCAGCTATGGCTAGCGACATACACCAGCAGCAACAGAACCACAAAAGCAAAATGACAATATAAGCCGTTCATTTCTATGGCTCTGCCCTCACACCATAGACAATGCACTTTTACAGTGTAGATTTAAATAGTTTAAAAATCATTTGCATACCAGATTCATTAATAACGAATTCAACAATGTTTATTTAAATTATATTATCTACTTTAATTATTATTATTTGTACTCTTATTATTACTACGTTTTACTCATTATAAACAGGTGTGAGAGTGAGCGAGAGAAGGAACTTAAAGGAACACTCTTTTTGGAAATAGGGTCATTCTCCAACTCCCCCAGAGTTAATAAATTGAGTTTTACCGTTTTGGAATCTATTCAACCGATCTCCGGGTCTGGCGATAGCACTTTTAGCATAGATTAGCATAGATCATTGAATCCAATTTGACCAGTAGCATCACGTTAAAAAAAAATCTATATTTTTCCTATTTAAAACTGCTAAGACGCGCAGAAAATAAAAAGTAGAGATTTTCTAGGCTGATATGATTAGGAACTATACTCCCATTCCAGCGTAATAATCAAAACAAGTTCTCAAACACTTAACAGTTTTTCTGTTCTAAATTAAATACAGAAGAATACTCATTAAAGCTGCAAAACACATTGAATTCCTATTTTCTTTTGTGCTTTGATTAACATTAGTGACAGGAGTCACAGCAGCAGGTTTAAGAATGCGGCCCCTTTAAGAGCTGCCGCTCTATGCAGATCTGATGTCCTTTCCCATTTTCACAATTCTTTGCATTCATTTAGGATTTTATTTAGCACGTTGACATCTGTGCTTACAAAAATACTAGACAACACAGACTTTCTGACAAAATCTTGTCTGTTTGTGTTCATTCAAGCATGAAAGAGAACGTAATACTATTGCGCTGTCTGACAGATTCTGACAAAGATTCACTGACGCAGCCTTTAGCCCGTGGCTACCAGACGGCTACCAGTGCTGTGTTTCAAATTGCGCTTAAATGCCTTTACATGAATGAAAGCGTGATTATGTAATTTAATGCTAAACAAAGGATGACAAAATCAACGGATGTTGCGTTATTGCGTTAAATATTTATTTTGTTAAATATTATAACGTTGACAGCCCTAGTGACGTCACACTCCACCACTTCAAGGGTCCAAATGCTTAATCAGATGTTAAAGGCAAATAACAAATAAAACAAATATACACTCAACATCTCAGGTGACCAGAAAAGAAAATGCATTGTTAAAATATTGGTGTCAGGAATGCAATAAGCCTGGAGACCATGCTTCACATTAAAGTGTGATATGAATAAATAATGTCTACTGTGTATTTCTACAGACCATCTCTGATTGCAGAAGGAATGCTTCGAATCATAACAGATGACAGTCTGAATGGAGCTGTGATGAAGATCACCTGTTCTAAAGGGATTCACTTCCACACCTATGAGCCTCTTTCAGCTTGAGTGCAGTGACTTTAGAAAGCCAGTTCTCTGCTTATTCATTTCTCTCCACAGGCTGCTGTACAGTATGGCCTGATTAAGCAGGGAAGATGTGGATGTTGTAAGAGTATTTTATTTATCATTTCAAGTTTTACAAACCAAAAAAATCTATACCGGTGTTTGGTTGTCTTTCTGTAATACCCTTTAATACAAATGTGTACAGACCTGCTTTAACTGTGAGTGAAAAAAGCATAATATTTATGAATGATTACGAATTAAAGGACTGTTTCGTGGCTTGTATGATATACCTCAATAAGCTAAAACCAATATTTTCTTACATTTCTGTATAATTCTTTGTTTTTTTAGATCTTTTTAGATTTATGCCAAAGAAATGTCCATGGAATTGTAATTTTGTAGAAATCAAATAAAAAAAATGTAAATGGATGTTTAGGTTTCGATTAATGTAAACACAAAAATGTATACTGTACCTTAAATGCACTTGGATGAAGGTGTCTGCCAAATGTGGAAATGTAAATATTATTTTATATATTAACTGTAAATCAGCATAATCTCAGCAAAAAATCAGTAATCTCATTCTCATGTAGAGACAAAATGTGTACTATGAGCTCAGCTTTCATAACTGTGGCATGGAATGCAAACATATTAACACTAAATGTATATTTAGTTGTTGCTCCATCCTCTTCATCATAAGTACTGTTATAAAAAGCACATCCATAAACAAGTGTCAGTTTTTCACGTAATTCCTCCTTTGCAAAACTGTTTCATTTTAATAAGTTAAATTGTTAAATACAAACTAAGTTTAAAGCGGCAGTCCGTAAGTTCTTTTGAGTAAAAAAGAGCTAAAAACAATTATTGAGCAAGTACATGAAAGAACGGTGTTTAAAACGGTGTCATTACCCTTGCTGGATTCACCACAGAACGCTTGTAATAATGTTTGTAGTTTGCACTGTCGGGTCGTCTTTCCTGGAGATCCTTATATGGTGTCTTTCGTCTATGCGTCATTTCGTCACATTCGTACACAGAACGAAGAGGATCCGGCTGCTAGCCCGCGTGTGGATGCTGCAAGTGACAGGCGGTTTATAGCGTGTTCCCTGTCGAGAGCGGTCACTTCGACATTGCGGAGAACCGCATATGAAACTCCTCCCCTTTTTCACTTTTCCTGAAGTCTTATTGGATAACGCCAGTAAAAAAACTGGCCAATTGTCGCAAGAATGCAACAGTATGCAAATACTGACGAATCCAGACAGTATAAATACAGTGCATGTGACGACAATCCTCAGAATCTTCTTTTTCACGCTGCCATCGTTGAAGACGCAACTGGATACTTCTTCACCGCATCCGATGGCTTCTTTCTGTTGTCTTTGCGCGGGTCCCATTGACCCGCAGGATACGCACGAGCACTGCATTGCCTGCCTGGGCCTGGCTCATGCGGAGGCTGCATTCTGCAGGAACATCGCTCGTGGAATAATAGGGTCGAGGCTCACTGCCACCAACGAGTCGCTGGTGAGTCTACCCATTCCAAGGGGGAGCGGCGACGACACGGCTCCGGGCCGCCGTCCTCTGCCGTCACCCCATTCCCCAGTCCTCTTCGTCGACGAGAGTCTTCGTTCCCCGCCTTCCGTCGCGGGCGCCGTTTCCTTCGGCGCTGAGGAGGATGATGACTCCATGTCCATCTCAGCTTCGGACAAGGACTGGGCAGGATCGGAGCGGGATCGCCCCGACCTAGAGAGCACCCCGGACCTCCACGAGGAGTTCATAAGGGTCCTCGAAAAGGCCGTCAGCGAGCTCGACATCACCTGGAGTTCACCTGAGGAGCCGGCAAAAAGTAAGCTCGACTTGTGGTACCTTCAACTCATCAGCCGCCGTTCATTTTTTTCCGGATGTCCACGAGCACGTGGTGAAATCGTGGTCTGCTCCTCAATCGGCGCGCGTTCACGCGGCTACGCAGTCCATGTTCGCCCACGTGGTCGGAGCGGAGGCCCACGGTTACGTGCGCATGCCACCCGTCGAGGAGACCCTCGCCGCTCATTTGTGCCCTTCCACCACCTCGTTGGGCTCGGACCCAGGCCTGCCGTCGAAGCAGTGCAGGTTTACCGCCCATCTCACGGGTAAGGCTTACGCATCCGCCGGGGAAGCCGCTTCCGCTTTGCACGCAATGGCGGTGCTGCAGGTGTTCCAGGCTAAGATCCTTCAGTCGCTGGATAGCGGCAGCCTGGAGGCGGACGCCACGAGGGATCTGAGGGCAGCGACCGACTTCGCTCTCTGATGGCTACGAAGGGGACCGCACAAGCTATCGGCCGATCCATGGGATTTATGGTCGTCCTCCACCGTCATCTGTGGCTTATGTTGGCGGACCTAAAAGACGCTGATCGTAAGTCTCTTCTCAACGCCCCGATCACTCCCTCCGGCCTCTTCGGTGACGTCGTGGAGTCGGTGGTAGAGCGCTTCGGGGAGGCGCAGAAGCGCGCCAAGGCCATGAGTCACGTGCTCCCGCGACGCTCTTATCAACCGTCTCCGAGAGCCCGTTCTTCATCCGCGCCGCACTCCACGCAGAGACCAGCCAAACAGCACGCTGGCTCCCGGCTTCTCGAGGTCGTGAGCCGGATGCCCGGCCTAAACAATGGTCGGGCCCACCTAAGAAGAGGTATGGGCCGAAGAGAGGACCGCCGCGCGACGACGGCGGAGCGTCATCGTCTGCCAAGCCGTCGTCCTGACGGACCTATAAAGAGGAGGAGAGAGTTTGTGAGCGTTCCGGTGGCCCCCAAACGGCGATGTTTGCATCAGTTTTCTCCCGCGGTTAGGGGCGAACATTGCAATGTTGTAAATGTGTGTGTAAATGCATTAAAAACACGTACCTGTTCACAAAAGGAGCTCTTTTCCCCTCACCCAGCCAATGCTGCGTCCCTTGCCCTGCCACGGTGCAGCGCGAAGCCGCAGTTAATCCCGGCTATAACCAGCCTTCCCTCGTCCACGGTCTTTCCCGTGGGCGAGAGACGGCTGGAGTCTCAAGCACGAGCCATTTCCCCGCCAGTGCTATTAGCCTCGCTGCACCAGCGTGCTCCCCTAAACGGTCCGCTGACAGTAACGCCCGAAGAGATTCGGCCATTATGTCTGTTTCTGGACGCGTGGAAAGCCATTCCGGGCATTTCTCATTGGCTACTAAATGTGGTAGAACACGGGTACACCCTGCAGTTCAGACGCAGACCTCCCCGCTTCAGCGGTGTGGTTCCGTCGCTTACGGCAGCGCAAAATGCGCCTGTGTTGAGACAGGAAATTTGCAGCCTGCTCGCGAAAGGAGCGATCGAGCGCGTCCTTGCGAACGAGCGAGAAAGCGGGTTTTACAGCCGGTATTTTGTAGTGCCCAAGAGAGATGGTGGTCTGCGTCCGATTCTGGACTTGAGACCCGTCAACCGAGCCCTTCACAAGCGAGCGTTCAGAATGACAACTCTAAAACAGATCCTGGCACAAGTGCGTCCCGGGGACTGGTTTGCATCCGTGGATCTGAAGGATGCGTATTTTCATGTTCAGATAGCCAAGCGCCACCGAAAGTTCCTGCGATTCGCTTTCGCGGGTTCAGCGTACCAATTCGCTGTACTCCCGTTCGGACTGGCATTAGCTCCGCGCACATTCTCGAAGTGCGTGGACGCGGCGCTTTCCCCTCTCAGAGCGAGCGGTATGCGCATTCTGAATTATCTGGACGATTGGTTGATTTTAGCCCATTCACGGGAGGCGCTTTCCGGTCATACGCAGAGGCTGCTTCGTCACTTGACATCCCTGGGGCTGCGCGTGAACATGCAGAAGAGCAAGCTTACTCCGAGTCAGTCTATAACGTATCTGGGGTATGTTTCGACTCAGTGGAGATGCGCGCTCGCCTCTCTCTAGAGCGGACGGAGTCCATCTCTTCAGCTCTACATTTGATCAGGCCGGGTCGGTCTGTTCCCCTGAGGGAGTTTTTAGAGGCTTTTGGGCCTCATGGCGTCAGCCTCGGCAGTCTGCCACCTGGGTCTTCTGCACATGCGACCGCTACAGTTTTGGCTGAAGGCCCGGGTTCCATGGAAAGCATGGTCCTCGGGTCGAGTGCGAGTCCCGGTTACACTCAGTTGCCTCAGTGCCCTGAGCCCGTGGCGCGACCCGAGCATGTTCAGTCGGGGAGTTCCCCTGGGACTGGTTACGAGACGCATAGTCGTTACGACGGATGCGTCGTCTTCCGGATGGGGCGCGGTGTGCGAGGGCATGCCGGCATCCGGCCTTTGGACACAGTCACTGAGAAAATGCCATATAAATTGTTTGGAACTGAAGGCGGTGTCTCTAGCTCTCCATACTTTCCAGTCGAGGCTGGAGAAGAAACATGTCCTGATTCGCACCGACAACATGTCCGTGGTTTCGTACATAAATCGCCAGGGTGGAGTCCACTCAGGAACTCTTTTCAAACAGGCTGCGAGTCTCCTACTGTGGGCAGATCGGCATCTACTCTCTGTCAGGGCAGCGCATATCCCCGGTCGTCTGAACTGCGGAGCGGACATGCTTTCGAGGGAGGGTCTTCCGCACGGGGAATGGAGGCTTCATCCCGACTCAGTGAGGTCAATTTGGGAGCGCTTTGGGAAGGCGGAAGTGGATCTATTCGCGACGAGCGAGAACGCGCACTGCCCGCTGTATTTCTCGCTGACCCACTCCCCCATGGGGAGCGACGCTCTGACGGACGGTGCGTTGGCCGGACGTTCGGCTTTACGCGTTTCCTCCGGTGAAGATTTTGCCCCTGGTGCTGTGCAAAATCAGAGAGGAGACCGCGACGGTGATCCTCGTCGCTCCGTTTTGGCCGAATCAACCTTGGTTTCCGGACCTGAGCGAATGTTAACGGCACCGCCGTGGCGGATTCCTCTCAGGAGAGACCTGTTGTCCCAAGCGAAAGGCACGATATTTCACCCCAGCCCGCAGCTGTGGAGCCTTCATGCCTGGCCTCTTCAGGGGGGAATGCACTTCCTCAGCGTGTACTTGACACTATTTCGGAGTGTCGTGCGCCTTCCACCAGGCGTTTATACGCTCTCAAATGGGGGGTGTTTGTTAAATGGTGCAGTAGTAACAATCGACCCGATGTCCTGCCCTGTGTCTGATATTTTAGGCGTCCTGCAGCACAGGCTGGACAACGGCGGACTCCCGTCAACACTGAAGGTTTATGTGGCTGCTATCGCCTCGTTTCGTTCCCCAGTTGATGGGCAATCGATTGGAAGGCACATGCTGGTGGTCAGATTCCTCAGAGGAGCGAGGAGACTTTTTCCCCCGCGATCCCCTTCGGTGCCGCCTTGGGACTTAGCGCTGGTGTTGAAGGCTCTCTCTTCTCCCCCATTCGAGCCTTTGGAAGCGGCTTCCATAAGAGAGCTCACTCTAAAAACTGTTCTCCTTCTCGCCCTTGCTTCGGCTAAGCGCATAGGGGATTTACAAGCGCTCTCAGTCGGCGCTGATTTCATACGTTTTGGAACCGGCGACTGCAACGTCACTCTCCGGCCGAAATCGGGTTATGTGCCAAAGTCTATGTCTACCCCATTTAGAGCACAGGTCATTTCTTTGCCCGCTTTGTTTTCCGAGTCGTCAGACTCGCAGAATGCTAACGCTCAGAGAGCGGTCTGCCCAGTAAGGGTTTTACGGGCTTACATTGATCGCACGGCCGGCTTTCGGAAGTCTGAACAGCTCTTCGTCTGTTATGGTGGGGGAACTAAAGGTCGGGCTGTATCAAAGCAGAGGCTCTCTCACTGGGTGGTGGACGCTATTACCTTGGCGTATGAGAGTCAGGGACAGAACTGCCCCTTCGGTATCAGAGCTCATTCGACTAGGGCTATCGCCTCTTCGTGGGCCTGGTCTAAGGGCACATCTATTCAGGACATATGCTGTGCGGCTGGCTGGTCTTCGCAGAACACTTTCGCCAGGTTCTACAGATTGGACGTGTCCTCTTTGTCGTCTCAAGTCCTCTCGGTGAGTGCTGATCACTCTTTATCTGCTACCGTATAATCGCTTATATTACACAGTTGTTGCCGCATTGCTGTTTACGCTGTGCTTGGTGTACTTTTATGATCTCTGTTATATCCGCCCGGGAATCCGTGCTGGCTCTTACTGTTGTGGTGTCTGCCCTGTTTCAGCGCAGCCCGCTGCATTTGTTGGGTTTGGATCAGTCGCGATTTCTTTAAGACTGCAAGGGAAGCTCAGCTTCCCCTATAATTGTCAAAAAATGAATGGTCAAATATATGTACTATTATGTTAACATTTTATTGACTAAAAATGCGTTAAACACGTTCATCTCGAACGAAAAAAAATTCGTTCAGAATCAGCTACTTAGGTCGGCTGACTCAATTTCCTTCTCATTCATTCCCGTAGCGTACAGTGCATTACTCTGTTGAAGCCCAGCGTCCATTGACATCAATGGGGCTGCTTTAAACAGTTTTTTTCAGTGCTTAGAAACAAGACGGTCATTGGATAATGCTGCGATTATGTCCCGCCCACGGACGCTCAGCGTCTCTGGGATGAATGGAGGAGTGGGCTGGCCTGGACTCCGAGCGTCTGCGTGATGATTGGAGGGTCTGTCATCTCTTTTTAATCCACTTTTATGTCCTAAAACGCTCGTTTTTTGGGGTCGACAGTTTATAAAAACGTATTTCTTGTTTTTTTTGTTAGCTTGTTTGCTATACACATTGTCACATATCAGCTTTTAGACATTGTTTTTTTTTTTTGTTATAAATCATAAATGACAAGGAGGCGGCAGCTTCTCGCAATGCAAAGAGACGGTTGGTGTGGGCGTGGTCTTCAGATTATGACGCGTATCACTCTGTGTCTCCATTTCCAACTCAGTCCCATCGCGGATTTTGCATGTATAGTCGAAAGACAAACTGCTGCAACCAGTATATTTCACACAATTTCACACCACATTCATTGTTTCAGTTTAACATAACTCCCACATTTCCTCCCGTTGAGTTAAATATATATATATATATATATATATATTAGATCGTTTGTTCATTAATTCATATAGTCTGTCCTTAAAGTCCTTAAAGACATGGAGTTGGACAGTGCAATGCCTCAGCTTTACAAACTGTTCTCATTAGTGGCAACAATTGGAGCTACATCTGCAGGTGTAGAAAGGAGCTTCTCCTGTTTAAAGCGGCTCAAGTCCTACACCCGTAACACAATGGGCCAAGGCCGTTTAAGCAGCCTAGCTCTGCTGGCCATTGAGAGGACACTGGTCAAGTCACTGGAAAAGACGCCTAGTTGGTACGACAGGGTTACAGAGCATTTTCTTGAAAAGGAACGTAGAGCAGAATTTACATATAAATTATTGGACAATTCTTATGATTTAGGCCGAAAATGAGCTTCCCCTCTTTAAAAGATCAGCAGCCGCCACTGGTTTGGATATGCAAATTTGGCAGGAGCCCTATCTAGCAGTTCATTGGCCTGTTCAGTGATTTAGCAGTTCATTGGCCTGTTCAGTGATTTAGCAGTTCATTGGCCGATTTAAGCTAATCAGCTGTTGACGCTTAGGGCGACCTCGCGAATGGTTAAAATTGTATTTTTCTGGTTGATTTTGCAAGCTCTCACGGCGGGATTGTACTACCGTTCCAAATGCGGTTCTCCGCAATGTCGAAGTGACCGCTCTCGAAAGGGAACGTCTCCGGTTACTTTCGTAACCTCGGTTCCCTGAGAAGCGGGAACGAGACATTGCGTAGATCGCCGTGTTCGCCGCTCATCACCGTGCAGGCGTTCTCTCGTAGATTCTGAGGATTGTCGTCACATGCACTGTATTTATACTGTCTGGATTCGTCAGTATTTGCATACTGTTGCATTCTTGCGACAATTGGCCAGTTTTTTTACTGGCGTTATCCAATAAGACTTCAGGAAAAGTGAAAAAGGGGAGGAGTTTCATATGCGGTTCTCCGCAATGTCTCGTTCCCGCTTCTCAGGGAACCGAGGTTACGAAAGTAACCGGAGACGTTCTCACAACTGCTGGCCAGGATTTCATACAACGTTTAGTATTATTTATGGCGGCGTTTAGTACTTTTACTTTTAAACGCCAAGCAGTGTTGACATCTGGGGATTCAACGTTTGTGAAAAACAAGAAAGAACGAACTGATTTCTGATCTGACAGTTTACAAAGACACAGGGAATGTGATCTTTCCCTGTGTCAGGGACTCGTGCGAAAACAAGAATTAATATTGGCAAAGCATTTCAAAGGTGGCGTGAACTCTGTGATCAGAAAGGATTGAAAACGGATGCAGACATCGCTTTATTTCTTCTGAACAGGTAAGACGTTTCAGTAGATAACACAAACCGTAGCGCACTTGTTGTGTTAATACAGACGGGTACAGTTTCATCGGTTGTTCTTTCTCTCTTTGTTATGTGCATTATGATAAATGTAATTTAAGACCTATTCGCACGGGATTAGTATTATCTGGGGACCTCGTGTGATTTAGAAATTACCTCCCCACATCTGTATTTCATGTGGCGCGAATTAGCACGGCCAAGTTAAGCCTGTGGTTTTACTCAAATGTACGGATTTATATCCCGGATGTGATGGCATATAATATATATAGTTGTATGATGTATAATGATTTATGACCGTGCCTGTCAGGATTTGAGACCCGCGTTCGGGGATCTTCTGTCCGGTTCGCGTTACAGGAGTTTCCATGAGAAATAACAAAATGACCCAGCACCCGAAATAATATCAAAACACTTCAACACAGCCTCCATTTGCGCTATTTGTGTCTGTTTATGTTCTTATTTGTTTCGTGTTGTATCATCTGCCGTGTTATCTGTGTTTATTATGCACTACTGGTGTACAGTGAAGATTCTCACCGCTGCACCACTGTCAAGACTCAAAACATCAGACTCATCCGCGCAGTTGAGCAGTGCCGAATCACAACTCACGTAAAGAAATACCTCCGCACATCACCTGCAGTAGCGATTACAAACTGAGATGGCGACAAAGAGGCCAATCCTACGGACTGCCGCTTTAAATTGATTTTTTCTCTCTTCAAAAAAAATTCACACAGCGAAAAACAGAGTTTCAGGAAGAGAGAGAGAAAGTCTTCTCTTTGGCTCAGGAAAGATCAATGACACTGTTTTTCTCCCCACAATTATTTCTTTTCACGTTCAGGGCTTCCATAGATCGCATTACTCTGTTGAAATATCACAGTAACTAAAGTCTAGATGAACAACTATTGAATATATACAAAACACTTCATGGCATAATTGACTGGTTCATTCATCTTATACTTGTACTGGGTCTGACTAACATTGAATAACATTGTTCAGAGTGTCACATACGAAAAGGAATTCAAGTTTTAGACATCAATGTAACTCTGAAAAAAGGTCACAGAGATTGATAAGAATGTGATATATTTTGATATGATGGCAGGAAAGGAAATGAAAGTAGATGAGGGATGGGTGTGGACTGTTTGAATGAGAACTATTTGATAACAAAGGCATAAAGGAAGTGTACATTTTCCATAGTCTGAAATAATTTCCTCACTGCATTCTTGTAATAACTACAAAGACTGTTGCCATTGTGTAACTGGTAAAATGTTACTACAACAGCTACAGCTAGGTCTGTGTCTTAAAAGTCCTCACAATAAGGCAAACATTTAGGAAACACATGATGGACTGAAATAAAAAACATGCTAAAAAAATAATGTCTGCTATATTAAAAAATGAAACACTTCTGTTTGTAATTTGCTCTAAAAGACGAACCACGCCATTAGCGATGAATGTCTGCTGAAGGTTTGGGTGGGGTTGGAGCAGAGGTTAAAAAACAATGTTTCAGAATGACAGATGAGAATGCTCAGTTAATGACTTGTAGGAATTTACGTGAAAGATATGCAACTTGTTTTTACTACACAGCTATTGCAGGCAGGGATTCATGTGAAATGAGATGCATCCATCAGAACCCTTAACAAACTGTAATGCACGCATCACCCCCTACCAGACTGTCACTTCATACTGTATGTTTTTTAAGACTTGCACTTTTCAATACTAATTTTATAAAGGGCTACAGTATCTCATGCCCATGTAACACACTGTTTTACTGTAAAGAGTACTATAACAAAAAACTGCTACAGTAGGATGAAACCTCTCTCTCTCTTTGTTTGCATATCATGTTCATCTCATTCTGTGTCGGTTCCAATTGGCAATCAAAGACATTCATTGCAGAGGGATTGAAATGTTCTTCCACTGAAAGGTTCTATTGAGTGTTTTGGATCACCTCCAGGAACTTTACTTCTTAGAAAGGGGGGAAGTGTGAGAGAGAGGTTGAGTGTTTCCTTGTGTGCGTGTCATTTTGTGAGTGATATTTTACTCTTTCTTTAAAAACGTTCAGCTTTTGTTTACAAAGTCAACACCTTGAGTCCTGCAATGTTCACCCACGTAGTAAGCATAACTCTTAGTTTTTCAAGACTATTGACAGCAACGCTCTCAAGTGTTTTTAAGGGTTTCTTAATTATTCGAACAAAAAATTTATTGTTTTATTATTTACGGTAAAATCTAATAAAACTTATATTTTTGTTAGTGTCCCACTTTTGTATTGTGGTTTCAGCTATGTAAAGAAATTATACAATTATATTTTGATATGTAATGTTTAATAGCCAAATGTTTTTGAGGCCACTGTCTTTTAATATTCTCATCACAGTAGATTACAGAGCAGTGAATACATCCAATGATGTTTTTATCAGAATTAACAGAACAATCCAAGTAATATTATTTAAATACTGTAGTCTTTTTCTTTGACAACATGTTTATAGTTTACTGGCGCCCCCCTTAGGAAAAAAATGAAAAGGCTGCTACCTGTAGATAAATTAAATCCTGTAGTAAATAAATATTGTACATCTAATATGATACCATTACCTACATTGTTTTGATTTAAAGCCTCAGTCAAAATGAATACTTTTTAATAAACCCTCTATCATATATCTTTGTTTATATATACAATTTGTATGTAATATGCATATACATCTGTATACACATGCAATGTTTAAAAAAATCTAATGCGTGATCTCATGAGATCATAATCTCACAAAATAATATATTTATAAATATCCCTTTGTTATTTTTAGACCAAAACCTAAAATATAAAATATTCTCCACATAATGCATAGGTAAATGTTAACTGTTTTTAAAGATAAAGAATAAAAAAGAACCATTAAATTACACTGTTGTATTTTTTGTATTTCCCTCTTAAAATAGATATAACAATCAGTCTTACTAACATACAACATAATGCAAGCAAGATGGTTAAACAAAACTGACTGGGAGTTAAAAGTGGCCCTGGTCTTCTTCAGCAGGAGTGGCCAACAAAACCCAGCTCGCAACATAACATAACACAACAACGCACTGATGCACAAACCATTCTATAGCACTATAAGTCAAATATGTAAATGTTTTTTAAGACCTTTCATGTCGATAAAACATTAAACAGTAAAGGCCAGTAGCATACAGTCTAAGCAACAAACATAAATCAAAATGACATAAAAGTCTGCCTTAACATGTACATTTAATATAGTGTATTCATTGTTATATAAGGTCATGTGTTTTAACTTACCATGCCATGGTTGACTAGACTTTGCTAACAAATATTGTTTTACATAAAGTCCAAAATAAACAAAAGTCTTAAAAAGTGAGTGTTTAGGATTTATAAATCGAGAAGAGAGAAAACATTCACTCTTTGGGGTTAATAAGTAAGCAGCTACTTATAAGCGTAATAGAATTAAGCTTTTTAAAACTTTACATTGAATACAAATTTGACAGAAAAATAAGTTATGTCATAACCTGTGATAATAATTCTGCAGTCTATTGAATTCTTCCATGCTAATAAAATGGAGTACATGCACACAGAGTCATATCTTATGCCTCAAATGCTATAATCTTATCTGTTTCAGTGTGTTTTTAGACATGTTAACACGAACACACGTCTTAAATTATGTGACAAACCATTTTTTGAAGCACAAAACTCACAAAAGTTAGTAGTTTGCATCTCTCTTTCTTACTAGTCAACATTTTTATTGTAAAACCGTTGGCTTTGTTATGTTTGCCTTCTTACATCTCACTACACAGTCATTAAAACCGAATCCTTTCATTGGAGTTTGAGCATGTTAAGCGCCCGCCTACCAACAGTAAGTTCTGCCTCCTTCAATTTGATTGGCTGAAAGTTCTGTCTTCTTTAGTTTGATGGCTGTATTCTGAGTGGTCTCTGTAATTTGATTAGCTGGAATTCTGTGGACCCGGTCTTTATTCAATTAGATTGGACTGGCCATCTGGAGCACCATGGATTTTCCCGGTTTCTCAGGCTGAAGAAGTCAAGGGCCACTTTTTACTCACAGGCCGCCCCTGACTAAAAGTGTTAAAAAAATTCCATTAAAATATGCCTTTTTGTAATGATTAAAACAGCTATTGCTTTTGGCATTTTGTACGAATAACGATACATGTCATTGTACCATTAGAGTTGTAATCGTAATCTTGTTTATTTTATTTGACACCTTTTATATTGTGCAGATGTCTAGGCCCATTTACCCCGATGTTTCTTTGCCAAGATGCGTGTAGTGTTCTGAACAATTTATCAACAGTCCTGGAGAGGTAAAAATATTTAACATTTCAAACTTTATTTTTCTTACACAGCTTTTTTCTCTTGTTCTACGCATAAATCTAACAAATACTTATAAACAGCTTAAGATATATTACTTACTTACTCAATTTATTGAAACAATATTTGTATTAACTGTCTTTATATTTATCATGTTAAAACTCAACAATTTATTGGAAAAAAGCAAGAATCAGATTCAGTAACAAAAAATCACTACTCAAAATTAAAATTTAAACGTATTCCCTGTGACACCCATTGACTGTTTTCATGGATGGTAAATTTGCCAGAGTTACAGTACTTCAGCAATTACCAAGCTGGCAGTTTTTAGGATATCAGTCAGACCTTTTTTTCTTATTTCATCTCTTACTGGCCTTGACAAATGCATTTAAAGTGCCGAACAAAAGAATATCCAACAAGAGCCATCACTACCACCAAAAATATGACACACCAGTTGTCAGGCCGGCATGCACAGTGTCTGGGATGAATCACTCACTCCCTTATGTCACCCACACAGTTTAATGGGGTGTCTGTTTCAGTTCTTGCTCAAGCAATGCAAATTCTGACAAAATACAGTATCAAACATCTGCACATGCAAAGGAATCAAGAAAGCAAACCAAAAAAACATTACTGTTTATCTAGATTATTGTATTCTAATAACTTTAACCTACAATAGAGCTACAAGCTAACAACTTCATCTACAAGTATGCATGCCTTTTTGCCCATAAAAGTAAGCTCACAACTGCCTGGTCTTAATAAAATAGTAATTTGGGGCTTTCAAATTTATATGTTAAAGGGACATTTCACCCCAAAATAAAAATTCGGTCAACATTTACTCACCTTCTTTGTTCTGATGAACAAAGAGAAAGATATTTGGAAGAATACTTGTAACCAAACAGTTCTTGGACCCCATTGACTACCATGGTAGGAGAAATTTCTTTATAATTTTTTGTTCTGTTGAACACAAATGAAGATATTTTCAAGAACAGCTCTGGGGCACTTTTGACTATCATTGTCATTTTTACTACTATGGTTGTCAATGTGTCCAAGAACTGTTTGGTTCAACCAAATTATACAGGTTTGGAACAGTAATTCATGACAGAATTTACTATCTTTAACAGGGTTGGGAGGGCTACTTCAAAATTTTGATTAGACTCTGTCATTAAGTATTGAGATTTTTTTTGTTTTGGGAATGGGGTAGTGTGGGGGGAATAATGTTTCTGTTCTCCTGTATCTATATCCTTTCGTTGTTATAAAAGTTTAATAAACAGACTAAGCAAAGAAATGCAATCAGTAATGTAATCCAAGTACACTCTAAAAATTAATACGGAAAATTCCTATATACACAATACATATATATATATATATTGTGCTCTATTTTTACAGATTTTTTTTACAGTTGTTTTACCTGTATTTTACAATTTGCACAGCATTATATTCGCTTAAAGCATTAACGGAAATGTCCGTAAAATAAAAGAAAATGTACTGGTAATTTATCCGTTTTTTTAAAGATTTTTTTACAGTGTATCACACTATAAAAGTAATGTATATAGCTTTTGGATTACTTTAGGGTCACATATGTTAATAAAACAGAAAAGCAAAACGATTTTTACATAGAAGCAAAGCATCATCAGAACTGTCTTGAGGTGGCTAAAAGCAGAATATCAGATGAAATAGGTATAAAAAACAGGAACTTGTTAAAGAGGACTACAAGATTAAAATGAAATCATTATTGTTGATTATTGACTCTGATATTGTAATCATGCATGATTATTAATGTCAATTAACACAATATATTAAAAACATCATATTTATATGTAGATAAAACAAGCTGAGGAGCATTTAGGAATGATTTTTTTATTTTTGCTATGCATTAGAAAACATGAAATTAGATATAAAATTGGTTGCAATGCACAGCACAAAACACTTTACACTTCCACATTTTAAGACAATTCCTTTAGTTTTCATTACAGTTGTAATTCTTAAAGTAATCTGTTTTTTAATTCTAACCGTAATCTGATTACGTATTACAGTTAGCAAATTTTTGTATCCTGATTAATCCTGTTACATGTAATCAGTTACTCCCCAACCCTGTATGTTAATGAGAATAATAGATTTGTATTTGTTGTCTTGCTGACATCTTGGGGTGGTTTCCCGCACAGGGATTATTTTAAGATTTACCTAAATTAGGACGTTTAAATAGTTTTTACAAACACACCTTACAAACAAACTGTTGTGCATCTTGAGACAAAACAATGGCTCTGCTGTATTTTGAGATATGTCATTGGAAGCAGTTTTCAGTTTAGACGGCTCTAGCCTCTATCATTTGATTAAATCTAGGACTAGTCTTAAACTCTGTACAGGAAACCAGCCCCTTAAGTTTACAAAGCCACTAATCCAACTAATGTCAAAACAATTTCTTCTCTTAATGGCAATAAACAAAGAAAAATCATATTGTTCTTAAAACATTTTTTAGAGCTAATGTTAAAAATAAAGTTATAAATAAAGTGACCAACACATCTTTTACAGCATGTTTCAATATTGGTTAGCATAAATAACATTTCTGATTGCTTGTTCATGTTAGTTCATTGTGCACCGATGTCAACGGATATAACTTTTGATTTTGTAAATGTCAAAACTAAGACTAACTGTGATCACGAAATGGTGTGAAAAAATATTGTTGATCGTTAAATATCAGTAACTAATGTTAACAAAAAAATCTAGATGACCCAAGAGTGTCCTCTCTACACAGTGGGAATAGGAACTATACAAAAATGTCATTATTGTTGGCTAAGCCAACAATTCCAAGATAAGCAAGTGGTGTTTAGTTCATATATTCTTTGCGGACCATGGTGGGAAAATCTCACACGATATAATTTTTTATGTCAGTACCAGTTGTGCATACCAAAGATATCTTATATGTAAACACACCAAGGATGGTCTTTTAAGATTGTCCCTTTGCAATGAACTTTTTGTGCACATATCACCAAACGCTGCAAACCTGACATTTCAACAGGACATTCTAAAGAGCAGAATATCTTTACACCTTACTAAAAGGACCAACATGAAGATGACTATTTATATCTAAATGTCGTTTGAATGTGACATTGCAAACACACATACATAGTACATATTAACAGAGAAGGCTGTGTGCACACTCCCACCAACGTTGCTGGGGACTAAAGTTTACTAAGCGCACCATGTTTATTTTACATCAGGGTGAACCAAGTGGCCCAAATACTTGCCTATGTGCTCGTTTCTAATGATAAGATGTTATTGTAGGGCTTTCCATGAGCATGTGAAAACTGTTTTGACTGGCAGGCAATGAGTTCCTGGCGGCCGGCCAAAGATAATAACTCGGCTCCTATTGGCAAAGAAAATAAGCGCAGAGAGTGGCGTAAATTTGTAATCAAGGGACAGGGAGGAAATTCTTTTCGGAACAAAACAATGAAATAAAAATGAACTTTAATTTAAGGGGTCAGCTACATTCGAAAATATTTAGCCCATAAGGCAACTTAAAATGAAATGTTTGGTTTATTACTATTTTAAATGTTAGACATTTCTCATTTGTAATTTTTGTAAAATTTAAGTCAATCTTGAAAAAAGTCCTCTGTGATACTAATTATAGCTTTCATTTAGTTCTGTTCATCTCTTTTGCTCGTGCTCCCCAGCCTTTGAAAATGCTCTCATTAACTTGAATGATTAGCTCAATTAGCCTTGTGCTGCAGGAGAGGTGCAGATGCCGGCATGCCCGCGACAGCCAATCAGGAAGGTAAAGAGTTCATAGACATGCATGAAGTCTTGTTAATTAGGGGTGAAAATGAACCTAATGTGGAGTGGGATCTGGAATGGTGAGGATGATGGAATGGAACGAGGAGAGTTTACATAAACACACCTTGAGAAAAGACAAGGAATGCAAAAAGTGCTCCCTTTCAAAGTCATTTCTCTCATCCCCCTCTCCCTACGCTCAGTCCATTTTTTTTCTTCTGGTGGGACAGTGATTAATGAGTGCAGGGGATGGAGGCGCGGATTACGGCAGCGCTGGAGAGCAACAGAGCCATGTGTTCAATGACCAATCAGCAAAAACTAATGACATGTTCATTATGAATGGATCTCTGTCTACATCTTTCATTTACTGTTTCCTTTTTTTAAATACCTGAGCAGGATTATTATTGCAATCACTGGACTAGTCTGCCTGCCTCTCATTCATCCAGCAGCTATGACTGCAACACATTACATCATGGGACAGCCCCAGAATTTAGGATCGGAGTGAGATGACAGGTTTCCGGTAACAGTCAAACTCTAACAACAACAAACTATATGTATTGCTGTAGATCAGGTAGAGTAAAACTAGCAAAGTCATGGGTTTGATTCCCAGGAAAAGCATAAATGATAAAATGTTCCTTTGAAAAAACCAAAACCAAAACCATTCTTTGTTTTGTCTATAAACGCACAGAACTACTCAATCTTCATTTCACGTTGGTTAAAGGGAATCCGTTTTTTGTGCTTTCTGAGTGAACAGTGATTTGGTGAGGTTAATTTAATGCAAATCAGATTATCCCAGAGAACACGCTGTCTGTGCTCCGAAGTTTAGACCACACAAACTGACTGCAGAGCCCGATATATTGATGCTTTAAGAAAGCCAATGAGACAAGGAGATAATGCGATCATTCATGAAGTTGTATCATATCCGTACTGCCTTCAGGTAGTAATAAACAGCTCTGGCCTTTCTGTTAGCAAAGCGGTAGTAACAGCAGTTCCACACAACATAAAACACATCAAAATCATTTAAATAAAATTTAAGTGCAAGATTGCTTGCTTTTCGTTTACTTACAGTATAGTGTTTGCAATTTTATTGAGCCTCGGATGCACCATAGAGATACATTATGTGCAAAGTCTGCACGTAACAGAAACTCACAGGGTGACACACTGTATATCAGACCTTTCTTTTTAGGACTGTTTGTGTCCAACCTATCTTAAGGGAGTCCCTGAAAAAGAGCCATACAGTATGAACAGAGGTCAATGAAACACTCTGTGATTGTCAACCATATAGGAAAAATCCCCTGATGAAAAACAGCATTTTCAGCATCGCCTTGTACAGAAAGGAAACAAGACTCTAAATGTGTCCTGTGAGACCACAAGTCAGACTCTGGATGTCTTGTTGTGAGCCGTTATTAGGTCATAGACAGATTTTTCATGTCTCTTACACAATCTGATCATGTGCAATGAAGCTCAGAACCATGCGGTCCTCCAAAAGGTTCACTGGCTTTAGAAATGTACTCAGATTACTACCAAACATGCTCAGAAAATGTTAATAAATAAGCCTAGCAATGTGCATTTCTGTAGCTCTTTACAAGAGAAATAATGTGTCTAAATAAAGTATTTGTATCCAGAATATGAACAGTCAGTTAGAATATGGCAAAAATGCTCCCTTGTCTGGATCAATACAATGCGCTTTGGGGTGAGATGTGTAATATCGGCACTATTAAATCACTTTTTTTAAGTAGTTTTCCTGAACACTGTCAGACAAATCTGTTCGCATAGTAGGTTAGGAGGATAGATAAAGTATTTTCACATTGTAAAAAGTTACACACCCTTAACCCTGTATTACCCTAAAGTGTGCCTGACAAAGTAGTTATTATGGGAAAATGGAGTATTATGTTTCGTTGAATTCTACAACAATTTGACACTATAAACCATAACAAACACATGACTTCCATATTAACACACAGAGACAGCACCAAGCCATTAAACACTTTTTTTAATCTAATGTGAGTTCACAGCTGTTGGAAATGGCTATACAGATTCAGATTCTTTGTCAGACTGTAATATACAGGAACAGACCTTAGAGGGCGCCACAGACTCATTTACTTTGAAATTTGACTTGAGTTCCACTGACATCTAGAGGATAAGGCACTTACTACTCAATAATATGGTGTAACAGAGGAAACAGTGTGTGAAGGAATATAAAGACAAGCTTAGACTGTGAACAATTCACATCGTCGGCTCTATATTTTGCAGAATGTCAGATGTATCCTTCATCCTAAAACGTGAAGAAAAATATGTTCGTCCATTGTATGTTTTGCAAATTTTATGTACTATTATATGCAACATGCTTCTATTTTTTATACATTCGGTTAAATTACATTCGGTAATACAAAAAAGGTAGAATTTATTTAGAAAAGAAATAAAATAAAATAGATGTCCACACTTACATGTTAACTATTCTCTCCAGCCGTTCTTTAATATTCTTAAAATGAGAAGAAAAAATAAACAGTAGTTATTAAATGATTTGCATGAAAAATACCATCACATTTCAAATATTTTAAGACTGATGGATGGATGCTCACCTCTGGACCTGTTGGAGGAGGACTGGCTGGAGTGGGTCCAGTACCACTCACATCAGATGGTGGTTGGATCGTAGTGGAAAAGCAGCTTGAAGACCCTATCGAGACAGATGCAAAGAGAAATTCAAACTATTTTAGATTTAAGTAATACATTATTTTTTAAATAATGATAAAACATTTGAAGCTAGAAGTACCTGTGTCCTCTTTGATTTCACCCCTGTCTATATTGAGATTACAATCTCCATTTCCTGATGTTAAACTCTATGGAATGGAGAAAGAGTTGTGAGCATCAAATACCACGTACACTGTTGATGTAATGTCACATCTTATTTAAAAAAAAAATACTTTTCATAGCTGCAATTTCAGCTTTCCATTAAAACACAAAATATCTTACTCGTGTAGAAACTGAACCATTATGGTTTTTGATTACTACAAAAACCCTGTTCTCTCAAAAGATTTTCATCACGTAATGCAAGAATAACCATCAAAGTGTTTTTCGGGACAATGCAACACTAGGCCTCCATTTCAATATAAACAGTTCCAAACAGATGTTAAACTCTCGAACCTGTGCCGAGGTCAACGCTAGCCTGGTCTCCAGCAGCAACACTCGACTCTCCAAGTTCTCCCACCGGTTGCTCTCGATGACAATCTTGCCAGCCATGCTTTTCTCCAGGGCATGTATCCTGTGTTCCATGAAGGCCAGTCGCTGCTCCAGTCTGCTGACAGTATCCAGAAGCCTAGCCTCCACCCTAGCCAGCATGCTTTCTAAAACACATTTCTGAAGAGACGACGTGTGTGAGAGTGCATTGAACGAGGTCAGAGAGGTTTGCAGAAGAATGTGTGTGTGTGTGTGTATTCTCACATCAGAATCAGTAGGTTCAGGCAAATCCTGAAAAGGCTCGTTGTCTGTTGGGCTCTTTTCTGTTTCCTGTTCCTGTTGAGGCTGCTCATCTGAGAAGAATATGGTCCGTGTTGGTGTTGAGCTGCTGCCAAGGTGCCTTTCCACAAGTGGCTGTTTCTGAAGAACCTGAGAGGGAAAGAAGTAATAATAGTACCTGATGTTAAATATTCCTTTAACGGGAAGAGCAATGCATTAGCATGACAGGTTTACAAGCCGAATTCAAAGTGCTTAAAAATGTACTATATAAGCTCTCTATGAATATATTTCTGTTACATTTTCAATTGTAAAAATAATAAAATAAGATTTAGGATTTGTCATAAATAGAACAGAATACTGAAGTCGTACTTATTTGCAGTTTGAAAATACAGACTTTAAATCATGTTTTGTATTTTGTGTATTTCTGGAAAAAAAAACATTTTCATGGACATTTGATCTTTGGGACTGAGCTATAAAATACTCCTGCCTAAAAAAGCACCAAAAAAAGGAAAGTTTTGAGTTCCAGGGAATGTTCACCTGTTGTCTGATAGCACTGTACTGGCTGCCAATGCATGAAAGTAATGTAAAATGTTATTTTCCAGATAATTAAACACCTACCTTCAAGCCTGTTAAATCCAGCGAGTCAATCTCGACAGAAGGGTTGTCATCATTTTTAACGCAGCTGTTCAACTGAGACCTTGTCTTTGGTTTTTTGACAAGCTGCAAGAGAAACAAAATACATGTTGTGTCTGGAAATTCACTAATAAACAAACAAGCAAAAACACCTTTGAGATCCAATACCCTGCTTTCTTTAGTGAGTTCTTTGTGTTTGTTGATCACAAGGCCAATGACATCGCAGAGAATGGAGACTTTCCTCTCAGCAAAGCCAGACTGAAGGAACTGTTGCTTGTTCAGGAGCGGTTTATAGCTGAAAACATCTCGCAAGATCTACAAGAAAATACAAATCAAACGAAAATATAGAAAAGCAGTCAGTGTTTGCCTTGAATTTGAATTTAAAAATGTTCTCTTGATTTTTCACCAGACAGCTTCTTAAAGGTCTAGAGTGGGATTTATAGCGGCCACTAGCGGTGAGTTTGAGAATTGCAACCAATCTCTCAGTCCTCTGCTCACCCATCCCTTATAAAGCAGGACGGTGGCCACCACAGTGCAAAAAAAAATTGTCGGCTTCTCATGTTGACCCAGGGAAGAGATCATGCGGGCATTAGAAAGACTGTAGAAAGAGCGATGTCTTATTTATGACATAAAATAAAGGGTCTATGGATTTTAAGTATAAAAAGAAGGATAAAAGTCAGGATCTGCGTTAATATTATAAAGGCTTTCCAGCAGAGATGCGTTAGGACCTGTGGTACAAAGGCTTTTAGCAGAGATACTCATAGATATCTATGGAGATACATTCCAGCAGAGAGACGTTGGAGAGAAAGATCGTCTAAAAATCACCACCAAGGAGGTTGCTTTGATTCGGATTAGTATGTGAGTAACATTGTTTTTTCTGTTTGTTAGAACCAAGATATGTTGTTGTTGTTGTTATAATATAAGCTGGGTAACGGAGCAGTTTTGAACGTCATAGTTTATCTGGAACCAGTGTGCTGCTTGTATATACTCGTGTCGTCTTCGCTTATTTTAGTAATTTGAAATTAAAAAAAGAAAAAAAGCTGATGTGGCTGCCACTGCCCTTCACAAAAAGATAAATATTTTTATCTTCAGCTGCGCATGCTGCAAAGAGCAGTGCTCGTGGAAGTTGCGGGATTTCACAAGCACAGTGTGCGCACCACCTCCGCTCCGTCAACAAAGTGGCCCACGTTTCGCCGTTCCCATTGAAAATTAACTGGACAAACGCAACTGCCGTGTACCATGTGAATCCACCATGAGCTATGATAAAGCTAAGCATTTCATACTTGCATTGCACAACCTGTTTGAGGGCAGAGCTAGCTAACAGTAAATAGCAACGCAGTTAAAGGCGTTTGATCGCAATAGCGATAAAGATAGCAAGAAAGAAGTAAGGTAGTAGACGTTTTTTCCTCCCTTTGTAAAGTCAGGGACAACCGGACTACACACCGCAGGATAGAGGGAGAGGAAACGCACTTTGTAGAGCTGTTTGTCCATTTGGGGCTACTGTACAAAACATGGCGGCACAAGATGGCAAATTCAATGTATGTAATCCCGCTCTGTATGTAGATAGAAATAGCTTATTCTAAGGTAATACAAACATAACGGTTCATTACGTAAGGTCTTTATACACCTCTGAAGAAATCGTTTTATATATTAAATTGCATTTCTGTCAATGGATCCTCCTAAAAATCCCACATTGCTCCTTTAATATGATAGTTCACCTAAAAAAGAAAATTATGCCAGTATTTACTCAGTCAACCCCTTATAATTTAAAAACTGCAAGACTTTCTTTCTTCCGCAGAAGATAAAAGAAGATATTTTGAAGAATTTCAGTAACTGAACAATGGCGGTACTCATTCACATCCATTGTACAGACACAAAACCAATGCCAGTCAATGGCTACCGCCGTTGTTCAATTAACAACATTCTTCAACATATCTTCTTTTGTGTCATAAAGGTTTGAAATGACGAGAGGGTGAGTAAATGATGATAGAATTTTTATTTTTGGGTGAACTGTCCATTTTAAGTCTCACACTGAGGTGCTATTTACACAGTATTGAAGGAGTTCCTATCTAGTCTAGGCTCCTATTGGCTGCTTTTTCTTCATTTTCCTAATTTCTTCATTTGTTAATAATATATATATAGTAAACAGTAG
Source organism: Triplophysa siluroides (assembly GCA_006030095.1). NCBI lineage: Eukaryota > Metazoa > Chordata > Actinopteri > Cypriniformes > Nemacheilidae > Triplophysa > Triplophysa siluroides. Next base: position 1,324,001 of record VCII01000042.1, on the reverse strand, counting down.
TTTTCCCTTTAAGTGGATTTAAGCCAGAAAATTCTGGAACTTCTAGAAGGGTGGAATAAAACCTCCAAGAATAATCACAGGATCAAGACTAGCAGAAACAAAAGCTGTAAAAAAGACAAATGGCAAAAAATAAGATAGAACTGCTAAACGCTGCCTTCCTGTTACAACATCTCTAATTTTTAGCAAATGCCACCAAGGCCCCCTGCTGTCTTTTAAGTTACATGACGGGACCACAGTTTCTCTCCAGAACATGTCACGTGAGCTTCAGATGATCCTGGGACGAGGGCCAGAACTCTTTTAGAACAGCATGAAAGGTCAATGAACAGGAGGAAGTGCAGAAAGACAGCTGCGCTTCAGTCCCGCGGCCAAACATCCTGAATCGGCTTCGGGTTAATCTGAGATCAGACGATTTGGACCAACATGAAGGCCAGCCTCTCTTTTTCTATTCTCTCACTGCAGGAGATGTGAACAAAAGCCGTAATTATTCACCGCTGGGCTGCCAGTTGAGCGGCTGAGTGCTATGCTGGAGAGCGGCGTTACAGATGCTTCAAATCGCGGAGCTCTGTCGAGACCTGTTTTCTGTTGTGGGAATGAAACCTCCCAGATTAGGGACAATGTTAATAAGCACAAAGCCTGGTGCTGTGAAGTAAAATTACTTTTCAAAAGCAATGTCATTAAAGGCTGAGGGAATAATATTATAAATGATTGAGTGGCAGCATGGCGTATGTTCAGCTATGGCGTTTAACCTCAAAATTTAATTTTTGTGGACACATTTTCATAACTGTCCTCATAACTGAAAGGTTGACTACAGGGCAACTAGGTCTTTTGTCCGTTTAAAGCAACCACCTCCTCAAAACCACTAAGACTTGAAATAAAACTGTGAACCATATTGAAATCAATTTAAAAAAGGGCTGCCCTTCAAGGCATTTTAATAAAGAAAGCTCCAACATGAAAAAAATCTGGAGTCAGTGAAAATTCCTGAAGCGCTTTATTGATCCATTGTTTTTCTCACTACTGTAAGATGCTAAATGCTTACATTTAAAATGTACATCATCATAGAAAATACAAAGATCGCAATTCACCTTGTAGACATTCTCTATAAATCGTAGATCATTCATTCCGGTAAGTTCCACCCCATAATCGACCAGGTGCTCTGCGACTGAGGCAGAATAGGAAGTGAAGGCATAGCTTACTAGAGGAAGACATGCTGACGGATCCCCCACGGCCAATCTGAAATATTAAAACACAATATTAAACTATGAAACACTGCCGTTGATTTTAAGCACATTTAACCAATGTCACAATAACTGACAAATACAGTCAAAATGTTTTATTTCGAACATGGCAGCAACAAAAAGTGTCTCAAATTGTCTGCTAGCCATCATAAGTGTGTCGTGCTGGGGACAAATTAAGTCATCTTTCTGGATCATCCCCAGCATATACAAGCCAAATGGGTCTGTCTTTCCAAAGAGCATGCTGTGTTTGATACATCTCAAATCAAAACCTCATCACTGAGCATCTGATGTGCAGCTTGTGATTCCTGGTGGAGAAATAGAGCTGGTTTATGTAAAGCCTGTTTACAAAATGGCTCCGTACTGGAGGGACAAATCTCGAATTCTCAAACTTCAAAACAAAATATGGGACATGAAACACTAGAAGAGCCGCTTTGTGGATGTTTACATGAGTTAACATTTTTGAACCCTCAGCCAGAAGGGGTGGGGGTTGAGGGTGGCTTCTAATGAATTACATCCATACATGAATTACAGCATATATCCTCTGTGCTAACTGCATGTGAAAATTTATTCAGAAGAGCAATAAATTCAGAGGAAAAGAACTAAAAAGTTAGAGGAAGAACTAAAAATATTTACGAGGGTTGGGAATGAACTACTTTTACAGTATAGATGTTATGCCAATAACACTGTCTTCGGTATATTTATGTTTTTGTGTAGATGTTGATTCTATTATAGATAAAAATCTATCAAAAATTAAAAAATTTCTTAAAGACCCCGCTTGATGAAAATCTGTTTTTATGTTGTGTAATGTCTATGTGGTGTTTTAATATGCAAATAATGTGCAAATTAACACCCTTGCTGAGAATTATCTCTGCAATTTACTCAAGACAGTCCTGAAAATGTCCCCTGATGTACTACACATGCAAGTTGTAATCGGACACATCACCCAGTTGACCACATGGAGCAGGCAGTCCAAGCTGTTGTGACTCACATTTGCATATCCACCAGCCATAGTAAATTAAGCAAGGGTGTCGAGTTACATTCAAGCTATTTAAAGACATAGAAAATATTTTTTTTGTTTTTTTTCTAAATGGCTTTCAAGGAATTAAATGGGTGATTCTCACTAAACCACTGAAACATCATGGCGGTAAAGATTTGAATGATAAAACATACAATTCCGTAGCACAAAAAATGAACATAATAAAGATAATTGTGTTCTCTACCTTGGACATAACGAAATGAAACGGAAAATGAATTATTTCAGTATTTTATTGCTTTTTCTGCTGAAATTCTCATAAGCGTAACGCGTCCTGATTTGTCTGCGTGCATTATATGTTGTAACTTAAACATATTTAATTTAATTTAGAGTAAAATTAACATTTTCTGAAAAAAAACAATTGGATGTTCTGCTAGACATTCTCAAATTACAAATAATTTCACAAAATGTTCATGTATAATAAAAAAAAGAAATAGTGGTAGAAAGAAGTGTCCAGGATTGATATTCTCATCCTTCGTAACATTTTTTAAAGACTGTTTAAAAACACACAAATATATTGAAATTAAGTTTGATTTTATGTAAAGAAACACATCTACTAGTATGTTTTAAATGGCTAACAAGTTAACAAATTACATTATATTTTAGTTAAAAACTTTACATTACTAACATTACTTTTTCCCTTCTCATTACCGATACAGGTAGTTTTTTGTATAATGTTCTATTAAATAATGTCTTATTATGTATGATTAATAAAAACTGGCTCAGGCATCATGGCTTCGCTTGTTTTAAGCAAAACATGCTATGAGATTGACGGTTTTGAATTGAGAATTTTTAAACAGTAACAGTTTTTTACAATTGCTATAATTTTTTCAATTCTCCTAACAATTTTCCTAAACTCTCAACACACCCAAAACACAGAATTGGTAAAACTGTTAATTTCATACTCAAAATCACACATTGTAAACTAAATTCCAACACTCATTTTAAAAATAACACACTTACACAATACACTGTATCCCAAAACACTAACATGCGTTCTCCACCAACAGGGGCCCCCAGAAGGTTAAGTGTTTATCACAAGTGTTATCGTGTTGCTTTTTTTGCTACAAGACTTTCACAATTGTTTATATTTGAATATTTCTAGTAAATATTTCCTTCAACACTCAAAGTGAAAGTTATTACAGTACAAATACATGTTGAAATGACTCTTCTGGGTTTTATATACCGCCAACAACATTTGTAAGTTTGGAAACCATATTATGTTGTCTTTATACTGTGATATCACATTCACTATTTATCAAATAAAATGAAAATGTTTCTTTACACATAAAACAATGATAGCTGGATATGTAATTTAGGAAGGGGATCCCTCACCAAATGTTCATCTTACAATGATGTTCTGTCCCTCACTTTACAAGGTGCAAATATAGACTTCGGCTGATTTATATATTTGCATAACTTCAATTTGCTTTTACTCATTAGCAATGGAATAGAATACTGGTGATATATTTGTGTTCAGCTGTTCACATTGACTTTAGCCTATAAGTTAGGCTTAGAACGTGATGTTATCTGTTCTTATAAACAGTGTGAAAGCATTTGTAAATTTGGCAGTTAAAATACATTGTTTTGGCCTTGTTTGAACTTGTGTTTTAAAGAAGTTAAAGCATTTTAAATGCGTGTTAAATGTATGCATTTTGTGTCAAAGTAACAAGAGATGTGTTTTGTATTGCCTACAAAGCCAGGTGATGTGATAACTATGTTAAGACTTTCGGAAAATTGTTAAAACTAGAATTAGAAAAATTGTCATATTAATTGTAAAAAACTGTAAACTGTCAGTTAAAGTTTTTAAATGAATGCCTTCAAACATGTCATACCTTGTTTAAAAATCAATTTAAAGGGAATTTGTTGATACAGGTGTTTTTATCATGTTTGACGTCTTGAAACCAAGATTTTGTGAGAATCGCCCAAATGATCAACTACAGGGAAACTCTAAAAATCATGTTGTGATTATACTATACTATAATATACCATAATTACTCATTTGTAGTGTTGTTAATTATCAACAAATTATTATTATTATTATTAAATATAGTAAATGTGATCAACTGACACAATGATAAACTGTAGTATACTTTTATTTACTATAGTAAAGAAAAGTTTACAAACTCTATAGCACAGTGCCCTGGGGGTGGTTGGGAGAAGCAGTACACCCAAGGTCTCACTAAGAAATGGGGTCTGTACTGTAAGGTGGTGGGTTGGAAAACATATGGAAAACAATGGAGTTCACGTACTCTCTAGGATTTCTGGCACAAACCAGAAGCAATAATACCTAACAAATGGAGAAGGGATGGCTCTTCATAAAACATAAAATAGTTAACTTGTTTAATTCTCGTGTGCCCACTTATAAGGAATATGGGCCACTAATATAGTATCATATATATGTATGTAAACTGAGCATTAAACAGTTACAATATGTATGAATATATAAGTGTTGTTGACAAATTGCGAAATTGACAACCTGATTTTCATCATGGTTTAATACCTGTGATAGTCCACTTCCTTTGCATACTTCAGAGAACGGAGACGCGCTTCTAGTTTTCTGAGACACCCTTTAAGATCACCCGTGGCCATATCTGTCATTTCATCAGAAGTAACAAATTAATAACATTATTAATAATATTGTTTATTGACTTTTTACAGTCCGTGCATCATTTAGAGACCACGGCACGCAGAGTAAAGTTACAAATGATCATGTTAGTTTTATTAAGTACATTCGTTCCATGGCCTCGTTCTGTTTCTTATTTGATGAAGCAATACTATAAAGGTATATCTTACCTGAGAGCGGTTCTTATGCTTATAGCTAAACAAAATGTTATTCACGCATCGCTTTTGTTTTTGGCGCTGGATGTTGCGCATATGTTACGATTGGTTTCTATGCAGGAGACTGGGAGAATCCAGTATTTCACTACTGCACATTCACGCTTTCGACTAAGTTTTAACCAATTATAAGGTGAGCAGAAAACATAACACACGCGTTTAATAAACTGACAATTATATATCATTATTTTTGTTGTGAATCATTTTTTAATTTGACAAACATGATGAAGGCAATTTCATCGAAAATGCAGCTATTCATCGCCGTGTTTCTTTTACTCTGAGAGCATTGCGTCACTTCCACTAAAAACAAGAAACGTCAGACTGGCCAAAGTGTTACAGGAGGCGGAGAGAGAGACGGGAGGAGCGAAGGGACTGATGAATGATACTGTCACAGGGCTGTCTCACCTCGATCAGCTGCAGGTTTCAGCGTTGGAGTTGTTAAGATGGTTGTCCTGTGCTCCTTTTAAATAACCGAGATCATTTCATCCTCAAGACTGTGGCAGATTAGGAAATCATTTCGTCGCGGCGGCGGGAGAAGTATTTCATATACACAGAGGTGGGTGGTGGTGCTTTCAGAGTCGATGTTGGAAAAATAAAAACAAAACTGGTTTATGCGTCATAAGGGGCAGCAGCCAATCAGAGTTTGAGTATGTGCGCTAATTCGTCATGCTAACCAATCGTTTTAGAGCGAGGCGGTACTTTGTGCTTCAGCCAAACATGATGGCGTATCTTATTCTTAGAATATATTAGCTGTAGAAACGAAAATGTATTATTAAATAAGACTATTTGGTAGAGTTAACTGATAAATACTATAATCATATGTCTAATACGTCATAGCTGATAACACATATGTTGTGTAAGTCATCGGAAAAGTTTTCCTTTGTTATAGCAGAATTGTAACATGCACATATTTGAAAAAGTATATTAAAGAATAAGGGCAGGGTTACAGAAAGTTTAGAGTAGTTTTTGTCTAATCCGGTGACCTAAAATATACTCATATTCATGCTTTGTAAACAGTATATTGTGCTGATATCTTTATTGTTCTTACCATCTTGTCAAATAAAAACAAACAGTTTTTGTCAGGATGCACACATGTATATGGTTGCCAGACCTGTTCACTTTCACTTTTGAAAGAGAATATTTGCATAAAATACACCTGTTGAAACACAAATTAGAACATGTCACGTTTACATGTAAATGTAAAACATGTTCAAAATGAACTGCATCTGCCCATAGGAAGAGCAGAAAGAAATTATTTTTAAGAGTTCATTGACCTCATTCTGTGTTTGAAGGAGGTCTAAAAATTCCCAAGGTCCTCTTAGATAAAACCAAAGTACAGGTGCCATAGCATTACGTCAGTTAGGTCCTATCACGTGAAAAACTAGTTTGAATGAGAAATGCTGTCAGTTTAGAGACTCGGTGACAAGGAGAGCAGCCAGGGAGCATTCAAGAGTCCATTAAAGATGTAAATAACAAGTCTGGCTCTCAGATTGAGGCAGGTTTTAGAGAGTGAGGCCCTTGGAGGGAGTCAGACTGGGCCACATAAAAAGGCTTAATGCATATCTCTGAGACAGGATTAGTGCTACTGCAGTGGAGATAAAGCTACCATCAGGGCTTTTATTTCCCAGCCGACTACTGCACACAAGCACTAAAACAGTTTTGTTCAGTGCGATTTGTTAATAATTCAGATAACTTAATAGAAGTTCTAGTTATCTAATACAAAAATGAAGTGCTGAGAGCCTAAAGCTTTAGGATTACTCCAATTTACTGGTTGAGTTTATAGAAACAGAAGGCCAAAGGATAAAAGGTTTATACGTGATACTGTCCTTTAATAACACAAAATCCAAGATATTATACAATCTAGAAAATGCTCTCGGTAAGACTGATGCATTTAAAGCAGGACTGGGTAGAGCGGATATCTTAGACTGCTGAGATTTCGTCAGCGTTTACTGCTCCATATGGATTTGTTACATGAGAAATCAAAGGCAGGAACTGACCTAAGACTGACTCTTAGGAATAGAAGAGTTACGTATGTGTAACATATTTGACTGCTTTAATAGTCACACTCAGCATAGGTATTAATGCCAAGCGGGTCATTTCCTGTTGCTAGTTTATAGCCAAGATGGAGCAAGATTTTACTTATCCATACATCCATTGATAAGAACAAGAGGCCCTACCAAAGATCTTCAGACAGAATACTAAATACACAAATTCAAAATACTGTTGTCACACCACACTCTTACAAGATAACAAATCTGACTCAAATCTGAATTTCTGCAGATCTGCAGATGGGTCAGGGTCTGTGGAGGGTGGTGAGGAACCAGCAGCTGCAGCAGCAGTACAGTGAACAGTGTTATCTCGAGCGGGACAGAGAGCGGAGCCGAAGGTCAGGGCACTCACTGGCTGATCCACTGCAGCAGCGCCACACACCCCAGTGCCAGGTAACTGGCACTGACATCAGTCACCTGCTGCATGTCCACAAGGGCAAAAATGAACATGGCTTCATCGACCTTGAGATGCTGCCCCCTGAACTCAGCATCACTATCCTCTCCTATTTGAATGCTACCGACCTGTGCCTGGCCTCCTGTGTATGGCAGGACTTGGGCAATGATGAGTACCTGTGGCAGGGGTAAGTAACATGCTGTTGAACTGCACAAAAGTACATTGTATGCATTGTTATTAAGAAAGATAAAAAAGAAAATAAACAGATTTATGTTTATGATAGATTTATGCATTTATCATTAAGTAGGAAATGCGTCTTATGTTTCAATGTTTCACCTGGAGTTGCTTGTTTGTTTCTAGCTTGTGCAAGTCCACTTGGGGTCACTGTTCCATATACAACCGAAGGCTCCCACCTGGATTTTCCTATAGAAAGCTTTACATGGAGTTAGATGAAGGAAGTCTAACCTTCAACGCCAACCTGCAAGAGGTACTTGCTTTTATTTTGTCTTGCCACCCTAAAGTCTCTATTACGCGTTATCATATTCACAATGTGCTTTGGAAATAAATTATTATTATTGACTATTACCTGCTCTACCCTCTAAACTTTCACATAACCCGGCACTTCTCATACTAAAGATTAAATACAGTATATTATTTCTACAGGTTTACCTAGAATGAATTAGGGTACATGACACACCGCTAGATTAAAATGAAATTGATGGGTTTTCTCTCATGCAAGATGCACTTAAAACATGATTTCTGTCCAAAGGTGCATCTGAATGTCTTTGACTCCCCATCATCCATGTCTTAGGTTAGATTAGCAAAACTTTAGTTGTCCACTTAAAGGACATGCGATATCCTTGCTCTGGACTAAACCGTGGTGTCTGGGAAAAAGTGTGCCCCCTCCTTCTCTTTTTCCTAATCCCCACACCCTGTTTTATGTGGGCTCTTTCATTCAGGGTATCAGTTACTTCATGTCCAGAGGCATTCTGGTGGACCACCCGAAAGAAATTGCCAAGTTTATATTCTGTACCAGAACGCTTAACTGGAAGATGCTGCAGGTTTATCTTGATGAACGGTTCGTTATGTTTCTTTCGATTTTTGCTACATTAAGTGTATTAGCTGTGATTCATTCAAATTTGTCGCATTCATATTTGTGTTGCTTTAATTAATAATGTCTATGTGGTGGGTTGATGTGTTTTTGCAGGCGGGATGTCCTGGATGAGCTAGTCACACTTCATAATTTTAGCAACCAGTTCCTGCCTAATGCACTGAGGGACTTCTTCAGGCACATCCATGCTCCGGAGGAGAGGGGGGAGTACCTGGAGACCCTAATCACCAAGTTCTCTCATCGCTTCTGCGCCTGCAACCCCACTCTTGTGCAGGATGTGGGCCTAAGTCCTGGTGAGTAAACTACAGAGTTCAGACCACTCCTAAAATATCCCAGATCAGCACTTATATAGTATCATATGATCTACGCAGTTCTTGTTACACCTAGTTCACTGGCTGTTTTGATTAGTTTTTAAAGTGTACAGCTGCTCACATGTAATGTCAGATTTTTGCCACAAGGAAACATTTTTAACTGAAGTACTTGTTCCAAGATTGGTACAAGAAAATCACAAACTGTACTAGGATTAGAGCTGTAATGTGTTGGTCTCAACCCTCTGGTAATAGGTGTGGGTCTTTATGATGTTGTCTTTGTATTGCGAAAGATGTGAGAATTTTCCTCCTACTTGTACTTGAACACTGTTATTTGCCTCTAAAGCCAAGCTAAGCCCACTGGCTTAAAGTGTTAGTGTTGTAAATTACTGATAAAGCTCACTCTTTAGGCCAAAATCTCACATTATTGCCCACTAACACAAGTGTTTATTCATATGAATAGTTTTTTTAACTCTTCAGATTCTCAGCATGGTGTAAGAAGGCATATTAAAGGGATACATATTAATCGACCCCCCCCCAAGCTGTTACAAACCTGTATAAATTTCTTTGTTCTGTTGAACACAAAGAAAGATATTTGGAAACATGTTAGCAACTGACATTTCTGGGACATCATTAAATACCATAGCAGGAAAAATGTAAATGCTAGTCGAAGGTGCCCTAGAACTGTTTGCTTTCCTAAGTTCTTTAAATATCAGATTTTGTGTTCAACAACAAAAAAAAGAGACGATACCTTTTCCTACTATGGTAGTCAATGATGCCCCAGAAATCTCAGTTGCTAACATTAGTATCTTTTTTGTGTTCATCATAATGAAGAAATGTATACAGGTTTGGAACAACTTGAGGGTGAGTAAATGATGACAGAAATTTTGTTTTTGGGCGGAGCATCCCTTTAACCTTTGGTTAGTTATTTGATAGATACAGCTACGAAAGCCTGTAAAACGTTCTGCTGTTTTATCTGTAATAGTTACAATGTAAGGTCTAACCAGATGACGAACACCCCTTTCTTTTCTTGTTTTGCAGATGCAGTGTATGTTCTGTGCTACTCCCTCATCCTTCTCTCCATCGACCTCACCAGTCCTCACGTAAAGAACAAGATGTCCAAAAGAGAGTTTATCCGAAACACACGACGGGCAGCTCAGAACATCAGCGAGGACTTTGTAGGCCACCTCTATGACAACATCTATCTGATCGGCCACGTGGCAGCTTAATGACACTGCTGCCATGTAAAACCTTAGTGACTGCACTAGGAAGAATTTTGTATGAAGCTTGGAACAACAACCATGTCAGAACAGTGGAGGTCATTTTAAACCCTTGATACGACGCGCTGAAATACATTGTAAAAGGAGCTAAGCAAAGGACCTGCAGCGATGTGAAGCTTCAACAAAATACGTCAGCTGTTAGCAGGCTAACATACTAGCAGTGGTAGTGACAAATGTAACCTACCGCAAAACACTTAACCATGCAAAACCATGTAGCTAACTGAAGATATATAAAACAAGCTAAGAAGTCAGTTGAATGTGGAATTTACGGGGCTTGCATCATATTAACAAGACATCCATTTCTTCCTCATTCTGATATGGAAACCTCTCTTATGAATGTCAGCTTTTTACCATCATATTTCAAGGAAATTCTTCTCTAGTTCAAAAGCCCACTAATCTCTCATCCTATCCATCATTTTTATTCATTGTTCCCACAATAACCAGAAAACAATTTTGCTCTTGGCTTGGATATTAATTGTCCCGAAATTAATGAATAATTAATGATTATTCCAGTGCACTACAGTTTCTTTCCACCCATCTTTTAACACTCTTAAGAGTTATTCAGGAACGTCTACAGCCACTGTAAGATCAAAGCATTTACAGATTACAATGGCACAATCATAATATTGATAATGAACAAACGTTTTTTTGTTTTAATTCTGTGTGTGGTTTCTAGTTTTAGGAGGATTTGTGCATATGTCTTCCTTGTGAAGAGTAAAACACAAGCACTGAATTTTAATTATTTAACATCTGTTGTAAGTTTGGTATATTTCTGTTGATCATTCTTGCTACATTTTTTTGTTTTGTTCATTCACTCACCTTCCCAATATTCAAGTGTATTTTTATAGCAGTCACCTAGTATAGCATCAGCCTAAAAGAGCTTTGGTAACACAGATTCTCACTTTTCATGTTTTGAAAACACATTTAGAAATTAGACCAAGTGTGTCAATTTTATTTTATCAATTTTATCAAAATTTTTTTATTTTTTCCAAATAATCGTCTGAAAGTCAATCTCAGTTACCTGTTTGCTCTGATAAAGTTTTTTTCCTTTTATTCAGATTTACCAGAATCGGGTGCCAATAGTGAGGATTAAATACTAAACGAACATATAAACAATAATAATGAGAATTATTCACTGCTCTGCTCTGCATAGTTTAATTTAATGTTAAACATTTTATTTGCACAATGTAAATATTTAAGTATAGAGATTTATAAACAGTAAATTTTATTTTCAAATATTTTAACTAAGAGTTGTGTTTTTCTCAATAGAGTGAATTCCTTTTTGCACTTTTTGGCATATTTACCATGTTAGAACATTAACAAACTGAGCACTTAACAAGCTGTATGATATTTATTTGTGAGGCTATGCTAACAAAAGTTAGCCTATATAACAATGGTTATTGTTATCCAGTGCTCAATTTACTGTGATTGTAACAACACATTACAACTGATATTACCCTGATTCTTGTTTTTCATTTTACAATATTAAGCATACAATACATATTTATCTCGCCAATGCATCTCTATTTGAGCAAATCTGTATATAAAACACAGAAAAGATTTGTTTAATAGATATCGTATTGATAACACTGGATTAATGCACTTCTAGATTTTATCAAAAATAATAATTATAAATAAAACTTAAACAATTATTCTGCCATTAATATTTGCATAGCCAAGTGTTTTTGTTTACTGGGTAGACTATTCTTTTTAATAAAAAAAAGAAATACATATATCTAAACAGTTGATCATTGCTGGAAAATGTTTTGTTATATTAATATCTGAGACTGACAATTTAAGGAAAAAAAATGTGTACATGTTGCCATCTATCTAAATTCTTGAAAGGGCAATAATTTGAACATAAATCAATCGATTTCATACGACACAATTTATCATCTCAAAAGGCAAACCGCACTCAGAAAAACTTGTCCGTAAACAGCACGTGACTTTTCTGTAGTAAATTTAATAAGGGACCGTTTTTAATTTGTTTTGAAAAATATTCGGAAATGCGATGTTAGTTGTCATTATATATAAATAATTAATTTATACGAGAGTTATAGATGTGTGTGTAATGTAGTCTAACCAATATCAGATGGCTTCTTATAATAGAGTTTAGTTCATTTAATTAGGTTGTCTAATGTCATGAACAAATTAATGGATTAGGTTAAATTATGAAAATAAAATATGTAATTTTAATCAAGTACAAACAAAGCGGAGGCTGTTTATTAAAATATCAAGTAAACTATAACAGCACATTTTTATGTGACACGGAATTAAGTTATGCTGGATAAATAAAATGCAACTCTATATTTTCTCTTTGTCCATGAATTTATCAAAGGCTTGTCACTTAAAGGTTGTTTATCTGAGGTGACGTTATGTTTCTCAGGTCTAATGGCAGAGTTTTGGCTATAATTTGGCATGATTGATGAAGTCCTTGCGTTCGCTATGACTGCATTTCATCAATACAACTGGCCGAACGACAGAGCGAGCCTCTCTGACGCCTAAAATTGCGTCTGGTCTACCTGACACCCGACAGAAAATTAGAAGACCTTGGGATTTTGACACTATTGCTATGGCAAAGATATTTTAGCTTGTAAAACTGTTTTAAAAATATAAATGGGTAACGACGTTAATAATACGTGGGTTAAAATAGGCCCATTCTGAAAACGTAAGAACTTTAATTATAGAGCCTACTCTATATATAATTAATTTTGGAATTAAAATAAAATAACACAATGAGAGTATAAAGTTCTAGCATAGTAGAAGCGCCGTGAGTTGTGAAATTACTATATTTCTTAAAATCGGAAGGTGACTTTTGACCTCTACAAGACATCACGAATAACAGAGAATAAGAGCGCTCATATTATTGTTTTAGAAAAGAATCATCATAAATGTTCCTTCTCATAACTGCTTTGGTGTTTGGTTTTTGAATAGTATTTCTCTCACGCAATTCGTCCGTCGACATCAATGCCCAGCAGATGCCAAACTTCATGATGCTCAAAACATAGAACCACAACTGCCAACCAAGGTCTCCTCTTTTATTGCAAATGCCTTGAGTAATTGGAATTTTGGTTTTAGTTTAATATTAACGTTTATGGTGGAGCCATGGAAAAGGCTATTGACTCACATCTGCAGTCTTTGAAGTCGATTTATTCAAAGTTTTCGGTGTGTTGTGGTACAGGGCGAATCTGGAAGGTCATGATGAGTTTTGTCTGTTTTTTTGGCCTTTTCTCTGGCTATCGTCTTAATTTGTTACGAATAACTGAATTTGATTTAAAAGCTGGGTAAAGCCTTTTATGCCTAAAACATACTGCATTGCATCAAATCTCACTATAACTTACCAGCGCACCTAAGTGTAAGTATAGGCCTATGTAGTGTATGTGAATATAAAAAGGGGTTTAAGATTACTGAGGCCAGCTGATGGGAAATCGGTGCAGTAACGTCAGGTATAGCTGCTCTGTGTGATGGCGGCAGGTTGTTTAGGCTGGTCCTCTCTCCAGGTGTCCTCCTCCATAACGTGGGTATTACCCAGACCCTGCGCTTGAGGACGGGAGTGCCCCTGTTTCTGTAATTGTTTCCTGCACTCCCCCCAGCGCCCACCGCCTCTACCGCGATGTAGGTTTCTCTACTAAATAATCAAGAATTTCTGAGTGAGTGACTATTTAGGTTGATTGACTTCCTTGGTCATATATCATCGTTGAGAAAATGCGATGAATTAATGTTCCTGTCCCTAACTGTTCAAGATGACTCCCTTGAAATTTGCGCATAGAAAGATTCCAATGCGTTACTTTTGCTTCTTATGCTTCAAGTTATGTTTTTATAGGTATACGGTCATTTGGATGCAGGAATTATTGCTGTTTAGTCTCATGAAGTATGTGCTGTTGGTGACATATACTTTTGCAACTGCAGCATTTCCGTTTGCATATTAAATAGCCTAGCTAATAAATAAAGTCCGTAATATCTGTGGTAAATTCAAAATTATTATAATATATTATGTATTTGCATACGCATACGCACTCCTGACTTCTAATTTGCATTTAAAAAAAGCAAAGTGTTTTCTCGCTTGAAAATTATGATCGTTTTAAAAAAGATATGAATCAGTGTAAAATATTTACCTTCTGCTTATCTGGACTTAGCCTATAGTGACTATCGTTGTCGGCAAAACTAAAGACAAAGCTCGTCAACTTATTTTATCAAACCGTAGCCTTTTATCTCAGCTGTTTATTAAAGTAATGCGCCCTCTATTGCCCTCCTTTGATCAAAGTTTTACTAGCACACATCACAAGATCAGATCAAGTTGGATATGAGCTAAGCATGATGCCTGGGTCCCAGACTGGGATGCGTGGATAGAGTCTTCTGTCATTCACACTATAAAAGCCCTTGACCATTTTACAGCTCTCCACAGATGTGTCACAGCTGTGAGCTTCCTCCCAATCCGGTCCAAGTGCATTAAATGCTCCTGAGAGCTGATTCTTTACCTGTCTGAGGTGAGCTTTTCATGTGAGACACCACTCTCCAAACGCCCTGCCTAAATCAGCAGTTATTGAAAATCATCTTCAACATTACCGAGGCCGTGATCGCAGAGTATGTTTTATGGTTTGTTTGTGCACGAGACCATCTCTCTTTGACAGGGGCTGTCCACTGTCACATCGTGCCATACAGAACGCTTGACGTTTGCTAGTGTCTGACACTTGTGGGATTAAAATAGTTATTCCAGGACTGGAGAGCCGATGGAAGACATCCATGATCATGTACCAACCAATACTGACTGCTGAGCTTAATGAAGTTATAGTGGATTTAAGAGTAGCTTCACTTACACATTTTTAATCGTTTTTTTTTTCTCCATCAAACAGAAAAGATTTACAGCCAACAGAAAAAATAAGCACTTAAAAAAGAATTACATAGAATTTCGATACAAATTAATTTAGTGGACATGTTTTGGTCAACGACGTTATTTATACGGTACTTGCGACTTGTTTTAAGTAGCCTAATTCTGGCATCTCCCATATATATCTCACCCCAATTACTAAAAATTTTTAAATATGTGCAATTGAGTTTAATTCACAAACAGCCTAGTATTACAATCCAATCAGAATGCTTTGTCATCTATAATATTTAGTTTATTTTATTAACATTAGCCTACTGTAGTGCTAATGTAGATAGATAGCCTACCAAATGAAATGATAAATTAGTAAAAAACTATATAGCCAAGGCTACTTCTTTCTTGGCTCAACATTGTTTGTCCTGTTTTTACACGGAGAATTACAATTTCTGTCACCTCAGGTGTGATCATGACCTATAGATGATTTCTGTTTCTGTTCTACCCCAGAAGATCACTGGATATCGTTGGCAACGAAAAAACGTGCAATGTAAAGTAGCCTATACATTAACCGATTTACAATTGACTTGTGAAAGTGTTGTCTGTCTCACAAACAACTTGGCATTTGTCACCCATGTCCTATATCAGCATGACATCACTGAATGCCGATTTGTATGGAACTCGTATAAAGAATGCGGACATCATCTGCCCTAAAAGTTATGTTCTTCAACAGCGCTGGTAAACCTAGCAAATCCTGGCGCTTGAATGCGCAATATGGCGTGCGAGAGCGCAGGGTCAGCCCCTCTCTCCGATGCTAGGTGTCTGGCCCTCCGGCTCTCTGGCTACAATAATATCCAGTGGCTCCAACGCTTGAGCCTGGATAATGCATCTGTCCAAGACCCGTAATTACAAGATCATAACATTTCCCCAGCCAGCACCCAGCACCTCACTCGGATCCCCTTCATAAGCTGCGCTCATTGAGCCAGTGTCAAACAGTTTGATCTCTGAATGCAAAAGTGCGGGAGAAACAACTACAGTAAGTTCACCCTCTGGAAAACACCCATTGCCATGCTCGTTGCATCGTATTAAATTAATCTATTTCTAACCATGAAGGTTGCACAAATTTGACAGTTACTCGAGATAGATTGCTATTTTTCTGCTCAATCTTTTAGACTTTCTCTTTGTTATTCTAATACATATGCAATTTAATAGCCTTTTACATTTTCTAATCACGTTGATTATCATCCTACAATTACGCTTATCTCATTTGTCACGATCAGATCACTGATTTCATTACC
Organism: Triplophysa siluroides; assembly: GCA_006030095.1. Classification (NCBI taxonomy): domain Eukaryota; kingdom Metazoa; phylum Chordata; class Actinopteri; order Cypriniformes; family Nemacheilidae; genus Triplophysa; species Triplophysa siluroides. Next base: position 1,307,637 of record VCII01000042.1, on the reverse strand, counting down.
TAAAATCTGCTTCATTGTTTAACATATACATTTTTTTCGATGCATTGGCTTTCGTTGTTTTTCAATATTTCTATTAGATATGTTTTCTGTGTCAGTAAAGAAACATCGATTTTTCTTGATTGACTTTAAGTCCTCCTTAATTTCATACATCACTACGTTGTAAAAAAGAGGTTTGTGTATACGGATGCAAAATATACATAATGCATTTATAACTTCCTCAAAAATAACTGTCCATTTCTTTCTCTAAACGGCTCATCACAATTGCTTATTGAAATATAAATGAATAAATAAAAACAAAAAAATACATCTGCTATAAAATCTAATGTAATGATGTATAAAATAAAAATATGTAATAACAATAAAAAAAGATTACAAATACAATATTTGATTATAAGAATAGCTATAAAATTAAAAAGAACATGTTTTAATTGTGTACTTACAGTTAGTCTGTTGTACAATCACATTTAACACTTACATATTTAATTCGTTTAACATAATGCAGCTTTTTAAATTGAACTGCAAAGCCATACCAAATACAACATGTATGTACAATCTGCCATTCCGTGAACATGAACCAATCAAAGTTTTCATTTTGTAATTAATTTTACAGAATTATATTTGGGCCACAGAGTGAAGAAACATTTGGGGTGGATGGTTATCATTCAGCAATGAGAAAGAACAGGGTCTCATGCAGCTCTCTCCTTTATGGCTTCATCGAGGATATTGAGTAAGAATGTCAAGAGTGGCTTGTCTAAAAGATTTATCACCAGGGATGAAGACTACAAGATCATTCTGTATAATCGCAAATGATAGCACACACTGTCACAGTATTAGATTTAAGTGACTAAAAGAAAATGCGTTCCGGCAGTGAAACCGTATACAAAACCGTTTTTTTTTATTTTGTTTTACTTTTCTATAAAAAAGTGTTGCTGTACAGGACTACAAAACGTGTTGTAAATCTTGCGTACAGTTTATTGTTAACAAATGTAACATTAAACAGATGGCTAAATCTTATAAAATCAAAACAAAATGACAGTTGTTAAACCACGGCAAGAGATAAGGATAACCTTGGACATTATCTTAAAGAAACAATGTCTTTTTTATTTTTATTTTCATACAAAATATATTAATTAATGCTTTCTTAAAATGTTTTTTTTTTCACGCAAAATAGTCTTGTAAATCATAAATTATAACACAAATGCCCTTTAGCGTACTAAGGGTAAAAATTCAAGTCTAATTTGTCGATTCCATGTCTTTTTAAAACCAGGTTTCTTTTTGAAACCGTATGTATGACTGTAAATGTTGCCAAATCGTAAATTACGCTATATTACGTTTTTATTACAACGTATTATTTAAAACCCGTTTTGGGTATGTTCTTGTCACTTTAGATTTTGCTTGATTAAAACATTTGTCTTGAATGTATTCATTATTTTATGTGGAAATAGAATGAATGTCTGATAATAACGAAGGAACATTAACCATTTTATTTTATATAGTTTGTATTATATATTATTAATATATGTAGGCTTTGTATATTGAGCAGAAATGTTTTTTTTTTTCATTTTTCATTATTATATACCTTTAATATATACATTTTATTAAAATATATAATTTATATTATATAATTGAGCTATTATCTTCAATATATTGGTGGAAGGTATATATGGCATTTGCATTTACATGTCTTAAATTTCATGCACATGCATTTTCAAACTGAGAAGGTTCACTGAGAAGTTTAACCAGTAGCATTAGGGCCTTCAAACCACTAGGTGGAGATAAAAACCCCTTCAAACGTGTGGTTTGGGCGAGGGCTTTCAGTCTTTAACATCCCTCTAGACTAGATTAAAATAAAAACAGGTCACTATAATACCACATGGATGAGAATGATTTAAAAAGAGAAAATGAATCTGGATGTTGACCGGCCTTCTACAGTCATTCACACTTGTAAGCGGTTCACCTTGAATTTAATTTTAAATAATCCAAGACTATGTATCATGATGGCACAAATTTACCTTTCCCATACATTTGCCTGTAGAGCACAGCTGTTCCAGAGAGTCCTCTCACTCACCCAGCTCTCTGTCTTGTAAGAGGGCAGGACTTGAGAAGGACCCTGGTGGCACATGAAAGTTGTTTGATCAGCTCAGCCTATTCTCTCATCACCTCACCTCTTTGAACTGTACAGTGTACAGTTGCCATGGAAAAAATCCAGACTTCCCGATTTAAATATGGCACCCTAAATTTAAAGAACAAAATTCTGCCCTCTAATGCAAGAACACCTTTTCACCTTTTAAACAATCTTCTTTTTAACTTGCTTAACATAAACATACTCAACAAAAAAGTTTTGGCATATTATGAACATGCAGCTAAATGCCTTGCTCAGTATCAATTGCTTTTCTCGTTCTATTGGCCGTAATTTTATTGCAGCCTCAGACACTGGCTGTTGAAAAGTTAAAAGTGAACTCCTGTACCTGGATTATGTTGCCTTTTGATGTTTCTCTCTCAGATGTCCCTGGACAACGAATTTATGCACACACACATACACTTGTACATAGGCCCTTCTGCCATCTAAAGGCCAATGAACAAGGCAGACCACCAACAGCCAGAGCAGAGACTGTTAGACTTTTTATGGGCCTTGACCGCCTAGTGGCTTGGAATCCACTGGTTACGTTTTTTTTAGCTATAGTGGAGGTGGAGGGGGGATCACTTCAGACAGGTATAATATGGCCTCTTATGGTCTGGGGGAACACCACGAGTAGTAAATCCAGGAGTCTTTTTATGGTGTACAGCAATATGAATAGAACACGGGTCAGTTTTCATTTTCCACTAAAATAAAAGAAAGAGATTAAACAAACGGAATCTCAGACATGTTTAAAAGCACTATAGCTGTAACTTCTGACCTCACGCATGGACAAAAGCATCAAAAGGGACAAGGAGCTCAGTGAGGGCATATCTCAAGCTCTCCATAGTGTGTCCTCTGAGACAACCGAATTGTGTACTCCGGCCAGGATCTGGTGACGGAAGAGTGATTTCATGGAAAATCAGAGGGACAACAAGAAAAGCGTGAGGAGGGAAGTCAAACCACCTCTCTAAAATGGTGGAGGAGTGATAGAAAAAGGAAAATTACAGATGATAAATAGAGGAGATAAAATGTACTCCCTACTGACACACATCCAGGTCAAAACTTCCATGATAGTATCTCCCCTATGCCATGGGTCTTTCCTCCAGGATGCCGTTGTTTGATACAGAGACCAGGCCTCTGAAACAACAGGGTGCCGACCCATTCACAGGCTCTGTCCATCCCCTTGGGTTACTTTTGGCATACTATGAAAAAAAACAGACGCCTGCTTTCATTTACCAGGTCGGCTACAATGAGGTAAAGGGATTTTTTGCATCTGATGGTTGTCAATGTTATGACAGGAAACCGAGTAGTAAATGAACTTCAAGGGGAAGCTCTGAGTAATAATTTAGCATTCATGTATTGTAAATTCATTCGTTTCTGAAAGGTTGTGCAAAACTACGTTTCCCACAAGTCTTTGCGAGCCTCTCTGTTGAAAGCTGCGGAGGAGACGCCAATGTTAAGCAGAGCTGCTCAAAAGGGTGTTAGTACCTGGGTGGTAGAGCAACTTTCCCATGTCATAACAGCTTTGGCAGTTTCTGTCACACCGATTACGTAGCTGTAAAAATACTTTAAATGCACTGCATGAATTGCAACGGGTTTATTACGAGCGGCGATAACGCAGCCTCCGCATTCGTCGACGCAAACCTTCATGACACCTTGACTGACAGTTCCAAGTATGTGCTGTCACTTCAGAACAATAGCCATGCTTTATTGAAAGAGCTGCTAAAAGGATGTTTGTCTGAGTGGATGACATCAACCCAGACACCTCTCTAGACACTTGAAGGTGATACTCATATTTTTCCAAACTCACACATGTATTAAGAGATCTCGATAGTGAGAAGGATATGAAGAATCAAGGGACAAATCAAATGTAAAATGAAAAAGTTATTAACATGACTTGTAGAGAAGCCATGTGGTCTTAATGACAAATCCTCTCTCTGTAATGACCTTAGTTAATGGCTGCAGTGCGAAGGGGCCCCATGTCTGCAAGACACAGACAGGCATGAGATGACAATAAGAGTCCAGGGGCCCCGGCAACTAATCAGCCACTTAGACTAATACACTCTCAAAATAGACATGGTAAATAAAAGTTTGAGGAAATACTGGGAGATATTTGCCGGATTTTGCTTACTTGGTACACTCCTGTAATGACATGCTTGATACATATGCTACACTGAAATGTTTATGTCTAAGCAAAAACTATAAGCATGTTACAATGACTCCTAGAGTCAGGGGACACGGACAGCCAGTGAGTGGAAAAAGGGAAATGTAAACCCCTAATTCTTACCAAACAAGCTGTTTCTCACTTTTGGTTTATGAGCAGCACCACACACACACACACTGGGGTAAGGCTTCACACCTCATTAGCTTAAATAAAATCCATCCAAGCATTTGAATGAGTGAGGCGACTTTGACATTTAAATTAAATTGATGTAAAGTTTGTTTTAGAACTTTAGAAAACGTTTAGAAAAATGACATCTTTTTTATTCTGGTTTTGTTTCGTGTTTTAAAAAATAAAATAAAAAGCTGTATTAATGTTTATAGGAACTACTTTAAAGATTCCTACTTACACATTAAGGTAAATTAAAGGAATAGTTTACCCCAAAATGAATATTCTGTCATGATTTACTCATCCTTATGTCGTTTCAAACCTGTATGACTTTCTTTTATCTGCAGAACAATAAAGAAGATATTTTAAAGAATGTTGGTAACCGAACAATGGCGGTACCCTTTCACTTCTATTTTATGGACACAAAACCAATGCAAGTCATGGTAAACCAAATTCAATGCGTCGCAAAACCATCAAAACAAAACCATACTTTTGTGCCCAAAGGTGACACCCCAAAACAGAAAAGAAAAGTTAGGCTATAGGCCTATAATATTGACTTGCATTTGTGTAAATATCTGTAAATAGTGAAATATTTGTCATCTTAGCTACAGCTATTGTGAACCAATGAACTCATTTCTCGTGAAAAACTGTCTCATTAGGCCAATGACCAAAACGATCCAGCTATCACATTTTTTCTTTATCAGTGCGGGGTATGTGCGTGTGTGCAAGCGCTGAGTTTGTGATTTCCTGTAACTGCGTGTTTTCTCAGTTTTTACTGTGTTGTTGTGCCTTCTGATTAAAGTTTATCACGTTCCTCTGTCTCTAGATTCTTTCCCATCAGCTGGGGGAAAAAGAGAGACAGAAAAAGACAGAAAAGCATCTTTCCACATGAGGACGGAGGTAAACTATGTCAGTAAAAACATTTAAGTTCCTGCGAACTGGAATAAAGAGCACAGTTTTCCTTCCTTGGCGTATTTTCTAATCAAAAGATTAATGCAATTATTTTTGTTTATTCCATCGTAATGAGCTTGATTTTTTACTTGCTATTGGTTGTCAGTAGTAGCAGCTATTAGACGGGGAAATATTTTCATTCTATATTTTACAGGACAATATAAATAAGTGCAGTATTTTTATATGAGAGTTTATTATATGCATTTCCAGAAGAGAGTGCTGAAAATTAAATGTGCATTTTAGTTCAAATAAATGCCACCAATAAGGAATAAGCTAAAATGGGAAAATTAAGAATATACACACATGCATGAAAAGAAACAAAATTCCAAATATGATTTCATCTGGATATTATTATTTTGTGTGACTTTAGAAGGAACAAATGCTGAAAATAAAAATATGTTTTTTTTTTTTCAAAAGCAAAGGGTTTCTTTCCTACACTATTCCCATCACCTAAATATCCTGCACTTTTATAGTTTAGAGTAAATAGATTTACGGCTGTGTGTTTCTCTGGGTTACAGAGCCTTTCTTATTGCAGGGTGAAAGGTCAATGATAATGTGTATAGGATGAAGCAGAGATGAAACACTGAAGCTCGGTTATCTCCGCGGCCCGTTTCCCACAGTAGATATGTCACAGAGGGCCTCTTTTTCCTTACCTTCCCTGACCTCTGTGCTGATGTACGCGCTTGGAAGGTTTTGTCATTTGTTGTGCTTAACATTATAGACATCGTTCAGCACTAGGATAGGGCCAATCTTCTTTCTGTGCAGAAATGGGTCCTGGTGAAAAGTTTCTGATAACTGTTGATGTTGGAATGCTGTCTGCATGACTAAGTTTATGGGAAAAACTATGAATGCTATTATGTATGCACTTATAGTATACTATACAGTATATTTTACTATTTTACTTATGGCTATTCTTTTTATTCAAAACCTTAAACTTCTATTTTCTTTTATTGAAGCATTGAAATCAATATTTGGTCCATTAAATGTGACAGAATGGAATCAACAAATATTTATAATATTTACTATTGATAGTATTCATACTCTCTGGTATGTAGCATTAATTTCAATTTTTTTAGATAAAGGCATGTTTTGTAATTTCATATTCCATTTACTTCTGTCACTACTGTCTGTATTAATATGTGTTTACTGTGAAGCTGCTTTGCAACAATGCAAAAGCGGCACTATAGAAATACATTTAAATTGAATAAACCATCATCGTAAACCATACAAGCCATCCCCCAGCTCACAGTGCATCCCAGGTAACATGCGAAAGCAAATGAGTAAGTCCAGGCCACATTAAGTGCACGTCGCATAGGTGCTGTACCAGGATGATCAGATAAGAACAGCAGATAGAAAGTAGATCATTCAGTGCTCTCTGAACGAGCTCTTCTCTTTGATTAGTCAGATGAGTGCAGCGTCTGGTTGCGGACATTGACATGATTAGGCCTTTGTGGCGCTGCCTTGATGTCACGTACCCTAAAACCAGAGGCTTTAGTGGCAGTGAAGGCCAGCTGGTGCATAGGTGGCTTGATTATGGACAGCAGGCAGGGGTGAGGACAGCTGTAGGTGGAAATAAGAGGGCTCTTAAAGGGCCATAACTGGACCACCCATTGCTCTATTGCCTATATGTAACGCTACACAGGTAACGTTTGTATTAAATAGTGATGGCTTTGCACAAAAAATAATAATTTAGTTGCATTGAAAGTAGTCTAAAATCAACATGTACAACTTTATTTTCTGTGGACAGGAACATGGTTACTGCTCTTCGCTTTTTGTCAATAAAAAACGTGTATTTTTGCACTTCTTGTATTATTGCTGCCTCATGATATATTGCTTCATTATTTTCTCAGTTTTGTAAGTCTCTTTATATCAAAGTATCTGCTAAATGGCTAAGCGTAAATGCAGGATGCAAAAGAACACAATAGAAAACAATGGTCTAAAAGTGCTTTGATCAGCCAATAACAGATTAACAGTGTGTCTGTGTTTTTTAAAACATATATTTTAATACAAAATAATATTTGACTGGTCGATATTTATACAACCATAAAGTCAATTATTTTATAATAAATAATATTACGTTTATAATGTCGAATTTTGTTCTAACAGTATAACAATGTACAACATTTTATAGTATAAATAATTTGCAATACATTTAAAAGCAAATTCCTATTATAAAATTATTTTTTTATGAATTTAATAAAAACATTTGTATTTACTGTATAAAATTACCAAACAGCTTTTGTCAAGTATGAAATAACAGCTGTCAAACATCTTAAATCTAAACTTAATTATCAACTATAGCTTACTTTAAAAGTGTTACTTTTAATTTTATAAGAAACATTTATAATAATTTGTTTAACATCTAGTGCATCACATCACTGTTAAAAGTAAACAAAGTGCACCCAAAAAAGAAGTATGCATCGCCATTAAGGGGCAGTTTCCCAGACAGGGATTAGTTTAAGGCCTGATAGTTCAATTAAGACATTAAAGTAGTTTTTACAAACATACCTTATAAACATTACTTTTGGGCATTTTGAGGCAAAATGGTAGTAATAAGTATTTTAAGATTATGTCACTGATTTAGTTTAGACAGCTCTAACATTTATTTTAGTCTAGGACTAGTCTTAAGCCCTGTCCAGGAAACTGTCCCTAAAGGATTTTTCATAAAGCAGATAGGCCCAAAACATGCAAAATGATTAACATGATACAGGCTGCATAGAACACGTAATTTTGATTAACATTTATTACATGTAACGCTTATCCAATAGTCAAGATTTCTATTTAATATGAAGATGGTATAAATCCTACCTACCTCAGCACTACAAAAATACTTAGAACACAGCGCCGACTCAGTGCTCCGTTTTTTGGCTATGGTGTGGTATATGTGGGAATTAAACGCAATTATTGAAAATCGTTCTTGGAAGCTCTTTAGGGGCTCCATGATTCCATGTGTAAATCGGAGCCGTTCTGCACAATGGCCACCCTGGTTACTTCTGCTCTGAAGGACTTTTGTATGAGACTGTGTGTGGGCACACAGGCATCGGGCACATCCCAATATTGGTCGTGACTGCAGCCATCTTCATGACTATTCGTGCAGTCACAAGCAATTAGGAGAATCATCTCTCTGAAAGACAAAGGTTAGCCGCGTGCCAGCTTTCATCTCCGCTGTCCCGAAGTCTGCGGGTGGCACTGCTCAAAAGGCCCCATTATGTGGCCTGCCGACGGCCTGGCCAGAAATTAATGATATTGTTGTGCCGAGAAGCCTCTCATACTGCATTTTTTTCTTCCCAGATGTCTGTAGAGGACTTGAGCCAGAAAGCCATTGAGGATTTCCCTAATTGCTTTGAGGGAAGCATTTTTTCATGTTTAAATAAATACAGTTAGCACTGACCCAGTGACCACTGATAAGTAGTCTGTGTGTGTATATTAGTGTGTGTTATGGTCAGTACGAGTGCCCTCTTCCCCCAGCGGCATGATACAGTATGTGAGAGGGCAACGTGAGGAGCATAAGGGAAGCAGGAAGCTATAAATCAGAGCAACTGCCCGACTGATTGCCCGGCTAAATCAAATCAGCGAGCAAATGCTTGAATTCTCTCCCTGTCACCCTAACCCGATTTTAAAACCAGCTCCAAAAAAAAAAAGACGTAGGGTCTGGACTGAGAGAGGGCAGCTCGTAGCCGGTCCAGCGAACGCACGCTTGCATACTCAAACTGTGGCCAGCCAGCCGCTGACACACACCAGATACCCAGAAGTCCCGGAGCTAATCCATTTAGCCTCAGCCTCAGTGTGGTTCTGTGTAGCCATCGGCTTTTGTTTCGGCTTTGTAAAAAGAAGAGTTAACCGAATTTTGGGATGGGTAATTGATGCCAGCATATACGGTTGTTCTTGGAACAGGAGAGGGGAAAGAGTTGATAACGTGGTTATGTCATATATACGACGATTAATCGTAATGTGAAGCAGACACAATGTCAAAGCTGACTTTGTTATTTATCCATTCTCCATCATGTGATGTGGTCTGCCTGTAATTTATTGAATTAATAGCAAAATATTGCCTTTACCAATCTCATAATGTTCTTTTTTGCCCTGCAAGTTCTTCATTTGGCTAGTCTCATAGACATTTCAATTCGCTTTTAAATTGTCAGATGGAGTTGTCTAATTTAGTCTAATGCATATGTGGACTTCTAAGGAGGAGACATAGGTCCTCATTTCCCGACCCCACTTTTCTGGTGAGCTTTCAAAAATTTGCATTTATCAGACGTTTCAGGAGAACTAGGTTTCTTATCCATATCTTAGTGAAGTGAGAGATCAGAGGTCAGAGTTCGCCTTGTAGTGCCTAAAAGTGATGATAGGCTCAGCAAGGCTCTGATAAGAAGGAGCCACCAAGCTCTGTGTATTCTGGAACCATCAGTCCAGAGATAAAGAAAATTTACACTTGGGCAATTTAGATTTTAAATATGCTTTGATTTACCTTGCCAGGCAATTATTTTTGTCTTAGGGTCATAATTTAAAAACATTTCTATATATGCATTACATTAACTATCTTTATTGTACGGTATCAACATACACACACATTTATAATATTTAAAAGTTATTATTTTCTTTTATTTGTCATTTATTTATTTTGTAATCAATATAACTAATTATAATTTTGAACTTGTTTTTCACATATTTTGAGATTTATTTTGAAAGCTCAATAAACTGCAAGTCTGGAATCTGTCACAAAGTGTCACAAACAACAAACAAGGACAATTGCATACAGGCAGAGGGCTTTGATTTAGGTTTTATTTTTGCTTCATCTTTCAAAGTAAAACATCCCCTTTTCAAAAATGAAAAGTAGAAATAGTTTTTTTGTGTCAACCAATTATTTAGAGTAAAACAGAACAAATGTGTTTAAACAGAGAAATTAAAATATTTGTATACAAAAATGCTTTATATGCACACATGGGTGCAACTGCACAATAGCAGTTTGTGCTGACACTTCAATCTTCATCACATGAATCATACATTTATTTTAGTATTTTTTCCCATACTGATGCACTATTCTAAAGGGAATCAGTAGCTCCCTGAAAACGAAAATGTAAAAAGTTGCGTGCAAATAATTTTGTTACTGTTAATGGAACAGCGCCTCAGTCCATTCACATTGTTCCAACAAATGTTTTGAGTGCAATATAAATATGGAAATACTCCACAGATCAACAAGCAGGGTAACTAAGGAAATATTTACATTTTGGATGGCTCTAATAGGGAGAGGGGCAAAATGCCAGCAGGGCTGCCAGTTATAATGCCCTTGCCCAGCCTCTGTGTTACCCTAAGAGACCGCAGAGTTTGAAATGTGCCAGTCTGACAAGTGGTGTGGACAGTAGCTCTGAGTAATCTGTGGAAACATCTGCTCTAAAATCATGTGCCATGGCAGATCATCAGGGATCATTACAAAGCTTGTTTAGCTGTATTTGGGCGAACAAGTGTTATTATGATTTATATGAAATTTAAATTTGTAATTGTTGATTAGAATTAAAATTTTTGGTTTGTACCAAAAATTATTTTTGTAATATTGTTTTATTCTAAATCATACCTACTTCAAAATAATAACTTGAAATTTGTACCAATGTATAGGACAAAGCTTAATAATATAAGTATCTTCCATGTTTTACTGAAATTTATGAAAAACAAACAGGTTTAACTGTGTAGAAGGGTACATTTTTATATAAAACCAATTCTGATGACTATAAAACCCAAACACATAAAAAGTCTTTCCACTTTTTATTATTGTATATTTATTTTCTCAGACATTACCAAATAATTCTGTCTAGTAAGTAAATCCCCATATTGCTACTGTCCTTCTAAAATCTCCCTATTTTTTTTTTTTTTTTTTTGCCCAACATCATTAGGCACCCTTTTTGTTTGTCAATGGGTTGTGGAAATATCTAACCAATAAAATGTATTAAAAGTGCTTGTCAACTTTGACAATACAGTATTTAAACAGCAAGTTTGAACATCCAAGGTTTCTGAAGGACAGTGATGATAAACATATTTTTATTATAATTCGTGTAATTTATTTTTTATGATCTTTTCTATGGTGGTTTTATCAGGGCTAATTCAAAGTTTTTCTCAAACTCAGAGTTATTGAGAAAAGGGGCTTTGCAAGCAATTCTAAGTTTACCTAACCAATTTAAGGGATATTTCACCCCAAAATTAAAATTCTGTCATCATTTACTCACCTTCAAGTTGTTCCAAATCTGTATACATTTCTTTGTTCTGATGAACAAAGAGAAAGATATTTGGAAGAATGCTTAAAACCAGACAGATTTTGCCCCCCATTGACTACCATAGTAGAAAAAAATACAAGTCAAAAGTGCCCCAGAACGGTTTGCTGCATTCTTCAAAATGTCTACTTTTGTGTTCAACAGAACAAAAAATGTCCTACTATTGGAGTCAATGGAGGGCAAGATCTGTTTGGTTATAAGCATTCTTCCAAATATCTTTCTCTGTGTTCATCAGAACAAAAAATGTATGCAGAGTTGGAACAACTCGAAGGTGAGTAAATGATGACAGAAGTTTCATTTTTGGGTGAAGTATCCCTTTAACCCTTTCAAACAGTTAAAGAAATACTGGAAAGGAGAGATATAAATAACACAAGACTGTTTTTGCTTGAGATTTCACAAATCTAAATTTTTTAACTTTGACCCCATTTACACTACACTTGCATTTATCATTATAGTCCACAGCAGTATGAGCACACAATAGTACCTCTTAAATGGTATAGGAGGTATCTAAAACATACTTTAAATCATCTCCAGAAATCAGGGACATATTTTACAGAAAGAATTTGATAGTCCTTTTATTACAACACAATATCATGAGGAGCGGATATGAAGATGTCCCGAGGCATGTTTATCATGGGTCCTGGTTTCATTTACTCTGAAACCACTCAAAAAGCACATAATATATAAAATATCTTATTCATTCTACTACTATTATTATTATTACTATTATCACTATTATTGTAATTAGTAATAACAAGAATAATCATCATCATAATAATAGTGAGACACAGTAAAGAGGCAACTGTTGACCTACAGCATAGTATACCTACAACAAATATCATACAGATTTTTCTCCTTATCAGGACCTAAATGGGCCTTACAATGTATCATTGTTTTAAACACTATAGAGTATATGTTGAATGTCACGTGACTTAACCGGTAAACAGGTCACGTTACATCCGTTTGTTGGAAAAAGTGTATTAACAGTATTAACTATCAGCGATATCTATGGATTTTTAAGGTATTACGCTAATCTAGCTATTTCCATTATTTTAGGCGTTTTGTGCTATTTACATTTTCCAATGTCTATGAAAAAAAAAAAAACTTTTTATACAGTATATCAATCTGTTTTTGTGATGGGTATCGATTTTGATCTCTTTGGTAGCTAATTTAAAGGCATTTTGAGTAAAACGGCTCTTTATTTAATGAAGCGCATGCAGAAGACTTAAACAAGACTTGTTTTCCGGCTTCTGCGTGTGACGTTCGGCATATAGCCTATTGTTTGTGATTCTTACATATATCACTCTCTCTCACACACATGCTCTCAGTTTGTTTAAAAAGTGTGTTGAGAACACCAGTATGGTTCTGATTTGGATGTTCTTAGTGTTTTCCTCTCAAAGAAAAAGGGCAGGATTTGTGGAAAGTTAGTAGTTAGATTTTTCTGTTCTCAAACATTCAGGTGTGCAACCTTTGAGCCAAAAATAGAAAAAAAGGAGAAAAACAGAAGAAAAAATTTGGAAAAGAAAGAGAGAAAGGTTAGTGGTTACAGAAGTAAGAGAGAAGAGGAAGAGAGAGAGATTTTAGGTTTTCAGATAAAAGCGCGGCACACCCTGTATCCCTGGACATTTTTATGGCCCCCTTTCAAGATTACTGTGCAGAAATACCGCGGCTCATTTGGAAATCAATTAGCCGGCAGGGTGATGAGGTGTAGGCCTCTCTCGGCCTGACACCCGCTGTCCCCGAATTATTGTCAGCACTAGCGTGGCTCACACCCACCTCCGCTCTTGGGCATCTGGAGTACACATGTTTGCTCTTTCTGTCTGAAAGCACCTCTCCATGAAGCAGCTTAGCTCTCCACACCAATAGTGAATCCCTAGCAGCACTATTGAGATTAGATTGAACATATTTGCAATGTGATGGAGATCCCTTAATGGTTTGATCCTCTAGTCTAGCAGAGGCAGGCACTCTATTGCAACGTATTATGAAACTTTTTCATATCATGCTGCCAGGCAGCTTTTGAAAACCAAATGCAATCAGCATTTAAGAGGTTTTGTGACAGTTCACTGCAGATGCAAATACAAATCGAAGGTAGAAGTTTGGTATCATGATGTTAGTATCTTAGATACCCAATAAATATCCGTTGCAGGAATTCTGTTTTCTGAATATGATGAGATCACCGCCAATGCTGGGGGGATCCTGACTTATTCCTGCCAGGGTCCCTAGCCACCGCTGGCCTGCTGTTTTTGAATAATTTCAACTCCCCCACCTCCCAACTGGCCCCGGACTCCCTCCCCTTGCTTGGGCACTGCACACAGATTAGGACCCAGCTAGGTGCCAGTGTTATCTGTGTTAGTGCAGAAAAGGTTACACTACACTAACAAGAATGTCCCTGGTCATGCATGACAAAGTCCAGCTGCCTGCTATCCAGCAAAGTCTGGCTCGATGTTCAGAAGGTTCCACTTAAAAGACCCTTGTGGGGGGGTTTGGGGTTGGGGCGAACTGGAAGCGTCTCTGGAGATTACGGAATCTAACTAGCAGTTTCCACCTCGGTGGAGAATGGACCGGCTCATTGCATTGCTATTGGCCCGCGCTCATTGCCGTAGCTTGGGCCAGGCAGATGAAATCATTTACCTTTATAACCTCTTGAACTTTTACGGTAGTTTTTGCTTTGTTTGTTACGGTACTTTTGATGCTACATTCATGTTCGGCTAGAATTAGCTTTCGACTATTAAAAAACATAATATAAAAAATAGCAGAAAATATAGCAAAAAAAACTGTAAGTAATAAATAAATGAACAGTTGGAATATTTTGAGCAGATCTTATAAATAAATTAATATTTTATAAACACACAATAAATATGTGCTTTTTTTGCCTTTACACATGTTCATATTCAGATTTTTATATCCAATTTAAACCAATTCCTTTTTTAATCAAGATGTTTGATCCTCCTCACACTCCTTTGCTCTCCTTGTGCCTCATTTAAATAAAACTGTGCTGATAAATAGCGGGCACCTTCGCAGTCGCCTAAATGAAAGATGTCGGTCTTTTGTCACCGCAGCCCGCGTCACACGACCAGTTGTACTCTATTATCCTGTCAGGCTGTTGATAATGGAGAAGATTGCTTGTTTAGACTATGCAGTGACTCCCTTTAATTCGCTGTGGCTCCACAGTGACACCTTTAAATGGCCATCATTGGAAAATCCACATTTTCCAGAAGGACTTAAAACAACAGGAGCCTGGCTGGAGCAAAATTATCTCCTCTTTAGCTCTAATTACCTCCTCACGTTTAATCTGCAATCTGTTCCAAATTCATTCTATTTCAGACCTGTGATTGGTGACTGTTAGGAGAGAGATACGTCTGAGATACGCAGAAGCAGAAGAAAAATAAGCCCAAAACGTCCAATGCTGAAGACAAAAAGGAACAGGATCGGAGATCATTCAGCTCCATTAATTTTGAATCATTACATATTTGATAATATTTTATACATAGCTGTTTGTGCGAGAAAGAAGTCTGAAAAGCCGATTATCATTTGGTCTTGCTCGCTTGAATCCTACCAGGGTCATTTATAGAGCAGCAATATGTAACGATCGCATCACAGTGATCTAATACGTTTAAAAACGATCCGAGCCAATGAAAGGAAATGGACTACAGTGCTCCATTGTTTGGGCTGAAGCAGCAGCCTGTCTCCCAAAAGGCCCTTCGGAGCCCATCATTCCCCACTCATAAGATCATCATTGTCAAAATTGCAAAAACCGACAGTTTTTCCCCATGACTTATAAATCACACCTAATTTTGAGAAGCTCAAACAACATCACAGACCTTGATCTCAGACTGAGAGCTACACAAGGGGTTGGTCATGAGCTCTTTCCCGTTTCTTCTCTCTACTAAACAGCTGTGATTTAGGAAGGGATGTTACTGAACAGAACATTTGCCATGAAGGATCTAGTGAACCTGGGCCAAGATTTGCAAAGTGCTAGTGACAGTTAAATCAGGCATTAGAGTGAGCAGGGCTCTGCTGGACGGTGACAGAATTTAACCACAGAGTTATTTAATTAATAATAATTGTTTTAAGATTTGTAACAGTGGCCTTGAATGATGTATAAACCCAATGTTTGTCCTGGAAAGTCATATTGCAATTGGAAGCGTGTAATCATTTTAGGGCAGCTAAGCTTTTCACAATAGAGAAGTGGGAGTTCTACACCAATATGACATCAAGGACGCCGGTGTGAAAATCCCTTCAAATAGCCGTTTCCTGCCCGAGAAAAGAAAACAAAAACGAGTTTTGTTTTCAACTCCATCGCCTTGGAGATATTGCTATGGACACCAAATCTGTGATCATCTGGTCATGAAGAGTTTATGTTTTCCCACAATTATAACTAATTTTATTAATAGGAGTTTCTCAACGGCCGTGACAGGCCGCTGTGCGGTAAACTGTTTCCGAGTTCAAGGGGAATTATCTGAGCTCTGTGTGGTAAGTGACTCCATAATTGAATTATTTTATGAAGAAGCAATTACCTGTGAATATTGTTGTGACGCTTGAAAGTCTAATGCTCAGTCACAAATGTAACTAGAGATTGCTTCCTTGTGTTGCTAACCGAGTTGTTAGCAAATGCTTCAGTGCGCTTTGTTTCTCTTTAAACAACCCTCTGAAATTCAAGTGCTTGAGAAACATCTTGCTTGATGCATTAAGTGCTAACAATCAACAAACCCTCCTACAATGTTTATGCCATAAAGGCCCATTAAGCAAAATCACCATTACATTAAAACGTAACATACAATCAGTGTTGGGTAAGTTACTCTGAAAAAGTAATTAGTTACTAGTTACTAATTACATATTCAATAGTGTAATTAGATTACTTTACAAATTACTCTGTCCAAAAAGTATTTAGTTACTTATTACTAATTACTTTCTATATCCTACATCAACGTTGATTAGTTAAGTGATTCAAGGATAGACATGAAACGACTTATTTAATTCATTCAAATAAATAATATTAAACTACTTAAAGTACTCTATTAACTGACCAACGTATGACAGATGTGAGAATTATACATTTTACAAGTTACAAGTTAGACTTTGAATTTTGATGTCAATTCCACTATTGCACACACATATATTACACAAAGTATTTAGTTTAATTACATCAAAAGTAACTGTAATTAAATTACAGAAAACATAAGAGTAATCCCTTACTTTACTTTTTCAAGGGGAAAGTAATTAAATTACAGTAACTAATTACTTAGTAACTAGTTACACCCAACACTGCATACAATGATGCGATTTCTTGGAAAAATGATTTACTGTGACCACAGTTCAGACAGCGCATCATGTCTCATTTTTTATTTGCTACATTGTAACCTAGTCTTAATTTAATACAGATTTTTCCCTCTGCATATACATACAGTAGGTGGCAGCTGCTTTCTGTAGCATTTAAACATAACAAACTGTCTGACATGTGGGAGCTGTAATTCTTTTGGTTGTTAAATTTCAAAGTAACTAAGCTGTATGGATTAGACAAGGACAACTGCCCCAGTCCGTTTTTCTCTCATCCTCACATGATGCTCGGACAATGAGCCAGGAAGGTTTGCAAGCAAGCACTTTCCTATTTGACTCCAAATATGAGTTTATCAAAATTACAATCTGATTGGATTAACTGGATCTGCCACCATGTGGCAAGTGGTCTGATAAGGATTGTAGAAGTGTTCGCATTCATCGCATAAACACATAATCATCTCAGCGCACATGTGCTTTCCTCGATGTCCCAGACCTGCCTGCCGAATTCCGGCACCTCAGGCATAAAAGCACATGTTTATCCCACTCACTCAGTATTTCATTCTATAGCATCACTTCAGAGAGGCCAGATGGCAGAAGCAGGATCCACCGTCCGGTCATCAGACATTGACGAAGAGATGAAAATAGGGTCAATCTCCTCACAGCACAAGCGCGGCATAGTCGCGGCCGTCGATACGCCCCGAGATCAATGAAGACTTGCCAGAGAAGTCCTCTCATAACCTTAAATCACAGTTACTTCAAAGAGTCAGGGATGGTGCTGAAGATCCATGGAATGGGTTGAGAGGGGGGGACAGTGGCCTGGAGTGCCCTGGATCAGCTTGTGTTATCTGCCCTGGTCAGCCTGACCTCCAGGATTGCTCACCTCACCCTCCAGTGCGCCGCACCATAAATTCACTCTGCACGCCGTTAACGTTGCGAAGTTTCAGACTTCGGCGCACCAGTGTCCATAAAGTGTCCAAAGGAATGTTATTTGCTAATCAAGATGTTGCTGTTTTTATAAAGGTGGTAACACAGGGTAATTGGGTGATATGATCCCTATAAAGAGGCATAAATTGAGAACATTTCATGCCTATTAGTGTTTACCCAAGCTTTTATACGCCATAAAAACAAACAATGGAGTTGGAATTGGTTTTGTCAGTTTAAAATGTGCCCTAGAAAGAAATAGGAAAGAAGGATATAAATAATACAAGTGAGATTATTTTAATATTCATGTATTAATGTTGTTTTATGTTTTTTGCAGGTGCAACAATCTGAGCAATTTATTGCATATTCATGCCATATTTTTTTAAGAATGTGTGATCCTTACTGAACTGAATCAAGATGAATCATGATATTGTTATTGCTCTACCACATATACAAGTTATAAGGTACTCATACTTCAGTTGTAAATGAGATTAAGTTTAAGCAAATGGAGACTTGACAAATCTCCCACATTCTATTTAAATGCTCAGGTGCCAAGATAACAATGTCGAACATTCTTCAAATTCTTCTAAAACCAAACTATCTGAGCTAGTGTATGTTACAGGGCTGTTAAAAACTTAATCTGGATTAATCGCATCTAGAATAAACGTTTTTATTTACGTAATATATGTCTGTGTACTTTGCGTATTCATTTTGCATTTGTATTTTTAAACATACACATATACAGTATGTATAGGAAATATGTGCACATATATATACAATTTAAATTATATATAAACATTTATTAATTTTTATATTTTTGTTTAAATATACATGTATGTGTACATAATGTGTTTATAAAAACAAATGTAATATGCACAGTGCACAGCCATATTTTATGTAAACACAAACTTTTATTCTGGATGCGATTAATCAAGATTAATCGTTTAAAAGCCCTAGTATGTTATTCATAATCATTATATAGCTCATTCGTTTACTGTAAGCTACAGACTATCATACATTTTTAAGAAAAAAAATCTGAATATTTGTGCAAATTTCTTATTTTTGCAATTTTAATTTGCTCTTCAAAAGTCAACAAAACTGAGAGCTCTGTGATGTCTACTGTGCTGTAACCTTAAATGCAATGTAACTATTACACTATGTTAGGCTTGCTGGAAGAAAGTGTATATAGAAGAACAGCATGGACTACATTTTACTAGTGCACGACACACTTCAAATATTGGACAGAAAAGAAAAAACACAATTCAAAAGAAAAGGTAAACATCTATGGAAGATACACAAAACATCAACTACATAACCCCTGTGAAATCTACACATTCCAGCTACCATAAATCTCTGCTGGAGTCACGAAACCTAAACATAAAAAAAATCTCTACCTGCTTCTCATGACTTAGCGTGCATGCATACATGCGTGTCTATGCATGACATAACGTGGGAAAACCCAAACAGAGATAGCGGCGCGAGCCTGTGACATACTCGCAGCAGGGCCGCTGGGCCCCTCTCCCCCTCAGAAGCCCAGATACTAATGACGACTGTTAACATTCCTCCGTTCAAACTCACATGTGCTCTGGCGCCCTGAAGAGAGCAGAGAAGAGTCTAGCACCACTGACAGGCAAGAGCTTTCTCACCTGTAGTCCAAAGCTGCACTGACCCTTTCTGCACGCACAAACCGCTCAGAAGGCAAAGGTCAGCAGCACCTTTACAGCATTTGGGGTAATGCATGGTATGGTATATTAGAGAGAGGTCAGTACAGGTCGGGGCAAATTATTACAGTATATTGATAAATATTTTTTGCTTCCTGCATTACTTTTACATGCAAAAGCACCTCAAAACATTTGGCTGTAGATTGTAGAGTTTGTTTTCACGCAAAGATAAGTAACATACATTGCATTACATTAGGGTCAATGAAGACCAGGAAAGAGTGTAATGTAAGTGGTCTTTGAGTGCATTGATGACAGTCGATGCTATGATCTAACAGATCTATAAGACCTATATATGAGATTACGTGTATAATTCAAAACTTTGAGGACATTTGAGTAAAATGTACCACTTGACCTTACAAACCTTTTAATCTGAAGACATGTTCATAAATGTCTCAAATTTGTTTGTGGAAAAAAATATAATTGTGTGTAAACATTCTTTTAAAACTTAAAACAGTAAATGAAAAAAGAGTTTAAAACTAAATAAAGGTTTTTATATTTATCTTTCACTAAATAATGAAGCAAAAGCAGCCAATAAGAGGCCAGCAGAAATGAGAACTTTCAATATTGTTACTAAACATTTCAGGGTGTGGTCTAAAGAAGTTGGCTGCTAAACTGGCCAGAGTATATTTTCAACAATTCTAGGCAAAGGTGACTATATGGATATACTAAAGTATCTAACGTTTTTATTTATTTAAAATCCTGAAAAAAAAGTGACCTATATTTGTCAGTTATGGTTACCCATACCCGAAATGTGACCTCTGCATTTAACCCATCCAGTGAGTAGTGAACACACGCACAGCAAGTGGTGAACACACGTACACCCGGAGCAGTGGGCAGCTATCACTGCAGCGCCCGGGGAGCAAGTAGGGGTAAGGCGCCTTGCTCAAGGGCACCTCAATCATTACCTGCCGGCCCTGAGGATCGAACTGGCAACCTTCTGGTCACGAGTCCGACTCTCTAACCATTAGGCCACAATTGCCCCATTTATACAGTTCTATCTATCTGTCGAATAATATGTATTACTTATTTATTGAAATGGAATTTGAAATAAGACGACAGGAGAGGAAATTTACTTTATTAAGAAAAAAAATGTATAACATTTTGCATGGTAAATATTCTATCAGCTTGGTTGATAAAACAGAAATCTTCTAATACAAATCTTTATAGGCAGCACTTTATATATCTGTCTAGAAAACCTTTAATTTTCAAGACTTTTTAAACATTTAAAAAGTTTGGTTTTGTTAGGTCAATTTTAAATGTTTATGATTTTGATTATTATGAATATTATCCATATTGTTATTTTGATTATTTTTACTACCACTTTCTATTGTACTTTAATTAAAATTCAAACTTGCTACTCAATTCAAATTTAACATATAGATAAATTAGAATTGAAAAGGCATCCTTAATTCTGTTCATATTATTATATAATTGATATGATATGATATGATATGATATGATGATATGATATGATATGATATGATATGATATGATTGATATGATTGATGATATGATATGATATGATATGATATGATGATATGATATGATATATGATATGATATGATGATGATATGATATGATATGATATGATATAATATGATTTGATATATTACATTACTTTACATTACATTACATTACATTATACATTATACTATACATACACATGTACTATTTCTATATTATTTACTATTTTCTTTAGGTATCACGCTGGTGGAGTATTGAAGGAATTCCTATCTCTTCTGGTTTCTTATCGGCTGAGTTTAGTACTATTACAGAGGTAGTCTCCTCTTTAACTGATGCCTCAGGCGCCGTGCCTCACGCCACATTTCTCTTTACCAGTGTTCGACTTTAAAAATACACCCCTGGTCTGAGACACGGCAAGTTTCAGACTAATGATCAATCACGGACTGGACGGCCGACTCCTAGGACTCAATTTGCTTGCGGCAAGAAGCGCTTTATCATAATTACTAATCAGCCACGTTCAGTGAGACAGAGAAAGAAGGATGAGAAACATTGAAGTCACTTTATGCATAATCGTCTCACATTATAAAACAAAAACGTGTATCTCTGAATGCTTATTTCCAAATGACACGTGTATTTGCCCGGTTGCTCTTGTTTGTTTGTTGCGTGCAAGAAGGCAAAATGCGACAGAACGTGCAGCACCTCGGCAGACTGTGATCTCGTGTCCATGTTGGCAAACAAGGGAGGCAGACAGGGCGTGACCTTTGACCCCTGCCTTGTGCCTTGTCAAACAATCCCTCCTGTGGGGAGTAATTACTGCACTGAGAGGCCTCTATTTTAACGTGCTGCAAGGCTTTTGCCGTCACACCCAGATTTAAATAGCATAGAGCTGTTTATAGAACACTGAGAGACTCACAAGAGGCTAATATGCATTATCTGCAAACACATACATGCACACGTACACACACACATCTATTTCAAAGGAGCCTTATATTGTGTATCTGAGGTATTGATAAGCATAAATGAACAGTAATATATCGCTGCTGTCCTTCTGAAACCTTGTATCTCCATGTTTCGTTATTTTTTGCCATGAATCATAATTATTAGTAACCCTTTATGTTTATCACTAGGTTTTGCAAATATCTAGCCAATAAAAAGTATTAGTGTCTGTCAACTTTGACAACACAGTATGTAATCTTTTTAAAAGCACAGTGTTTTTTCCATTCCCAGCAATTTGGAGATCCAAGGATTCAGAAGGGCAGCGATGTTGTGTGTGTTTCTTTAACTACCGCCACTTTTATGCTTATTTTTATATTAGCTCTTTTTCTTATCAGGTGTTATTATTTAGTATATGAAGGTCACACTGAAACTTAAAGGTGCTGTGTGTAATTTTGTGTAGGACCTATTGACATAAATGCAATGTAATATACATAACTATGTCTTCAGAGGTGTACAAAGACCTTACATAATGAAGCGTTATGTTTTTATTAAAACAGAATGAGCTATTTCTAGCTACATGCACCGCCGGTGCCGGTCCCCCTACATGAAATTTGCCTTGTTGTTTCTACAGTAGCCGAAGGACCAAAACTGGCCATTTCAAAGAAACACCCATGTGTGTTTTATGTAATCCAACATTTTCATTAAACAAGCACAAGTTTTTATGGGGCTGATTCACATTTAACTGACTGTGTGCATGTGTCTACGTGCACGTGCGCCTGTTTTGAGCGTATGTAAAGCTAAGGTCAGATGACTATTAATGGCACTGTGCATCTGCTCTTCACACAGGGCCATTAGAGCAATATGCAATCCAGTTGTTGTTGTAAGCTCTAATAAATATGGCCATTTAGTCTGTGTGCCGGAGCTCGGCTCCCTGACACTCATTAATTTTGCCTGGGCCTCGTCTGATTCTCTGCCAGCAATGTTCCAAACTATTGCTTCCTGGAAGCTGCATCCAAGAAAACTGAGCACCCTGAAATCGTCCACATTTTGTATTTCCGTGCAGATTTGTCTGTGACTAAAATCAATTTAAGATGAAGTCTCAATGCACCAAAAGATAAGAATGTTCAGTTCAACTTGCACAGAGATTTACTAAAGCAACTCTGTCGGACAACGGCAAGCTGACAGGGAGTGTTCATAAAGACCATTTAAAGCTGATAATATGGACTCTATACAGCAATTGACTCAAGTGTAGTCAATTAGCTGTGGTCAGAGCTAATGTGTGACAGAGTTAATGCACCATGAACAAAAGCTCCTCAAGCGCCCACTGGGCTTGGGTTAGAGAGCGAGTGAGGGCCCCAAGTGCATCCAGCATGGACTCCCTCGCTGTAATCTGTTTTAGGAGAAACAAATGGACAAGATAAGTTAATTTGGCTTAGAGGCCACCCCTCCTAGAAAGGCCCCAGGGGCCGTGGGATGCTCAAAGAAAGGTCGGCTCCAGGTCTCTCTGCCCTTTGATTCGGCACGTGTCTACCGCGCAGACGGTGCTGCTTGAAACTTTGTTACCGAGATGATCGAGCAAATGATCCACACAAGTAGCAACTCTTGAATTACTGTAAATTATTTGTTTCTGGTCTAAGATGCAAAGATAAGAGAGCAGGTCTCTTGACAGCAGATAGACAGACAAAGATAGAGGACAGGTTCATAGATAGTCTCATTATCTTCAATTAGTGTTGCAGGAGCACCTGTTGCTCTAAACGACAGAGCAAAAGCTACAGATTAAGATAGAGAGACTGTGTGTGGCTTGTGCATGTTAAGATCTCTGTCCCAGAGGGCAGTCAGCTGGATGGGGGCAGATGTCAGCATTAGCCTCGATGACCAGCAGCACTTTCACCCTGACACACAGCCTGGGGACGGAAGGGGTCTCAGAAACACAACAAACCTGTATGTGTGCCCACTCAAACACTCACAGACACCTGGTGAGCAGGTTGGCTTCAAATAATAGAACAACCGGACAGGTGTTACTTATTTTATTTACACGCATAAATGACAAAAAATGTTTTGTAAACATGAGGGGCATCATTTAACACAGACTTTAGGGGCTGTTGCGAGGATCTATTATAGGTCAGACCACTGGGGCAAGAGTCCCGGGGCCTCTGACTACCGGCCACTACAGATGTAAAATTGTCATTATAACTATCAGGCATATCTAAAAACATATATAAAAGGTTTAGAGGCTAAATATTATTTGTCAGTCATACAAATGCTGCAATACAATAATCTTCAATAATTTGCTGTGCTAGCTGATCTCATTGCAATTAATTATTACAACTTTTCCAGAGAATCTCCTTGTCCATATTAAACACATTACCAAAAACACAAGATGAAAAAAAAAAATCCTTTACCACCCAAATAAGGAGCTTCATATCTCTATAACACAAGCTGTACCAATGTCATTGTAATAATAATTGCAATGTTGCGCTGCATTGTGTAGTGAAAACATGGTTTTCAAACAGCATTATTAGCCAATTAAACCTTGATTCTAATAGGGTAAGCCAAGATTTCATTAATATCTAGCAATGACCCTTGCAAACATTGTTTAATATCATCTATTCACAAATGAGCAGATTATATGTGACCCAGTCTTTGAAAACCCAGCTAAAGTCATTTTTGTGATTTACAGTTTTCTACATAAAATTGCCATACATTATGTAAAGAACAATTTGTGAAAATAAAAGGTTTCTATTTTTAATACTGACTGAATAACATCATGTCAAAGATTGAAATCATAGTGAAATTAATGGTTGAAATCAAATTTGATTTTGAGACGCTACCCTGGTTTTCACAGACTGGTTCACGTATTCTTTACAATATTGTCAAAGATAAAAATGGGACAATTTTTTCCAGAATTCAGCCCGATAACACTTTCACAAGTTCTGTTTGACAACAGTGTGGGGGCCAAACTGAATATAGACGTGACCGCTGTATACCAACCGGATAGAGATAGCAGAACACGCTCAAACAAAGCCTGACTCAGTTTTTCCCATGACATATCCGAGTGTTGAGCTAAGCCTGGTGACGTGAACATGTTTACCAGTGGAAATACTGAGAGATCCTGGTTTATCAATGCTATCTGTTGTTTCAGACGTATTTATTCAATGATACTGACAAACCTTTGAATGGCAATGTAGCTCATTGACTTTGAGAGAGCGCAATGCAAAAAGGGACATTTTGTCTAAGATTCATCTTCAGTTACACAATCTAAAATGTTTACATCAAAGTAAAAAAAACTTGACAGTACGATGAAAATATTATAGCAGCTGTAAATAAATCATGTGATAAGATAAATCTGTAATTTGTAGGAAGATGTGCTGAAAGTGTTTATCTTGAGGTAGATTTGCCAAATCATTTTCCATTCCTTAACTTTTCTCTCTCTCCTAAAATCTCTCTGGAGTCAAAGTTAGATTGTCCGCCTTTAGTTAAAGCTCGGAAACAGCTGGAACTCTGAGGTTTCGTCAACCAATAAAACCAGTTTCCTATCCACAAAAATATGTTTCTCTCACACAGCTCCGACCGACTCGCCCAAACCGCAGTACTCCCGAAATAAATCACCAACACACACCGGAGACAACTTTGCTGACCTTTGTCAAACTATACCAATCACTTCCCTAAACTCACCTCATCTAAATCACACATCTGTGTCAAATGTGTCACAATACACACACTGCACGGCGAGGAGAGTGTAACGAGTGTGTTTTCTAAAGGAGCAGTGTATATGTGCGCTCCTGAGGGCCGCCGTAAATGGTCTGTGCTTTGAGGTGGACTGTCAGAGCTCCTTATTGCCTCTCCTAATGAGTGCTCCGCTGCTGAAACGCCTGACAAATATACGAGGTGGAATGCATCCATATAATTTGCTCTAAAGATCGCCCTTGTTTCCCAAAGACTGGAAACAATGAATAGGGTATTTTTTGTGGGAGTGTCGGGGTGTGTGAGGGGGGTGAGAGAGAGAGGTGAATTAATGAGTGAATTAAATAATCAAATGAATATCTTTAATCTCTCTTTAGTTAGAACAGATATTATAACGCAACCATTGAGGTAATGTCTCACTTCACTATCAGATGCTAATTCTAGTTTTTGATAATGCACTTTCTAAAAATGATGTGCCGTCTGGAATAATGTTTACTAATATAAGAAATCCAGTTTACAACTGCACATCACAGGGTTCAGAGCTTTCGTCATTGACCTCACAAGCCCAAACCAACAGATGATTTCATGCTTCCAATGTTAGTAAGACTGGCAGAGAAACATGTCCAGATAAGACCTGTTTTTTAATTCATTAGTTCATTTCAAAAGCATGCCATAATGCCTAAAATTATTATTGTGATGGTTTTATATTACCCATTAAAGTCATGTGGATATAAAAGTGTTGTGAACATAGTACAATGTTATGTAGTTATATCTAAGTGTGCATTTCCACAACAAGTGTGATGTGTCCTAAAGCTACACGGTCTTGTTTTTAAAGCACAGTTATTGCTGCTGTTGGGTCCATTAAGCAAACTGCGGAGTAAAATGAAAACTGCGGCCTTGAATCAGAGCACTGTCTCCTCTAATAGAGAGATGAAGGAATGAGGTCGGGAAGTCTCCATAAAAACAGTTTTATGGGTTTTCTTTAAGGCTCTCACTGAACTCTGATCAGTCACCTTCTGCAATTTCATTTCCACGGAAAAAGAGACAGAAAGGACAGGAAATGGTGTAATGTAGCCCTAAAATGACTGCCACTTAGTCTATTACTGGGTAAAACACCCATCTCTCTCATCTACGCCCATCACCGTTTTAGTCGCGAAAAACTCAAGGCCACACTAAATATAATGTTTTGATATAATCTTACAAAATATTTTATGTAGGGTAATTGCAGCAATGTACGTAGCTCTTTTGGAACACCCAAAAATGAAAATTCTGTCATCATTTAGTCACCCTCAGTTCAAAACCTGTATAAATTGCTTTGTTCTGATGAACACAGAGAAAGATATTTGGAAAAATGTTAGCAACTGAGATTTCTGGGACATCACTGACTACAGTATATCTGTGTCATCTATTTTGACAATAAGTGTTCCAAGACTTGCTGCCACGATATTGCTAGTTTTTGTTTTGTATTTATCCTTTTTGATCCTTTTTGGTTTTCTAAATCACTCATATTTGTAAACAGGGATTTATAGAATGGTTAGAATGATTAATTGGTTCAAATGATGGTGTTACTATTCACCGTATATTACAAAATTCTATGCACTTCCATATTTTACATATATATTTTAAAACTAAAAGAAGTAAACATTCAGACGCATTGTCTATAATGACTACGTCATGAGTAATCACCAAGGTTCTTTCCCTGAGTGAGATATGATTAGTGAACTGAGATATTGGGGAGGAACGCATGCTCTCATTATTCTGGTGTGAATGTTTCTCAATTAGTTTTGCAGAACATGTTGAGCTTGTTTGTTCTGTTTTCCGTTCTTCACTAATTGGTCTCAAAGTTGAAAAGATTGCTAATCCTTTCAATAGCCTCCTCCAAACATTATCAGTGGGCTTTCCACCAACGTAAAGGCATTTGCCTCCACGGGTCATACTTTTTACATGAACTCATAAGAGACTCATGGGTATTAGATATCATTTGTTAGAGAAACTTATTGACACAGCAGCTGTAAATGAGTGTGCTGGTGAGAAAGGAGGACCAGAGATACATTCTTCTGCTATCTGCAAAGATGTCTATCTAACAAACCACAAATGGACCTAAAGCTTTTAAACAGTTCCTTATAATGTATTACTATGAAAAATGCAGTTTGGACAATCTGCTTGTATTTCACAAAGAAATAACAGTTTATTTTTGGGTGAATTATGCCTTTTAGCTGCATTGTTATTTTTATACGCAAGTTTTATACTCCAAGTTGAGTTTGACCAACATGTGGACCTCGCAAAAAAAGGTTGAATCAGCAAGTCCGCAAAGACAAACCCCCTGGTATTTTCCCTATCTTTAATTGCTTTCAAAATATGCTCTTGTCTGTGAAGATTGAGCAGGTTGTCGGTTGGTGATATGTAAAGAAGATGGCAGTTCGAGTGATTGTGTGGGTGCAATTATCCCTAATGGTAACTTCCGGACCCATTCTGAAGAATGTGTGTTCTTCAGAGTGTGTGTTTGTCTGAAGTCAAAGTAACAGCAGCTTTCAGCTATTAGGCTAGTGTTTTTCAGCCCTGGATTAGACATGGATTTTTGTTAGCCAACTTAGGCCATGACCTGACTCACTGGCGGCTTGGGCGGCGGGAGTATTATTTCTTTGAACATTTTCATAGCCTACTGTAAATGTTGCTGGCACGCAGAACCAATAATTATTTCATTAATGTACATCATGCGTGTCAGGAGTTTTTTTTTTTTTTGACTTTTATTTAGGTCCTCCATATCTGTTGTGCATTCTAAGAATGGTATTGCTTATTACCTGTGACATATCATGATGCAATGAATGGGATGGATGACAAGAAAAAATGAGGTAGGAGAGTGTTGGTGGAGAATGATGGAGGTTTTCTGGAGTTGGTGTGGTAGAGTTAGAGTGTTCATTATCACTCTGTTAGTGATTTGATTGACAGTTGTGGATAGCTTTATCAGTCTGGCTCCACTGAGGACTTTGTCTCAGCATTGTTTGGCTCTAAGGCGTCTAGGAATAGAGAAAGTGAGAGAGAGAGAGAAAAAAGGATTTACAAAGTCGCGACTGTGGGAACCAAAGACACGTTGATAATCTAGAGTAGTTCACAGTTAACAACAATCTATATTTTTCAACAAACACCATCATACCACTATATTGTCATGCAAGGGCAATACTAGCATAGTACAAGACATTTTGTAAACAAATCAGTTTTTAAACAGGCAGTAACTTCACAAACCACAATAAAACCAATTAACTTGGAAACCATTTGAATACAACTTTTTGTACAGTTTCAAAGTTGATGTAGTTACTGTGTTTTCCCTTTGTATGGTGGTGCCGTCATTTTGATTGGTTTATGCATATTCGACACATTTCTTAAATTCAATTGTCAAATTCAATACAGCCAATAATATTGTACAATAAATATGTTATGATTTTCATGTGGTAGCATCTGAGGTCTTATTTTCGACAGAAAGAGTGGAACATGTGGGTTGTGGTATGATGGGTGGAGGCTCTTATTTGCGGAATAAAGGTCAAATTTCACTTGACATCACAGCAAGGCTCACAAAAAGGAGCAATCCTTTTTCATTTTTGTCTGTCTGTCTGCCAGGAAAGAGTGAGAAGAATGTTCAAGCGCAAATTAGCTATCCCGTCTGTCTGGTGACACATGTACTTGTCTATACACAAGCGATTTACAATGAGCCTTGGGCTACAAAGCAGCAAGCTACAGTATGAATGGCAGATAATAATAAGGTACTTGGATTTTCAATGGACTCTCAACAGAAGATTTATCATATAGTACCTGAAGACTTTATTATTCACTCTGTTGGTCATCCATCTTGTCTGTTTAAACAGAATTGAAAAGACATGTTTTTCATTAAAATAGCTTTGATAGGAACTAAACGTCATGTCTTCTGAGTAGAAGAGCCACGAAAAGCCTGCACATTAAAACAAATCACGTATTCTCCTCCAGAGCGGCCTCTGACTCATAATTGTCTGAGCGGCCCATTGTGGACACTGGGTCCTAATTAGCTCTGCTGGCACAGGCCTGCTGAGAGAGGGTCACAGAATAATTTGA
The DNA here is from genome assembly GCA_006030095.1 of Triplophysa siluroides. Taxonomy (NCBI): domain Eukaryota; kingdom Metazoa; phylum Chordata; class Actinopteri; order Cypriniformes; family Nemacheilidae; genus Triplophysa; species Triplophysa siluroides. The sequence continues at coordinate 1,277,889 of VCII01000042.1, read as the reverse complement.
TTTTTTACTGAACTGTATGTTGCTGGCGGGGACGGACGGGACCACCAAGAGTCACACTTGCCACTGTTGGAAAAGCACCCCAAAATAGTGTTGGGAAGTATTCATATTTCTTGAGGCCATTCATTATACACAGAAGTCAAACCAAATCCTTTAGATGAAGCCACTACCCCTTGCGTGAGGAATTTAATTCACATTTTAGTACATATTACATTGATTTAAAGACTGTTAACCAATTGGAGTTATTGTTAGTCAAAACTATATATTTGTATTCCTGTTTTTGATTCCATCCTTTGAATATCTCTGATCATTGAATATTCTCTACCTTGCACAAACCATCGTTTTATCATAGAAATGAATGAATTATGTATTTTATTAGTTTTTCTGCTGAATTTCCTGATTTGTCTGAGAGCATTATATGTAATAACTTAAACAAGGTAACATTCAAGTATTCAGGGGAAAAAACAATCAGATATTCTCAAATTACAAAAAAATGTCACAAAGATTATTGACAGAATATTTGTGTATAATACTGAGAGAATAGTGGAAAAAATAAGTGTCTTCAACTGATGTTTTTATCTTCCGTAACATTTTTAAAAGGGCTGTTTATAAGCACACAAATATATTTACATTAAGTTCGATTTTATGTGAAAAAACACATCTACAAGTACCTTTCAAATGACTAACAGGTTAACAGATTACTTTATATTGTTCTAGTTAAAAGCTTAATATTCTCTTGTCACGCTGTGTACACGACTTTTGCATTCTCATTACTGATACAGGTAGTTTTCCGCATTTACATTTCTTTTTACATATATATATAATTTTCTATTAAAATATACTTAATTAATGTCTGAGTATGTATGATTAATAAAAACTTGCTTAGGCATCAAGGCTTTGCTTTTTTTTAGCAAACCATGGATACGGTTATTTAAATGGTTATGGTAGTGAGGACATTTAGACCTTTTTGTAAAAATGTTCAAAATTATGTTAAACTTACATTTAACAATATATTTTCATTTACATTAAGTAATTTACCAGACGCTTTTATTCAAAGCTACTAACAGAGAGTTCAGGGAGCAATAAGCGATATGTCACACAGGAGCAATAATACAATAGGTGCTAATACAAAGTAATATATAGTTTCCACAAAAGCCAGAACAATACCTGATGATAGAAAGAGAGAGGGTTAGTGTTTTTTCAAGTATTCACAGAAGAGATCAGAATAATAATATTAATATTTAATATCAGAATTGAAAGGTACCTCAAGTGATTGCCCTTTACTCCAACCTATCCATCTGACTCATATACAATGTGCTTAGTAAAAATGCTTGTCAACAGACAATTCCACAGGGCTCTCAAAATCTATTTCATGAGTGTGTCTGACAACTGATCATTTGGAAGTATATCAAATCCTATATTGAATAGAGCCTGTCATGTGTTCCCAAAGATCTCTACCTCATTGCTTATCTCTCCCTCTTTCTGTCTTCCTCAGACCCCTGTGGACTTATCAGGCCCTGAGGCACCCATAACTTAGACTCTGGGCTGACAGTACAGCTCAGTGGGGCAGCTGACAGCGCAGACAGCATAGAGCATAATCTTTCTTTCTCCTCTCTTTTTCTCTTCCTCTCTCTCAGGGCTCTTTCTCTTTCACTCAGCCCCTACGCTGCGCTTCTGAACTGTCAGCTGTGGGCTGATAAGAGCTGATCGATGGCAAGCGCTCTGGCTCCGTTGTGACCCAGCCCAGCGGAGGGTTCAGTGCTCAGACAGGGCAGAAGGCTAAAAGGCTCCAGCAAGCCAGAGGACCACAGATTGACCTCTGGTGCACATCCCATATACAGTATACATGCCTTGTGTTTTTAAGCTAGCATTAGCATTTTGTGACACAGAGAAGCTGATAGAACTAAAAAAACTTTACATTTTGACAACACGTCTGTGGATTGTTTTACTTACACATATCTGAGGAGAGTGTAAGGATGCTAGATTTGCGAGAAATTGTGTGGAAAACAAAACAAATAAAAAAATATTCTCCAAAGGTTTTAGATTGGCGTGAGTTTTAGAAACCTTTCTGGTGAAAGCCATCCATAAAGCCATTAGAACAAGGTTATGATGGATGACATGGTTAAAAGAGAGCGAACACCATATTTGGAGACAAAAAGATAAAATGGTAACCTTGTTCCCTCCGAGATTGAACATTCCACAGTTGTAATAAAATGTGCGGGTGATAGTCACAGGACCGCTCGTCATATACAAAAATAAATCAGCCAGCAGGTATGTAAACAGTCTCGGACGTTTTTTTTCCATGTTAAGCTTTGCCGATTATAGGCTGACTTCCCTTTGGAGCAGGTTGTTTCCTCTGACACTCAACGATTAGATTGTATCACCCGCAAGATTTATCTGGTTTACTGTAGATATAACTCGTTGTGCCAGCATTGAGCCCTGCTGACTGCTCAGTGTTGTCTTTGCAGTGCTGATTTATGGCACAGTTCGCTTCAGTGAAAAATTGCAAACGGAGAAGTCATTTCAAGAGATTTTTAGCTGAAACTGAGTGTGGAATCATCTCTGTAAGCCAAACAAATCTTCTATTTTTCCTTTTTATTGTTATTGCAAACTGTAAATAACTGTTGTAGTTAACACATTAACACATTCAGTAGTATATTAAATATTTAATAGTAAGTTACGAAGGCCGAGTTGTACTGTAAATGCAGTCATGAAGTATCTGCAACCCATTCAGCAATGACTATTCCCAATATGTTACTACAGTTCTATACAATTATTATTAATATTATTATTATAGTTATTATTAAAACTTTATATTGTTGTAAATGATCATTTAATGTCATTTAATCATTTACATTCTTATAAGTAAATGTATATAAGTATACATACTTAACATATATACATTGATACATTGAAATGAATACTTCAGTCTTCAGATGGGGCCGTGGGAGTGATTGTTATCATTAATGATTCAGTACCGAGTCAGATATAATATCTGTAATATCTGTAACACTTTACAGTAAGGTTGTATTTGGTTACATAAACGCGTCAACTAACATTTTTAGCATGTATTAATCCCTGTTAATGTTAGTTAATGTCAATACAATTATTAATGGTAGTTCATTGTGCATTAACTAATGTTAACAGTTAAGTTTGATTTTAGAAAATATCTTAGTAAATGCTGAAATTAACATGTACTAATATTAATAAATGCTGTAGAAGTATTATTTATTGTTAGTTCATGTTAGCTAATGCATCAAGTAATTGTTAAACAAATATGTCCTTAGTGTAAAGTGTTACCAAAATATTATGCAATGGTACCACGCAAGAAGCTCTCTGTTGCATCAAAGACGATAAAGGGACAGACGTAAGAGAAAAACATAAAAAGTAAGAGAGAGAAATAGACGGTTGAAGTGGATTTTTCCGTTTCTAGTGGCTCTTTGGTAAAATGAAAGTGACAAACAGCTGCTTACACTTGGCAGGCGAGCGGGCTCTTCACAGCTGTTTCAAAATAAACAGAAATGGAGACCCTTGTAAAGTTTACATTCCATACCAAACTCTCCCTTTAATTATTTTGCGATCCATCCGTTGAGCACTTTTTATCAATGGGATGTTTATGCCCCCAATAGATTAAACTGAATGCATGTTAAACACAGATAAGTACTTACTTTTAGCTGAACTGCTTTTAAAGCTCATTTTGGTTTGGGTGCAATCCCGCAAATGGCGACATTTACAAATTCGCTGAGTGCATGGCTGAATGCAACCGATGAATTGAGCCATACAGGCCCCTCATGGGGCTGCCGAGTTCACAAATGAGGGATAAAGTGTGGAAACAAAGAAAGAAAAAGATGTCAAGTAAAACTTGAATGCACTCATAAATATCAGATGACAAATTATAAATGAATCTTCTCAGGTCGCTGCCTATTCATGTGTGTTTATTGAAAAGCAAATGTTTGAATAGATGTAAGAATTGTGTAGTATAAACAATGGAGCAGCCAGGGGAAAAATGATGGGCTCACATGACAGGTATTGGTGTAGTGTTTATGAAAGACCATGTATGAGTGTTGGACTGACTATCCACTGACAAAACACTGTTTGCCCTCAGGGGGCCCATAGTAGGACAGAGCCTTTTTAGAAATCCTGGTAGTGATACCAAATTATGCCGCCTTCCCAAATCTGAACTCTTCTGTTGTATGCCTTTACCATGCACAAAATGGAATTTTTTTACCATAATAAAAACATTTTTATGCCTGTTAGCTGCTAATGGACTTTCTTGTCCTGGTAGCAGGAGCATGTTTTGAATTCTAAAATGAATATGCTGACATCCTCTATATTGTAAAAGCATATATATATATATATATCAACAGTCACAACATATATCAACAGAGTTTTAGCTCAGAAACACTTGCTGCCAAGTCAACAGAGAGTTAAAAAAGGAGGGTGTTAGGGCGTCTTACTTGGATTATTTACCCCAAACTTTCACCTCAGTTTAACTTGAACTGTCTTGCCTGTGATTTATCGTGAGATGTTGAACTATGCAGCGCAGGCCGACTTATAGGAATGTTGTTGATGTTGCACCTCGCTGAAAGACTTCCTCTCTCTTGCTAAAAAAGTATATTTAAGCCAATGGATGCACAGTGATGCATAACCTACCTGCGTATGGATGTTTTCTTTCACAAAAAAAGTCTGATTAACTTTTAAAACAAGCAATATGTAAAAACACTATATTTAAAAGAAAAAAATGCATTCCTTTTCATTTGGTCGGTAGTTTTTCAAGCTTGTGAGCTCATTTTGTACTCTCATCTCGTCAGAGCAAGATAGTAAAAAGTACTGTTGTTGACCATGTTGTTGTTCCTAGAGGAAGGTGCACAATATCTATAGCTATCTATAGCTATAGCTATAGCCATCACTTCGACAAAAAGCCTGACATTAAATAAAGAAGAGACATATACATTTGAGGTTTGAGGATGCTCTGGTGAATATGAGTTAGCCAACATTAAGGACAAAAGTTGCTTTGTCACATGGCTCACATTGAAGAACAGCGACACTATAGTTCAGCATTCTCCTTCTCCCATATTTAGTTATGAGACTTGTTTTGTACCTGAAATAACAAGGACTAACACTTACAATATGTCACTATAGAACCTTCCGGGTCTCGAATTGTAAGCGAAGGTACACATCTGGAAACACTTCGCACGTTCCAGACTAGTCAAAGGTGAGAACCAAGGTCTGAGCATCAACTTTAAAAATAACGTAACCAAGTAAGATTTCCCACAGTACTAGACACGGCAAAGTAATGACCAATTTCAGGCAAAGTTGGCAATAGTTATTTTATTTTTCCACCCCAATAAAAAATCTGCTTCTAAGTCTCAAGTAGCTTATTCTGTTATGCTATTTGCTATTTTGCAGTATGCAGGGTAAATATAGACAAAACTTCATGTTTAATGAATATCAGTCATGGGCATGCATGTTAACTGTGGTATTATATAAATGGAAACAATCTAATAAAATTGTAAGGCAGCTGTTTAAGTCAAGAGCACTTTTATGGTTTCACATCACGCACTTAACAAGCCACGACCAGAAGACAAAACACAGCGTCTCTTTTCATTATCGTTCCACCATACATTAGTTTCTCTGCTGCTCACTTTGTACTTATTCTTCATGTATCCCAACTCCCAAACAATAGAAATGTGCTAATCATGACCTCTGCATAAAATTATTCATAACTTTAGTCACGAAAGAAGGCAAAAAGTAGAGAAAGTAAACAATAACTTTGCACTTGAGGCAACTTTTGGTGGGATGGGAGGTGTGCTAAGTCTTAAATAATATAATACATAATAATATAACTTACACACTGGGCTCAAATGAGAGGGGTTTGTAAAATCGAACCACTATTCTCCTCCAGAGTTGCTGTGCAAGGTCTTAATGTAAAAATCCAATTATAAAGATATATATTTTTAAATAATTCAATCCATTCATTGAAAAAGTTCAGCGTTTTGTCCATTTCCTGAAAAACAGCAAATTTGGACATACAAGGTTTCAGAAGGAGAGTGACGCTAAATAAAATAGACAAAAAATCTAACACTTAGCTAACACTTTTATCCCAGCATGTCATATATGTCTGTTCCCTGTGAATCAAACATTTGTGTCATTAATGCAATCCCCTACCAACTGAGCTACATGACCATAACAAAGCATCATGCTTGCAAAACAGTATGAACAATGGGCTTTAACATGGAACACTGTGTAGTCAGATATGGTCATTTAATCTGTAGGCCCTCTCTGCCCTCACTCCTGCTGAAAGGCCTCACTGTATACATGAACGTGAGTTATACAGTAGATGACGTACACACATGTTGAGTTCATGCTTTTCTGCACGACAAATACACCAACACTTTTCCACGAAGGTTTTTCCAACAACACTTGGACAAAACATAATTTTAAAATGCTCTTTAGACCAAACTGACACCACTGTCATCACAGATGCTTTAGACAGGTCTCAATTAGCATTGCCTAATCAATTGTGTCTAAGTGCTAACATCGACAAAGTGGCTAATTTGACAACATCTGTGTTAAAAATTACACCTTGTGTTTGTGAAGCAGTTAGCGAGAGCACTGGAGCCTATTTAACACATCGCAATGTGTCAAAATGAATACCTCATCCCTCCCTCTCCCAGTGTAACCTTTCTCTACGCTCTGTCGCTCTATCATCATCCACTTCTGGAGGTTGAGCCGGTGTCATGAGCACAGCAATGCCTTTGAAAGTCAGTTTATGGGTTTACAGTGCTCTCCCGGCATGTGGCTGAACAGCAGGACTCTGCTAACGGCCACAGCAGGAGCTAGAGACCCCAATGTAGCCCTGCTGAGAGCCAGAGGACAGCTAAGTGATACAATAATAATGCCACCAAATTTTCCTTTTCTCAAAGTCAGGTCTCCATACTAAAATAAAATACCGACAGAAGCTACAAGTGTGGGTATCATTAACGAAAGACAGACAATACCAGAAAACAAACAAGGCCCTCATGGCGTCGCTAACTTGGTTATGATTCATTTGGGATAAGCAGAAAGATGCAAGAGGCTCACTCAGAGTTTGGAAGCTCTCACAAAGGGAGAGCGAGGGAGAGGCCCCTCAAGAGCGACTGGGCCGTTAGGATAAGTCTACGGCCTCCAGTCGGCCTCTTATCCAGATAACAAGGCAGAGACAGGCTCGCAGATCAAGAGCCATTATCAGGGACTCTTCCTGGGCAGTGGAGCATTAAAGTCCCACACAGGCTCTCTCTCAACCCGGTTGGGACCACCGCCAGAGACCAGCAGGAGGGAGATGAACCTCAACATAAGCGCTAGTGTTGAAAATTCTCTCGAAAATGTTGAACAAAGCTTTAGAGAAGGATGCAGACGTTGGCTTGTTTTCATGGATAGGACTGGATGTCCTTTGGTGTCTGTCTGAGGTCATTTAATAGTTACTGCGCCCTGTACTGGATGTGGGTTGACATCTAGTGATCTGTTCCTTGAACACAAATTCTTGCCGAATTTTTAAGGTTGAAGCATTCCATCATTATTTTAAATGAGAACCAGGCGGTGAACCGATGCGGAGGGTGCGAGTGGCAGACAACAGCTCCAGGCTAAAATCTCTCGTCTATGTGGAAGCTCCACAGAATGGAAGGCATATGCACACGTCTAGTAGCCACGGCATCGGCATGACTCTATCACTGCATCTGTAAAACCGAGTTACTACACATTTTTTTACAATATGATTTAAGACAGATCTAATGTACAATACAAGCGGCATGTGACATTTGAAACTTGCTGAGCTTGCTCATTGGCAATCTCATCCACTATTCCCCTCAGCGTGTGCCGAACACATACACACACACGCACCAAGGTGATGCGGGTGGGGTGACGGGGGGTATTAAAAGATTAAAGGTTCCAGGTTTACTACAGTATATATATTTATGTTGCGTAGTGAGACGCGAGATGCAATGGCACTGTGAAGTCAGTGTCCTGTTACTGTTTTTCGTCGTCGTTTTCAATTTGTTATACTGAGCCTCAGGTTCTGGAGGGCAGGGAACATTTGTCATGCAGTCCTTTGCCTTAAAAGCCATCTGTGCAGAGGCTAATTCATTTCCTCTCTCGGCCGACTGCTCCTCTATAAACCCCCACCAAATAAGTCATTAGAAATAAAGTCATCATAAAACCGCTTGAGCAAGAAGAACACAGCGGCCTCTCAGCCTGGGCACATAACAACACTTAAACATCATGGGAGCCCTGCACTTATAGCGATCGCTCGGCGCCAGAGAGAAAGAGAGACATGTTGTGGAGGTATTATGAAGGCTTATGCCGTCAATAAGTATGTTGACTGCCTTTGATTTTTAGGCTTGGATCTTCCCATACCATATTTCCGCATTCACCCAATGAGGCTGACATGCATTCACCTAGATCATCAGATGTAATACTTTATGAATCACTGCTGTATACAACATGTACGGTATTCATGTATCTATATGGGTCTCTCGGCTTGAATTGGATAGTGTTCTGAGAACAGAAGTTTTAATAAATCAAGGGGCGCCAAGTTTTAAAGCAGGATTTTGGAAAGTGCCCGAGTTTTTTGCGCTCTTGCTGTGGATGAGCAATACATCCTGTCAGGGTCCGAGTTGCAAAATGCTTCATCTCATCTTTTGGCAGGCAAATAAAGGAGAGTCTCTAGTGACAGACTCGTTTATCTTGCTATGACTAAATTATTTATGACAGGAATACACTCAAAAGCACCAGTGTCAGCCATTGGCATCATGTGTGTCAAACTACATAGGACAGATATCCATATATAATACCATAATATCTTTGATTATTCACATGTTTAGATATATTTGCAGCATTTTATCAATAATGGGATTTAAGACGGTAGATCAAAGGAACCCTCACTGAGGTCTTTAATGTTATATCGAAGGCATGCATTAGACCTATGTTTGGGTCTCCGCCTGAAACATTACAAAAAGTTTGGAATACCTCAAATGAGTTTTAATGCAAGAGGTCACATTTTCCTCCCTAACCTCTAAAAATTTCCAAACAAACAGGCGCTTATCAGCTATCGTGAATTAAAACATGGCCATCCATCTCCAAGATAGAAAGGAACTCTTCATCCAGAGACTTGTAGCAGATGACTCCAGCCCTCCAGGGAGAGAAAAGTTCAGAGAGAGAGACAAAAGAAGGAAGGAGAAGTACTCCCTCTTAGTCCTCAAATGATGGGCCGCCTTGTTTACAAGTTGGACATGTTGGCCATGTCACTACGCCAAAACCCAGCGCGCCGGTTTATCTGAGAAACATTCTTCAAACAGCTCCCTGAACTTCCATGTGAACATAAACATGCCAAGGAGGAGAGCCTCTGGAAATTGAACTGTGAACATCTTTTGGACAGTTTATATCCAAAGGCCTCATCAGCAAAAGAAACTGAATCTAATCACAAACTAATAGATTTTTTTTATTTGATGATTTGTCTGTGTGTAACCAGAGCTGATCCAGATTTGCTGACATTCTTTTTTACATTTATCATTATATTGAAATATGTTCCCCCATAACTGCTTACACTCATCTTTGTTTTTTAAATAGACAAGTATAGTTGTAAATTACTTTTACAAATATCTAAATGTGGTAACATCGGCTTTCTAAATCTTTATGATTAACTACTGTATATATATATAATATGACAGGTCCCCATCGTACCTACAGTGCATAACTTCAAAAATGCTTTTAGTTGCAAATCAGCCACAATGTGCTAAGAATTGGTGGAACAAGACTACATTTTAGACATTGTTTCAACACTGAGTGGTCTCTTGTTGCTGTTATAAAATTTTACTACATTCTTTAAGGGTCAGTCATGTTTTATAATTTCTTAAGAACTTTAAATCTACAATGCTGCTTTTAAATTCCAGACAAAACGAAGGAAATAAAACAAAATTGCATCCGAGCATAATGATCTAACTCCAATTTTACCACATGTGCCATTGACAAAGTCCTCCATCATGTTTTTTTAAATGGCCTTTGAAATTCATTACACATCCAATATATGGTAAACGTATATATAATATTGAAAGCATGCATTGTTATTAAAAGTGTTATTTAAATGCAAATTGTTAAGGGTCTTTACTGTCTATAATTTTGTGAAAATTGTTCAACTTATGCGTTACCAACCTACTTATAACCTAGAATTTATATCAACATAAAACATTATACATGAGCATGAATGGATGTATACATGAAATCCATTATATATCCAGGAAAGCTCTTTTATTTATTTCTCGAATAAAAATGGTTTTACATTCACTGTACACGTTCCTCTGTTTAAACACTTATTTATGAGACAGCTATTGTTATTTTAAGAGTTTAACAGCACATTCTTTCACTTTGGTGACAACACTAAAATAATCAGAGTCTGGAGCTTGTCTTTGCAGTTCTACATCCTGAGCCTTCCCAAACCTTTATGATTTGTGACAAAACAAAAAATATATCATTCCCACTTTCGGCTTTGAGCGAGCACCCCCTGTACATGTAGTTGGATCAAATCCTGGAAAAAGTGCTTGAGATATAAACAAAGACAGTGACATAATAAGACAATAAGTGACCTTCATCAAACAGAAACATCAAACTTTTTTTTTTATCATAAGATTAATACTTTCTAATAATGCAAATAATAATGACGACATACACTGTAAAAAAATGCAGTAAAATTCCATAAACTGGAAAAGTTTCCCTGTAAAATTATAGGATATGAGGATATACCGTATATTTAATAGTTTAATACATTATTGTTGAAAACTTGTTGTCTTTTTCTGTAATTACAATTTTTTTACAGTGTACGTCATTTAAAGTCATGTGACTCTGCCTTTATACACTAAAACAGAGATGCGCTTTAACAATCTTGTATCGAAAATGACAGAATTTACTTTAAAATAACAGAATATACTTTTCAATTCCAGAATAATAGGCCTACAAATTTGAACTGCTCTCTTTTAATTATCACACCTTTCCTAGATTTACAATTTGTGTCTCAAAACAAATGTTATTTTAGCACAGGTTGGCAGGTTAAAATATATTAAGAAAATATAAGAAAATAAAATATAAGCACTACACTGTAAAAAATGAAAAGTTGACTTAACTTAAAATTTCAAGGCAACTCGCTGCACAGCTTTTTTGAGTTTACTCAACTTTTGGCCAAGTATTTCACCTAACTCAATTAACTGAGTAATGTCACATGACTGTCATTTGAAAAGAATTGTTGAACCAACTTAAAATAAATATGCAACAATCAAATTTCTGAGTTCAATCAACTATGGACAACTGAAAAGAATATGTTTTATATAACTTTAATACATATTTGTTCTATTATTATATACTCACTAAACTTGATAGATATATTATATACACACTCTACTTAAGTAACTGCTTAAGCTGTTTGTAATTTAAACATATTAGTAGTGGCCTCACTGCGTCACTTACATCAGACCTCAACACTGAGCACATGAGCCTCAATCATGGTAACAATCATCAAACATCATTAAACATCTTATTGTTAAAACTCTAAATGAACTCTAAATGAACTCTAAATACTGAAGGTAACTTACAATGACAACAAAAACAAAAAATATAGCCAGCAAACACTAAAATAGCAATCATTTTAATCATTTTAACCAGCTAATTGAAAATTCTGCAATGCATGCTGGGAACTTTCAAACACTAGAATTGTTTTTTTGAGTCAAGTTGGTCAAACTTCTTGACGCACTTTGGACAATCACTTAGATATCTAAGTTCAGTCAACAAAATAATCTTTGTTGGTTCCACATTTTGACTGATTTTGTTCAGCATACTCAAAATAATACATTCTTCTTTTCTACTAAAAAAACTTTGTTCAATTTACTTTAATTCCTTTGTTGAGAGAACAATTTGAAGTTGTATTTTTTACAGTGTATATGAATATTAAAATAGCATACATGGTGTGATCACAGGTGTCTGGTATCTTCAGATGCGACGGTGTGATGCAGTGTCAGTATGATTCATGCAAACACCATCAATGAGGGGTGCACATAATTCCCACAGCTACTCCTCTTCAATCCCAGCAGTTATCTGTATTTGTAGTCCTCTCCCTCCTTTCTTTCTGACACATTATGAGTTCACTCCATGATACGCTCACACTCCTAAAAGGCTTGCTCTTAAGACAGTCACAAAAAAGCTTTCTGTACAGTCATGAGAAAGAATGTCTAGCATGCCCAAAAACACTTTCTGTTGTGTTGCACCACCGCACTGATATATGTGTTTTCCTTTTAACAATATCTAAGCATACACATGATCCCCTATATCCTATGAAAATATGTCTCTGAAAACCGGAACAGATTATTTTCTGTCACCGTATCTTTGGGGAGATGTCGACATAAATACACACACTTCCTCACCGCAAAAGATTTAAGCACATTGAAGTTATGGCTGTAGCTTTAAATCACTGGAGCTAAAATTGCATTTGTTTAAATGCGTAGGATGTAATCATAAATTATTTATCTTGTTCATCTTCACAAATTAAATCATTCCCTTTACAGGAAAAAAAAATATTCACCTATCATCACTTCAAGAGCCAATGGCATCTGCTGGTTACAAAAGGTTTCAAAGACATGATCTACTTTCCCCCCAGGTTCCCTCGGCTTCATTTATCAATTTTTTTTCTTTCTTTCTTTAGATTATCTCTGCCAAATTAGCTCTAAGGCTCGTGCCATTTGTTACTGCTAAAATGTACTGCTTCATCCAAGAGGATCTCTACCCGGTCTAACTGGAACATTGTTTCATCTCGCAGGGGTGTTTTAGGTCGTTGCTGAGAATACTTTAGTGGCTCGGGCAACCTGGATAGTTGCCATGACTCCCATTACCGGATTTTCCGGGGCGCTCAGTCCTGCCGACACGTTTGTGGTGTTGCTGACAGTATTGGCCAGTTTGAAAGTATGAATCCATGATTTGTTTTTCCTTGGTATTGCAAATATGCCAATAGTGGCTGTACATAATTTATCAGAGAAACACTAAACTGCCAAGAGTACGCAAACAAATGAAAGCCATTCATCACGTACATACAAAACTGCGGATGGTGGGCATCTACACTGCATGAAGTCCCTGGCCAAATATAGGAAAGCCCGTTGTTCCTCTACAGATGGAAAGGACATCTTAGTTCACATTAAATATTGCGCTGAAAAATGACTTGGCCATGGTTCAACTCTAAGAAGTGTTAATGTTGGCACTTCTACTGTGTACACTTCAAGTAAATTGTTTTAGTGTTTATTTGATGGGATATGCGCTTAGGGATTGATGGATGAGAAATCAGACTTCTATTCTCTCCTATCTTTCCATATTCAGTCATATTGACTGGGAAAGTGGTTATACTCACTAGGGTACAGAAAAAGCATGCCATTGAGAAGTTCAATAAGAGCTACAAGCCATCAGTGACATGGATGGAATTGAACTCAACAATCTGGAAGGTGTCCACCTTTTTTAGAAGAATTAGTCATTCTTAGAATTCAAATTAGAAATGATCATGTATGCATAATAATGGATGATGTTCATTAAAGGGATTGTTTGCCCAAAAATGAACATTATTTTATAATTTGCTCATCCTCTTGTCATTTGAAACCTGTATGATTTTCTGTATAGAAGTAAATGGGTACAACCATTTTTCAGAATATCTTCTTTTGTGATCTAGAGAGGAAAGAAAGTCAATAAGAAAATGATGACATCATTTCCATTTTTAGGCGATTTATCCCTTAAATACAACTCTGGTGTTAAAAAAACGTTAAAAAAAATTGCTACAGTATATAGCACTAAAAGTGGTTCTTGGCTCGGTATCATATAGGAACCACTTTAAGTGCTATATAGAACCATATATTGGTGCTTCAGTGGTTCTTTGGGATGACAGAGGCTTTCCTGTAGCAGAATGTTTAGAGCATTGCGTTAGGAATACCAAAGTCATGGGTTCGATCCCAGGGGTTGCACATACTCGCAAACAAATGTGTAATAGAATGCAATGTAAGTCGCTTTGGATAAAAGCGTCTTCCAAATGCATAAATGTAAATGTAATGTAAATGACTGAGGTGCTATATAGAACCGCTGAAGAACCATACAGGGGCTTAACAGGTTCTTTATATGGAAACGGTGTTGTATGGTTCTTCAGCGGTTCTATATAGAACCTCAGTCATTCTGAAGAAGCACCAAGATATAGTGCTATATATCACTTAAAGTGGTTCCCTATGATTACGAGCAAAGAACCCCTTTTAGTGCTATCAAGCACCATTTTTTTCAAAAATAATGTACGTTTGTTAGAAAGAGGACATGATTCTTTCAAAACTCTTAGCACAACGCCTCTCAAATTACTTCAAACTTCCAAAATATAAAATTTAATTTATCACACTTAACACCCCTCAAACTGTTTTACAACACGCTATTGGTCATTGTAGGCACGCCAAGGTCCACCGAGACATTGTGAACCTAGACTCTTCATTCTCACCATGGAAGAGCTCAAATTTATTACTTGTTATCCTTTCTCCAAATCTCCCTAACGCCATTACATAACATGCCCAAGGTAATGTACACACTAATGGGGTAGAGTGGTGTAAATCCATCAGTGTGCCATAAATTAGCGCTAGGCACATTTGTGTGCGTGGATTACATTGTTGGGGGGATAATGGCTGCCAAGAGAGCCACAGCGTGATATACGTCAGTTTTGACGCTAGCAGTGCTACTATAAATCGGCCTGGACCACAAACGCAGGCCAAGTAATGCCCAAACAGTCCGGCAAACATGTCACCGGGATTTGACTCATATCTGGGTATTTATCTCTTTGGAATTCCATCGCAGCTTTTTTTTGTCTCTCTTTCCTATACATATGCTCATGGACCCACAGACGTTGCTGGTGAACAAAGAAGATGCCGTGTAAACCCAGACACACTTCATTATTGGTGGAGGCATGGATGGACTAAGGTGAAATACTGCCCCATCAAGAAAAGCTCTTGATCATCCCACTGTGACAGTCTATCCATACAGCCTTAACAATGCACTGGGTGTTTGGTGTGCCTGGTGTCTATCCTCGAGTGTTTAATTTGATGACCCACAGAAGAAGCATCACAAAGTATAATGGCTCCACTCAGAGGGAAAAAAAATACAGGCAATGACATGCATCCATTGTTTTGTAAAAATAATAATAGTAATACGTTGTCGTCTGGCAAAACATTGCATTAAAATGTGCAATATGCATCTATCAATGTGTTTTAAAGGTGTGTGATTTTCCACTTACAACAGGCTTAGTTTGCACTCTTAACTGTAATATATACCATTCTTAATTAGCTTAGCTCTACTTTTTAGCTTTATATAAACAATCAGTGTCAACTATACATACTAGGAATCCCAGAGGAATGCTGTACAAACAGATGAGGGTAAGCAAAAGCTGATTTGGCCAATCGTCCTCCTCTCCTTAGGAGCCAATACATAGAAAACTATGCATGCACCTGTTGGCAAAGGTGGATTTCTAATTTTGCTTGGCAACGCAAAGGAGATGAACTAAACTGAAAAAAGTCATGCTTTTCCCATCCATCATCTGCCCAAAAGAGGGAGCTGGTCTATTGGCAAACACACACAATGGTTTAAGTGAAAATTACAACATCCCAACTCCAAAAACACAATGTCAGATTTTGACAAGTTTAACACAGCTGTATTACATAAAGTGATTCATGGCTTCACGATTTGTTTTAAATGTTTTGATAATAATCAGACATGCAAGAGTCCATAATCTTCCAGGGAATACACCAGCTGTAGTAACACTAAAAATGAGCTGACCATCACACGGTTCCTCTTACCCATGTGGCGTGATTGGATAACTGGAGCTTTCAGACATGTGTGGCTCAGAGCGAGCAGGAGGATGTGAGGTAGAGCCGAGTAATCCATAAGTGTCTGATTAATCGAGGGACACGGTTAACCAAAGGATGTACATAAAACAAAATCACGGGCAATTCGATGAGTGGTGTGGATTCAAACATGCATGACAAAATAAGAACTTTGAAACCAGAAAAGCCTTGTTGTCTTGTAGAAGCTATGACTAAACAGCACACTGGTATCTAAGATGCGTACAGTGTGCACCTCGAGCATGTTCACATATGGCTCTGATTAGTGATTACGGACCAGATTCCCTTGTATTATTGGATTTGGGATGTATTGCATAAACTGGTTAGTAGTATTGTGTTAGGGCCATAGAATGTGAATTATGAATCTCATTCGTCCCTGAAAATACTCTAAACGGAGGAAAAACAGGAGACGCTGAGAATCTGGTGGGGAGATTAGATTGCTTTGGAAGAGCCGCATTATGTAGCCACATTAGCACCACACAGCAGGAACGCTGCAGATAGATGATGATTGGAAAAGTGAGCTGCCCTCATTAATGTAATGATTTTTTGCTCTCATTTTATTTGGGTAGAGATTGATTGGTGATAACACAGGATGTGGCTGCACGCTGACAAGCACGAACTTGAGCTTGTTGTGTGAATGGATGAGCCGTGCGAGTGTCTGCGTACGTTGTATGCGAGGCCTGCAGTTCCCACATGTGTCAGGTATACGTCTCGTATTACTGTCTGTAGGGCTTCAACACTGACCTCAATGGTATGAAACGGACAGCAGTCTGATCGTAAGACGCAGGAAGATTAACCCTCCATTCAGATCTGCCTTTTTTCTCACACGTTTCTGCTTTACGTAATCAGAGAGTAACTCAGGAGGGCAAGAAACAATGAAAGCGTTGACCCTGTTTTTTTGTGTATGTGCGTGCAGTGAAAGGAAGTGTGAGTTGATGAAGGAGAGGTGAGGAGACTTTGAACTATCAAAAACAGCGTAAGGAGAAAGGGGGATGAAAACAGTAGTGGGTGGTGATGGAAAGATGAAGAGGGGGGGAATAAAGTCTGCGGTCCAGTCGGAAGGTCTGCAAAAACACAAGGAGAGGAATGGAGATAAGTTGAAGACGAATGGAGATAGCGGTTTTAATCGGACAGAGGGTTAACCACCATTAGGAACCAGTACAACCAGCACATCCACAAATTTCAACATAGAGGCCAATTCGGCCAGTGTCATTAAGGGTGTGGGAATTTTGGGAGCTCTAGAGTGCATCATTCAGACAGGCTCTGAGAGTGAGGATGAGATATTATGTGTTAGGGGGTGAACAGGTGTCATAGGACATGGGCTTCTGAGTGATGACTGGTTTAGATAAGAATTATGGATGGATTTGAAACAGGGAAAAGAATGACAGAAAAGAAAGAGGAGTGTTCTCAAGGATGAATACACCAACAACCATCCACAGTGACATGGTTGGATGGATCCATCGATGGATGTAACTGTCAATGGGGCGTCTAGGAAATATCATATTAAAATAATTTGTTGTTTACCAATTCATTGTTCAGATACAAAAGCGTCACATTCGCGTCTTTTCATCGCGCTCGCTTTGAAAGGGCCTTTAAAGGGACAGACATGAGCGCTACAATGACCCATACCCATTTGATCATTTAACATTTGCCATGTATGCCTCTGACAATAAATCTGCATTGTTACTGTCCAAGCACTCCACATCTTCCTGAATGAAAAGAGAATAACGATCTAACACAAGCGGCTATACCTGTAAGCTTTTGTTTGCTATAACGTCTTTACGAAAGCTTAGAAATTAATATTTCATCATTTGTTTTCGAGCTACAACCCACAATTAATGTTAAGTAAAATAAACGAAGAATGACTGAAGAGAACCGTCGTCATTGGACATATTTTTTAAAGTCTACATCATTTAATTTCTATTGAAAACATGTGTTTATTTATGGATTAAACAAGATTATTGTACCTACAAAAAGGGTTCCTAAATAAAGATACTGTATGCGTATATATTAATAAATACGGACAAATCATGTTTTTGTAAATTATGATTGTTTAATCATTTAAAATACCTATTTAAGTAGTTCAAATTAATTTCATTTCTTAATCAATAACAAACTCCCCTCGCCAGTGATAATTTTTTTAATGTTTCAATAATTTAAAACTTTCAATAATTTACAATTATTAAAAGAAAAAAGAAAGGTGGTCCAATTTAAAGTTATTATCTAGTTCTAGATTCCTGTAGCTCAGTGGTAAGAGTATTGCGCTAACAACGCAAGGTTGTGGGTTCGATCCCAGGGGATTGCAAATACCTATGTATAAATGTATAGGATAAAGCAATGTAAGTCGCTTTGGATAAAAGCGTCTGCCAAATGCCTAAATGTAATGTAATGTAATGTAGATTAAGGAGTATTCTAAAAACGACTAGAATTAACGACAGACCAAACGAAAGACCGCAACGAAGTTGACGGCATCTTTAGAATAATAACCTGTTTATAATGAATTTGATTCACGAGGGCAGATGAACTATGTTAAAATCTCGTAAATGTCCCCTAAATCTGACCCTTTGCCTGTTCCATATCAGTTGACGTATCAGATGGGCTTAATACTGATATAAATTAAGCTGTGTCGCTTGATACTGGCTTACATGTGTGCGTATTACTGGAGGGCCTAGGTGGGAAAAACATGTCAGTTTTCAAGAGACGGTCAATTATCTTAAATAACACGACAAAAAGAACAAACGTCTGGCAGAGAATTTGTGTAGCGTGATTTGGGTGGATTTTCCGCCGGTGTGACTGGGCGGCTTTATTTTAAGTCACTGGATTGAGGCAATGTTGAAAATAGCACAAGACTCTCTTAATGAGACCTCCAGAGGAAAGCAGTAGTCCACCGGTCAGTGAAGTGACTGGGGGATGGGACATTTGGTTTCAGCCTTCTTCATGACCAGGTATATAAATATATATACAGTATATAAAAGTTTTAACAGTCTTCAAACTCAGACAATTTAAAGGTTAACAGAAAATCGCTCGACCGATTAATTGAATCACAACAATGAACGTTTATTACTAAACAGGAAAACAGAGAGGGGATATAATGACATATTAAATGCAAATATGATATATTATTTAAGTAAGTAGTCTATTTTATAATAATATTTTAGGTGTATAATTAACAAAACCATGCAGTTGGGAGAATGTTTCCATAGTGACTCTTGATTATTTGTTGGGACATTGTTTACTGATGCAGTTTTTATATAAAATCACTGCCATGCAGGCCTTCATTAATATGTTGGTGTGTTTATTAGGAATATAATGGGAATATTAATAATATATACATAATAATGCATAATATTCGAAAATTTTATCATAGTTAGAAGTTTGAATTTAAGTCATCATTATTAAGCACTTCTCCCATTCTCAAATATTTGGTTCTGCATAACCTTATTTATTTTTACAAAATTCAGTTTGAAAGGAGATCAGAAGGAGGAGGAGGGGTCTGTACCAGGAGTCTGACCAAGTGACCTACAGGCTGATTATATGTCATTAACTGGAGACTCGGCCTATTTAAATTACTCGAGAACTTCCATTCAGACAGATGAATTACGCCTGAACCCCACACACAACACTTAAACACGAATAAATCATGAACCTTCCTTTGTGAAATTTGTTAAATTTACACAAACACTCACTACCTCTGTCTCTCCTGCCTCTCTTCAACTCTCTCTCTCTCACACACACAGACACACGCACTAGAATAGATATTCACACATTGTATAACATATCTGTTATATTTGGCACCTGAAGGAATACACTGTGAACTGTCAAAATAAAACGACTCGTGTCAACTCACAATCAACACTGATACTTGCACAGTATAAGAAGTATTACACCAGCCCTGCTCAGAATTACAATGTCCGCTGGATCCCATCCAGATTTTCCAGGTTTCGTTGATTTCATAAAAACGGTAAATTGGGGATTTACAGATATAAGAAACATAAGTCATGGGTATAACGTCATAAAGTATATTACCGTCAACATGCAATATGATGTCTACATATTAGTTGTACCAATATTTTTCGACTGCGCCCTCATTTGGACATCCACCGTCTATAATGGTTTATCAAATATAATAAATAACTTCAACAGTAACCTGGTCATGGCTTGGTTGATTATAATTTCAGAAATTGTTTAAATTCAAAATAATTAAATCTATAAAATAGCTACATTGTTTTAACAGTTTAACAGTGTGTGTGTGTGGTTGAGCATTATTTTGAGCGTATGCGTGTTTCTATTTGTTCATAAAAGCCTAATGGTATTTGTAATTCGGAAAGCCAAAAGTTAAAAATAAAAATCAACACTATTGACAACATGAAAACATCTTTCGGTTGATATGAATATATATTTATATGGAGGCATTTTATGTCGTTAGTATAGGCTAGTTTAAGAAAGTTTATGTATTATTCTACATTGAAAAATATCTGATATGTATTTTACTTGTAATAATTACGCGGTTCAAATGTAGCCTATTTGATATGTTTGTAAACACATGCCAAAATAAAGGTTTATACTAACTTATAAATGAAAAGACATTGAAAATACGTACGATACGAATTTATTGTTTCCTACATACTTAAATTGTATATATCATAATAATAACAACAATTCAACTAGTTTATTACATACACCATTTAAAATGTATAGTACATGGTGACTATATGGTTTTAGCTATATAATGGAGTAATGGTTAACGATACAAAAAGCTGTAGTTTTGCACTTTCTATGCTTTTTTAAACCAGAGATCACAAAAACATAGTTCTAACTTCTTATCTTATCTAGTTTGTAGTTTAAATCTGATCAATATCTTTTCTGGTTGGCACCTTTACATAAATGTTTACACTGCCGTCTAATTTCATAAAATCCGATTATTTTATTTCACCAATTTCATTGCCCAATTCTTAATTTAAATTTAAATGCAAGTAATTTTGGTTGAATTCTGAAATATTTTTTTATTTAAAAGTAATTTAGAAAACAATTCAATTATCAGTGACAGGTCTATAACACAGTAGGCTACGTTAAATGTAAAGAAAATAAAACACATCTCCAATGACAACATATGCAATCAGTCATTTTACATGTATTTGATATTTATTTGATACATGTTGTATATATAAGTGTGTAAGGGTTCGTGCAATTTGGATTCGTAAACACACTAACGGAGTTAGTTTAGTTTAGTTTATGTCCCTCCTCCTCTACAACGTTATTGGCTGAGAACCTTTTTGACGACATATATGAGGCCAAGCAGCTCTAAAGATGTAGCTGACATGAAGATCAAACGGTGAATTCGCCCGCTTCTACAGACTGAGAGTGAGAATTGCGTGCACAGCATCGACTGGGATAGGAACGTTTTACATTCTACGCGCCACCGCATTTAATCGTCAGGGTTACAAATCAGAGACGGCTCTAAACTCATCTGAAACGTTTTCTTTAGTAACCGAATGGAACTTTCTCATTATGGATATTTTAAAAGCAGAGTATGAATGTAAGTAAACTATTTCAGTGATAACTAGTCTAAAGTGCTCTTAAAGCTGAAGTCTGTGTTGTACGTCCGTTAATGTTCTCCCTTAAATTCGGCAATAACTTTGTTATGGACAAATGAGAAGTGTTGCATTTTAGTGTTGGAAAAACATACTAGATGAGTACCTTTTATGGGGAGCCAGCCGTTGTCTAAATCTCCAAGTAAAATTAAGCACAACCTGAGAGCACACGAGTACTCCGTCTGTGATTCGTCGTAGGATAGATCAGTCTGTCGCCATGAGTTTAGTTGGAGGGTTTCCCCACCACCCGGTGATGCATCATGACGGCTATTCCTTCGCTGCTGCAGCAGCTGCCAGCCGCTGTCATGAAGAAACCCCGTATTTCCATGGGTGGCTTATCAGCCATCCGGAGATGTCTCCTCCAGACTACACTATGGCACCCTCGTACAGCCCCGAATACTCAACCGGAGCCCCCGGGCTCGATCACTCGCACTACGGAGGAGTACCAGGGGCCGGCGACGTCGGAATGGGACCACGCACGGTGAAACGTAGACCCACGGCAAACCGAAAGGAGAGGCGCAGGACTCAGAGCATCAACAGCGCCTTCGCAGAACTCAGGGAATGCATTCCCAACGTGCCCGCGGATACGAAGTTGTCCAAGATCAAAACTCTTCGCTTGGCCACCAGTTATATTGCTTACCTTATGGACATTCTGGACAAAGACGAACAGAACGGGGAAGCAGAGGCCTTCAAAGCGGAATTCAAAAAGACAGACGCCAAAGAAGAGAGGCGAAAGAAGGAAATGGTAAGAAATGCATAACAACGAAGTGAACTTTTAAACTGCGTAAATGACATAATGTAGGCTAGTCATTTATTAGAAATAAAGATAATTGTATGTTAAAAGACGACAGCATGTGACAGACATTTCCTCGTATAGACATACATTTGATATGATTCTTCAGAGGTCAAGGGCTACAACCAAACATTATTATTCTGCCAAGAACTTTTCATTTTGTTAACGTTGCTGGACGTACACATTGTTACATTAAGCGTTACGATTTTAATGCAATAAATTGATTAAATTCAGTGCTATAGATATAGGCCTACGAATAACCGTTTTCTTTCCTGGTTTTTTTCTTTGCAGAATGACGTTTTGAAAAACTCAGGGAGCAGCAATGACAAGAAAACCAAAGGGAGAACTGGTTGGCCGCAGCATGTTTGGGCTTTGGAACTGAAACAATGAAACTAAAGCAAAAGACATGAAATGAGGCCCTCTGAACTCATTTTCAGTTGTTCTCTCACTTTATTTAATGGAATATTTATGTGCAATTTCCCGCTACGGACATTGGATATTTGAGGAAAAACCATTCCATTTTAGAAGGAGGATACTCTCTTGGTAAGAGACTGTGTGTTGCTGTCTGATGATGCTTATGTTTGTTTCCTTGTCCTATTGTGAATCCAAATTAGATATCTGCCACTATAGGAGTACGTGAAGTTGTCTGTTTCTGTCTCTTTATCACTTTCAGTAGGCTATTTCTTTCTCTGTCTCCATCTTTCTTGAATTCTAAGAAGGAGTAGTCGATGTTATAATATAGTAAATGTTTTATTTGAAAATATCATGAAGTGTTATATTGTCATTTTGTGGTCGTATAGATTGCTCATGTCTAAAACAACTGTTAAGTCCACTCAGTGCACTTCCGTCCAGAGACACAAAACTTAAAAAAATATTGGAGATGTAAGCAATGTAATTAATTCAATAAACCACTGTGTTTGTAACGATCTTAGACCCTTTTTATTCCATTGAGCTGTAATGATATTGATTAACTTATCGATGTTTTGCAAAACTACTATTACAATTATTCAAAAAGATGAACAGTCACTTCAGCATATACTATACATTGTTTCTGGGCACAGGCAAGCTGTTGAATATATTATAAACTATGCTCCATTAATGCAAGTGAAAATAAAAGAGCACGCAACAATAGGTTCTTAGAAATGGTACTTTATAGAGGTAGTCAGGGCTCTGAAGGCAAATGTTTACATTTGATGAAACTGCTATCAGTGTCAGCAACATTTAGTCGATTCATGGATGCACTAGGATTCCTTTGAAAAAGGACAAACATTTACAAACACACAGCTAATGCCATCTGCTATTTGTCTAACGTAGAAGGAAATAACATTTTTATTATAGGCCTACCAATCGAATAGTATAATCGGGTAAAAACCGTGCCGGTTATTTCATAATTATAAATTGCATTATAGGCGATACAAAATAATTCGTTATTTATCTTAAAGTAAAGTTTGTATTTCATTCAACCTTTTTTGAAATACTGTACAATAATATTTCTACAATAGATCTTTCAACAGGTGCCAAAAACATAAATCAGTTTTGACGCCTATTTGTTTCAATGAGAATAGCACAAAGGTGTATCTTGCAGTGAGCATGTAATACACAAAAGAGGATATTTAATTTATTGAAAGAAATCTAAATAACGCTGAAATAAATACAGGCTACAACCATACAAAAAAGTACTTTTTCAACACATTTTAAGATCAGGGTAAAGGCGCAGAAAGTATAGCGAAGGTCAAAATTTAGGGGTTGAATTGAGTGAATGGAGCTTCTACGTAATGCCAAAATTAAGTTAACAACAAAAAGGAACATCAAGACAGATTTTGTCGTAGCAACTACGGCTTTCGGATGTGCAAATGATTGATAACGTGCCGATCAAAATGCGCAGCTGAAACATTCTTCTGGGGGAGGGGGAACGAAGGAATATTTGTAAAATATTATGGCAATGACCATAACAACAAAGTCAGTAGTCTGTCAGCTAGAATTACAAGTTTTAGCCAACACCTTGAAAATTACTTAAGTAAAATTCAATAAAAATACAGCAATTATTAACTGAGGGCTTGACGTTAGTAGATGCTAAAGTCTTTAAATGCACAGTCAACTATTCGCAGTCAAAAAATTTTATAAAAATGGTGACTTTTATAAATATTTTGATAACTTTTTTCATAAGTTTTTCTTCGTTGGTGTGTTATTACCACATTTAGTTTACTGTTAAATACAAGGCCTGTTTGCCATTCACCAGAGCTGGCTTCATAAAATATAGTCTTTCGTCTACGATTTTCTTAGGCAAAGGCATGCAATTAAACTGACATCTCCGGCAGAGTAAATCTGTTAGGAAGCCACACAGACGATTTAGCACCCATCACATTGTATTAAATTACCGCAAACTTTACATTGTATTGTCCGATTCCACAAGTCCTGTTGGCTAATAATTGCAGATAATTTGTTGCGAGTGTCAAGATGGCGTCTCAGATAAAATTAACCGTCCGTACTCCTTGATTAAGAATACAGATAATACTGTGACCTCATTGTGACCTGCTGCTGTAACATGACTGTCTCTCCAAATGGAAGAGAGCGCTTACTTTCGACACTATGATTCCTAAAAGCCCAAAATACTTGAAAATACCCCTTTTCTGGCGAAAAAGCCTATAATCCTGAAATATATAATTAAGTGTGTATTTGTGCTTTTATATATATGTCACTTTTTCAAGCGGGATATTTAAATATTTATAATAGTGAAGATTACGAATTGCGACTCTCAGATAACATTTTAGGGCATTTACTTTATAAGCTGCTCTTAGTTTTTCCTCGCGCAGCAAATGGGAAATATGACATACTAAATTACCTTCTTGTGCAATTCGACCGATTTTTTTGTGTGCTACTACGATCTTATATGGTTCTAATAGATTGTAAAGAAGGGACCAAGCAGCATCTTTTTGGTATTACAGACATCTGTAAACCATTAGTTCATAGAGCCCTCCTCCATTTTTTCAGTCTGCAGCAGCGGCTGGTAGACATGTTGACGTCAGGACTGAGAAATCCTGAGCCTATGGTAAACGTAATCACGCATGAGGCCTATAGATCAAATGCGTAGAATAGAGCATGTTCAGTGGAAATTAATTGTTATTAAAAGAGTAGGCTTTCGATAAAGGACTTGCTTGCATGAGTGCATGTTATCCCTAGCTACAATCATGAAGAAAAAAAAATGTCATTCATTTGAAATGTAGCCTACCTCTTACACCTATTTTGTTGCGTATGGATCAATTTGGCTAAAGTCTTAAAATCACAAAAGTTCTTAATTATAGCAACAATATGGAAATTGATGCCTGCAGAAGATTTTATCACGTGAATGTAATTATATTATAAATGTATTATCAAAATGTATATTTTGTCGCACAAGGTATGCAAGTTTAGCAAATAACAATGTATCCCTATATTTGGTGATTGCATATATGCAGCCATATATGCAGCGACATTAAGGGTATTTTTGACCAAAAAAAAACTTTACTTTTAACACATATAGAAAAAAAGAGTGACAGTAATAGCGAAGTGGTCTAATTGCTTCATGTAGCTTATGATTTTTTAATAAGATTGATCAGCATTAAATGGCATAAAAATAAGAGAACTTTTGTTATATATAATTGTCCTTTTATCTTGACCCAATTTAAAAACGAACATGGCACTCGGTTTTGTGGTTTATATATATAAATATATATATAATCATATTTGGTGCATGTAAAAATCCTTTCTGTAATTTGTTACTTTTTTATCATTTATTTTTATTAAGAAAAAATTGTAGGCCTCCAAGTCGCTTTTCTTTTAACTCAAAACCCGAATTTATGAAAACGTATGACTATATAAAAACAATCCAACAAAACTTTATACATTGTAGAAATTAGTATACCGACATGTAACATCGACCTATGGGCAATAGTTCCAAAATATTGCGTACTTATTTTCGCAGCTGTTTAAAAATATTTTTTCCAAAAATTAAACACCAGACAAAGATTCATTTTGTGAGGCTGTGCTGAGTTTTGCTGAATGTTGTCCGGAAGATCAGGCCTGTGCCCGTGGTGCTGTCAGTTGTGACAGTTCCCAGATGGAGACCGCTACTGTATGCGAGATTGAGTTTCTCACAGAAACAACTCCCTCTCCTTCCAAACCGTCCTCCAAACGTTCTTCAGGCACTCCTGTGTCCCGACTCCCTAAACCAAACATCGGTAACGCTGAGCGAATGCGCCGAGTTGTAAAGGAATAAAGACGCCCCTCTCCATAAGGGCATGCTTGAGGAGAAGGAATGGCAAAGCGATGCATCTATATGACGAGTCAAAGGCAGGATCACTGATGTCTGTTACGGTAAACTGCAACCCGCAATGTACGATGTAGATTGATTTGTTGATATTTAGTGAACTGGAAGATGGCAGCTCAAGAGCTTTCAATTGGAATATCTGTTTAATCAGGGGCGCATGCATGGATCAATAAAAACAACCCAGTGGCATATAATTTGCCGACCTATAATTATTACTCATGAAATATTCACATTGTTTTATTATAGTTTTACTAATATTGTTAAATTTCTTTCTGCTGTTGTTGTCGTCATTGGGGTATAGATTTGTTCTACAAATCGAACTATTTGTATTGGAACGACAATTATTTGTATATAAAAAACTGCAAATGTGGACAAATGTGACTAATTGCATTTTTTCAAAAATATAAAAATAAAGACAAATTAACTGTCGAGGATAGTGTATGCGCCGCGCAATGCTGTTGGTAGGCTATATTTCACACATTGTTATGAGCAGAAAAAGTGTATAATAACTTTAAATAAATAAAAATATCCTCTAAATTACATTTATCTTCTAAATTAAAATTTAAACGTAATATGAAAATTATTTTACAATGTAAAAAATATCACATCCAAGCCGAACCATAAAATTTAATCTAAACTATTTCGTCTGAATCAGCTACATTTCATAGCACCTTTGCATCATGCTCGAGACACATATAACCCAGATCAGAACAGCTCGTCTTTCAACTCATCAGTGAGCATAACGACTACTTCACGGACTTTTCTGAAAAGGCTATACTGCATAAAAGTTGTCATGTATTGGAAGAAAAGAGGAAGACCTCCCAAGTGGTCAGGGCAAGCGTGTCATTTCAAGCGAGTCCTGTAACACTCCATTTATCCCTGAGAGCAGGAGGCGACTGCTCTGTTTTGTCGGTGATAAACATTTAAAACCTTTAAACGAGAGCATAAATCCAAACTGGGGGGAAATCACATGAAGACGGCTGCATTGTCAGACAAGGACCTGTCAAAAATTACGTTAAGGAGCATTTAGGAGATTTTATCAGTGAATGTGATTAACTGAAATAAGCTTGTTTTATGCTAAATTTCATTCATTTTCACAATTGAAATATGCTACTAAAAACGAACAGTCGGTAGAAAGCATGCAACAAGTATTTGCGTAAAGTGGTAATGTTACTGTGTAATTATAAGTCGATTAATAATAAAAATGTTATTATTATGCAATTATTACTAAACGCACCATGTAATAAGCAATATATGTGTTCTTGTAATGTGAAATATTACGGTTAAAGAGTATTTAGAGTTAGGACATCGGGGACTTTCGCTGACTTTCGATGTTCATCTTTAATTCACGCACATTTAGTTATGGAGCTGGCTTTTGAATAATTTACGGCAGGCCTCAAAATACCATCTATTAAGCCTAATAATAATGTTTTTTTAACTAAACGCCAATGATTGACATTGCCTGACCCTCACCAGATTTCATCTCTTATCCCATTCATTACTAACTGATAAACCTCGTGAAATTGGCCTATATCTTCAATGCATAATAAATAGACTTCGTTCACTACAGATAAAATAAAATATTATAACAAATTGGAACAGTCTAATCTTGCCTATACTTCAATGCTGTAAAAAGAATCATATTAATACTAAAAACTGCTTAATTCGTAGAACTATTTGGTGCAAATACATGGCGGATTAAAATGAAACGTAGCCTATACATGTCACTCTTTTCCAAATAAAGAAAGACTAAAAATATAATATTTCAGATATTATCTACAAAATTAAATTTGATCTTACGCCTGGATTCCCAATACAAATACATTTTAAACAATGCATTTCACATCTTAGACGCTGCTTCGCTATTACAATGTGGATGTGGCAAGAAAATAATTTACAAAAAGTAACATAACATAAAAACAAAACCGTCGCTGTTAGCGTCATTATATCAATACAAGAAAAAAGGATTTACAGTATTTAAAGCTGACGACATAGTTCATAATGTGCTCTCAGTATCAGCGAAGATTAGTTGGCATTTTTTAAATATTATTTTTTGGGGTACAAAGGAATATATAGGCAACTATTTTTAAAACTATAGCCATGATAGCCACTTCCAATTTGTTCATTCGTCGCGAACAGAAAAAATGTTCAGCAATGTTAATGTCATAAGACACCTACATTATTAGCCAAGGAGACGGGGCTGGCATTCCGATAGCTGATGGATCATAAAAATATATTTAACTTTCTATTATACTTTCGTGGTTCAAACTATGGGGTAAGAAAATACATTATGGCTGTGATCAACTTGCGGTGTTTTGATTGATATAACTTCGGCAAGGTAAGAAATGCATTATAACAACAACTGTTAATTGCAACATGCATTTCGAAGGTATTGATGTGAAAGCTTCAGGATCAGAGGTCAAACATGATCCCTCCATGGTCTGAAGAGTGATGACAGCATGACTCCATGTTCTATGCGTCTCATGTGCCATGCTATCACACAACCATGTTGTCACATTGCAGCGTCTAAACAGCCATTTATGCATCGTTTTAAACAAGGATATGGGTCTAGCTAAAACAAAGGTATTTTTGATTACCAGCACTGGTGAACCAATTCTCAGACCTCTTTGTATATCTGCAATACATATGTGGTCAGTCAGTTTTCCAATCATCAAAACATCTGTTCCTGTGCACACCACAGACCTTGCATTTACAGCAACAGACGGTAAAAATAACTTCATATGGCATGTGGTAAAATACAAACGTTCAATGACAGCTTGTGGCTAATATAGTGAGGTATGGAGTTTAGAGTATATCCAATGTCCAATGTCCAATGTCCAATGTTTAGTGGGATCCAATGTCCCACTAAAACATGCCATGGTTTTGGGAAAAGGTGGCTTTGAAATACTTTTTTTTCTCAACATAAGACTAGATAACGAAGAGAGTACAGATCAATAATGAAGAGCAGATCAGGGTGTATCCATGGAAACAGTGATACCACAGCAACCCCAGGTTCTCCTGTCACTCAGGGGCCCCTCAGGCCTGTACATCCGGGGATAGGTTCCTCTCCCATCCATCATGGGCAGTAATGGAGAGTTTCTGGAGCAGTCTGTGGCTGACTGTGTTAAACCACAGTGATGACAGCTATCTGCTCACCCGCTCTGAACTATACCCTCCATACTCTCAGTATATTTTCTTTCACTTTTCATTCTTTCTTTCTTTCATTCTCTCTCTCTCTCTCTCTCTCTCTCTCTTTATATCTTTGTGTTTTAAAATATTTCGTGAGGCAATCAAAACACAAAGGGTGCCTTTGCAAAGCCTTTTTAGCATGTACTGTAAAAAGTGCAAACAAAGACTTGCTGCCTCAGCTATAACACCAAACTTTCATTACATTATATTACCCATGTAAGATGCCTTTATAGTCATATTAAATTACACTAAAATAACTAAAAAATACCTTTCAAACATCCACCTAACTCTATTTCAAAAAGAGAATTAACTAATGCAGAAATCTTTAAAATGACAAAGCAAACACTTTTAAAGTCTTTAAATATTTTAAACCACTTAGAAGCAAGGATATAAAACGTCAAATTTGGTGGTAAGGTGGAAGTGCAAGGCTACTGAGCATGCTCAGAGTGACTACTAATCCTCAGTCCAGAGGATATACAATTTCAAAAGCATAATATATGGTATAAAGACAAAAGTAGATACTGTTAAATGTATTACTACATTAGAAAATCTATAAGATTGGGCCAAACCTTTAGCAGTTTTGGAAATTAATAATATTGCTAATGCTAATTAATAATAATTAAACACATAAAGAAGAGTTTCTTAAATCATAGAGCATTTGTTTACAAGTCTCTGCAGAGTTCAAATTACATTGCAGTATTTTTGTTATATGACGCAACTGAGTTCTGCAATATATGATCTAATAACTGTCCTACATTTGTAATATATAATTATTATTATTACTTCTTCCACATTGTGCATGTGAGTTAAAAATAGCCCATGTGGGATGAAAACAAAAATGGATTGTACAGTTTTAGTAATCAATACCACTTACTCATGAACATCTGGTAATAGCAAATAAGTATTACATCATAAAGAAGGGTTTCAAATTGTTAATGAAAAACAAAAGACACATTATTCATCCAAACAAATAAACCAAAACTTTTATAGGAGATAATTCTAAATCGAAATTCAAAAATGTTTAAGTATGAACATAGGAGAAAAGGGGATTACAAGGTAAAATGGGATTATGGGAGAACGCCAATGTTTGTTCACACGCGTCATATTAAATGAAAAAAATGATTTAATTCGGCAAACTTGAATATTTCTTACAGTTTTCATAAGCAGTTATGCTTAGGAAATTAGCTTATTCAGAAAACAATAGAAATGTTGTACTGGCAACCTCTAAAATACAAAAGTTGTTTGTGGTTTCTTTTGCAGCTTTTCCCACTAAGACACGCGTATTGATTTAGGAAGTGGGTGGCAGATTGATTTGGGACTGAGTGGCCTAATGTTTATGGGTCACACAAGTCCTCAGGTCTGGGAATATTAGGGCTTCTCGTGGGTGGCCAGGCCACTGTGATACACCACACCCACTGCTTTTATTGCTTGCCGCAGAATGGTTTTGATCATGTTCACAGGAAAACGCAACACCTTGATTCCATGATGCTGCCGAGGGTGGTCACTGCTGGACAGAGTTTTAGGACAACTGCAATTCATATATTACCTGACGCAATCTTTAAAATCATTAATTGTAACATCACTACAAAACTGCTTCAAATGGTAAATAACTATTTGAGAATAACATAACAATAAAAATATGGCTCTTTAAAATTAAGTTCACTTATAGTTAAAACATGAAGAATTTCTCATCACATTAATGTCTGCACAACACGACAAAGTAAAAGGAAGAAAAAACTACGCCGACTGTAAATTTATCTTTAAAAACTAAAAAGTAACAAGCATCTACGAAGTAAACAAGTGCCCTCTTTCTTTGACTGCTTAGCACAACAGTTAGGCTATGTCTTTAAGAAATGAGGACCTGCAAACTATACCGTATAGGCTTTTGTTTGGTTAATAATGCAGATACTGGTACATAGCCTAGTAAAATTCCGTATAGGAATGGTAAATTACCCACAGAAATTATTCAAATTAAAGTCGTCATAATTATAAAAAAAAAATCACACAAAAAAACGACAATATAGAGAAAGAGTGTCAAACAAAGCCAAATACCTGACAGAATTTTCCGCATGGGCTCCGTTCAATAATATATTGTTTCCCTTAATTCTATTTGGGACGTTATTTACGTTCGTTCTCTTTCACGCGCCTTTTTACCAAAATGTAACATTCATATTTTGAGATGACGCTTTAGTCGCTGTCCGTTATGACAGGCTGAAATAGCGTGTATGACGACATAATCAGTGCAACATGGCTTTGAATTAGGCAGTTATTATTAAGTTTCAGTTTTTACATATTATTTTGCGACCACACAACAGTTGCTTTGTTAATCTTGTGTGCGTTTTCATGTTTTATTTTCGTAAACTCGTAGGTCAGCGTGCAAATTGTCGGATTCAGTGGAAACAGAGATTGCGGAAAGCACAAACAACTAATATGTCAATAATAACGGAGAAAGTAGTTCTGCACAACAGAACGTCCATGTATGGGAGTCAGAGAGGAAAATGTTTTTGCTACTGCCACCATTCTGTTTGTCATTCATCTGTGTATTTATTTATTTTTATTCATATTTATCTATTCTATGCATTTTCCATTATTTATTATCATTTTAATACTGCGTTACAACAAAGCCGAATACAGTCAGATTGTATATTGCATAAAGTGTAGCTGGTGTAAATTTCCCTTTGTTCATGTTACTGTAATCTAATTTAGTGAATTATAGGCAGACTCACATGAATGACAATGTTACTGTAGCTCAGTGGTTAGAGGAAGGTCGTGTGTTCGATCCCAGGGATTCCACCTACTCAAATACAAATGTCTAGTATCATGCAATGTAGTCGTTTTGAAAAAAAGCGTTGGCCAAATGCATAAATGCAATGCAAATGCAACAAGTAAGATTTAAACCAGATTCTCTTACTCTGAACACTGAAATATATTTGGGGTATTCGACTAATAATGTTATGTAAGCGTTAGCAAAATAGGGTAAGTGGTTAATGTGTGTGCAATCACATTAAACGAATATCTTGGGCCACTTCTAATAATCTCTATACAGAGATGACCTTTAACATTTAAAAAAAAACACTTTTCCAGAGCATTCCGAGAATATATAAAAGTGCCTCAAGAAGATAACTTGCATTTTGCATGTTTCGCTGCTATCCTTGACATGGTTTTGAGCTGAGTTCAGAACCTTTGGACACGACAGCTCCCGTAAAGACGCATTTCATTCTAAAAACTAACTAAGTGCTGTAAATAGTTAAGCATGCGTTATACTTTTAGGTAAACGTTTTTTTTTTGCATCCAAATCACCCAACTAACACAGCGAGGCACATATTTGCATTAAATAAATCAACTCGTCTTTACGATCAATATTGTTTATCTTATGAGCATCCATGTGAACTTAAAATGGTTTCATTTCGTTAGAAGCACCCAAAGATCAAAGTGTGTCCGAATTTTGATAATAATCTGTGATTTAGAAATGCACTACTTTGGGTAAATTTATAGGCATACTTGTTTAACAACATCAAAATTCTTCAAATGATTTAATTATTTTAGTGGCCGTTGTAAATTTATGATAATTCAACTTACATATGTGACACATGACAATGAATACGTGGAGGATGTATTATCTGCTCACACGCATATTAATAGCCTATTCACCGTGCATATTTTCGGACATCTAACCTATCCCCTCATAAAGTAGGGGGCAATTTGGAACACAATTTTGGACTGAAAAATATCTAAAAATGAAAATGATTACTTTATGACGCCATCTTAATTGTCTTATAACCATTAAATATAGACTTACAGTATATAGTACACATTATAATGTATAACTGAAACTGTCTATTGAGTAAATAAGCATTTTGTCATTTATATGTTTTATACCACTGGCCACACAGTCCACTATAAATCACTTTTGGCTTATAAAGACCTTATGGATAAATGTAATAACAGAATCGGTTTTAATCAGACATTACAAATGGTTACACATTTCACAGGAACCCTTTGTTCACATTTCTGGAAATTATTGAATCTGTCATAATTCGGTTCACTTGAACAATGCTGTTAAATTCATGTATTAAATCGTTCATTAACAAGTCCATTATGAATACAGAAACGGTATTTCGGTATTGTTATTTTGCCCCTTCTTTAGTTTTTATTGGTAAGCGTCGCAGGTGGTTTTACCACTTGCTATGATATATATTACCATATTGCTAATATAGGCCGTTTCACTGACCAATCAGGTGGCGCTCTCTATCGTGAATATTCCTGTGTATCCCCATCGTGTTCATGTGTAATATAAAATGAGAAGTTGTGCATTCAATGAAGCAAGCTAGGGGTGGAGAAATACTTCTTTATGCATCACTGTTTGACGGTCCCGATCTGCCAAAAGGTGGGCATGCCTGAGCAATACTTAAAACACAATAGCGTCACCTTGTGGTAAATACGAGTTACAACATATGTTGTTTAGCAATATTTTTTTGTTCTGCACCAGTTTGCATTTTCGTACATTCCGTAGAGAAATGTACAGTGTAGTTAACCGTCTCTACATTCTTCATACAGTTCCATAATTTGACAAAATTATGATTTCATGTAACTGGTGAACAAGTAGGCCTACACAAGATTTTGAGATAAAAAAACGTTCATGCATTAAAGTGACAACCCCAATATTTTAGTAACAGATCGTAGAAGGTCTGGATCTGAGATAAGGTCGGCAGAGCCTATATATTCATGAGTTCAGACGATGTTTATCATAGCAGGAATAGTAATTCCGCAAGGGGGCGCCAAACGGGTGCATTGGATGAAATTGGACCCGGTCAGCGGCAGTTGCTGAACACAGGCTGCTTTGTTGTTGATCCTGAGCTACGGATTAATACATGCACATGGACAGCATTGCGGCCGTTTAGACCTTTTCAGTCCGTAAATTAGGACTAAATCTTGTACGTCAAAAAATTCTAAAAGTACTTGACATTTTTTTGCAATACCAAACCAAACTGGTAGAAATAAGTAGAAGTAGACTACAAGATATTAAGTAAAGGACATAAGGAATCACACAGCAAACAACCCCCATAGCCCCATAGCTCTAGCAAACAGCCTCCATTAGAGGGCAGCATTGCGATGCTGTATTTGACAAATTAAAGACACTTTAACCAGAATAAACGAACTAAAACCTGTACAAAATATATAGTATTAAGATTGAGTAATAAAATCATAATATCGCTGTCTATGTATTGTTTTTATTTCTACACCTGCAGATTTCTGAAGAGAAAATAAAAACAACAGAGGCATCATATACTGCCACTACATGCACTTCTGCAGCATTTGACAAATTCTCCAAGAATTTAGTCTGATGTTCAGTCAAGCTGATCTAATTATAGCACTGTTCACATTACTTTTATTACTAATTTACAGGAGAATCACGTTTAGATTGCAACAGCATGTCTGCTTTTGCTAGAATTTGATTCATTTATGTAGGATGACACTTTTTTTGGCTTAAATCAAAACAAACCAACTGCAGTTTGATTTATATTAATTGGAATGCACAATAAAAAACATGATTTTTGGTAAAAACGGAGTTATCTCATTTTGGAACCAAACTCTTCATACAAATGTTCTCTTTGTTGTACTAGTTTCTAGACCATGTGCATCCAAACCAACCGAGACTTTATTCCTAATCATTTACAAACTAAACTGCTTAGCATATCAACACCTGCAAATGGTAAACGTTCGCACAGCATGCCAGTAATTCTTACTCTAGACCGGCCTACTATATTCTCTTAATCCACACTTCAACTCTCAGCAGCCCAGTCGTGCCTTTTGTGCTCAGAGAACCATTTGCCCAGTTCACCAGAGCGGTTTGACACCTCTGATTGCCTTTGCTACTGTAAATGTTTTTGCAATACAATGGTAAAACATGATAATGTGAGGTGCTTTAAAGACCCAAATAGGTCTTGTGGTAACAGTGTCATGCTAATGTATGCATATGTAGGCTACACATCCTTGAAAGTTCAATCTAAAATACAACACAAGTCTACTTTAGGAGTCCGTTTAGGAATATTTAAAATGCTTGTGTACACAATATCATTATAAAGTTCATAATAAAGATTCCATGTATGCTTGCATATTGACCTTGCTCTTCGTATATATTTCAACAGAGTTCCAGTTGTCCTCCCCCATTGGCCTTTCAGTTGTCTGAACAGCTGAGACAGTTTTACCATAGTGAATCTTGATAGCCGCACAATGTTTTCAAGTAGAAGAACTGGCTTCAACTGCCCCAAACTGCCTATTCCAAAAGGCCAAACAGAATGAAATAGGTTTTTCATGGTACATAAGTATGTAAACAAACCTAACAATATTAACAATGGTTTAAGTTTGGTGGATTGATTATTCAAAGCCCAGAATATGTGTAAAGAGTTACAATAAGAAGCTGAAAAGCAGTCTATGTAAACTATGCTGTTGTTTATTGTTTTAAAATTTGATTTTAATATAGCTGACTGACACTATCAGTTGTAGGTATTCGACTTTAAAGCAATGTTTTATCTTTCAGTGGCAGAAAAAGCCCCTTGACCACTAGAAAGGTCTAATCATCACGTGATGTAGCGAATTTACAAACATAAAAAACACGTATATTTACACGTATGTTTACATCATGGGGGCTTTAAGAATGATACACACATGGGCTTGGAATTAAGAGTAACATCATAATGAATTTTAAAAATCGTTGTTGTTTTGTTTTCTCAGCAGCGCACACTATTTTTTTTCTACGTGTATCCTCTGTAATATAGGCCAAAGGCAACAATGTCTATAACATTTAAACCTTTCGATTTTATTTTGGGATGTATAATGATCCTCGGACAGTTCATTCTTCATCTTTGAAAATGTTACGTCGATTTTTGTTATACAAAGTCTCACAACGAGAGAACAAAACATGTTGTTTCAAAGACTTACCGCTACCTATTTTAAATCCCCATCTCAGCCAATAACTGACAAGATCACCGGCGTCGTCATCTGGACCTTATTTTCGCTAAGAAACTTGACTGTGGTCAAGAACAGCCAATGGCGTTTCAAGATGCAAATAGAAGGCTGTCGTTTTAAATTTGAATGCGTCCCAACCAATCAGACGTGCTCTCTGAGGGTGGAGTCTGTGGGCATTTAATCAAGTTTGTGCGCCGCGTAGCACAGCGACAAAACAGTTTACAACAAGACAGCGTACATTTTGCGGAGCAGTTGAGGCTGGTTAAAGGTAAGCACTTCATGAAAGTTTCAGATTGTGCATCTTTTTAAGAAATCATTTGTGGGAGCATTTATCGGCTACGACTTAAAAAATATGTGATATTCCACGATCTTGCTATTTTTATTTTCATGCAAAACTTTGAGACACTTAAAACTTGAAACCTACGTTAGCTAAAGTCACATGTTAATTATACTAAATGTATTTTAGTTTATAAAAAGCTGGTTTTATTTTAGTGTACAAGTAGACTTTTTAATGAATGGTGATTTCTTGTAAAGTTAAGAAGGTAAACAGCCATGGCTGGGTGTTAGTCTGAGGTCGTAATGGAGTGCCGCTCATGTAACGTTACGGAGACTGAAGCGGCCAAAAGTTTCCTTTGATAAAAATGCACGACAGCAACCCAGCGAGCTGTATTTACTAACAACGACCTACATGTTACATAAATGTGGTCTCGGTTGAAATTGTAGAGGACATTTCCTGCAGTTTAGGCGGGAAAACAAAATGGAGGGACGCTTATTGTTCTAGTGGAAACGAAGCAGGAACTTGATCGGCTTAACCAGTATCTAGTGAGCAATCACTTCTCCATTGCTCCACCAAAGTTTTTTTTGGCACCCTACAAAGAGCGATTCCACCGATAATACGTGCTATTTTTATTTCCTTCAATAATTTTATTTTCTCCACGTGTAGGAAATTAGAGCCATGGTTAAAGATCCTAGTAAGCCCAGAGGGAAGACGTCTTCTTTATGCTTTCTTTGTGCAAACATGCCGAGAGGAACACAAGAAGAAGAACCCCGGGACTTCTGTGAACTTTTCGGAGTTCTCTAAGAAGTGCTCTGAAAGATGGAAGGTAAGTTGAGCCGAAAGGGCTGCAATGTTTTTCCGGGGATGGTTGTTAGGGAGGGGGTGGGGCGGAATTGCACTATGCATCTGTTACTCAAATGACGAATGTAGGCCGAGAGGATAAAGAGCCTCACGCAATGCTTGGCAAGCACCTGCTCACAGTTTTTCCTTTTATCAGGCTGTGACTGCTAAAGAAAAGGGGAAGTTTGAAGAAATGGCCAAAAATGACAAGGTCCGCTATGACCGGGAAATGAAAACCTATGTGCCTCCTAAAGGTGCAAAAGGAGGGAGAAAGAAGAAAGACCCAAATGCTCCTAAGAGACCTCCGTAAGTAGAACACAATACACCATTTTTTTTTTTTCCGTCCCTTGAAACATGTATCTGTGTGGTGATATTATCGTCGTATAATTCCTGTCTCCTATCAGATCTGCATTTTTTGTCTTCTGCGCTGAGCATCGTCCCAAGATAAAGGGTGACAACCCTGGCATTTCTATTGGTGATATTGCAAAGAAGCTTGGTGAGATGTGGTCCAAGCTTTCACCAAAGGAAAAGTCCCCTTTTGAACAGAAGGCAATGAAGTTCAAGGAGAAGTATGAAAAGGTAAGTTGTAACTTGATTGAGTTTATGAAGGCCTTTTCCCCCAGTGAAGTAGTACTTAACAAATGTTTTACACCAGGACGTTGCTGCATATCGTGCCAAAGGTGTTAAAGCAGATGGTGGCAAAAAAGGGGGACCAGGACGGCCAGCAGGGAAGAAAGCAGCGGCTGCTGATGATGATGAAGATGAGGAGGACGAGGAAGAAGAGGATGAGGAGGAGGAAGATGATGATGATGATGACGACGATGATTAAACTATCAGGAAAACTTGAGCGGAGTTATTTGCAAAAACAATATGAATGCATATTTTTAGCATTTAAATTTTCAAAACATGTACAAATGTGTATAATTGAATACATATTGCGGTCATGTGCTGTTTTGTAAAGGTAACTGCTTTTTAAGCACTGCTTTTTGTCTGATAGCTGTGGTGTTTGGTTTATCTTTCCCGGTTTCATATGATTTCTACTGCCATTTTAATGAGAAACAAATGGATTTCTGTAGTGTCTCAGTTTTAAACTGTGCTTTAAAGTTGTGTAGACTGAAGTTTTTTTTATTATTAAAAATTGTATATTATGACCAGTCCCCATGTTTGTTCGAGTGCAATTTTGACTTATTAAACTTTTTTTGCAGAATTTGTCATGTACATTGTGTGTCAACCGCATATCCAACAATTAATCAATGACTTTCTCTGGTGGAGCACGAGAAGCTTCTTTGGGAACTGTCCCATGTTTTGTGTCTGTTCAATGAAGGTCAAAGGGTTCCAAGGATATTTGGTTACCAGCATTCTTCATGTCAATTTGTCCTCTGCAGAAGAAAGTTGCAGGTTTGGAATGATACGAGTTCGAGTAACTGGCACATACATTTTTAGGTGAACTATGCCATTAACCTTTAGCTTTCCTGTAGCTCAGTGGTAGGAGGATAGCGGTAACGCAAGGTTGTGGGTTTGATCCCTGGGGATTGCAAATACCCATGTACAATTGTATAGGATAATGCAATATAAGTCGCTTAAGATAAAAGCGCCTGAAGAAACCACGAACCAAACTTTTAATTGTGAAGGCCAAATTATAATTAGAGATGGTTCTCAGTTTCA
Organism: Triplophysa siluroides; assembly: GCA_006030095.1. Lineage (NCBI taxonomy): Eukaryota > Metazoa > Chordata > Actinopteri > Cypriniformes > Nemacheilidae > Triplophysa > Triplophysa siluroides. The sequence continues at coordinate 1,238,345 of VCII01000042.1, read as the reverse complement.
AAACCTGTTAGGGGTAGAGGTCAAATGATTTCTCAACATTCACCATATATTAGTAAGTGCAATAACTGGTAACAAAACCAAACTGGTATTGTGGTGAGACGATGCATTTGTGCTTGATCTGGTTCTTACAGCAAATTAAAATGAAACGCTTAACTATAGTTACAGATACTTCAGCAAAAAATGCTGATTTTGTCATTTACTCACCTTTGAGTATAGGATACTTACATTTTTTCATGTTGAACACAAAATAAATTTTGACTACCATTGTATTTTTCCCTACTATGGTAGCCATTAGGGGGCAAAATCTGTCTGGTAATAAGCATTCTTCCAAATATCGTTCTCTCTGTTCATCAGAACAAATAAATTAAACAGATTTGGAACAACTTAAATTTTTGGGTGAGGTATCCCTTTAAACCAACAATCTTTGTAAGCTTTTCCCCAAGACAGATGACAACAATTTTCCCATCTAAAAGGTTTACTTGTAGTTAACAATTTTTTTTTATAATTAAACTGAACTGCACAGGTAGACATAAAAAAAATCAATTTATTTTCTCAGAAAAACAACCAATATAAGTTAGATATTTACACCTTCATTGGGAAGCCCACCGTATCTCAAAATGTTAATTTAGAAATGACCCTATTTACATTATTCAAAACAAAAAACTTTGCAATCATTGTTTCTCTTAAAACAACTTGACTTCACTCAAGATCGCTGATTTTTGGCCATGGACAGTAACATCTGTCCAATAATTATAATCAATAACTGATTTTCACTAACATGTAAACATGTATTCCCTCAACCAAGCAAACATTTATGCAGTAGACAAAATAAACATTTATCACTTTTTCAATCACTGACCCTATTTCCCTTTTCTTTCCACGTCCACGCCTTACCCATAGAAGATGGCAAAAATGTGCCGCTGTGCCAAAGACAAAAATTATTCAAGTGGCAGGTTGTTCTCACAAACATAATCATCCAGTGTTTAAAAATGATGCATTCCAGTACGAAAGTTGACCAACAACTTGTACTTCATAATGGAGCAGCAACAAAAGACCAAGTGGTAGATCATGTATCTTTGCACATATTGTGCATAGTCTGTAAAATGGGAACACTAACGTTCTGTTAGGTAGACCCCTCCAATCCACAGATTCCAAAAAAACATGCATTGGACACTGGGGACAAACCAATGTAAACACTGTCTTCAATGGAAAAGAAGTTCATGATAAGAGTTCCGAGTTATTTTGGTGAGGCCTACAACTGTATGTCTCCATTAGTCACGTGTATACTGGTAAAACCTGTTACTGTAGACAAGTCAGTGTTTATCCTTGAAACACATTTGAAACAGTACAGCCTGGCTCTCAAACAGCCACAATATTGTTCATCTCCCACTTCTGAGAGCTCTTGCTGTTGTCACAGTCAGCTAGATAAACTTTGTGCAGGACATCAGAGCGATCCAAGCATTTTCCTGTAGGTATGTGCGTGAACCGGTGTAGATCCTGGGAAAATGAGGGAGAAAACGTTTGAAATGTTTAGTTTAATTTGTGAACAACAATTATTTCAACATGATCAAATGATTAATCTGTGAAAACAGGTGGTTGCATTTCGAAAAAGGCTTGGTGCATCCTCTCACATACCTTAAAATATTTCCACTCTGTATGCTCGTTCAAATTGCAGTGTGTTATGATGACAGCAGATCCATCTCCACCCCTTGTCAGGCACTGGTCATACTGCATGAGCTGGTTAGCTTCATTGATTCTAAAGAGCTGAAGCAACCACACAAACCATGTGAAATAAGATCAAGAAAAACGACTGCTATAAAAACTGCAGATTTTCCCCATACCTGATTGCCACCCATCCGGTGACAAGGGCCGATCTCAACATTGCCACCATTGGTATGGCCCATGCTGTCAATGCAATAGCTGGTCTCAAACCCACGGACCTATTGGAAGATAATGCAGGTGAAAAATGATAAACAGCACAACGTCATTTGCGCTGGATTTTAAAACATGACAAAAAAATATGCACCTCTCCCCATTCCAGATTCTTTGGAGGTAGAGGGTAATGCGTGGGGATGTCATAAGCGATCTCCTCCATGAACCACTTGAAGCTCTTGCATCGATGTTCCTCTCTGAACTTTTTCAAGCCGCTGATGTCTCCGTAAGCCAGCGTGAGAGTCTCCGGCCGGCTGGCATAAAAATAGTCCTTGTACTCATCCCACCACACCTCCACCACTCTCACATAGTTCTAAACACAAGCCGATAAAGAGAGTCAATTTAGTGACTCGATTTTAAGTGCATTACTTACATTTAAAAAAATCATCACAGAGGCGAAGAGCATTGAGTGTGATGGTGGAATAAAAGGCGTTCGAGCTGACCTTGAGTGTGGGGGAAGAGCCTACATGAGCAGGAAGGTGGGTTTCCCTGCCAGCCCTGCAGACGGTAGATGTGTCCCACCCTTGAACATGGCACAAACAGAAGCTGCCCACCGCACTGCCATATCTGCCGAGGACAGAAGGTGCACACACACAAATAAACTGCTCATGTCTGCTAAATATGTTGTTCTGTGAATCAATATAGAAAGCATCCCAACCACTCTCTCATTCTGGAAAAATAAATCGCCTTGTTACAAGTGTAGTTCAACCAAAAATAAAAATTCTGTCATCATTTACTCACCGTGATGTCGTTTCAAACCAGTATGCAGAACACAAAATATAATTTGGAGAAGGTGGTAACTGAACTACGGCGGTATACATTCACTTCTATTGTATGGACACAAAACAGATGCAACTCAATGGGTACCGCCGTTGTTTGGTTACCAACATTCATTCATCATACAGGTTTGAAATAACACGAGGGTGAGTAAATGATGACAGAATTTTCATTTTTGGGTGAACTATCACTTTAAATAACACAAAGGGCATAAAGTCTTACCTTGTACGAGATCTCAAAGTTTTCTCCTCCCCCAGATCTGAAGACCTGGATCATAGAGGCCCAGCTCGAAGAAGAAATCTCTCTCTATTGCAAAGAGCCCACCAGCCATGGCAGGAGACCTAAAAGACACATTTACCTGTCAGGAACGTTACCCCTTCCACATCACAGACAAACAGGATTTAAAATGTCATGTCAACAAATATGGTGTTTCTTTATGTCACATTGCTTGTAGAAAAAACAACAGCTTGTGAAAGAAGGACTGAAAAAAATTCAAGCAGCACACACACTTTATCAAATTCTATGACTTAAAGTGATAGTTCACCCAAGAATGAACCCTCACCCTCTTGTCATTTCAAACCTGTATGACTTTCTTTCTTCCGCAGAACAAAAAAGAAGATATTTTTAAGAATGTTGTTCACTGGCCCCCATTCACTTGCATTGGTTTTGTGTCCATACAATAGAAGTGAATGGGGACCAGTGCTGTTCGGTTACCAACTTTCTTCAAAATATCTTCTTTTGTGTTCTGCGGAAGAAAGAAAGTCATACAGGTTTGAAATGACAAGAGGGTGAGTAAATGATGACAGAATTGTAATTTTTGGGTGAACTATTGCTTAAATGCATGTAAATGGGAGTATACAAATGACAAGACAGATATTAGGTTGTTAGTGCACACAGAATGGAGTTGACTGCAAGCGAAGAGAGGCAGGAACAAGGATTGTGAGTCATTATTTGTTCAGCAACTCAGCCAGAAGAGCCATAGTCAAGCCATGAAAAATGTTTTCCAATACACTTCATTATTTTAAGACCCGCTTATAGTGGTTAGTATACAGTTTTGCATTCTTAGCATTCTGAATTTAGTACTCAAGTGTTAAAAGAGCCGATGTGACAGGGACCAAGACAAGCAGACCACCACCAATATAAACAAACATTCTGCGGGTTGTGGTCGCATCTAATCAGGTCAGAATTCCGACTTAAAATTACCGATATGGCTCAGTTTTAGTTAGTCTCATCTCCTTCTCCTTGCTACCCAGAGGCACGCGTTTCCAAAGCATGCTCCAGTCCCATGCTCCTCTGGCAAAGCCATCCTCGTCCCCGCCCCCTGGGCCTCGATGTTGAAAGTCTGGCCGTTAATCGAGTCTATGAGGGGTACTGTGCACACAGTTCTGATCACAGACAGAGAGGATGGAAGAGGGGCGAGGGGAAGGTCCATGCAAACGAACACAGGCACACACAAACACACGTTCACGCACACGGGGAGGAGGGGTGGGGGGAACAGGGAGAGAGCCAGAATGTGTTTAATGATCATGCTTCAGGAAGGGTGGAGACCGAGTTTACCCATAAGGCTCGGTCTTATGCTTTCTCTTAGCCTTCTCTCTGCTACTGAGTGGGACCCGTTTCCACAGGAGGCTCCAGTCCCAGGCGCCTCGCGCCAGGCCGTCCTCGTCCCCACCCTGCTGGGGCTCTATGGTATAATGATTGCCGTCTATGTAATCTATCAACGGTACTGTGCAGACCGTTCTGCAACATTAACACAGCATGATATTAACAATACATTTTAGATCAAAATTAAATCATCCTTACCTGGGGTGCATATTACAAAAATAAATTTCAACAAGGAATTATATTTCTGTATATATCATACTATATCAGCACTTAACATAGTACACCAATATAATCCGATACATACAATTTTTCTAGTAGGGCATTATTGGGCAATAAATCTTGTAAGGGTGACATTTTTTGTAAATACATTTGTGTTATATCGGCTGCAGTGCTGTCTTTATATCGGTATTGCCAAAAACATAGGTCTCATATCAAAGTTTCTGTGGCTATAAAGTCAGTCTAGAGCTCAGGGCATACCTGTCTTTAGAAATAGGGGCCACCAGTGGGGAGTACCAGTTTGGTCCAACTTCACAGTGAGCATCCAGGTAGATCAGCACCTGAGGACGAAGTCACAGTGTGAGACAATCACTTTAGAGTTATTTGGAACCATAAAACAGTGAAATATAGGGCCCAAACCTGTCCCAGAGTGGCTTTGTGAGCTCCTATGCTCCTGGCCTGGATCAGACCCTCTCTCTTCTCATTGCGGAACAGTTTGACAAGTCCATTCCATTGTTTTAAGTACTCATCCAGCCTCTCTTTGAGATGCACTAAAACAGAAAACAAACACAAATTCTTTGTACACCCATTGAAACAAAGATATTTTTTAAATACTGTCCAACCTGAAGAAGTTTAATTATATTCATTATTTGAAAGACATCATATAGTTAAAATTATACAAAATGCACAGTGATAGACTGTTATTGTTTTATTTCTTGTTTCTTCAGCCTAGCAGGTTGTGGTAAAGGTACAGTATGGCTCTTTTACTTAGACTTAAAAAACAGACTCTAGAGAGTAAAATAAGAAAACTAACGCCACTAGAGTCAACCTGAAAAAACAGTGTTTGAACATAGTGGCAGTACAACCAGCAGCCAGCATGCAAAACTCAAAGTGATATAGAAAGCGCTATTTTGAGCCCCTTTCTACATAATTCATTTGAACTTTTTTTTCTCCAAATGTTAGTCACCACAAAATCAAAATGGCAATGCTTATTTTAAGGAACAGTTTACCAAAAATAAAATTCTGTCATAATTTACATCATTTGTTTTAAACCTGCATAAGAAAAAGAATGTCAGTTACCAAACAGATTTCATCCCTCATTGACTCCCATAGTATTTATTTTCCCTACAATGGCAGTAAATGGGGGATGAGATCTGTTTGGTGGTTACGGACATTCTTCCAAATATCTTGCTTTGTGTTCAGCAGAACAACATTTTTTACACAGGTTTGAAACAACCTGAGAGTAAGTAAATGATGAAAGAATTTTTATTTTGGGGTGAACTGTCCCTTTAACATAATATTGTGGTGTTTATTATACATGTGTTAGTGTGCGGGTCATTATATTTTTTCAAATTCATGTGCCCTTAAAGAAATCTTTAATAAAAATCGGAAACTTCCCCCTCCCTCCTTCAAACGTCACCCCTAGTCTGCATAACATACAGTGGTGTGAAAAAGTATTTGCCCCCTTCCTGATTTTTTGCATATTTGTCATGCTTAAATGAGCCAGATCATGAAACAAATTTTAATATTACACGAAGAAAACCAGAGTAAATACAAAATACAGTTTTTAAATGATGGTTTTATTTATTAAGCGAAAAAAACAATCCAAACATTTCTGACCCCATGTAAAAAAGTAATTGCCCCCTAAACCTAATAACTAGTTGTGCCACCCTTGGCGGCAACGACTGCCATCAAGCGTTTGCGATAGCTCGCAATGAGTTTTTCACATCGCTGTGGAGGAACTTTGGGAGGAGGATTGTTTTAATTCAGCCATATTGGAGGGTCTTCAAGCATGAACAGCCTTTTCAAGGTCATGCCACAGCATTTCAATTGGATTTAAGTCCGGACTATGACTAGGCCACTCCAAAACCTTTATTTAGATTTTTTTTGCCATTCAGAGGTGGAATTGCTGGTGTTGTTTTGGATCATTGTCCTGCTGCATAACCCAAGCGCGTTTAAGCTTGAGGTCACAAACCGATCCATCAATTATGGCCAGTCGTCCAGGTCCTGAAGCTGCAAAGCAGACCCAGACCATCACACTACCTCCACCATGTTTGACTGTTGGTATGATGTTCTTTTTAAGAATACTGTTTTAGTTTTATGCTAGATGTAACGGGAAGCACACCTTTCAAAAAGTTAAACCTCATCAGTCCACAGAATATTTGCCCAAATGTTTTGGGCTCATCAAGATGTTTTTAGCAAATGTGATCGAGCCTTTGTGTTCTTTTTGGTCAGCAGTGGTTTTCGCCTTGGAACTAATCTTTTTGCACAGTCTCTTTCTAATTGTAGAATCATGAACACTGACCTTAACTGAAGCAAGATAGGCCTGCAGTTCTTTAGATGTTGTTCTGGGATCATTTTTGTCCGCTTGGACGAGTCGTCATTGTGCTCTTGGAGTAATTTTGGTAGGCCAGCCAATCCTGGGACGGTTTACCACTGTTCCATGCTTTCTCCATTTGTGGATAATGGCTCTCACTGTGGTTCGCTGGAGTCCCAAAGCCTTAGAAATACCTTTTTAACCCTTTCTAGACTGATACATATCAATTACTTTGTTTTTCATCTGTTCTTGAATTTCTTTAGACGCATGATGTGTTGCTATTTTAGACCTTTTAGACTAATTCAGTTTGTCAGACAGGTTCTACTATGGGATTTCTTGATTCAACAGGTCTGGCAGCCATTAGGCTTGAGTGTGGCTAGTGAAATTTAACTATTCAATTCATCACAGTTAATTCATGATTTACCAAGGGGGGCAATTACTTTTTCAAATAGGGTCAGAAATGTTTGGATTGTTTTTTCCCTTAATAAATAAAATCATCATTTAAAAACTGCATTTTGTATTTACTTTCTTTGAGTAATCTAATTTTTTTTGATGATCTGAATCATTTAAGCATGACAAATATGCGAAAAAAATCCTGAAGGGGCAAATACTTTTTCACACCACTGTATGTCTCGGCCCGAGGGGCGGTCAACAATCCAATCAAATTCGGTAGAATGAAATCAAGCTCAGCCCTACATTTTTCTCATTCCAAAAGCCGTCACATTTCGGAAGAAAACACCATTGACACTTCCATTTAATGCTGACTTTAAATGTTGTTCTAGTTGAACAGGACAAGTGTTCTCAAGTGTCTTGAGCTCATCGAGTATACATGCACACATTGGATGTAGTGATAAAAACTATGTGCATACTACCTTTGTTACTAAAGTCATCGATCAAGACAATCTCAGCCAGGTATTTCCTAGGGGTTCTTTTGATGACGCTGTGCACCGTCCTCATCAGGGTGGACCAACCCTCATTATGGAAGACGATGATCACGCTGGAGGTGAGGAGGTTCTCATCATAGTGCCAGTATTTGCACCTGAGGAAAATACACTCTGTTATAAAGCACACTCTCTACTGGAAGAAAACCTTGAGGAAGAACAACATGATAGTCTATGAGAGGATAATGGTTTATACACTTAGACTTAGATGCACACATCAACTTTCATCCTGTGGAGGCCATTTCTAACACAGGAAACAGCAACTCTGCATAGTGCTTCCTATGCACCGGGGAAAGGACTTCCTTATTCTCTTTTTCAAATGTCTAAGCAAAATCATAGCTTTGTGCAGTATGTTAACAGGCAGAAAGATTGTATAAACCTGCACAAGATTGATGTTTTAGTGGGCTGAGATTTTAGAAATATCTGAAATCATTGGTTTCAATGTATGTTGGCTTCAGTTTTCTCTAATTCACACTGATCCAACAAACACCAACAAATCTATTTGCTGAATCCGTGTGAAACCCCTTTCAGGCACTTGGTGCACTAGTGTGAATCTGCCTTTAGAATGTTGGTGTTTGTTGCCATTGTTTGTTGGCATTTGTTGGATCATTGTGAATTAGCTTAACTGTGTTCCATGGCACAATAAAGCCAGTCAACTGGAAAAGCTACTCACACCCACGACATTGAATCTCGATGGAGATCGGGGTGTGTTGCACTACACATAAACATGTTGTGGAGCACCTCACCAATCTAACCTTACCTTACACACACTGTGTCATAAATGTTTTCTTGTGAGCAACATAATGCCATATTTTAATAAATATAAACATTGCTTATATGAGCATCGTTAGTGTATGGAAGAACACCTTAATAATTAGTGTGTTTAAATGACAAAATGTACAATATTAACAGCTATAATAAGAGTACAAAACAGAAATCAACACTGTAACTGTGTAGAGATAAACACAAAGACACAACTAATTTAGATACAATTATAGCATTAGTAGGCTATTTCCAGAGTTGTGCTGTGCACCACCTGGGGGCACTCTGCACCCAAAGTTTTACAATGGCTTAATGTCACCATGTAATCAGGAAACAGGAAAATTCTAAATGTTTTACACAGTGTTGCAGTGATTATTAGAAATTATTTATCCGTGCACACATTTTTTTTAAATACATTTGCACATGTAATCTTTGGTCAAAAATATTAAGCTCCTCTCCCCCTCTCAACAACAACTGTTCTTTTTGTAAGCATCAAAAAATAGGTAGACCTATACTCACTGTCCAAGGGCCAGGCAGTTTTAGCCCTCCCCTCCAGGCCCAACTTACAACAAACCAATCAAAAAGGGAAGGGCAAACTAAAGGCCTCACCTACATTTTCCTAATTTCTGAAGCCGTTTCACTCAAATATACGTCACGATACAGAAAATAGGTAAATCGCAACTTCCATTTCATGATGTCTTTAATGTTTTGTGACTTTCATTCTCAGTCAATGTATTAATATCAAGAAATTAGGCTCAAGGTCTTTCAGCCTTGATCCATGATTTTTGATTGATCAAAGCAATAGCCTACTATAGGATGAGAGTAAGCTTTTAATTTAAAGAAAATATACAGAAATACTGCTTCTTCTCAGGCCAAGCTTGCACGTCAAGTCAGTGGTCTAGAACAGTGATACGCATACCCCCAGGGGTACTGCAGGGGTACTACGTGAGAGAAACTGACATTTATCATAATTTATTGATTTTCATTATTTAATTCTATTAGTATTTTTATATGAAATTAGGACTACACAAAGATGCATAAAAACGGAATCAATACATTTAGATATAATAACTGTTTGACTCTCATTTCACTGAATTTTAAGCTAAAATGTTGTTGCCTGGTCAAGGGGTACTTGGCTTGAAAAAAATCATAAAAAGGGTACTTAAGCAAAAAAAGTTTGATAACCACTGGTCTAGAAAGTGGTTTAACACCTTAATGAATATAAATAATTAATCAAAACTGGTCATCAATGTGTCCATACACAAGCAATCCTTCTAAATTCTGATGACATAATATATTGCTTGTAAAATTCATGCTCATACCATGCTCTTCCTTGAACTCAACCTAGGGCCACAGGTAAACTGGCCTAGCTGACAAACAGCATAGATATGTACTTGACAACCAATTAGCAAGAGTCTGTCTGCCCAATAAGATAATACCAAACAAAACCCCAATGTAATAAATATTGTCTATATTATTCTTATGGAGTCTTGAACAGGTTAACTATCCCATGACCATGTTTAGGTAACTAAATACCCAGTTCATATGATCAGGCTTAGAACAATGAAGTTCTGTTGCATAGGGGCATAATAACCAATAGTTATTGCCACCAAAGATCTGTATATGGGGTTCTTTTTGCAGGAACATTTAGTGTGAATACTTATTATGTCAAAGTTTACAAAATGACGCACATATCCCACCTTTACCAAAGATTTTCATTCATTCATTCAAGAGTTCTCCGTTGTTTTTTCTAGGCCTGGATCTCAACAAAATGTAGACATTCTCATTAGAAAAAAAGGTTTGTTTTCCCTGGAGCAGGTGAGTTTGGCACCATACACTTACAAAGCATTTACGAACTGAATTTTGGTATGTTTCAGGTTCACTATATGGACAAAAGTACTGGGACTCATCGATTTGAATGAACAGGTTTGACTACCTGAGCACAAATCCTAATGCTACAGCAAATCATATTTTAGAGAATTGCGTTCTTCTAATTCTATAGCAACAGTTTGGGCAGGGCCAACTTTTATTACAACATGACAATGACCATGTGCAGAAAGCAAAGATCAAAAAGAAATGACTAATTCAGTCTAGTGATGAAGAATTTAACTGATCTATATAAAGCCCATAAACCTGAACCCAGCTGAACACATGTGAGCCGAACACTCATCGCCCAAATCAATCAATGACTTGGGGTACATTTTTTAAACAGATAAAGGCCATTAAAATTGTTGCAACAAAGATGGAAACAAAATTTCTTTAATATGAAATGTATGTTGGTATATGTATGGTATAGCATTAATATTTGTTTTGATTTGAATTGAATTGAATTACTGGAATAGATATTTGAATGGGATGCCCTAATACTTTTGTCCACATAGTGTATATAGGTCAAATGTCATGACGTGGCACTTACACCACCAATTCATAGGTTTGGTCATTTCCAAAACACGTACCCTGATACATTTCATTCAAACTGAACAATTTTTTTTGACAATAAACATGTGAGTTCAAAAAACGTACATGTCATTTCTCTACTGTATATGAGAAATACATCTATTCTTTTTCAAACGTATTCTTCCCCCTTTTAAGAAAGCACTCTGATGTAAGACGTAGTGCCATTTTTGTGAGTCGCACGGAAGGCCACCTCACAACAACAGGATGAAATGGCTTGTGTGGAGCCCTACCCTTACAAGCCATTGTGATTTTCGTCCAAACTGGAAGCCCTAGTCAAAGATGAGGTTGAACCTGTTAGTAATGCCTGCAGTACAGTCACTCCTGAAACTATAGGAATCTATAAAGCAGCCTCAGTCAGATAATCCTGCTTTCCAACAGGGGCGGAGAGACTGCAGTTTATCATTTTGATGTGATGTGGCCAAACAGTATTTGTGTGGCTGAGTTATGGGCATAAAGCCGATCCTGTTAAATATCTGGAACATTAATAATAGAGTGCAGAACATTAACTCCTTAACAGTAACTCCTAACAGTCACCGGCTTAGTGAAACTGACAGCCCTTAAAAAGTACTACCACTTTACAGTGGTCTGAAGAGTCACAAAAAAGTACTCGAAAATGCAATTTATGGTACCGCATAATCAAAATAATCATAAACCATGGTGTTTAAATGGTATACTGATGTAATATGAAGCGTTCCAGTTAGGGTCGGAAATCGAAAACCATAATCGTTTGGGAATTGGAATCGAAAGGTTAGGAATCAGATCGGAATCGAAAGGAGTAGGAATCGCTGTGTGCTTATTTTCAGAAATGTGCTTGTGTTAACTTGTGATAAAGCACAGGAACCACAAATTGACCATAGTTTCATTATAGTAAATACAGTATAACCATGATGTAGTTAAGCTATGGTAATACAAATTGTAATAAATCAGAAAAAACATGGTTGCTATGTGTATATATATATATATATATATACACATAAAATGGTGCTCATAAAGATATATTTTTTGCAAACCAGTCAATAAGCAGGCTAAAAGACCATACAGGTTTATATCTAAATGTGTGCAACTGTGGAATCGAAGCTGGGAATCAATAAGAATCGGAATTGATAAGAAGAATCGAAATTGGAATCGCTAAAATTCAAACGATACCCAACCCTAATTCCAGTACACTTGTGCTATATTCCAACAATAGTAATAGTAATACCACTTGGATGAAAATAGTTGTTATTCCAGCCTTATTTCAAATTGCTTGTTTGAAGAGGTGTGTTTTATCTCTAGGTGGGATCACAAAAGATGTGACAACATGACAAACCTGATCGTGCAGCTTCAAAAAAAACATTTGCAAACATTCAAACTGATACGTCACTCCAACCTAAATTCTTTTAGAACAACGTCAAACTATCCAAACCTTAGTTACCCAACAGCCTCTTTTCAACCACGCCCATAATTCAGTGTCACATGCATGTTTACTTACTCTTTTGATTTGAATTACTCCCCAATACTTTTGTCCACATAGTGTATGTAGGTCAAATGTCATGACGTGGCACTTACACCACCAATTCATAGGTTTGGTCATTTCCAAAACACGTACCCTGATACATTTCATTCAAACTGAACACATTTTTTTTGACAATAAACATGCGAGTTCAAAAAACGTACATGTCATTTCTCTACTGTATATGAGAAATACATCTATTCTTTTTCAAACGTATTCTTCCCCCTTTTAAGAAAGCACTCTGATGTAAGACGTAGGGCCATTTTTGTGAGTCACACGGAAGGCCACCTCACAACAACCTCAAAAAAACATTTGCAAACATTCAAACTGATACGTCACTCCAACCTAAATTCTTTTAGAACAACGTCAAACTATCCAAACATTAGTTACCCAACAGCCTCTTTTCCACCACGCCCATAATTCAGTGTCACATGCATGTTTACTTACTCTTCGTGCCTTAAATCGTCAATGGTTCTGTCCAGGGAGATCATGTCGCTGGCTACCATATTAAAGCCGAATTCCTTGATGCTGGCCTGGACGGCATCTTTGTACTCGGCTCCCAGCACGAACGGTTTGCTGCCCTCCCCTGGTCCACCCTGAACTCCCTGAGGCTCGGGTTCTTTAGCCTCAAAGTTGCCAAGAGTGCCCATCCTCAGCACAGGTGCACTAAAAGCATGGGTGTGGGGCTTGAAAGTGACGTATTGCTTCTGGATCACATTCTGCTGGTTCTGAGCTTTGAATCTGGGGTTTGGGGCGTCACCGTTTTTCAGGCGAATGGACTCAAGGTCGACCTCGACTCCTTCTACGTGGGGCCAAGGAACAACCGGCTTGAACTGGTCAGCCATGCCGTTATTAGGAGGGTTGGGCTGAATGAGTTTACCGGCATCTCTTCCTGCCTATAACGAAAAGAAAGATTTCAAGTATATTAGAACATTAAAAACAATAAAACACAGGCAAGTTTAAGAAAACTTTGACATAAGCACTTCATTGACATTTGAAAGAAAGCCCTGCCAGCAACGCGATTCTTTATAAAAATATTTTGTCCATAATATGTGTGCAAATAGAGATGAGGTGAAGCTATAATGCTTATATACAGCTGGAAAACATGAATTACATGTCAAGCCATAAACAACACATGCTTGCCTATCCTTTACAGGCAATGACAGTTAGCTGTCAAGCGTGCCACGTGTCATGTAACATGCGAGTACACACACAATCTGTCATGATAGCATAAAAGTTAGTGTTGGTGTATAATAACTTATGAAGGGCTAATATTCGGCCCTTTATTCAAACTGCTAGCTGTTAGCTAGTAAATCGAACCACATATTCCCGAAGACCCCTTTAAGTCAACAACCAATACAGTTAAAGAAAATAATCCATATGGATGAATGAAAACGGACAATTCGAATGAAAATAGTTCAATTTTATTGTGGGGTAACGTTAACCGATTTTAGATGAGCATTGCATGACACAGATTTTCAAATAGTAACTGCACTAACGACCTTCCGGGTTTGTGCTGAATTTGCTAAACGTGAGAATTGCCGCCGACATTTAGCTCTCAATGCTAACAGTTAGCAGTTTAAGATCTGCTTTTTCAACACGAGATCATATGTTTGATCTTTATGTGCGACTATGGACGTATGCTAGTTACATATCTCGTGCAGCTGTAATTCTGCGTTCAATGTATCTCGCTGCTCATCTCCATGACAACCGCAGCAGTTAGCATGCTAATCGCCGCGCTAGCCGACAATGCTGACTACTTAAACAGGACTCGATTAACAAACGCGGGAGAGCAGTACAAACATGTAATATCACGAGAACGGTTCAAATTAAAGCGATACTTTACCAGTCCAGCGGCAAACGGATTGTCGTCGCCAGGTTTCGGTGTCATGGAAGACCAAAGCAAAACCAGCCCCAAAAATGTGCCAATGACCAGCAAACTTCGAAGCATAAATCCAACTTTTAACCTCATTTTGGAGAAATGGTTGAAAAATAAAAAAGGGAAGAAATAAAACGGGAAGCTAGCTACCCGAGCTAGCGCACATAAATAAACAAACACTCCGCAGCCTCGGTGACCACGTCCAGTTACTCGCTCACTCGCTCGCTCGCTCACTCTCTCTCTCTCTCTCTCTGCCTCCTCTGTATCATTTGATTCAATTCAATTAAACTCCCACTATCCTGCGTATGAACAGGTAAAGGGTGTTACAAACACGGGCGAATCAGATGTGTCGCCACGCAGCAGTAAGGTCAGAGCACACACGGATGTGAAAGAACACACACGGACGTGAGGAATGATTGATTTACTGATAAAAAGCTTGTTAAAAGACTCGAGATTGTGTGTGCCAGCAGTGCTGTTTAAACAACTATCGTAAAGAGTTCCCTGTTGCTCAGTATTGTATTTGGAGCCAGGATTGAAGTCTTCAAAATAACTTGGTGTTCTTGAAGATGCGAGATGCACGAGTGGTGTTGTGGTTTGACAGTAAACAGTAAAACTAATAACAAATGTTGACATACATGGATGACACTTTTATCATTTTCATCACCCATAAATTAAAACGTTCTCATTAATATTTACCCTCATTGTTGTTTAACCCGCATGACTTACTTTTGCGGAACGCAAAAAGAGTAGTTAGAGTGCAGTGTTTCGTCAATGAAAACGAGACGATAACTAAATAAAAATCAATGCAGGATAACGAAAACTGTCATCAAAATATACTGACGTTTTCGTCAACTAATAAAAACGAGACGAAAATATGACTGTCCCACCTGTCGGACACCAGTTTGCGCGCATGTGCTGCTTATATCATATAAACGGTTGAGAGAAGTCTCTGGCAGAAGGGTCACAGACATATATTCTGTGTCTCCACGGGGTTTACAAAGCGTCTTATTCTGCTTCACGGTAAAACACAGCAAACTTGAAGCGTGACTGCAGGCGAGTCATCCCGAAACACATTACAAAGGCAAGCTCAAAACTCGTTTATGAGTTAACTATGTTAACTTATCCGCTAACACGAGCTGCTGCATAACGTGAACTGCAACATAAAGTCAGCCAAAAGAAAACCGGCGCTGTCCTCAACTGATTATAGAAGTGATGGAGTGAGTCAAACTGTACATTCGAACCAAATATGTTACATGTATGCATGACTAAAGAAATGTAATACAATTTATATGTCTTTTTGAAAGCTATATCTAATTTATTGCTGTCTTAAGCAAAGCCAGTTCAGCTCTTTCTTCAAAGAGGCATGCCATGAGCCAATAGCCTTTGAGTGTGAGCCCTGTCAGAGCGTTTCATTGGTTGAATGAACTGAATGAACACGCCCTACTTTACGAGTCACGTGAGTCAAATGGGATTGAATGAACTGGAACATGTCGTTCATGGTCTATATTCTGTGTTCCAACCATGCTTATCTAGTTACTGAACCTTTCTGAAAAATAAAGGTAATGACCTGGTTTAATTTCATTCAAATTCAAATTTGAGTAGACTAAATATCATGTATATTTATTCGACTAAAATGTTTTTCATATTTCGTCGACTAAAACTAGACTAAATTAAAATGATGGGGTTGACTAAAATGTGACTAAAACTAAATTGCATTTTCGTCAAAAGACTATGACTAAAACTAAATCAAATTTTGCTGTCAAAATTGACACTGTTAGAGTGTCATAGGAACTGAAGATTTCAGTCAGTCAAAAAGATGCAATGAATGAAGACTGAGTCAGTCAGTACAATCTGCCATTTGTTTATAACGGAAGACAAACTCAAACAGGTTGGAACAACATCAGGTGAGTAAGTGCTGAGAGAATTATTTCTTTACAGTAATATGTGTAAGTCGTGTAACTGTCCAGATATTAAGACTTTTTTTGTCTTATGTCTTCATATCTCAACTGGCGTAGTAAACAATTTGTATATTTTGTAAATAATATCTGAGTTGGTTAGGGGATTGTTTATAGCAATATGCAGTAGTAATCAGGGTATTTTCAAGGCTGGAAACTTTCCATGGGAATTAACTGGAATATATGGGAATTAATGGAAATAAACTGGGAATTTGATAAATTGCAGGTTAGCCTATAACAGCCTACTTAAATATAATTAAAAGAAAGATCTTGCAGCATAATTTTGGTTAAAACAACCAGATTTAATGTAATTTTAGTTGAATTTCTACCTTGCAAATTCCTCAAATCACATGCACACAGTACTGCAGGGCTATTGAAGCCACACCTCCACACTTGCACTGTGCATTCCTCCATTTCTTGAATCCTGCACACAAAATCATTTTAAAAATGTCCATCTTGGTGAGTAGTCATAAATTACATAAACTTATGTTTAAAACTTTCTTGTGCTGTGTGTAAGCTACTGTACCAAAATGTACCATTGTATAAACAAATATACTGACTGAGCAAACATTTTGTCATGGTCCTCAAGGACGAACCCAAGTACGAGACGGTAGGGGTAACAAAGGTCTTTATTATAACAGAGACAAAAAGGCAAAACAAAACCCACGAGGGGGAAAACAGGACTGGAATAAATATTAACAAAACAAGAACACTGACTAACTAAACTACCAAACAAACACTCGAATATAAACACACTAACTAAACTAGACTTACTTGATAGAGGAAGACAGGAAACAGGAACAAGGTTTAAGTACACAGCTACAAGCAAGACGAAGAGCACAAGCAACGAACCAGCACAGGACAATGACACATGAGAGGTATAAATAGGAAGACAAACACAGGATAATTAAATAGGGACCAGGTGACACAGATTAAACACTAAGGGAAAGCTAACGAGACGGAAAGGGCGGGAACACAGACGAGACTCGGGGAGAGTATGGAAGGCCACAAGGTCAAAAACGTCTCTCCCCACATGAAACAGAGAATTCTGTTTTGGTTCTGCCTCAAGACCAGGAATTAGTCAACCAAGATTGGCAGAACCGTGACAGAACCCCCGCCTTAAGGAGCGACATCCTGACGCTCCTCAAGGAGACCCACAGGACAAGACAGACTGGGACATAGACAAGACTAAACAAAACATGGAGAACAAGATCAAGGGAAGGCAGGCAAGAACAATCAACGGATTGGGGTGAGACAATAAAAATACTAAGCAAGGGAGAGGGGGTGGGGGCAAACAAGGAAACATGGGAAGTCCAGAAGGGGTAGGGCTGGGTGGGGAAGTCCTAGCCCTTGGGTTCGCGCCAGAGCGCGGAGCCCCAGAGGGCTTGACAGGGGAAGTCCTTGGGGGAACTGTCCTAGTCCTCTGCAGGACTGTTGGGCTGGACTCCGGTTGGAATGCCGGAACGGACCATGGCTAGAAGGCCGGCTGGAATGCCGGACTTGACGACGGCTGGATGGCCGGACTAGACGACGGCTGGATGGCCGGACTTGACGACGGCTGGATGGCTGGACTTGTCGGCGGCTGGGCAGCGCTCTCTGACGGCGGCTGGGCAGCGCTCTCTGACGGCGGCTGGGCAGCGCTCTCTGAGGCTCTCTGACGGCTTGTGCCGGTTGCTGGACCGGGCTTGGTGCCGGTTATATATAAAACTATATCAATCAAGTAGTTTTGATATTATTTGGGTAAATATATTTGATCTATAGTATTAAAGTTCAACTAGAAAATACAAAACTGTTTATGCACTACCTAGCTAGCCAGTAAATTAGATATGCTAAATGTAAGCTATTTCATTGACAATTTATGAGGCTAGATATTGTTTGCTAGCTAGCTCAAGCTGTGATGCTTTACTTCTACCTTTGCTAACCAGTTTTCTGTTATCATACAGAAGTACAGTACTGGTAAAAAGTTTGGACACATTACTATTTGTAATTTTTGAAAGAAGTTTTCTATGCTCATCAAGCCTGCATTTACTTAATCAAAAACAGATCAAAACAGTAATATTGTGAAATATTATTACAATTTGAAATAATGGTTTTCTGTTTTAATATACTTTAAAGTATAATGTAGTTCTGTGATGCAAAGCTGAATTGTCATCAGCCATCACTACGGTCTTCAGTGTCCTGATCCTTCAGAAATCATTATAATATGCTGATTTATTATCAAGTTTGGAAACGGTTGTCAGTATTTATAATTTAATATTTTTATTTTTATTCAGCAAGAATAATAAATTGATAAGTGTAAGTTAAGACTTATCTTGTTAGAAAATATTTATATTATATTAAATTATTTTCTTTTAAACTATTTATTCATCAATGAATCCTGAAAAAGGATCATTAACAATTACATTTACTCATTTAGCAGATGCTTTTATCCAAAAATCACAATTTCCCCAAAAATATTAAGCAACACAAATGTTTCCAAACACTGATAATAAATCACCATATTAAAATGATTTCTGAAGGATCATGTTACACTGAAAGCAGGAGTGATGAAAATTTGCATTACATAAATAAATTGTATTTTAAAGTATATTAAAGAGAAAAACATTATTTTAAATTGTAATAATATTTTACTGTTTTTTTCAGAATATTTCCAATATTCCCGAGACAAAGTTCCCATGGAAATTCCCGGAAAAATTTATCTTTACAGAAGTTAATAATGAAAGAAATGGTCAAATGATCATTTACTGTAGATCTGCAATGTCCCACATACAACAGTGGGACCAAAAGGACAAAGGGAAATCTAAAGTGACCTCTAACTAACTTTTTCACACGCTGTGCAGAACAATTTATGTTACTCGTACAGATGCTTGTTAACACATCTTCTCCAGATTTTCTCTAATTTGAGGAGCTGATAGCATTGTGTCAGTGAACATAACCGCTGAAGCATGGAGATATTTGCATTCTTTCTCAACTTTCAGGACACTAGCACACACCCATTTAAAAGACACTGTCCATAAGGTCAGGGGCGTGTTTACCATTTTGGGGGCCCTAAGCAAAGTCAAGATCTGACATATTGCCTAACATTTTTGTTTGAATTGCACAGCAGTATTAAGTAGCCTATGGAATTAATGAGACATACATACATGATATATATACAGTACATACAAATATAAAGTGGATTTATTTTACGTTGAACCACATAACAGCACACAATTCTCTACAGTTTGTTTTAAGAATAAACCATCTTGGTTTTGGGATGAAAAAGTGTCCTTTATTTTATTCAGAATAATACAGAATGCTTTTAGCTACTATAAGAAAGTAAAAGGTGCAAGATTATTATTTTCTTTATTATTTTTTATTGATTTATTATTTTCCTAGCATTGTTTTGCTATATTCGAAAAATTTGTATTAGATTCATTTTCTTTTGCTTTCTTCCGTTTTTGAGCACCGCTTTGATAAGTGCGCTTCATTGCGTATATCTGAGTGTCTAAATCACTAAGCCACTAGGGGGCCACCACAGAATTTTTCACTCAGGGGCGCCGAGTAAGACAGGGATGCAATTTAAGTCCAACTCTGTTTAACATATATATAAATGAGTTAGCCGTGTTACTGGAACAATCTGCAACAGCCGGTCTCACGTTAAACAACTCCGAGGTGAAATGTCTTCTGTATGCTGATGATCTGGTGCTGCTGTCAGACACCGCCGAAGGTCTACAGCAACACCTACACCTGCTAGAGAAATACTGTCAAAACTGGGCCCTGACAGTCAATCTGAAAAAAACTCAAATTATGATTTTCCAGACAAAAGACAGATTACAGGATAACAGATACACATTCACTCTGGGAAACACTACAATAGAACACACTTTACACTATGATTATCTCTGCCTAAAAATCAGCGCGTCAGGAGGTTTTGGTCTGGCAGTGAATGCACTGGAAGAGAAAGCTAGACGAGCGAAAACAGAGACGGATCCTGAGCAAATACAGACTCAGTGATCACTGGCCGTATAAGGCAGACACAGACAAACATGGCTTCCAAAGGAGAGATGAGTCTGTGCACACTGTGACACTGGTGAGGTGGAGACAGAGACACACTTTCTCCTTCATTGCGATCAATTTAAAGATGTGAGAGAGAAACACTTTCACAAAATGTCAAAGCTCATGCCAGAGTTTGATAGGTGTTCAGAAACAGAGCGAATGCAGATGTTACTGGGGGAGAAGAGACACACATCAGCTGCTGCTTCATTCATCTATCAGCTGCACACCCTCAGAAACAAACTGCTGCCTTCATCTGCTACAATCAATGCACATATATACACCCTTGACTTTTATTACATCCCCATGTTTCTGCCTGAAATCTACTTCTGAGTCGTGATTTTGTATTTCCATATTTCATTTGTTTACTTACATATACTTTTTTTATATTTCATTCTATATTTATGCCTTACTCAGCACCTTAGTTTAACTTGACTCTAATGTTTGTACTTATTGTATGACTTTTATTATATGTTCAATGTTTTGGCAATATTGTAAGAACACGTAATCATGCCAATAAAGTACTTTGAAATTGAAAAATAGAGAGAGAGAGAGATCCTCAATGGGGTTATGTGTGCAATCTCCTCTAAGGTTTATGACTTCAGTAAACCATAATAATATTATGCTATGCAAAAATATCAGTTAATAATTTATAACTTTTTAGTTTAGTACATGTGCAAGACCCATTGTTTACACTGAATGATACCAAACAGTGAAAACTGAAAATGTTAAATCTGATGAAGGAATGTCTGTTTGCGTTGCCTGAATCACAAGGTCATATCATAGATAATATCTGATTTTATAAAGTCCAGAGTCCAAAGTGCGGAGTACAGAGCTCAAATCCCTGGCTGTGAACTAAACACATTCATTCTGCCAACAAACACACAAATATTTCCTTATAATCTCTGCACTAAAGCATTATGGGATTAACCACCTAGCATGAATAGAGTGCTCTGCTCTCTTTTCCACAAAATCCACATTTTTAAAGTGATAGTTCACCCAAAAATTAAAAGTCTGTCATCATTTACTCGCCCTCTTTGTCATTTAAAACCTGTATGACTTCCTTTCTTCAGCAGAACACATAAGAAGATATTTTGAAGAATGTTGTTAACTGGCCCCCATTCACTTGCATTGGATGCGATACAATACAAGAATGGGGGCCAGCTGTGTTTTCGTCTTCCTTTGTGTTCTCTGGAAGAAAGAAATGACAAGAAGGTGAATAAATGATGACAGAATACATTTTTTTGGATGAACTATCACTTTAAGTTAGATACTTCAACATGGAAATTTCTTAAACAAAAATTACACTTTTGTTTTACTCTTTCCAATATTTTCCTCGCAAAGATTTCTCTCGTTACTTCACTTTTGGTGTGAGTGGGTGTTAAAACTACAAACTCATAAATCCCGTAAATTGAGTCCCCCTAGTGGTAAAGTCCGGGAATATACACTACAGATTTACTGTAGTCCATATTGTTAAAGAGAGTTTAAATTCAGAAGTCGGTTGAATGAAATGTTTTTCATGACCCTTTCATCTGAAGGCACAAAGGAACAAGTCTAAAAACGTTTTGTAGACAAAAAATGTAATATTACAAACTTTCTTTGATTCATTTTTATTTTTCCTTATTATTATAAACAAATCAACAAAAACTTAAGAGGACTTAATAATAAATAATGAAGAGAAAGAGCAGCCAAGAGCCCATAGTAGGTGGGATACCATAAGCATACCAAAGCTACCAGGGTGAGAAGCTCCTGGAAATATGCCAAGAGAACATTTTTACAAATTTCAGGCAAAGGAAAGCCTGCAATAAATATATTATGGTTATTAATTACAAACCTAAAATTATATAATTATTTTAATAGATAGAAGAAAAAGCAGCCAAGAAGAGCCCTACTTTCTTGTGTTTCTGTGGTTAAATTGGTATAGCATTACACTATCAATAGTGTCGGTGGGCTTAGGCCTCAGGGAATAAAAAATGTATAGCTTGAATTTAAATGTGTTGAGTATTTGAAGAGTTTGGTTCCAAAATAAGACAACTAAGTATTATACATTTTCAAAAATCATGTTTTTTATTGTGCATTCCAATTAATATCAATAAAACTGCAGTTGGTTTGTTTTGATTTAAGGCATAATAATTAAAATACAGCTAACCAACACAATAAAAACTTTTTATAATTGTATACATCTCATTTTGGAACCAAACTCTTCATTTATTGCCTGCTTTTCTTCATATTTAATTTTCTCATTAGCTTGTGGATTTAAATAAACCCAAACATTTTTATTGCTATTGCTAAACCTAATTGCTTCTTTTGTTTACCTCATTTGTAAATCGCTTTGGATTAAAGCGTCTGCAAAATGATCTAATGTAAATGCAGATTGTACTGTGGAGAACTCACCACAAGAGGGAGCCAAACCCCTACGTTTGAAGTCATGACAGTCAGTTTGATG
Organism: Triplophysa siluroides; assembly: GCA_006030095.1. Classification (NCBI taxonomy): domain Eukaryota; kingdom Metazoa; phylum Chordata; class Actinopteri; order Cypriniformes; family Nemacheilidae; genus Triplophysa; species Triplophysa siluroides. The sequence continues at coordinate 1,215,531 of VCII01000042.1, read as the reverse complement.
TATCAGCATCATGTTCTTAGCAGCAAGAACAGACCACACAGACACAATCAAAACACATCCACTCCTTTTCTGCTTTATTCATAGACGAGAAACTCTGTAACAAGATAGATCCCATTGAAAAAACGTGAAATATCTAGATTAATCTAACAGGTACAAGAGATGATGAAATCCAGCCAATACACATAACTTAAATTTGGAAAAAGGTACCAAATAAATACAAATAAATATACAGTCAAATAATCTCAGAAAAATAAATAGCGATACAAAAAAAAGAGCAAACAGTTTCTGGTTTTGTACAAATCCACCATGCAATCTTCAAGGAGTGATACAGAACATTCTTTTTCATTGGGCGTCACCTTTAAGGTCCTAAAGTTGCTCTGTTTTCAACGTAAATGAAGCAACTAGGGCCAACAAGACCCCGCAAGAGAGACGGAGAGAGTCTGGACTGTGCGTATTCTCCTCGACCAGCAAGGTGATCCGCGTGGAAGTGTTCCACCAGCCTTGTGTCTCTGTTTCGAGTCCTCTCACTGAAGAGCCTGCACTTGCTCAGTCTGCTGCAGAACCTTGAGAGGAGCCCATACACTAAGAACATCCAAGCCCACGCGCTAAGGATTGTGGGAGATGTGTGTGGGAGCCGGCTGATTGGCTGAGCGCAACTCCAGGTCCTATGAGCTGACGGCACTGTTGAATTTATCTAATATGGTGGCGTTGACTCTCTGGAAGATCCACTGCTGCGTTTCCGACTGCGGGTCGCACCTGTTCATGAAAATCCGCTTATCGCCGGGGCTGCAGTCCATGCAACCAGTGCTCACCAGGTGGTACAAGGTCTTATCCTGCAGGAAGACGGGAAGAGTAAAATAGAAATAAATCAACAAGAAACAGTCACCGTGACCCAAGCAGTGGTCTAATCCCCATCCTTATCTCCCACTAGCCTTCAGTCAGATTGGACGGGCGTGAAGAACGAAACACGGAATATGATTTCCCCCTAATCAGAAAAGCTGACTTCAATTCATGGCTTGAGTTTGGAAGTCAAAAGAATCAAAGAGCTTTATGATCAACCTCAACTTAGAGGAAGCGGAGACAACAAAGAGAACCTCTCCGCTTAAAATACTTTCAACTGTACGCAGGACATGCATGAATGTATAGTTTGCGCTAGAATCTACTGAGTGTGCCAAACAGAGGCGGTGAAAAAATGGAGGACGCGTCCCCCTGGGAGCGATCGGGCTGTGCAGAGGAGGGACATGCCTTCGGGCTTCGGCTGCAGTTCTGTGCTGCTCTCCCCTGGGTTGATTTACTGTTCTTTGCGCCTCAGGCGGATCCACTGCCAGGTACCACCTCTTCCTTTCAACTGTATATTTCCTCTCTGTATAGCGCCGTCATTGACCTATCCTACAATGACAGAGATTTCTCTGCTCGGCACCTTAAAGCCTCTATGTGAAAGGAAATCTCTCAATTTAGGCTCACAGTACCTTGCTAAAGGGCTGGAAAAACTGTGCTTTCATATTAGGGTCTATCTGTGACGGCCCTGAGTGGTATCTTAATCCACAGGGGCTTCTCTGGAACAAGCCGTACTCTCATTTTTTTCTGCTGTGCTGTTGCTATAGTGAAGATATACTTTATTTAACATTTAAAGGGATAGTTCACCCAAAAATAAAAATTCTGTCATCATTTACTCACCTTCGAGTTGTTTTAAATCTGTATAGATTGCTTTGTTCTTTGAACACAGAGAAAGATATTTGGAAGAATGCTTACAACCAAACAGTTCTTGGACCGCATTGACTACCATAATAGGACTTTGGTTACAAGCATTTGTCCAAACATCTTTGTATGTGTTCAACCAAACAAAGACATTTATACAGATTTGGAACAACTAGAAAGAGTAATTCATGACAAAATGTTCATTTTGGGGTGAACTATCCTTTTAAGGGGATGCAGAGAGGGAATTTGATTTGATTTCTTACAGATGTATATATGAAAATGTATGAAGCAATTTGAAAATGTAATAGTTAGGTGTACAACATTTTCAGGCCTGTAATGTATTTTATCTCAATAAAAAAGTTTCCCCATTTGTAAGCACATTCATTTTTATCACTTTTTTAAGGTGAAGATACATGCAATGGAAGAACACTAAAAAATTGTGTCACGCTTGAATTTATGTTCTTTATTGTTTTAAAAATGTTTGATTGTAAAGGCTAACACTGAATTATAATAGGAATAAATGGAAGATCTGGAGCAGCTAGTGAAGAATAATGAGTCAAAGGAATCTAGTCAAAGGAAGAATCTAAAACTTGCTTAGATGCACCTATCCCAATAATCGATTATTCAGAGTGATATCTGCCGATGCTGAGACAGATTCTAAAGGTTGAATTGAAATGTTGTAACGTTCTGAATGTCATATTCATATAATGACTATTAATACTGAGCATCAAACTGATGATATTTCTTAATATTTTCTATACACTAAACACAAATTCCTTGCATTTTCTTGTCCTCTTTTGATTATCGGATATATCGGCCCTGATCATTGGCTGTGAAAAATGGCTTTATCAACCGGTTTCCGATTATTGGCCAAAATATCGGTGCATCTCTAGTTTGGATCACTTGCTGTTTCATCTGAATGAGAGTAGCTGTGTCCATATATTTGACAGATATTACGCTTCACACACATACACATACAGCATTACCTTCTTGTAGCTCCAGTGCTGGTTGCCCTTCATACCGTGACAGTCATATAGGGTAACAGGGCTGTTCTGACTTATAGCGTCGAAGCAGAATTTCCTGGTGTGCAAAGGATCTCCAGGCCTGATGTCCTCTCTCCAGCCGAACGTGAAAATCTAACACCACAGAGAACAGCAGATCTTCATGTCTTGGTATCATATTATATTACAATTTAGGGAGAGCCTACACTGATAGTTATCGAGACTGTTCAAACCATTTTAATATATTTGTACAAATGAGTTTGTCATGAGTGTGCAGGGCTGAAGCGTTATACCTGCTCATGTGCCCAGGTCCGCTCTGCACCCTCTTTTAGACACGTATCCAGACGCAGTTCAGTGCCTGTGGAGCCGTGCTTAGAGTCGACACACAAACCAGACGCCGCGTTACGGATCTATGGACAGAATTATGATCAGATTAATTGAACTTAAAAATTGATTAAACAGATTATAGGACCAGTCCATCCAAATGTGTTTATTCTTTCATCATTTACACACCCTTGTGTCAGTCCAAACCTGTTTGACCTTTGTTTGTCTGAAAAACACAAAATAAGATGGGATGCTGGTAACTAAATACCATTGGCCCCCACTGACGTCCATTGTATGGACATAAAACCACTGAGACATTTCTCAATATATCTTCTTTTCAACAGAAGAAAGTCATACACAAGTTGTAAATGACATTAGGGTGAATACATCATTTATATTCATGAGTAAATTACCCCTTTACACCCTTTTATACCAGTTAGCCATATGCCATTTTCATTTCATATTACATTTTATATAAAGACAGAACATTTCCTAACCATAACATTTTAGATTCCACTAATGACCTTTGTGGTCAGTACAGATGTACTGTAGATCTTTGAGGTTATAGGAAGTTAAAGTTTCACTTCTAACTCAGCTGTGCACTGAGATATGATGCGGCCCCTGATCTCCAATCTGTTCAAGTGCCAATCGCCCAACTGTTCTAAGACACTCGCACTTCCCCCACCTAGAAACCCCAGAGAGTTCTGATGCCCCTTGTCCTTATTTTCATCTCTTTTTTTCATTTTTTTGATTGGCTGTCCAAGTTGCCCATTTTTTTGAAAGGGCATACAGGTGTGCCGACTGTTGTCACAGCGCAGCTCAATAATGCATTAGCGTCCAGAGCCACTGTATCTGGAGGACAGCAGAGGCGTGAGCAGCAGTTCTGGGCCAATTCCGCTCACTTATTCACCTCACTAGGGAGACATGAGGCTACCGAGGCCCGGGGCAAGGTCACACACACATACACACAAAAAGAGTCCAGTCAAAGAGGATGAACTGCCTTGGAACACATTATGCTGTGCAAGGTAGTGCACGTAGAATGCATTGGCTGTTGTGCGCTGCATACCAAGACCATCAGAAGAAACAGAGATTACGGAGTGTTTGTTGAAGCCAGTCTCCCTAAATATGTTTTTCTCACGCTCATGAGCCCTGAACGATTGAGACGAGGGATTTAGGGTTTTTCGGTTCCTGGCAAGGCATGACTGTTGAAAGTAATTGGAAATCAGTAGGCTGCACAAATCAACATGAAGTTCCGCTCGGCGAGTGGGTACACGCATGACGTACGGCAGATGCGAAATTTAGTTTTTTTTTGCCGGTGATGTGCGCAGTCAAAAGCTCGCTATAGAAACTCGCTTAAAATACTCTTCATGTTCAAACTTGAAACGAATAAACAGCAAAAGTTTCAGTGGCTGGAGAACACAAGGTTTTTGGGGCCTGTCATGGAACGGAATGTCCTGACAGTGGTCTTTATTAGAGCTCAGGTGAACCCTATATCTCTAATTATTTATAGGAATGAAGAAAGCACGCGGTTAGAGCTGGGATTTATTTTAAATTGAGCTGTATTGGAGGAACTGGGAGAGGGCAAGTGACTAATGGAACAAAATGAAAAAGAAAAGCAAGGTCACACTCACAAAATGCTCTGCCTTGCTAGTTTATTCTTAAAAACGTATTTTTCTTATTTTTGCTTATTTCCTTGTTTACTAGAAGTCCCTTGCTTTCAGTTGTACTTGACTGGATGCAATACATTGTTTGCTTAGAATTATAAGGTTTTTTTGGTCAAAACTGAGTTATTCACATATTATTATTCTGTGACATTATGCCATGTTAGCTTTTTTTAATGGTGTACATTTAGGGATTTTTAAGAAAACAAAAGGTTCTATCTACAAAATCTAATTTTAATTTGCACACAAGAGGACCAATAGGGATCAGCTTTCTTTTTCATGTGACCGGACTCCTCAGTGACAGTGGGAGATATCTGAGGGAAAAGAAAAAAGAAACCTCAAGGTTGACTGTTTTATTGATACATCTTGTGTGCAGCTCAGACTACAGTATTTTTTTTTTGTTTTAGGTTTTGTTGAGGAGTTTATTTTTATATTTATAGACACAACACTAGCCAGCAGCGCTAGCTTCCCAAATTCCTGTGGGTGGTTACATATAGTCTCATACTGCCATTTATTCCTTAAATCTTACAATATTAAGCTCTGAAGGCCAAATAGTCAACAATGTCTTAAATAACAATTAACATTATCATGTTATTTTTGCCATACTCGTCTCCAAAAAAGCAATTTTACCTGTCCAACCTTCTGTGGATAAAACATTTAGATACAACGATTAGCATCGCCTTTTATGCTTAACAAGAAAAAAGCGTCCTAAAATATGAAATAAGTGTCATAAAAAAACATGTAAATGTAACTTCTTTTACACATTATTACCCATATAACCTTATAACACTAATTACATGTTTTAACAAAAATACTAAGTAAGTTGTTTGTGTTGTATTGCATTAATGAATGTTTTGCTGATAAAACCTAATAAAAGTGTTTTTTTTCTGAATTAGAAGGTTCTACTGTATCTGCGTTTGATCTGTTCCGAAAATCCCCAATTACAAATTTCAGAAAATGTTGATATTGTACATCTAGAATACATTTAGGGTCTCTGTCTTTTTCACGTATGAAAGAGATTTGCTCCTCATATCATTTTTGCTATATGAAATGCAAAAACCTTGAAGCTCAATATCTCAAAACTACTCAGAACGCACATAGAACCTTAAAATTCCAAGGTGAAGAAATGCAATTCAGCAACCAATAGTTTTAAATGTGTTTAAATATCTTTCACATGGCTCTCACTGTTTTTGCATCGGATCTTTCCTGAAGAACATCTCTGGCAGCTGAAATGGTAGAGCTTGCTGCTAGCAATGCCAAGGTTACAGGTTTGATTCCCAGGGAACGCGCACGCTGATAAAATGAATGCTCTGAATGAACCGTGAGTCACTTTGAATAAAGGCATCTGCCAAATACATACAGCAACTGTAACATTCCTTGCCACAGTCCTCACCATCATTAAGATATTTATTAACAAGGTTCGGGAGGAGCACGTGCCGATAACTAACCCGGCTGGCTTGCTATTTCCAATCTCACCATTCAGATAATTAACCCGGCTTTCTTTCCATGACCAATCTCACAATCAGATAACTTGACCGGCTGGCTTCCTATAACCAATCTCACCAATCATCTTTAGCCCAGGAGAAAACCCCTACAAATAGACGAGACGCCCTACCCTCATTCTCTCTACATTTTCGCAGCATCCCTGCTCATAAGAGACGCACATGCAAACACGCAGCAGCTTGTTTGCTTTACATGATTGCTTTTCGTTTAGACAAAACAATTCCTAAATGTTAAACCACATTCTACGAAGATTTTCGTCGGTACAGCGCAGACTTAAGGTATTTAAAAAGGGATTCTAATGGATTTAAAGTGCTGCAGCCACGCAGCAAGGCCGCAGGTCCGATCCGTATAAGTAGGCTACATATTTTCACAGTTATCTTCCCCACGGATTCTGGGAGTTATTCCGCACACCTGCGTGTATGTATGTGCTTGTTACCTTGTTCGTTCCTGGATGCGATTGCTAAATGCATTGCTAGCTCAGTGCTAACGGGACACGAGTGTTCAGATGCTGCATCTGTAAACAATAATGCTGCTCTGCTCGCTGCTCCCATTTTGGCAAATGGCACGTCATGCTATAACTTTTCACTTGTAGCATTGGCGTTAATTCGCACAAAATGGCTGTATATATATATATCGTTCTGCAAAGTAAAACCAATCATCTCGGGTAAAACAAATAATTGAATCGTTCCATTCAGTCGCTTTCATCAGCTCGAATTTCAATGTCATATTGCTGATACTGTTAAAAAAAATTGTATATGAAAGCTATATAAACTGCAGGAGCAGAAGTCGGGTGAGTACAATCTCTCTATTTTTGAACATTGTTTACTTCGCCACTGCTGCACTCGGGCATGAGATATCGGTTGACAGCATGGGCGCACTTTTCTCAACGTCTGTGTGACTCAGTGAGCCCACGTAAGCTTACTAGAGAATATTAAATATAAACGGCACTACCAAGAGTAACCACTGGTTTACTACAACCTGTCTGTACCATGTACTCAGCGTGCATAAGTTTTCCAAATGGTGCTTCCAAGAGTGACCGCTGGTTAACTACAACCTGTCTGTATCATGTACTCAGCGTGCATACGTTTTATAAATGGCGCTTCCAAGAGTGACCGCTGGTTAATGTATCACAATGTATCAGTATCCTATATTTGACCAGTGCTTTAAGCGCAAGATCTCCTTCGTCTCATTTCTGCACAACCCGAACACAACTGCATTCCCAGATCTTCATACGGCCAAATTTTAATCACAACCACGTCCCGATCAAACCCCTGCTCCTGCCCTCACGAGAAAGGGCCTCTGGTCACCAGGCTGCAGTAGCAGGCCCACACCGCCACAAGCCACCTCAGCAGCGCGAGCACGCTATCTCTTTCAATCCTCTGCCCCGTGCATGGCCTGCTGCCCCTCTGTCAAACTCTAGCGTGAGGCTACCTCCGCTAGCGGCGCAGGCCCTGGCCTCCTGGCTTTTCTTCTAGCTTGGCCCCAGGAGCCGACCCAAACATGAGGCTGCCTCCGTTTGGGGCACATGTCCTGGCTGCCTCACCTCCTCGCCCAAGGAGGCGACCCAAGCGCGAAGCTGCCTCCGCACACGGCTCTGGCGGCCACCTTCCTTCCTCTTATCTCGCTTTCCTCTCAGCCTACCTGCAGACACCACCCAACACAAAGCCACAATCTCCTGCTCTGCCGCAGCAAACACCACTACTCAAGAAGCCTGTATCGCCACAGTGACCGCCCTCCTGGGGCCCCTGCTTCCACCTCTCTCTGCCGCAACAGACACCTCTACTCCTGAAGTCTGTATTACCGCACAACTGCCCCCCAGGGGCCAGTGCTTCCACAACAAACACATCTACTCTGTGCCGCAGCAGACACCACTACTCCAGAAGCCTGTATCGGCGCGGCGACCACCCCCAGGGGCCCGTGCTTCATCTCTCTCCAACGCAACAAGACACATCTACCCTCTCCCGCAGCAGACACCACTACTCCAGAAGCCTCTGCCGCACCTTTTGTTTGGAAAAATTATGTTCAATGCAAGCACTTCAAATGATTTAAATTCATGCTCTGTTCTTTGAGTTACCTCTGCCTCTGCCGCAGCAGACACCACTACCCCAGAAGCCTGTATCGCCGCAGAGACCCCCCCTAGGGGCCTGTGTTTCCACCTCTGATGCAGCAGACACCTCTACTCTCTGCCGCAGCTGACACCACTACTCCAGAAGCCTGTATCGCTGCAGCGACCGCCCCCCTGGGGCCAGTGCTTCCATCTCTCTCCACCGCAACAAGACACCTCTACCCTCTGCCGCAGCAGACACCACTACTCCAGAAGCCGCAGCGACCGCCCCCCCCAGGGGCCCGTGCTTCCACCTCTGACACCACTACTCCAGAAGCCTGTATCGCCGTAGCAATCGCCCCCCTGGGGCCCGTGCTTCCATCTCTCTCCACCGCAACAAGACACCTCTACCCTCTGCCACAGCAGACATCACCACTTTCAAAGCCAGCATCGGGCCTGTGCTTCCTTCTCTCTCTCTGCTGCAGCAGACACCACTCTCGAAGCCAGCACTGCGACAGCCACCGCCCCCAGGGGCCCACGCTTCTATCTCTCTCTGCTGCAGCCCCTGCCTTCACTTCCTCAGGAGCCTCCTTCTTTATTCAGCACTGCCGCAGGAGTGTCGCCTACCGTAGGAGGCCTTTTCTTTAATCCGCACTGCCGCAGCAGCGCCGCTCCCAGACGAGCCTTCCTTCTTCCTTAATTACTGCCACAGCAGCACTCGCTCCAGTGGAGCCCAGTCCTCTTCCCCGAGGCCGCTGCAGCTTCTTTTACCTTCGCTCCCTCAGGAGCCTTCTTCTTTACTCAGCACTGGCGCAGCAATGTCGCTCCCGTAGGAGCCTTCCTATCCATTTCCCACTGCACCTGCAGTACCTGCTCCCCCAGGAGCTCAACCCTCTCCTCAGAGGGCAGAACATTTCTCCCATTCGCTCCCACGGAGTCCTATCCGCACTACCGCAGTAGTGTTGCTCCTGCAGGAGCCTTTTCCAGACTCTGCAAGGCCGCAGAAGTGCCCCACTCCACATCTTCCTTCCTCACTGCCACAGCAGTACTTGCTTACGTCTCACAGACTAGCACAGGGACAGAGAATCAACCTCAAGAGAGCCTCTTTTAGGGATCACGTTGTTCCGGCTGCTGTCCCATGCCAATTGCATCTTTTTGGGGGGAACTACCTGAGTCTGGGCACACACCGGGCCCTCTCCCGGGACAAGGGGAACAACCAAGGAACAGCCGAGCTCTGAGCCTTCTCCCTGGGACAGCACGCCAAATACACATAATATCCGTCCCCCATCTGTAGTTATTATATGCGAGGCGACCTCGTGAATTAGGTGAATTAGCCGACTAGCTGTTGATGCAGAGAATGTTTATTAATTCTTAAGAAATTAAAAAGAAACAATACAATTTTGATTTCTCAACGGGGAACCTTGGCCCACAAGGGGGGCCCCAGCTGACATCCAAGGGAGGCTCATTGAAATACTTAAAAAAACTAAACACCAACATATTCCTTATTATTTGGCCATTTTTATAATGAATAAATATTTTTGCAATTAATGCCAATCTATAAAATATTTTATGGGGTATAAATTAGTTTTTGTGAGTGGGAGGGGCTGTTGAATACAAGTGGGCCTTGAAGTCAAAAAGGTTGAGAAGCTCGGGTTTAGAGTTAAGAAGTAAATATCGCAGAATCAGACCAAATCAGCTTGAATCTCTCTCTCGCTGTCAAACGGCAGGGAGATACTCCAAAACAGGCCTAAAAACTGTATTTACCCCCTAACAGCCTTTGACAGCAATGGCTACAGGCATGAAAGTCAAGCAGCTGCCTGAAAAGTCTGCTGATTGCATTATTTAAAGTGATTTGAGAGTATTGAAGAGGCAGCTGCAAGGGAGAGAGAGCAAGTATATGTTTATTGCATTGTGTGTGGTAAGATGGCATATAGTTGACAGCTTGCCTCCCCATCTCACCGCCCTGTCAAGTGGGGGTCACAGTGAGGATGACCCCCGAAGATGCGGGTAGTGACCCGATTTATTCTCTAGCTCCCTCTACCCTCTCTGTTGTGGCTGGTGGGGCGGCTTCCAAAATCCAATGAGGCTATTTTATTGTGCAATACATCAGGCTGGTGACAGGCGGCCGGCACGGGTAGACCGGCTGGAGAGGCTGCCGTATGAAGCTATCAGGCTGACAGTCAAATTACTATCATTTCGCCTCAGGAAAGAAGATATTTACTGTGCATAAATTTCCCCCAAGCAGGTTCCCCAGCCGCACGCTGCACAGCCTGTCCATTTTACCATCAATTTACGACGCGGATGCAGAGTGAGCCAATAAATGAAAAGGGCGGAATGTTGGAGGCTAATGGACTTTTTGGGCAGGCGCATCTGAAGCGATTGAATCCGAAGGGCTGTTTTGCGTTACCTCAGTCTGTTCGCGGAAGGACACAGGCAGCGTGGCACATTACGGCGAGCGTCAGCCTTTCAATTAATTCTGATGGGAAATTAATTACATTTGTAAATGATTACTTGTCATTTCTGACACATCACAGCGGGGGATTGAAAAAAGAGGAGATGGGGTTCCCTGGGGGGTTTCATTAAGGCATGATGTCTATGAGGAACATCTTTCAGCAGTGATTAAAAAGGTCCATCAAAAAGCACAAGATGGGATATCAGTCCATGCGTATTAACCCCCCACACACACATGCACTATGATAGACAGAGCTGGATTACAGATGGAAATAGCATGCCCATCTTTCCATGCATATTCCCAAGACCCCATTCTGGTGATGTTCTGGCACGGGAAAGCAGAATGGTAATGGATGACCCAAATAGCCTGTCTGGCTGGATCAGCTTGAGTTATAAATGTACAACACTGCTTGTGTTTATTTATGGATTATGAATCAGCGATGCAAAGAATGGTTGTGATGTATATTAGAAAACACAGTTTTAGGTGAGGATCGGTCGCCTGCCTGTCTTCGTGAAAAATATGTTACATCTCAGCCGACAGCGTTGCTCATAAATCAACAAAGATTTCCGCGTAGATTCTTGTCATATGCGTGTACACACGCCTCCACGTTTTCTTGCATCCATGCTCCGTCTCACGCAGGATGTATTGAAGATCGTTCCGGAGTGTAACACAAAGCAACTAAGTGTGAAAAAGTTATGTGACCACTTACGGGCTAACAAAAAGATACAAGGTGTCACAAATGAAAACAGCATGGAAAGTTGTTAAGATTGTACAGATGAGGTGACTGACTGGTTAATGAATGGTTAATTGATTTATTAATTGGTTGATGATCTGAACTTCGTTTCCCGAAACCTTCTTAACGCTACGTTGTACTTAAGTTATAACTTAAACTTTACCTTATCGTTAATACGTGTTTAACCTTCTTAGTTAAGTATACCTTCTTTAAGTCATACTTTCGTAAGGTTGGTCTGGACCGCTCTTAGCTATACCCTATCGCCTTTGATGGTTCATACCGCTATGCAATAAGCTTTTCTACATCGCAGTTTAATTTCACAAATAAAATGTAATATAAATTCTATTTAGTATCACATTTACATTTTTACTTTAACTTGGTTTTAATTTTACAAATAAAATACTCTGGTTTAATACTCAGTGTAGGCTATTGAAATGTTTTCATGAATAAAATTTTCATACACTGATGGTTGTTAGCGTTTTTAATCACAGCCTATTATATAGGCACATCAGCTGGCAAACCAATTGACAGGAAAGGCGTAGTCTATATAAAGGGAATGAATGTTATGGGGAGTTTGGTCAAGCTATGGCAGCGAGACAGCGAATAGTTGTCTTAAATCAAAGACGGCGCCGTCCGCGGTGTATTTGCAAAATTTCATTAAAGAACATTTTAGTACCCTGGCTACCATGTCAGAAGAGAAAATTTTACACAAATTTAGCCTGCCACGGGAGCAAATTCTACAGCTCTTGCATCATGTTGGCCCAAACTATGAGAATATAAATGACCCATTCAAAAACAAGCCAAACAGCCAGTTAATGTAGCTGGTTAACGCAGAAAATGCATGACCGTGAGGGTGTGAGATCAGACACTTGCAAAATTATAAATACATACATACACACACATATTTCTTTCTTTATTTATACTATTTCAGTGAGCCCTGATAAATGCAATTTCTACTATTTCTAAAGCGTTTCTTTATAATACATTTTTTTTCTCAATACTTTACCCACTCTATAACACAAGGTAGAGCGAACAATCGATTCTTGAGACATCGATATCAACCTAACGTCGCACTTAAGAAGGTTTACCTTATGTAACCTCAGAAGGTATAGTTCGGGGAACACGCCTAGAAAAGGTATAACTTGAGTTAAGTCTTCGTAGCGCCCTAAGAGACAACGTTGTCGGGAAACGCAGCCCTGGTCTGCTAACAGAAAATTATTTCGTAAGAAAGAAACGTGAGGACGCTTTGGGGAGAATAAATGTGCTGCGACTTGCTTTTAACAGAAGCCGTTGCTAAATGACAAGTTAGTGATGAATTAGTGATTTCCAGTTATCAAGTAGATAAATAGAATTTCACCAAACAAAACATGAAGCAAGACTGAAAAGTTAAAGACACAAGAAGTTATTCTTTCCCATTAGTCCCCTGTTGTCTTTTCAATTACACATCTTGTGAAGCTTGGTCGATTCAATTCAAATTTCAGTGATGCAATTAAAGAATTTGGCCAACCCTGGTTTTTTATTACTCAGGAATATAGATCTTATGCACCCACCTCTCCCCATGCGGCTGGTGGTGGCTCCACAGGTGGGTAGTATTTGGGCAGGTCCCAGGCTACATTGTTCATGTACCATTTGAAGTCTTTACACTTAAGGTGTTTGCGTAGCTCCTTCTGAGCAGTCAGGTCTCCGGTGGAGAGGTGACGGTACTCGGGCCGGCGCTGGTAGATGTACTCTGTGTACTCGTCCATCCACGTCTCTGCCACTCGCTTCAGGTTCTGAGAAATGGATTGATGGAAATGTATTTCAAATCGGCATTAAAAGTATGTTACACAGCAACTACATATTCATTCGAATGACATTTACTTCAGACACATTATATATACAGTATGTCTATTTATATATTTATTAATCACACCTGCAACCATGGCTATATCAGCACATGGTGAATAACTGAAATCTCTTGCCAACAGCTTAATATAGCCAGGCTATAATGTACAGCCATGATGCTCTCCTGCATATGTGAAATTATTTTTTATTTTAAACATTTAGGGTCATTTACTTATTATGTATTCATATTTCTTCCACATTTTAAAACAATAACACTATGGAATAACACAAATGTAACTAAAGGAATTATTTTGTACTGTAACTAAAGCATCCAAAATAAATGATATATTTTAGTATCTTTAAAATAGCATCCTTTGCCTAGAATTTAGACAGCGACGACATAGACAGCATGCATGGTTCACTT